>CM053030.1:420225842-420825842 GCA_028564925.1 Lithobates sylvaticus
GAGGAAGCTGTGGTTGTCACACAAGCTGGACTTCAACCAGTGTATGCTTTTGCCTTTACATGTAAGCACAGGGGAAGGGGGCGCTTTTTCATTTTTTTTTTTTTTTAATCAATGAAAATTGAATGAGGCATCCCTATTTGAAAGCATGGGCTGTGACTGGTCCTTTTTTATGGAGACATCTGAGATCTATTAGACCCCACATCTCTCCTCCCTGGCCTTCAATGAAGTCAATCAGACACACAGATTGGTTGGACCGGCTGCTTTCCTGGCTGCTAACAGCCAGGCAAACAGAGCCGAAACTGGAAGTGATTAAATCCTCGTTCGCTTTCAGTTTATTTATCACAGAGGGGGAGGAACAATGTTGGTTCCCCTCTGTGTAGTGCTGCCATCACCACCCTTCCGCCGCCTGCAGAAGGGATCAACTGACTGTTCAGCCACTCGAATCACTTCTGGTGAAGAGGGAATCGCCGGCTGAAAATGTTGATACCGGAATGATGCTTGCAGTTGCAGGCATTCTTCTGGTATAACCACATCAACTCCAGGATGTCATATGATGTCATATGGGCGGGTAAAAAAAAAGTGGTGTTTTGTTTTTTTTTGTTTTTTTTTTTTTCTTCTGGAGCCTGCTGATTGCGGGTGCAATCTTGGACTCCTGCAGACTGTTGGCATAGCTGTCTGCCTGTACCTCTTATGGGCAGGCAGTTACCTGAGAGCAGGAAAAATAAATGGACTTCCAGAGTGCTTACCAGCGCCATGGTAGCTCGTTGAAACTACAAGCTAAATAATAAAAAAATCCTGCGTGTTCTCCTAAACAAGCCCTAAGCTACAATTGGCATCAGGTGTGATTAAAACAATCCGTGTGAAGGTGAATTAAGTGCCTATACACAGCTGTTATGCATCAATCACAATCCCATAATATGGGAAAAGCCTGGTATAAAAATAGCAAAATGCAGCGCTGTGCGATTAATAGCCTTAATGATACAAGAGTGCTATTACAATAACATCAATTCTATGTATACAAAAGAGAAATGAATATAAAATATGGTGCAACGAAAATTTTGTAAATCCAAGCTTCACTGTGAAAAATTAGTTTTTTTGGACACGATGTCCTTTAGTAATCTTCAGATCCACAGATATTAAAGTGCATACGTGCAATAATACTCCATAAAGTGACTCTTGTGAAGAAAAATCCTGTTCAATAAGCAGGTTTGGTCCACATAAGCTGTTGAACCACTCCTGGGCTCTGAGTTAAGAAGTTTTCAGCAGGATCCCACGGTTACATCCACAGAGGATATCCTCAATGTTGCAATAAGAAAGCGGCTGGATAGTGTATTATCATTTGTAAGTTTAATTAGAAAAAAAGAACATCAGGGTACTCCCATTTTAATGGTGCTTCCAGCGCACCAAACTATACAAGACATAAAGTAGTAAAAATCCTCTTCCAGGTAGCTTCAAATCCTATGTGTGCCAGTAGTCTGCTCAAACAAGCATGAGTCTCCTCCACAGTCCTGGCCCCTCCCCTACATGTGACGACACAGGGCTAATCGTGTGTCCTCCTCAGGGGGATCTGATTGGATGGTGGAGACTACGAAGTTTTGTATACTGTGTTGTCAGCCATTTAAATGAAGCCGAGATCCTTGCCATTTTGTTGTAGGTCCATGTAACTGATAAACAACAATTGCGGCCATGTTTATGAGGCCGCCAGCCATCATAATAGACGCCATTTCGTTGTGGCTATCACCCACGATATTAAGAATAATACCACTCAGCGTAGATGCTACTGTTAAAAATAATAATTAAACCAAATACAGTCTCTATCGTCCTTCCTATTGGTTCCATGTATTATAATCCATAACATAACTGGATCATAACACTTTAATTAACCCACTACCAAAACATCATAAAAATAGCTAATGGGCAAAAAATTTAAAAAGAGAGAACATGTGCATAGGCAAGTAATATTACTACAGACCATAATTAATAAAAATAATACCCAGCATAATTCACTGAGTGACATACTCGAATAAAAATTGGTTAAAAATGAATACTATGTAACCCCCTCAAACACCAGACGCATACATGTAGTCAAATAACCATCTACAAGGGGCAGGTACAATGCTTGGAAAAGGGAGGCACAAAAATATGGCAACCACCTAATATGGTGATCGGTTTCCACATTTATGAAGAGCACAACCATATATCTAAAAATAAACGATTAAAAATCATCTCCTGTCAACAATTGCTGAGAAAACACTGGGAGATAAAACTTTTTGTCTTACACCCTCTCCAGTGGTATTGGGGGGCCTCTATCCCCCAAAATAGCATCCCTTCCGGATTCTTATTGTGTTTATCCCTAAAATGGATAGATAAATGGTGTTTTGTCAAATCCATTTCTTATATTTTCTTACATGTTCTTCCATTCTGACCTTGAGAGCTCTTTGTTCTACCGACCTTAAATTTTAAGTTGCAGCGACCATTTAATGGTGTGTGTGTATGTGTGTATATATGTATATGTGTATATATATATATATATATATAATTTTCACAATTGTTGGTCTTCTTCCTTTTTTTGTTTATGGCGCAAAAAGAAAAAACGCAGAGGTGATCAAATACAACCAAAATTAAGCTCCTGGTTATGGGGGAAAAGGACATAAATTTTATTTGGGTACAGCGTCGCGCAGTTGTCAGTTAAAGCAACGGAGTGCCGTATTGCAAAAAAATGGCCTGGTCCTTAAGTGGGTTAAAACTTCCAGGGCTGAAGTAGTTAAACATGTCTGCCTTTGTTCATCTCCATTTCATGGAAGAGTTAGTAGTTTGCACAAGGTAATATTCTTTTTGCTGTGTTTGTAGCTTACTGGAAGTGACAGGGACACGGCATTTCTGGCAAGATAAACAGATATTTTCTGTACCTGCTGAAAATGTTTTTAGCCGTGGGGGAAAAAAAAAAAACGAATGCAGCCACTCCATCTTAGGACTAGTAAGCTCAAAAATAGATTTTTTTTGGGGGTTTACATAGGCTTTATTCCAGGCATGATAGATACAAGTGCTATCTTAGTCGCCAGGGCGGGCCACTCTAGTGCCAAGTTGTTTCATTTTAATAGTGAGTTGGTGAAGATCTCCTTGATGGTGCTTGGCTTAAGTAAATGTTAGGCTGGTCTTTTCGCAGGTTGCTAAGTTGACATATCTAGAAGTCATAAACTGCATGGTAACATTTATGTGTAAAGGCATTTAATGCTGCCTGCATTCCTGCGTGGAGCGATCCTCTATCCTGAATTCAGTGCTTTATTGCGCCTGGAAAAAAAGGCTCCGGAACATTCACAGCTGGAGGCGATCTGCATTGTTCAATGTCCGCAAGCGATTTTCATAGAAATGGCCTGCTTGCAGTGTAATAAACTATGCCATTGAAGTGGACCTGCCATGTCCGTTTACAATGGTTTGTGATATATATTGCCTCAAAGTGTGTGAAAGTAGGGATTTACGTATTTTATATTTACTGGCTTGCTTTGAAACCTGGACACTGGAGGCCTTGGTAACACAGTGCCCATAAATAAACTTGTATCATAACTTGATGACCATTTTCTTCCCTGTGGACAAAATGTCTGTGTGAGCAAATGACGATGCACTTTATTAACTAGTGATCATGTGACTGGGAATATACCTTCTCCTTTGCTCACCGTGCACTTTACAACAGCTTACTTTTTTGTTCTTTTTAAACTATTTAGGGACCATTTTAGTATTGCAATTGCATCTCAAATGGGCATGTGCATTTTGTATGCAAATATTTTAGCATGAAGTCTGTTTTGCGACCAAAGCAACAGTTTTGTGGCCAAACATTGACTGTTTTCTCTGTTATGCCGCAACTGCAAGCGGTTTATTAGGGATATTCAATCGCAGAACAGTTGCAAAACTTAAAGCGTAACTCCACTTTTGTTCACAAAAAAACCTTCCCCTCTGGGTGATCTATGTACATTTCAAGGATTTTAGCAAACTTTGTTGCAGATTCCTACTTTTTTGTTCTGAAGAAATTCCTGTGTCCATGTGAGAAAAGTGAGTCTAATGGGAAGAAAGCTGCTGGGTCTGCATCCCTTGAGACGTGTTCCTATTGGAAGTATCTCACCAATAATTTACATTTTTGTTCCAGGGGATGCCTGAAATCTGATTTGCATGTTAGTGCAGACTTCTGGGTAAATTAGTGAGCCAATCACACAAGCAGGAAATTTATGTTTCTGGGTGGGTGGTCAGTACACATTCTGTGTACAGAATACCTCCAGGTAGCCATATTGCATCTTCAGAATTTATAGCGGCTGCAGGAAAGGTACATTTTTTTTTAATTGCATTTAATTACAATATGACTGTCCAAATGATGGCGAAGTGGTGCAGCTCTCGTACGCTGCACAGCGATCATGGCCGCGCTGTGTTGCGCGGCCTTGATCTCTGTAAAGAGCCGATGACTCAGCTCTTTAACTATGTGATCGGCTGTGTCTAATCACAGCCGGTCACATGGAAATGCGGGTTTACAGCTCTCCACGCCTCACACTGACCGTGTGTGGCAAGGGGAGCTGATCAGTAGCATCTCCTTGCAGGGGAGACCAGGGCAGGTAATCGGGGCATTGATCATCAGTGCAGCATATTGGTGCCTCCTCAGCGGTGCACATCGGTGAAGGAGAAAAATTACTTATTTACAAAATGTACTGACAAAGTAAAAAATATTTTTTTGTGTGTTACAAAAAAAAAGTGATTAAATACCACCAAAAGAAAGCTCTATTTGTGTGAAGAAAATTATTAAAAATGAATTTGGGTACAGTGTTGCATGACCGCGCAATTGTCATTCAAAGTGCGACGGCGCTGAAAGCTGAAAAATGGACTGGGCAGGAAGGGGGTGCCCTGTATTGAAGCAGTTAAAGGTGCTAAGAAGCATTATTTAAACAAACGGTTATTATTATTACAGGTGCTTTGTATGCTGGTACTTTACATATACAGTTGTGCTCATAAGTTTACATACCCTGGCAGAATTAGATTTCTTGTCCATTTTTCAGAGAATATGAATGATAACACAAACTTTTCTTTTGTGTTTGGCTGAAGCCATTTATTACCAACCAACTGTGATTACACTTTTTTTTTTTTTTTTTTAATCCTAACGGCAACAAACTACCCAAATGACCCTAATCAAAAGTTTACATACCCCAGTCTTTATTACCGTGTATTGCCCCCTTTAACATCAATGACAGCTTGAAGTCTTTTGTGGTATTTGTGGATGAGGCTCTTTATCTTCTCAGATGGTGAAGCTGCCCATTCCTCTTGGCAAAAAGCCTCCAGTTCCTGTAAATTCTTGGGCTGTCTGGCATGAACTGCACATTTTGAGATCTCCCCAGAGTGACTCAATGATATTGGGGTCAGGAGACCGAGATGGCCACTCCACAACCTTCACTTTATTCTGCTGTAGCCAATGACAGGTCGGCTTGGCCTTGTGTTTTGGATCATTGTCATGTTGGAATGTCTGATGAATGCAAATGTTCCTCCAGTATTTTTTGCTAACATACTGCATTCATCTTGCCAGCAATTTTGACCAAATTTGCTGTCCCTTTTTTGTAGCTTGCACATCTTCCACCTCCCCATACCTTTCATCATAGGCCTTGTTGACTCCTCTCCAAATGTAGTGTTTTATGGTTGTGGCCAAAAAGCTAAATTTTGGTCTCATCACTCCAAATGACTTTGTGCCAGAAGGTTTGAGGCTTGTCTCTGTGCTGTTTGGCGTATTGTAGACGGGATACTTTGTGGCATTTGTGTAGTAATGACTTTCTTCTGGCGACTTGACCATGCAGCCCATCTTTCTTCCTCCTTATTGTGCATCTTGAAATAGCTACACCACATGTTTTCAGAGAGTCCTATATTTCACCTGAAGTTATTTGTGGATTTTCTTTGCATCCCAAACTATTTTCCTGGCAGTTGTGGCTGAAATTTTAGTTGGTCTACCTGACCATAGTTTGGTTTTAACAGAACCCCCTCATTTTCCACTTCTTGATTATTTTGAACACTGCTGATTGGCATTCTCAATTCCTTGGATATCTTTTTATACCCCTTTCCTGTTTTATACAGTTTAACTCTTTTCCCACAAATCCCTTGACAATTCTTTTTGTTTTCCCCATGACTCAGAATACAGAAACTTATGTGCAATATTGGATGAAAGATGCAAGTGTGTGTGTGTGTGTGTGTGTGTGTGTGTGTGTGTTATATACATACATACATACATACATACATACATACATACATACATACATACATACATACATACATATATGTGTGTATATATAAATATATATTCGACTATAGGCCGTCCCGAGTATAAGCCGAGGCCCCTAATTCACCACAAAAAAATGGGAAAACTGCATTGACCCGTGTATAAGCCGAGGGTACAAAATGCAGCAGCTACTGTAAGTGGAAAAGAGGGCCAGCAATGCCCATCTGCAGCTGCCTGTCCCCTGTACAGACCCCCCCGTGTCCCCATTGCAGCCTACCTGTGCCGATCTGCGGGTTCGGTCTCCGCTCTGTCCCCGCTCTGTCAGCGTGTACGGTGCCATTGTCCTCGTCCGTGATAGGAGGAAGGCTGTTTTCCCAGCAGTCAGTGTGCAGTGTTCCGACTATCACGGACGCCCTCTCATCCTCGTCCATGAGATGAGAATGACAGGGCATCTGTGATGGGCGGAACACTGTACTGCTGGGAAAATTAGTGTCCGCCTATCACGGGCGGGAGGAGGCGGCGCGGCTTTTTAAAACTGCCGTCTGCATGACAAGCTGTTCATGTAGGCAGACGGCGGTGACTCGAATATAAGCCGAGGGTGGGACTTTCAGCCCTAAAAAATGGGCTGAAAATCTCGGCTTATATTCGAGTGTATGTATATATGTATGTATGTATGTATATATATATATATATATATATATATATATATATATATATATATATATATATATATATATATATATGTGTGTGTGTGTGTGTGTGTGTGTGTGTGTGTGTGTGTGTGTGTGTGTGTGTGTGTATGTGTGTATGTGTGTATGTATATATATATATATATATATATTATCCATTTTTTTTTTAAAATAGAGATAGAGAGTGTGTGTGTGTGTGTGTGTGTATGTGTATATATATATATATATATATATACTCTCTCTATCTCCCAATCCTCCAATCTCTCACACTCACACCACAGGTGATGGTTACCTTTTAATAGCCATTCAAACCCCTTTGTTTTAACTTGTGTGCATGTTATCAGGCCAAAATCACCAGGGTATGTAAACTTTTGATCAAGGTCATCTGGGTAGTTTCTGTTGCCATTATGATTTAAAAAGCACAAACAGTTGCTTTATAATAAATGGCTTCAGCCAAACACGAACCATGAGTGAAAGTTTTTGTGTTATCATTCATATTCTCTGAAAAATGGCCAATAAATCAAAATCTGCTAGGGTATGTAAACTTATGAGCACAACTGTATGTGACTTCCCTTCCTCTCTCCTACAATGTTAGTGCTCGGTACCTACAAGTCACCAGCCCCTTTTTAGGGGCATTAAAGCATTTAGCCCTGTGCAAGCTTTGACCATATTGATTTTAACATTAGCTGGTTGTTAAGGAGTTGGCCTGGAATGCCGACCGCCGCGTCCTTATCAATGGATGACTCCTCAGCTGTCAGCGTGGTTCCTCACTGATGGCGGATTGTAAAAGGAAAAAAAAAAAAAAATTGCTGACAATAAAGAAATTGTGAAAAAGGAAAAACCGGCCTGGGGCCCCCATTCCATACTAGGCCCTTTCGGGTCTGATACGGATTTTAAGAGGAATCTCATGCCAAAATGAAAAAAGTGTGGGGTCTCCCCCCAAATCCATACCAGACCCTTATCTGAGCATGCAGAAAAGTGGGGGGAGGGGGAGAAATGAGCGAGCACCCCCCCCCTTACTGAACCTTACTAGGCCACATGCCCTCAACATGGGGGGTTCTTTGGGGTCCCCCTTAATACCTGTACCAAATCCAAAAGGGCCTGTACCGCAGTGCTCAGAAAACGTATCCAGTCAGTAACGCATTTCCAGTTCTGGGGTGACCACGCTCACAGTACTAAATCTAGTGCTGTCTTCCTAGAACAGGACTACAGAACACCTCTTCCTCTGTTTTTGTCTGCAATCTATAAGGGAGGTGACCTGTAGTTCACAGGAAGAAAAAAAAACAATGCTGACAGATATACATCCACACAGGCAGAGGGCACAGTTATCGGCTCAAAACATTTCTGGCAGGATCAACGGCTATTTTTTTGCACTTCATAAACCAATATAACATTCTTTCAGTGGTATATTTAAGAGCAAATAGGAGAAGCTCATTGTCGGGATCTACATACATTTTAAATTTGTCTTTATTAGGCCAGCTTTTTGTCATTTAACTAGAAGAAGAAATTTCTGGTTATATAAATACTCTTTCATGCTTCTAAATGTAGTGTGTAACCAAGAATGCTGTTTGTTTTTTCTTTAGTCCTATGCTGGGAAATATGTTCCTGCAATCGGCTATTACATCCACACTCACAATCCAACCGCTAAGGTTAAAATCAACTTCAAGGGGATTGCCATCGGAGACGGACTCTGTGATCCTGAAGGGGTAGGGCATTTTAATTCAATTTTTTCCTTTTTTGTTTGATCTACAAATGGAGGTGGAATTCCTTTCTCCTCTTGCACAATGTTTTGATAAAGCATGCACGTTCCCATAAGACTTTGTAGTGTGTGTTAACAAATGCTTCAGATCGTAAGTATGTTTCTGTATCAAGTTCAGGCTAGAAAGGATTTACCATTGCTGATTGCCTTAACTGATTAGGATTAAACACAAAGCGCACTTAAATCGGGCCAGGGAAATAGGTTATGCTAATCATTATTGTGTGTATGTCCCACAGATGTTGGGTGGTTATGCTGACTTCCTGTACCAAACTGGCATGGTGGATGAAAACCAGAAGGATTATGTCCAGAGGCAAACTGATCTGGCAATAAGCTACATCAAACAGCAGAAGTGGATTGATGCCTTTGACGTATGTTTTATATTCTGTTACTACAAACAGTCCTATTAATTAAAGTGTTACTAAACCCAGAAACGCAAAATCAGTCTCTATATTCAGTAAAGCATGCTTATTATACTCGCTGTGGAATCTAAGGGGTTAATCCTCTGCATTGTGAGAAGGCTGTTTGATCCTGTCTCCTCTGATCCTCGCCTTCCACTGTCCCCAATCCATCTCCTGATAAGACAGAGCCTTTTGGAGGCACACTAGCAATACACACCAAACTGAGCATGTGCAGAGTTTTTTTTTTTTTTTTTTTTCTTGAGTGCATGTGATCAGCACAGGGCCAATCAGCACTGTCCAGACAAAGGGTCAGGGGTCCCGCAGCCTCATAGGACAGTCGGGAGAGAATGAAAACTCCTCCTACAAGCTTTAACAAGACACTGATAGAGGTCATTGCTGATGAGAAAAGGTATTTTGCAGTATATATTTACTAAAATTGCAGAAGTGTGGTAACCAACAAGCTAAAATACAATCTGTATATATTAAACTTTACCTGTTATGTATTTTTTTTATTTTTTATTATTTGTTTTGAAGAAGTACAAAGGTACAAAATTACCCTTCATCAACATGTTAGTGAGATCTGTAAAGTGGCACACTTTATCTGACTTGCTGCGGCTTCCAGTGAACACTGTGAGAAGCTCTCAATGTGCAGTGAAATCACAGTAGGCAATGTTAGTGCAGGACAGGCTGAAGTTCAGCTTTCAGCTAAGCTTCAGCTTCAGCTAAGCTAAGCTGAAGTCGAATTGTATCTTATATATTTTTTTTTCCCTGCAACTACGGGTCGTTTTCTCCCAGTGGGGGCGTGGGGGGTCGGTCACTGCCAGCAGAACACAATCATTATTTCTAGCAGCTATGGCCCCTGGCAATAAACACTAGAAAAAAATTGCACAAGCTGGTTATCCATTCATCGATCAACTTGGTTACAATCGGCCTGCCCATAGTTCGAATCTCAGCCGGTCCCTGTTGAATGGGCTGAGATTCAAACCATCTATTGCTGGCTTAAGTAGGCCGGACACTGGAATTGTTAAACCTACATTCTGATAAATCCATGTGTTCTTTTCCCGTGTATAATCCCATGTTCTAAATTCTTTTTAAGCTTTTTTTTTGGCAATTGATCGATTTGTTTGTTTTTACCAAGATGTTTACATAGCTCACTCCTTTCTAAACTGTTTCCTTGCTTTTTTTTTTTTTTTTTTTCTGTCTGGTCTAGAGAGAAACGCATGCTGTTTATCTTATGTAAAGAGGTTTGGGGCCACTAGGGGGAGGCAGCTACAGGGAGGGTTATGGTAAAACGGAGGATTGGACTGCACACCACACAGGTCTCTTGAAGTTAAATTTTTAATGTATTTTCTAAAGTGTATCTGTCGCCAGTTTTAGACATTTTAAAAAGTCTGAGTGTTTAAGAAAAGATCTACAAGGTGTCCTGCATTGGTACCTTCGTTTGCCAGAAAAGCCTAGTTTTCAAAGGTTTAAAGCATCGGTGCTCAACCTGTGGCCCTCCAGCTGTTGCAGAACTACAAATCCCACGAGACATTGCAAGGCTGACGGCTACAAGCATGACTCCCAAATGCAGAGACATGGTGGGAACTATAGTTCTGCAACAGCTGGAGGGCCACGGGTTGCGTACCCATGGTTTAGAGTGTTTGTTACCCCAAAAAAAATGGATCCTGTTTTTTTTTTTTTTGTTTTTTTTTAAATATGAGTAACGGGACAGTGCTTGTGCTGTGTCATTTAGCTCCTTGTAATACCTGGCTGATCCTGCCTGATTCTGCTCTCCCTCCTGTAAACTGACCACGGGTTATCATGGCTGCTGAGCCATGACACTGTGGTCAGTTTACGTGCCTCCATCATCCGCAGCTCTACTTTGTCCTCTCCCTCCTCCCCCTCCCTGCCTGTCAGCTCTGTGTCAGGGCCTGCTCCCCCTCCTGCTGCTGAAATAACTTGGTAATTATCAGGCAATCCCCTGTATATGTGCCTTATTTAAAAAATGCCGTTCTACACCTGATTTCAGAACGCCGCTCATGTGACCGGCCGCCTCTCTCCTCCTCTCGACTGACATCAGCAGGGGAATCATATACAGGGCACTTGACATTAAGGAATACAGGGGCTTGCCTGATGACAAAGTGTGTTTACAACCACTTTAACTCCACCTTTTAGACCATGTAACAGGTTTCACTCATTAAGTGTTACCTATTATATGGTTATGATGATTGCAGTTTGCTTGGAAGGCTCATTCGCAAAAAAAATTAATTCTCTTCTGTTTTTATATTTTTGCAAAAGGTGGAGTTGGCCTTTAAAACCCTCGAAATCCTAGTCTTAATCTTTTTGTTAAAGACACAACATCCCTAACTTTGGAGGTAAACCCTGTCCCTTAGGCCTAGGTTCCACTGACCAGCCATTACCTTGTCCATTGAGAGTGTGCGTGTTTGCCTCTGAGGAGGCTATCATTGGACATGGGGGGGACGGCAGGCCTGTAGTTCCAGGTGGTGGGGTTTAGCCTCACCTTGGTTGCAAAATTAAACCAAGGTCAGAGGGGCACACAGAAGCATTTTTATGGTTGAATATAATGGCTATCTTGTAGTGCTCTACTCTTAGAGGGAAATGTTTATTTTTAAAAGTATAAAACTGACAGATTTGCATTAATTCCCTCCTTTTTTTTTTTTTTTTCTCTAAAAGCAAGAAGGAAAATTCAGCACAGCAATCTATGTGCAAGGCCACATAGATGGGAAGGTTTTCTACCATGTTTTAAAAATAAACCTGCTGTAATTTTTATTCCTACAGGTTTGCTTTTATAAAAATGCATTTAGAAATCATTCTACACATAGGACAACTGTGTTGACATGATTTATCAATTTTCAGTAAGGGTTTCAACATGTTGTACATTGAGTGGTATGGCAGTGAAAGCCCACGGGGAGAGGGGAGGAAAGCATATGTCGTACCGGGAGGCGGTGTTTAAGTAGAGTAGGATTCAGTCCTCTGTATTACAGGTAGAGGCGTCTTCCAGCCACCGATCCCAGATTTTGTGGTATTTGTTTGGGCAGCCCCTGTGTAGATACAGTACTTTTTATAGGGGAGGGTAGTGTTGACGGCTCTGATCCATTGCTGTATAGTGGGGGGTGTCTCTCATCCATGCCTTGGCGATTTGCATTCTGGCTAAGAATAACGTTTCTTGCAAAAATATATTTAAGTAGTCTTCGCCCTCGGAGAAAGAGAGAGAAGCCCCAATACACATTGACGGGGGCAATGGGTCAGTGGAGAGCCCATGCGATCATGGAGGAACTAGACGACCTGTGTCCAGTACCCCTGAATGGATGGGCATAGCAGGTGGTAGGAGGAGCCGGTAGGGTTTCCACATCTGGGGCATTTAGAGCTTTGCCCCGGCCGGTACTTGGAGAGGCGATAGGGTGTGGAGTACAACCTATGGAGGTGGGTGCGGCGATCAGAGAGCTTAGAGGACACCTATTTACAGGTAGCGTGTGCCTCCTTCCAATCCTCATCCGTCACATCGCCCAGGTCGGGCTCCCAATGGGACTTCAGCTGGTAAGCAATGGCAGTAGCTGTTGGCAACATGAGGCGACTATATGTTTGGGAGATTTGTTTTTTGGAGTCCCGACCCGTAATGTCCACCAATAGTATGACTTTCGAGTGTTTGGATGGAATCCTGGAATTGAGTGTTGAGCACATGTCCGAGTTGGATGTAGTGGAAGAACATATGGTTGGGTAGAGCGAAGCAATCTTTGTGTTTGAAATGACTTAACCGCCCCGTTTGCTACTACTTGTGACAGGTAAATAACCCCCTTATTGATCCACAGACTGTGGTCAGAGATGGAAGATACCTCAGGCATGTGTGGGTTGTCCCACAGTGGTGTGTGGGAGTGGGAGCCTTACTGTGATGCATGACCAGTTGCCAGATCTTGCAGTGATGGAATAGCATGCGGTTCCTATTGCCAGTATGGGGCACTCCGAGTTCCACACAGCAGGATTTGAAAAGGGTGGATCACTGGGCCAAGGGCCTGGGAGCAAACTAGGGTGCAGTATCGTTCTTTAGCAGTTTGATTAAAATAAAAAGTGGGAGAGTTGGGATGCAATGTAGTAGAGGGAGAGGTCAGGTAGTGCGGTGCCTCCCAGATCAGTTGGACATTTCAAGATTCACCACGACAGTTTGTGTCGGGAGGAGCCCCAAATGAATGTATTGAGATTGGATTCCATGGACTTGAATATGCATGGTGGAATGTAGAGAAGAGCCTGCCAGAAAATGTAGAGCACTTTAGGGAGGAGGATAATTTTTACTAGGTTGTTTCATCCCATAACCCCGAGGGGGAGACAGGACCATGTTTGTGTTTTTGGTTTTAAGAATATTGTATAAGGGTTCAATGTTAAGGGTTGTGTAGTCTGTAGGGGGAGTCTTTGCCCGGCTTGGGTATCGGAACAATGAGGGCTTCGCCCGTGGTCGCTGGGAGAGTGTCTGTCTGTCTGTGTCACAAACCCTAGGTGTGAGCCTGACGTGCAGAGGGAGACCTCCCGTACGACCCCCAGCTCAGACCACTGGAGTGGGGACAGTGGTGGTAAGAGAACGGTGAGGTGAGGGTGCCTGTTTGGTCCTCACTGCTTGGAGTAGTGTAGCCAAGTGGAAGCTGGAACAGCTGCTACTGGAAGCAGCGGATGCAGGTCAGTAGGAGCAGTGGATGCAGATTAGCAGGTGCGGGTTTGCAGAACAGCGGATGCAGGTCAGCAAGTGCCGCGCAGCGGATGCAGGTCAGCAAGTGCCGCGCAGCGGATGCAGGTCAGCAGGTGCAGGTTTGCAGACGGAAGCGGAGTCAGACTAGCCGGGTCATACACATGGGGGTAAACAGCATAAACGGAAGGCAAAGAGTAGTCAGAATCCAGGCTGGGGCTTGGCAACAGGCAGGTAAGTTTTTAAGCAGGGTCAAACAAGCCGAGGTCAGGACTGGAGACAGAAGCAAGGTCAGGAAGCCGGGTCAAACACAGGAACCGGATACAGGCACAGAATCAGGAACACCGGGAACAGAAGCAGATCAAAACGCAAGGGGCAGCATTCCTGGATCTTCTTTTATAGGCCGCTGGGCGCCAAAGCGTGTCTAACGTGCGCATATGCGCAAAGTCTGTGATTCGCGCGTGCGCCTAGGTGCACGCCTTCTGGAGCGGGCAGTACGTCCTTGACAGTCTGTCGAAGATGTGGGTGTATAGCTCACAAAGTTTAGGGAGGAGGATCTCCCCAAATTGACTGTAAGGCCCCTTTCACACGGTCGGACCGTTCAGATCCGCCTGTCAGTTTTGACGGCGGATCTGAACGGGCGCTCCATGTTAGTCTATGGAGCGTCGGATGTCAGCGGAGACATCTCCGCTGACATCCGACCCGGTCCGATCCGCCAAAAGCAGACGTATGGCTATACGTCCAGATCCGTCGCTGGCGGATCGGATCGGGTGAGATCTGATGAAAACGGACACACTGTCTGTTTTCATCCGATCTCTCCATAGAGATCAGCGGCGCTCGCAAGCCCCTCCCCGCTCAGTGAGCGGAGAGAGGCTTGTCATCCGCCGGTTCAGCGGAGATCAACGGAGAGATCTCCCGCTGAGCCGGCGGACAGAGGCGGGCTCCGTGCAAGCGGAGCCCCCCTCGTGTGAAAGGGGCCTAAAATTCGAGGTGGAGTTAATCCGAGCCAGGTGCCTTGGAGGTGGGGGAGTTGGGCTAGGGCCTCTACTATGCAGTCCGCGGGAGTTGGAGGTGTGTGGGGCTTGGTATTGCCAGCCTACCCAGGGCTTCTTAAGGCACATCTGCATTTGACCTGCAAGAGAGGTCTCCACTAGAACTGAGACGTTCGCCTGTTGGGATTTGAGATGAGAGGACAGCTACTCGTTTGGCCCTAGCACACCGGCTCCTGACGTTCCAGGTTACAATTTTTTGAAGGAGGTCATGGTGTATTAAGGGGGCTATGGCAAGCCGTCAGACTCTCAGGGGACAGCCAACAGTAAAACAGTAACCCAAGCAGAAGACTTTTTGTAAATAAGTAGACATGCGCTTGTGACACATGGGGTTCAGCAGAGGAGTAGTGGACTGACACTAATCGCTCACGGACATGGGCTAGACACGTATTGAATAGTAAACACATTAGACCCTTAGGTGAGAGTAAAGTGTATGAGTAACAGAAAAAAAGTTCAGGTGGTACGTCAAAAATCTATAGAAAATAACACAAAACATAAAGTCTTCAGCAACGCTGGACCAGCAGGACAAACAGGCTGCTGCCCACTGCAATTGAGAGGGCAGAGGCTGGCCAGGGAAACAAAACTTGTAACAAAAAGGTGGAGGAGAAGGGTAGCATGGATAGCATGTGTTTGGGGTCTTGGGGGGCGATCAAACGCTGAAAAGTGCACAGCGGTGCAGGAAGGTGTCCCATTGTGGAAGGTGCGGATGCAGGTGAGCTGCCTGAGGCTTAATGACCATACACATGATTGGACTTTTTGACAACAAACTTCCAAATACCTATTTTTTGGAAAAATCGGACAGTGTGTACGCTTCATCGCACAAACGTTTTCGGTTTTCATCGGACAAATGTTGGTTGTGCAAACAGACAAACTTTCAGGCACCAAAAGTCCTACCTCAGCTAGTCCGTGTGTAAACAAGTCCATCGGACTAAAGTCCAAATTGCAAACACGCATGCTCGGAAGCAAGGACGAGCCAGAAGCGGTCGGTCTTATAAGCTAGCGTTCGTAATGGAGAATTAACATTCGTGATGTGGCAAATTATGAAATCTCGAAATGCAGCGCACATTCTCCTTTAATGGGATAATAATGAAGCTGCTTTGCTGGTGATACTGATAGTTATTGCAAACGAAAGGCTTTTTTTTTTTTTTTTTTTTTCTAGTAATATCAAGAGTAATATTATGCTCCCTTTTTTTTTATTTTTTTTTTTTTATTTGGGCTATTATTTATTATTATTATTATTATTATTATTATTATTATTATCCCATCGTTTTAAGATCAAAGATACAACTACGTTGGTGTCCCTTGTCAATTTTACATAATTTTTTTTTTTTAAATGTAACTGCCTACTCCCAAACTCATTTGAAATAAAACACCTAGCCAAGTATTATTCTCCACAATTTTTTTTATTATGCATTAAAAAAGAAAACAAAATTAGACATGATATCTGCCAATAGAACTTAACCAAAAAGTGCATTATATGCATTGAAAAATATAGAAAATATAACCAATTAAATCATTATTCAACCAAAAGAATAATGTCAAAGCAATAACTCCAATGCCAATAATAAATAACACGTTATCTCCTCCTCCGATTCCGCAACGTGGCTGGTTGACGAACGGCCGTTCAGAAACAAAATAAAGTGCGAAATGAAAAGCATGAAACACTCGTCAAACTTCTAATAAAACTAAATTTAGCAGAAGGAGCCCAAAGGGTGACGCCAGAGAATTGAACTTCCTCTTTTGAAGTGTCGTCAGTACGTTGAAACGGCACTACGTTCGTGTTTGTTGCCTTAAATCCTGCCGTGTGTATGCATACCAAGTTCACGGCCAACGCCCTTTGGACAGAAATCCATGGAAAAGTTGGTTTTGAAGTCTGATCGTCTGTATGATGCTTGTGTCAATATGGTGGTGGGGGAATACACTGTGGGTTGCGCTGCAGTTATGGGAACAAGGTGGGTGAAGGGCCTCAGGATCTGTAAGCTGGGGTAAAAGGAGGGAAAAAACGCATACAGGCCTCGCAGCCAACTCGCGGTTCATAGGAAGGAGGGTGGGTTGCAGCTTGACTAGTTCGGGCAATCTTCTAGCATCAGGCAGCTATTGGTGGCAGTAAGTGGTGGGCAAGGGTCTAAGCAGTGTTCCAGTTCTACATATTTTTTTTTTTTGTAGCTTTATAGATAGTTTGGGAAAGGTTGGGTCCTCTGTCAGATTGGTACTGGTGTCTGAATTTGCATTGAGATTCCCCTCACTTCCTTTTTTATGTTTAAAACCTTGCAACCACCACAGAAGATAAAGGCAGATCTTCAGCTGGGATGGCAATTAAAAAAATAAATAAATAAATAAAAAAGTGGCTCCTCTAGCCTTACCTCACTTGGGGAAAAGAAATGAAATGTATTGCTGTATTCTTGTTGAAGATTTCTCCTATCCTAACCAGCACAGGACGTAAGAGAAAATCTTCAGAGGGCAGTAAAAGCAGACAGAGGTTCCAACCTTTTCCATAGCTTAACACTCAACTCCAGGGAAATTAAAGACACTACCTTTGCAGTGGGACTGCCCAACACTGCAATAAAATGCTTGTTTTTGCATAGGGGACCATTAAAAGAACTTGCCAAAACCCTCTTTCCTAGCAGTGGGTGCTCTCTTGCGTCTGGCCTTTTTCTCTGCATTATAGGTGGGCACTCAGCATCCTCCCTTACAATGCAGGACTGCTGGTCGTCAGATTGTGGACGACACAAAGGCTAAAGGGATGTTGCTTCGGGGGACTGGTTGCATGTAGAGGAGGAGCCTGCGGGAGTGAGGAATAAGGCAAGTATTCTAAAGCTTTACACTTTATTTAAAAAAAAAAAAACTGTCATACTCACTTGCTCTGTGCAATGGTTTTGCACAGAGCATCCCTGATCCTCCTCTTCTCTATGGGGCCCCTGGCAGCGCTCCTGCCTTATGAGTTGCCACTTAGCAAGCAGCTTGCTAGGGGGTACTCATGCATGCTTGTTTTCTGAGCCCCACTGCCTGCTTCTGTAGACACTGTGTGACTTAACCCTGCCCTCCACTCCCTCCACTAGGATTGCATTGACAACAGCAGGAGCCAATGGCTCCTGCTGCTATCAATCTGCCCTGTGAAGAGGAAGAGAGAGGAGAGAGAGACACCGCTCTCAGACACATCCCTGGATCGAGATCTGGCTCAAGTATAAAGGGGGCTGGGGGATCCTAGGCAGAGAATGTGTGTGTTGTTGTTTGTTTATTTTACCTCAATGCAGAATAGGGAAAGAGGGGAGTATCAACTAAGTATAGTATTGCACCACATTCACTTATTAAATACTACACTTAATTGGGGCTCCCCTCTTTCCCTATTCCCATATATTTTTCAGAGATTGCTTCTGCTCTTGGATCAGCAGTCACAAGTGCTATGCACTTTTTTACATATTCACTCCAAGGGACTCCATGTTGGACTTTTACATTTATTTAACCTGGTGGTGTGCTTTGCATTTGTGTGCCATTTACCCATTAATTCATTATCTTAAAGTGGATGTAAATCCGATTCATGAAATGTGACCTAAGCACATGTGTATCTGCAATGTTTTCTTATCTCTCCCCAAAGCCCTGAGTCCCGTGTGTTTCTGCTGTTTCATTGCTCTGTTAGAATGATAATTTCTGACAAGTTCTCCATCAACCAAGATAAAACCAGCCTGAAATTTGTGTCGGGGGAGGTGCTATAAATTAGCAGAGAGCTTGACTTGTCACGGCACAACTCTGCAAGTCTCTGCCTATGTGGAGTGGGGGTGCGTTCCTTTCCTCCAATCAGCTGTCTTGACTGTATGTCAAGAATCCACACCCAGTGCTGAACAGGATGTGCACTTTCTAAAGACTATATAAAGCTGAAGACAGCAGATATACATGGAAAACTTATGTAGGGAGATTTGTTTCATCGCTATGTATCATCTCAGGTTGTTCACTTCACTGGGTATAGGAGAGGGTTTACATCCAATTAATGCAGATAATGCATTAGGGTAAAAAAACCTTAAGGTTTTAGAACCACTTTAATCCTTCCAGTTTGGGTAGTTTTTTTTTTTTTTTTTTTTTTTAATTTATTTATTTTTTTATTGGCAGGGGGTTCAATATATACAAATAAATATATTTAAAATCAGCTTTTTTTCTTAGAGAGATATAGATAGATATGCATACATTTGCTAAATAGTTTATTTGGATATTGGCCTTTTTTTATATTCAGAATAAATGGAGATTTTTTTTTTTTCATGTTCCTGTGAGGAAGATTCCCAATAACTGGATGTAAGTTTTATCCTAAACTAAGAAATAAAAAGGTTTAGCTGGAGTTCAGCTTCAAAGGCCAAATATGTGGAAGCCTGGAAAAAGAATCAGAATTCCAAGTATATAGATGCATAGTATACAATTTATTTTATGCATAATTTTTTTTATTTTTTACATTTTAGATATTTGATTCGTTGCTGAATGGTGACCGGACCGCTTACCCTTCATTCTTCCAAAATGTGACTGGTTGTAGCAATTACTTCAATTTTCTCCAATGCAAGGTAAAAAGTTTTCAAATGGTTTGATATGTACACATGACTTTTTTTTTTTTTTTTTCTCTGGAACAGGAACTGAGAAGAAATCTTCACCTAATCGCTTTTCTAACCCTTCCTCACTCCATCTAAACAAAGTTTGGCTACAGTTCCACTTTAAAAGTGATCAAACACAATTTTATTGAATAACACAATTAATGTTGCATGCCTTAGAAATTTAACAAAGTATAGAAGACAGCTATGCATAGCCCTTGTAATGTGATTAGCCCATGTCTTGTACACCTTCCTTCTTTTGCATACATTGTCATATTTCAATGGCTGAATTGGATGCTGCTTACAAGATTCTAGCTGAGCTGTGAGCAAGGGGATTGCTTTAATCTTTATGCTTTATGTTCTAAGGCTATAAGACTAATGACCCTGGCATGTTTTAATGGACTCTGTAATTAAAACAGGTCTTTATTTTCTCTACTTCTAAAAGATTTTGCTGGGGGAACTGCATTAATGTTGTGTATGTGGCTTTATGTGCTGGTGTAAACAATTACTATTGAAGCGTACAGTTATTGTTTCCCCCAAGAATCCAATCTGCCTATGAGCATAGTATCACATAGGCAAAAAAAGGTGCTGCCATGAAATGTTCTTTTCAGATGGTATTAAAAAGCATTTTCAATTGCAGCATCCTGTAACGTGTAAATAAAATTCGTAAAGCGCTGTGCCAATTGTTATCGCTATATAAACCCTGTATAATACTAAGAATAAAAAATAAAAATCAGTTTCGGGGCCACTGATATAGTTTTGGATGGGTGCTTTTGTTTAAAAAAAAACCTCCAAGAGTTTCAGTGCTGCATCTGTCATAGAGTTTAGCTTCTCTGGCTTTATGCTTTTACAAAGTAAGAAACGAGAACTCGGGGAAAGACCTCTTCACAACTGATAAGGAAACTGGGCAGGGATTTAATATAGTTACATAGCTAGTCTGGTTGAAAAAATACAGTTCCATCTAGTTCAACCGATTAAAAGGGGGGGGGGGGGGGGGATTAGCAATCGTATACCCACAGTTGATCCAGAGAAAGGAAATAAAACAGCAAAGGCTAATTCAATTTGCTCCAGTAGGGGAAAAAATTATTTTCTTTATCCCCGAGAGGCAATCGGATATTCCCTGGGTCAGCTTTACCTATACGTGTTGGTATCCAGTTATATTCTGTATATTTAGGAAAGAATCCAGGCCTTTTTTAAACAATCTACTGAGCTGGAAAGAACCAGCTGTTGAAGGGAGTCTTTTCCACATATTTTCACAGCTCTTACTGTGAAGAAACCTTTCCATATTTGGAGATTACATTTATTTTCTTCCAGACGTAAAGTGTGCCCCCTTGTTCTCTGTGGTGACCTTAAAGTGAATAACTCAACACCTATTATAGTGGTTCACTATATGGACCACCTATGTATTTATACATGTTGATCATATCACCCTTTAATCTCCTCTTCTCCAGAAAGAATAAATTCAGTTCCTCTAATCTTTCCTCATAGCTGAGTTCCTCCATGCCTCTTATCAGTTTGGTTGCTCTTCTCTGCACTTTCTCCAGTTCCCCGATTTTTTTTATCCTTTTTGATAACTGGTGCCCAAAACTGAACTGTATATTTCAGATGAGGTCTTACTAATGATCTGTACGGGGGCAAAATTATATCTCTCTCTTCAGTCCATACCCTCTCTCAATGCAAGAAAGGATTTTCCTCGCTTTGGAAACCGCAGCTGGGCAGTACATGCCATTAAGGTTATGATCTACCAGAACACCTACTGTAAATCGTACTCCACCATTGATTCCCCAAGTTGTACCCCCCCCCCCCCCCCCCCCCCCCCCCAGTATGTATGATGCATGCATATTCTTTGCTCCCCAAGTGCATAACTTTACATTTATTAACATTAAACCTCATTTGCCTCATAGTTGCCCAATTAAACAGTGCATTGAGGTTGGCTTGAAAATTGGAGATTTCCTATAAGGTTATTCCATTGCATAGCTTAGTGTCATCTGCAAACCCTGAAATTGTATTTTTAATCCCAGACCCTATAGAATTTATAAATATATTAAGTAAGGGTCCCCACACTGAACCTTGGGGTAAACCATTAATAACCCTAGACCATTCAGAGTATGAATCCTTAACCACTACTCCTTAATATATTAATTTTTTTTGGCCAATTTTTCTATCCATTTACAAACTGATTTTTTTTTTTTTCAAGGCTGTAGACTTTACCTTACACATTTATCATATGTGGGGGAATTGTGCCAAACGCTCTGCAAAATCCAACCACAGCCGCTTATTCGTCTAAGGTTTTACTTATCTCCTCATAAAAAGAAATCAAATTTGGTCTGATAACCTTTCATAAATCCATGCTGTTTGTTGCTTTAAAATATTTTTTTCCAGCAAGAACTCATCTGTGGTCTAGTTGCTTAGTAAAGACTTTGATCCCTTTTTTTTAATTATAGGCACCGCATTGGCCTTATGCCAATCCAATGGTCCTACTATGCCAGTCATTAAAGAGTCCCTAAAAAGTGAAAAGAATGGCTTCTTGGAGGACTTTAGTTCAACATAGGCATACAATGAAACTCAGATGTACATTTCCTAAAATAAAGCAGAAACGATGACCGTTTTTAGTTCAGCCAGCTTTGTCAGGCTGATGCACAGCAACTCATGGTGGATGGGACATTGAATGGGCACATTTAAAAACCCAGTCCTGATATGTTTTTCCTCCAAGATGAGGACCACTGGCAGCCTGTTCTCTCCTCACTCTTTTCATATACATAAATCAATTACGGCAGCAGAGCCAGTCTTGCAAGTTTATAAAACAGGCGTGCACTATTTGCTACTGTAATGACAGTAGAATTATGCCATCCAAATGCCACCTGATTTGTCACTACCACCGTCTATGGGAATCCTTAGTATGCATTCATTGCTTCCATGTTAAAGGAAACTTTAATTGTATAGATGTAAAATTTACAAGCAAGCCAAGTTATAGATCCCTTTTCAGTTCTGTGTTAAAATGTTCACCTTGGTATATGCTTGGACATCATTATGACTTCTAATTTTGTCACCTGTTGATTGCAGGAGCCAGCAGACCAGGAGTACTTTGGCTTATTTTTGGCACTCTCCGAAGTGAGGAAGTCGATCCATGTGGGTAACCTGACCTTTCATGATGGATCTGAAGTTGAAAAACATTTGCTTTCAGATGTGATGAAGACCATAAAGCCATGGTTGGCTGTGCTAATGGATAATTACAGGGTAAGTGTCCTACAGCTTCAAATGTCATTACTCAAGGTAGCAATCAAGCCATGTCCAGTGGTGCTTGAAGTCATGCATGCTTAATGGCCTTTAAAATAAGATGAAAGGAAATGCTTAACTTCTCCACATGTACAACAGAAGGAAAGACGTCTGCACAAATTAGGGGTTCACTGATTTAATTATTGTAGGCTTAGAACTTTGAAAACTTGACCTGGTAAAAAAAAATAAAAAACCTATGAAATGGCCACTAATGGCAATAACAGACTACATGAAGCTGTGGGGATGTTTTGGTTGACCAGTTATTGGAAATACTGCATTTTGTTCTGCACAAGCATTATATTTTTTCAGACTTTGCAATACAACATCAAGAATGCAGAATGTCTGATAATTCAAATTAAGCAGTATATTAAGATAGGTTATAGCAAGGTGGCTTTAAAGGTATCAAAAAGTGTCAAAGAAATGAACCGTGTGGATGGGAAGTTTTCAAGACATTCTAATAACATGAGCAATAGACCTTATACTTTTGCATCTGTGATAAAAATGATGCATGCAGATTCTGTCAGAAGGCTGTATTCTGCTTCACACGGTTTTAGCGGAGGGCTTATTGATTGGCTCTAGTCCACCTCACCATAATCTGTCTGGTTATGGTCCATTTGTGGCCCCCAAGCTGTAATCAATGGAAGCTATAGTTCCTACACACAGAATTTATGATGGGCAGTAATATATATTTGTTTTATTTATTTTTTCAGGTACTTGTATAGCACTGTCAATTTACGCAGCGTATGTATGTATATGTGTGTGTGTGTGTGTATATATGTATATATATATATATATATATATATATATATATATATATATATATATATATATATATATATATATGTGTATATATATATATATATATATATATATATATATATATATATATATATATATATATTCATATATATTCATATTCCCATCAGTCCCTGCCCTCAAGGAACTCCTAATCCTAAGGTCCTCAACTCGCATTCATACATACACATATGAGGACCAGTTTTCGACAGGAGCCAGTTAATCTACCTGACCATGTCTTTGGAGTGTGGGAGGAACCCACGTAGGCACAGGGAAAACATGCAAATTCCAGGCAGGTAGTGTCATGGTTGGGATTGCTAACCACTTAGCCACTGTACTAATATTAGGCATGATCTGTACTGTAAACCAGCTCCTCATACGTCATTTTAAATAAAAGCTAAATCCCTTATTTTGTTAGATGATTATAAGCTGGTCTAGGTATTTAGTAAATTTTGTAGAAATTATACAGGTAGGGTGGCTAAGTGGTTAACACGCTATAAATCTGACCAGAGACGGTATCTGCATGTAATTTATTTTTACTTCCTGTGTTTGCTTGGATTTCTTCTGGGTTTATTAAATACAGGTAATTCAGTTGGCTTCCTGTCCATGAACCTATACTGCATGTGTGGTAGGAACGTTGGATTATAAGCTCTTTTAGGACTTCTACCAGGGGCTACAAAGATGTGCATACTATGGTTCACATTATATAAGTAAATTATGTTGAGCTATATTTATCTGATTGCTTTTCAAGACTATACATTAGATGTCTTCCCATTGTTAATGGTTGGCTTAAAAATAGAATTGTGGCTGCTCTGACAATATGCAGGTTGGTAACCAAGCTTTGTGTGCTTTAAGGTGCTGTTGGTCTCAAATTCTGCTTTAAATATTTAACCTTGCCTTGCCAAATGAGCATCCGTTGTTCTTCTAGAAGGCCAGCTTATTTAAACTTTTTGGGATTTCAGTGGGGAAATTGCTACCTTCAACCGCTAATTTGAATGGAAGAGCCATTGATGAGCTTATGGCACTGTAGCTCAACACAAACATGATGAGAATATGCTCTGGTTCCTGCGTGGGTGTTTTTATTCCAGGAGAGTGATTGTTTGTTTTTTGTTTTTTACTCGCTGGCTATAGTTCTTTGACCACTATTTTTTTTTTTTTTGGCTGTTTTTCAATAAATAGCCTAAATAAGTACATGGCTCCAGAATTTTCAGCTGCAAAGAATGGCCTATAACAGGAAATCCTAAATAAGGTTATTTTGAAGTCCTGAATTGTTGCCCGCAAAATTTAATCTTTTTTAAACCTTTGATTTCTACATCAGGACATGTGTTCTTTTAATTCTAGCTTCAACAAATTCCCAGTGTTTTTTGTTTTCCTCTTCTAAAACAAATGTAGAAAGCAAACTTTTTAAAGGCTGCAAATTTCCCTTTATTGGGGCTATCTGATCCAAAAGTGATTTATAGCTGTGACTTTCCCCAGAAAATTACTGTTCTGTAGGAAACGAATTAGATTAACTTCCAGCTGTCTCAAGAAAAACCCTGCCTGGTCTATTAAGGCCAATTACCATGCATTGTGCTGATAATTATCAGTGCATAGCAATTGACTTGGGTTCCAAAAACCAACAAGTAATGTATTGTAATGAACCTGTGACCTTGTCTGCTATTGAAGGTAAACATGATTTAATTGAAAGCAAGTTGGGCTGTGAGGGACAAAATTCCATGTTTGCAATGGTGTACTTTTTGTAGTCCATGCAGTTAGATTTGTAAAATGGACCCTTGGATATTATGTCATGGTACAAAAAAGAAAAAATTCATTTATTGTAGCTGGGAAAGTGTATTTTGAATAAATTTGGGAAAATGTAAAAGTGATATTTCATGTGTCTTTCACAATTTGTTTAAAGGGCAACTGTAATTTTAGTGAAAAAGTCCCTTAAATGTTGACCCTATAGTGTTGTAAGCCCCCTAGCAAAATACTGTTAAAAAAAAAATCTACCGTTCTTTGCTGTGTGCCCCGGCCACAAGGCCTTTGCACAGGGATCCTGGCTGCATCCAGCTCTTATTGCCCTTTTTGTTTTGCCTATTTATTGGGATAGAAAACTAGGGTAGCCCACCACCTCCTAAGCAATGGCATAAGCTATTATCGGGTGAACCTGAAGAAATAAAAAAGGAGGACTTTAAAGGTGGGTGGTCTCTCTGAGAGACATTAAAACCAACTATTGTTTCTAAGTTGGTTGTAATGTTGGGGCTGCCATGAGTATGGACCAATCCAAACCATGAATGGGCTGAGAAAACTACACATAATAAATTAAAACAATAACTTGCATTGATAACCTTGTGTACATAAAGATGATCTGATCTTTACACATGCATCTTAAAATCGAAAAAAAAAAATATGAAATGGTCCTATTAATGTAGTCAAAGGAAGTAGTGTAGTAATGTAGTCAGGAAAATTGTGAACAACCGACAAATGGATGACCAACTACAGACTGAGACCCTTCAAATTATCATTTCATCCTACACTTTGACATTGAAAGACAGTTACTTCTTAAAAGGGTTGTAAAGGTTCATGTTTTTTCACCTCAATTCCTCCTATGCATTAAGGTGAAAAAACACCTGTCAGTGACCGGCCTCCCAGCCGCCCCCCACTTCCCAACGTTTTACTTGCCTGAACCCTCGAACTTGATCCAGGGGGGACGCTCTCTCTGCTCTGGGTTCTCGGCTCTTGATTGGATAGATTGATAGCAGTGCAGCCATTGGCTCCCGCTGCTGTCAATCAAATCCAATGACGCGGGGGCGGGGCAGAGTCCTGCATTCGGCCTCCTATGGATGCCGAATACTGGACTCGGGAGTGCACCCACAAGGTAACCCCCCTGGGAGAGCGCTTCTTCCAGGGGGTTATCTGATGTGGGGAGGAGCCAAGAGAGCCGCTGAGGGACCCCAAAAGACCAGGTTCGGGGCCACTCTGTGCAAAACGAGCTGCACAGTGGAGGCAAGTATGACATGTTAGTTTTTTTTTTTTTTTTTTTTTAATAACAAACCTTTAGTGTCACTTTAAGGGACGCTTCTGCCCACAATCCAACCTCAATCATTTTGAGGTAATCAAAGAACTAAACCTCTTTGTATGTAACCTGCTATTAAAACAACTATACCAAAAAGACAAACAACGAACCCTTGACCCACCCCTGCCCACTGACTATACTAAACTGGATTTCTGGGTACTAAAGATGCTAAATGAATTATGGGTTGAAAATTAACCCCCAGAGCTCATTGATTTGTATCAATTTTTAGAAACAATATTGCGTTCAGTTGAAGACACTGCCAATCTGAATATACTAAAGAAAAAATCTACAAAATATCCATCAACTCAAATTAACCCCAGTATAGCTTTATTTTTAAAGCAGGTCACGGCCGAAATTAAAAAAAAAAAAAAAATTATTTTCCAAGACAGAGTTCTAAACGAACTGTACAACAAACAAAGGCCCTGCAAAATCGTATAACTCGACAGGACTTGACTATAAAACCTTCAGACAAAGGGGACAATATTGTTGTCATGGAGACTAATGCCATACACATGGTCGGAAATTCCGACCACAAAATCTGTTGGATTTTGTCCGACACTGGTGATGCATACACACGGTCGGACAAAGTTGTCAGAAAATCCGATCATTCTGAACGTGGTGACGTTCGTTGCGTACGACGGAACTACGTAGAGGCTTGTAGCCAATAGCTTTGGTCTCATAATTTGATCTGAGCATGCGTGGCACTTTGTCCGTCGGAATTCTCTACACACGATCGGAAAAAGTCTGATCGGACTTTGTTGTCGGAAAATTTGAGAGCAGGATCTCAAATTTTTTCCGTCAGAAATTCAGACGGAAAAGGTCCGATGGAGCCCACACACGGTCGGATTTTCTGACAACATGGTTTCCGTCGGAAAATCCGACCGTGTGTACGGGGCATTATAAGTATGAACAAACTTGTTTGGATGCCTTATCCAACAAAAACTGGTACAAGCAAATCAACCCTCTCTCCGTTTCAATTGTTAAGAAATATTATGTTTTAGTGAACTCTGCATACTATTCTGGAGTCATAACCAAGCAGATATGGGAATTCATAAGAATATCACATCCAAGGGAAGCATGTTTTTATACACTTCCCAAAACACATAAGAATCTTACAAATCCCCCCTGATCGTTCTATCATATCCAGTAATGGTTGCATTACCGAAGATGCGAGACGATACATCACATGGTACTAAGACCGTTCATAGTTGCTATTCCCTCCTATTTACAGGACACAATGCATCTCTTAAGGATTTTGGTGTGACTATTTGTCCCAGAATCTGCCTGGCTAGTTACCATCGATGTTGAAGCCCTTTATTGTCATATCCACCATGACCGAGTGGTTGAAACTATGAGGACCCATTTGTCACAAAAGGGGCCCCAAGATGGAGAGCAGGATAGATTTGTAGTTGACCTGTTGGACTTTGTACTCAGAAATAACATCTTTTTATTTTGCTGGCTCCCACTACCTCCTGGTGTAGGGAGTGGCTATGGGCACATGTGTGCTCTTAAGCCAACCTGTACCTGTGGGGGGTGGGAGAACCAGTTTTTCTCTGACAAGGTACTTGCAATATACCTGTGCCACATTCTATCATGGCACAGGTACATTGACGACATCCTTGTCATCTGGGATGGTGACCGTCTACTTGATCAATTTATGACCCACCTAAATTTGAATACCTGGAATCCACAATTGGATATTATTGTAAACAAGAACACCAATGGGTCTCTCTACTGCTCTGTTCCGCAAGCCCACAGCGGGCAATACTAACTTGCATGCTAGCTGTGCCCATCCCGCACCCTTAATTTATTCAATTCCATACGGACAGTACCTAAGATTAAAACATAACTGTACGGACAGTGTGGTGTTTGAGGAGGAGGCTAGGAAACTGCGGACTTCTTGTCTAAGAAAAGCGTACAACCACACAAAACTAAAGCCCAGTGAAACTTTGGTATTTTCAAGGTGGTCGAGGCAGAGAGCCAACAGAGTCAATTTGTTGCCCGCTATAAATCCCCAAAATCAGGCTATTAAAAAGGCTTACAAAAATATTGGTATCTATTAACTTCGGTCTCTGTTGTTGTCTCAAAGTTTGTAATCCCCTAACCAAGTGTAGTATTTTGTCGGGCACCATCCCTCAAGGACAAACTTGTCCACAGTTATCATACAGGCCATCATAGGAGTATTTAGGAATTTACCATGAGGTATGTTCAAGTGCAGTAACTGTGACTATTGTAAATTCATCAATACATGCAAGGATGTGGTCCTTCCCAATGGAAGAAAGTTTTATCCTAGACATTTTGTAAATTGTCATACACAAGCAGTAGTTTTATATTTTTCTGTGCGAGTGTGGTTTAATCTATGTTGGAAAGACCATTTGTGAATTATGGTGTAGAATCCATGACCACACGTATGCCATAGAAATATGTGACCTATAT
Source organism: Lithobates sylvaticus (assembly GCA_028564925.1). Classification (NCBI taxonomy): domain Eukaryota; kingdom Metazoa; phylum Chordata; class Amphibia; order Anura; family Ranidae; genus Lithobates; species Lithobates sylvaticus. The sequence goes on from CM053030.1 coordinate 420,254,781, forward strand.
TCATATCCTTGGTCGCCATGCAACAATAGACCATCAATATTGTTCATTCACATTTTTTTTTTTTTTGGCTCTTGAACATATCCCTCTCAAATCCTCGAGGGGGAGACTGGGATAGAACTATATTACAAAGAAAGATGAAATGGATATATTCTCTGAAAGCTACCTTTTCTCCCAGAGCTAAATGACCACCTCCTTTAAACCTTTTTTGCCCATTTCATTTCTCTTTTTTTCCTTGTTTCCAGCAATGCATTTAGTGTTGTAAAGTGTGTGTGTGTGTGTGTGTGTATATGTGTGTGTGTATATGTGTGTGTGTATATGTGTGTGTGTATATGTGTGTGTGTATATGTGTGTGTGTGTGTGTGTGTGTGTATATGTGTGTGTGTGTATATGTATGTATGTATGTGTATATATATATTTAGTTAGTTTACATTGAGTATACCAGTTTTGTGTGGTTTAGTGCTGTCGGAACTACCATGTCATGATAACCTAACATAGTGATACAATTCTACCGATTTATTTATTTTTTTTGTTTTCCTAAATTTATATCACTTGGTTCACACTTCTGGGAGCTGCGATACCATTGGAACCAGGAATTCCCCCCTTTTTCAAATTTTTTTTTTTTTTAATTTTTAACAATTTTTTTCCTTTTTTTTTTTTTATTTTTTTTTTTTTTTTGTTATGCTTTATTTAAATTGAATTTTTGTTTGTTTGTTTTTGGTTCTGTTTGTTGTGGTTATCCAAATGTCCCTTTTTAGTTGTGAGTGGGCTCCTTTTTAAGGCTACTTATGAATGGTATCGGCATCATATTTTTCTCCCTCCCCGCTGAGAGGGACGTGTTGTCCATGTCTCCTCTATCCCCGCACGCTGTTTCCTTAGCGCTTGTTGGGAGCCAGCTGTACATGAGGCACAGTCTTCTGTGCATGCGCCTGGTCGTCGGACTTGGTTGTCGCGTGCCGGTGCCACTCTGTCCTGAGGCGCACGCACATGATGCACAGGGGCACGGCTTCCTCCCCAGCACGTCACCCGCTGACCCATGATGGTCATTTATGGTGGCCTTTTGCCCCTATTGTTTAGGCAGCTTTAGGTGGAGCCCTTGTCCCTTACCTGCTACATGATGTTGGGTGAGGGTCGGATATGTATGTAGTGAGTCCCCTGTCTGCAGACTTGTCTGACTTTCTGGAGATCCAGCATCCCTCCATGCTGGTGGTTTTCTGTCTTTTACCAACATTTGCTTTGAAAGGCAATACTTCCTTACATTACATATTGTGCTGCTCCTAGGTGTGCATCACTAATCTTAGCCTGGTTCTATGCTGCTCTTCCTGCATTCCTCACACATATACAATTTTTTTTTTAATTCATTTTTTTTGTTTTGTCTTTTTTGCCATTCAGGGCATTGTTTGACTGGCCTCACTGGTCACTTGCATTTTGCCATCATCATTTAAGAACACGTAATATTACACTGGCTTAGGCACGCTCTTCAATTCCTTTTAGGCCCCTTTCAGACGAGGCGGATATGCTTGCACGGAGTCCGCCTCTGTCCGCCGGCTCAGCAGGAGATCTCTCCGTTGATCTCCGCTGAGCCGGCGGATGACAAGTCCCTCGCTGCTCACTGAGCTGGGAGGGGCTTGTCGTGCGCCGCTGGTCTCTATGGAGAGATCGGATGAAAACAAACAGCGTATCGTTGTCATCGGATCGCACCCGATTCGCCAGCGACAGATCCGGACGTAGAGCCATCTGACTGCTTTTGGCGGATCGGACCGGGTCGGATGTCAGCGGACATGTCTCCGCTGACACCCGGCGCTCCATAGACTAGCATGGAGCGCCCGTTCAGCTCCTCAGTTTTGACCGCGGACCTGAACGGTCCGTCAGTGTGAAAGGGGCCTTACATGTGCCTTTTTCTCTTTTCCCACCGCTCTCCTCAGGGGGTCTGCAGGGGGGTCCTCCATATGTGCCCCACCACCTTGTTCACCCACCCTCAGCTTCCAAGGGGAACCTCTGCTGTGCTGGTCTACAACAGCATTAGGGTCCAGATAATATTACTCTACATAGCCATTGATATATGGCCTTGGTTCTGCAGATTTGGCAGATTTTCACCGCTATGTGAGTATATTGTGCTTGGGAGATTTGAAAATTGATGCATTTTGTAAACAGTGTGTTTATTTTAATCTATGACATGGTTCCTTCACAGATGTAAACTTAAACCAACTTTGGCTGTCTCCTGAGGACGTGGGCGTTGTCCTGCAAAATGCATAGATTACAGCTTCAGTAATTCAACAATATTGTTCTTAAGTTGAATCTGAACATTTTGGGATGTGGAAACAAGCCTTGGTGATAAAGCATCAGTGGAGACACCTTGTTCCCATAATAACTCTTACAGGAGTGAATTTCCCTTCCTAGGGGTAGATTTCCTCTCACTTCCTGTAGTCTCCCTCCATTTGTAAGTAGGAGTCGTTTGTAAGTCGGATGTTTGTAACTAGGGGATAGCCTGTATTCAGAATGTACATGGGTGAATAATTGGATTTTATTCTGTTCCATTTTTATGTGGATATGTAAATGACGTGTTTTTTTTTTTTTTTTGTGAACCTTAATAACATTTTTACTTTTTATATAACCCTGTTGTACTTGATAATGAGCACCACTCTGCTAAAGTCCCATTTGCAAACGTTTTTTGTGCCGATTTTTTGTGACAGAGTGCTGTTCAGGTTTGAATATACGGTGGCTTCTTTCTTTCCTTCTAGTAAAAAAAAAAAGACTCTGTTGTAACCATAGTAACCGCTTTTTTAGTGTTGCTCTGTGTAGAGCAGACAGACCAATGAAAGAAGAACATTGGTTTCTATGGCCTAAATATACTCCATGCCACAAGGAACAATCAGCAGTGCAAAGCAGCATGCCAAGCAAATCATTTTAGACAATCAGAGTAAGGCCTCTTTCACACTTGTGCAACTTTTCCTGCGACTTTGGACAACAGAGTTGCATGACAAGTCGCACTCCATAATTCCCAATGATAACCATTCATATATGTGCGACTTCAAAGTAGTCCCTGTACTACTTTGGTCCGACTTTGATGCGAGTTGATATCCATAGACCTCAAGTTTACACAGGCATTCCCTGAAATCGTGTCAATCGCACGACTTTCAAGTCGCAGCAGTGTGAAAGCGGCCTAAAAGATTGGATTGGTTGTTGAGTTGCTGCATATTTTTTATACAGTGTGTTAATTTTAATATAGTAAGGGATTTGGTAAACTCAGGAGCTGAACTGACCTGACCATCCAAAAAAACATTGGCTGATACGTTGTATTTTTTTAATTTTTTTTTTCTGTGTAGATTGGGGCAGTTTGTCTCTACAAATTGAGAATTCCCCTCTTAATCAGCTGTCATTGTAACTGATGTTTTCCTATTGGAAGATTTTCCCCCACCTTGTGACAACTGTACTATTTTGGACTTCCTAGCACTTTCAGACTTATCCAAATAGAAAAGGTTGATTTATCCAGGTGAGAAAGGGCACTCTGCCACAGCTTTCTTGGACACAACTCCTCATGGGCTAGGCCTTTTGGCCAAGACTGGGGAAATTTTGTTACCAGGCTGCAGGGCCAACCCATTGTCTTGCACACTGATACTTTTTTATTTTTCTTCACGTGTCTAACTTTTTCTCTTTTTTGTGTCAACCTTTCACTGAGGACTGTGGGGTGTGGGTCTTTGGGCCTACCCTGAAGTCTTGGGAAATAATGTGTGACCATCAGGTTCCTTCCACCCCTGCCTTGAGGGGTCTTTCTTCTGAAGAGCCTCCCACGCAGTACTTTGTTCGGCTTAAGCTGGGTGCATGGTACGCTGGGCCTTTTGGCTAGGTGGGCCTGAGTGTGTGCCTTACCCCCTTCAGGAATCTTGTGCCACAAGGTCGAGGAGGGGTCCTTCAGGTGTTCTAACCATTCTCTACTCACTATAAAAAAAATTAAATAAACCTCTCTGTCGTTTTTTTAAATAAAAGTCCCAACAATGTCCAGTAGTGAAGTAGGGGTCTTTAGGTGAAACCTCCTTAGAGCAATTTGAAGGAAGGGGGAAGATCGACACTTCAGAAGCGCCGATTCTGAACAGACTTTGTGGGCTGATTCTTTATGCAGCCCTTGTGTGGGCTTGGCCCAGCCCCATGCTCCCTCCTCCCTGTCTGTGATTGACAGCGTAAGGGGGTCAAGGAGCTGAATTCAGAAGCTTTTTGTTTTACCTTAAGTGGTTCTAAAGGCTCAAGGTTTTTTTAAGTCTCTTACCTGGACCATCGGCAGGGGTTCAAAACCATTGCTCAGAGCAGGTAAGTATAGCATGTTTTTTATATATTTTTTTATTCTTTCCTTTTAGAATCACTTAATGCAGAGAATGCATTAAAGGGTTTGTTAACCCACATGTGCAAATCACTGCCAGTCCCTCTATTATAGGCAGGCATAGCACACTCAAAGTCTTTTATTTAAAAAATAAACAAAAAGTGAGCGTTGTAAATACCTATTTAGGGCGATCTTCAGGCTGGTCACATGACTCGTGGCCACTGTATACCACCGATTTATATGGCTTCTGCAGGAGGGGCCTAGATCTCCCTCTGATGTCAGCTAAGGAGATCACATGGCCGCTCAGCCCCTCCCACAGTAGCCCTGGAGACCAGCCGTGAGTCACATGACAGGCCTGAAGATCGCGCTAAAACTGTTCGTTCTTTTTTTTAAATACTTATACAGTGTGCTATGCCTAACTATATTAGAGGGGGTGTCAGTGACATTTTTTGTAAACTTTTTTATTTGTACTAATAGTGGTGGGAATGGAGAGGAGGTACACTGACTATGGTGGTCGGGGCTCAGCAGCCCTGATTTTCGTAGTCAGTACAGAGGGGGGATACAGGAAGAGTGGCATGATCAGTCAGGTTTTTTACAGTTTAAAGAGGGCTAGATTACAAAGCACAAACACTGTGCTGTTAAATCTGCTTTAAGGGAGCAGGATCTATAAAAACATTTTTTGTTTTTTTTGGGTTAAACAAACACTCTAAGGTAAAAATAATCTTCAGCCTTTTAGAACCACATTAAATAAGGCTCATATTATGCAGCCACTACTTACAAGTATGTCGGTAAGACGCTCTACACACTTGTGTGGTTTACAGTACAAACAGGCTTTTCAGGTGGTTAATAACCAAAAACTAGCTATTTACGTAGCTGATTTCTTCTAGGGTTCATTACTTTGATTTTGAAGATCTATATTTACAGTATAAAAAATTGCAGCCGAAGCCATAATCCGATAATGGGGCCAGTGGCCCTTTGTAACGTGAATTTCATGTGGCTTTTGACATGCAAGGTACAATGTGTTTGAGGATAAGTGCAGCCTGTTCAGAGCTTACCTAGCCAGGAAATGATGGTCATAAAGCTGTATAAACTGTCATTTTCTCATCTGCAGCTCGTTAAATCCCAGCTAATTGCATCCTTGTTCTGCTCTTTAGTGGTTTCCAGTTTTTGGCAGTTTATAAAACATTTCTGAACCCTGAAGTTGAGATGCTTTTATTTTGGTTTTGGGATCTTCAGAAGAGGCTATTAATCGGTGGCTTTTGATAATTGAGGCCCCAGAACTATTTCAGAAAGATTGCCGTGAGGAGGTAGTCTGCCAATTGGTTTAGCTATGAATTATCCTCCTTTAATTATTGATATCAGTCTAGGCGGTAGTGGAACTTTAATTCCGTCCTAGTTTATTTTGTTTTCTCTGCTGCTGGTGGCATATTTTAAATAATGGGGTAAAGTTTTGGAATGCAAGTTCTGGTGTGCACTGTGTATTTCAACTGACTAGTTAGATGAATTAAAATACTCAACCAGACTTTTGAGAAATAAAAAAAATAAAAATTGTTTGTGCTTTTCAGGCTGTGGCCAAGTGGGCACATTTTTTATTACATGGTGGACCTGTCCTGTGGTACGCCGGTTTTGGACTGGTGTTTTCCAGATAATTTTTGAACTTTCAGAATCCCCAGTCACATTCTTGGCTCAATATGCCCTTCTGAAACTTAGTGTTACTAAACCCAGTAATATGAAAATAGTTCCTCCATAAACCCCTCTCAGTGCCCACAGCTTATAAATCTTCTTTTTACATTAAAATATTGCCACTATATACCTTTTTGGATGATCTGTATACCACGGTTACATGATAAACTGCACAGTTTCTCCAGGGCTGAGAGTTCAGGAAGGAGGAGACTTTCACTGCAGCCTGTATACACTCCCACATGTGTGATACCAATATGTGACCCTTTTTATCTCTGAGAACAAGTAACTGTTCTCTCCAGCATAAGACACAACTGAGCATGTGCAGGTTGGCTTGCCTGCCTGTGTTAGCTGGCCTTCCCCAGATAGACCGTGCAGGAGGGGGAAGATCTTTGCATACAGGATAAAACAGCCTTTTTACACAATGCAGAGGATTAACCCCTTAAGTTCCACAGTGAGTATAACAAGCATGCTTTACTGCATATACAGACTGATATTACTGTTGTGGGTTTAGTAACACTTTAAACCCCCAGCATTCCTAAGTGGAAATTTAAACTGCTTGTACACATCCTTATGGCAGCGAGGCAGACTGTCGCCAAGGCTTGTAAATTGCCTACCCTCTCTTTGGGTGACATGAAGTCTAGGTTTAACTCTGTCCTCCTACAGGAAAAAATAAAGGCGAAGCGCCATGATGGATTAAAAAGATTCCAGGCCATCGGGCTACTCTGGACATCCCGTTTCCTTCCACCAGGTTTTGACCACGACCTTCTATCCCTATGAGCTGGAGAGTGGACCTGTTCACCCTTTATTATCACTCCTTGCCATCACCCGTATTTTCTTAATTTTTGTTATGTCCTCCTCCCTTTTTACCCCCCCCTTCCCTGCTGTCCCCTATTGGCCCTCTTTACAAGGTTCTCCAGCATTTTACCTAGCCTACCCTATTTGTTGTCACCCACAGTCGCTCTGTTTCTATTTTAGTAGTGGTGTTTTTGTAGAACATTCGGCACCTTACTATTATGCGCTATGCTACTCAGTGGATGTACTCTGATGTCAACCATTCTTAACTGCTTTTATTTGTCCAATTGTCAATCAGTAAAACAGATTGAACAATAAAAAAAAAATGACCGTTCAATGGAATGATCATTTTGTAGAAAAAAATATAATATTTTCAAAATTCAGTTGCACTATGTGGGTAGTTTGGTTGGTGAATTTTATTTTCTTCCAAGAAGATAATCTCTACTGGCAGAAAAATCTATTCTTCTTCTTTTTTTTTTTTTTTTTTTCTTCCACATTCAGATAGATCAGTAAGGGGTAATGTCAGCACGGCCCACTTCTCCGTCCCCTTTTTGTCTTAACATCATTTGTGGATACTTTTGAATTTCTTGTCTTCCCCTTTTTTTTTTTTCCTGGGGGGTTTATTCCGTTTAAGTTTTCCATCGTTGGAATACAAAAGTCAAAGCAGTAAGGGTAGTGGGCCGAGTTATTACCAGTCTGCCCCCTGGTCAGTGTAAAGGTTAGGCCCATTTTCCCCTTCTTGTTTTCCAGCCTCCCGGGAGAGGCTTTCTCTTACATACTCCCTCTAACTTGTTTGTTTGTTTTTTTTTTTTTTTTTTTTCCCCCTGCTTATATGATATTCCCCTCGTCCTCCCCCCTCCCCCCCCCCTCCGCTACTGATATACGGCGCTTTTATTTTTTTTTTTTTCCTTTGTTGCGGGTGCTTGCTGTTAAAACTTTATCCCCTTGGGCATCTATGGATGGGTCCTCAGGACCTCCGAGTAGCTCCATGATTTTTTAAATTTTCTCCAACCTTCCCACTTCTCTTTCGTTGCTTCCCTACCCCCCCCGTGCAATTTATCACGCACTCCATTGTATATGCGGATTCTACCTCATCCACCCAAAGCCACAAGGGAGGGCACTCCCGGTCCATCCAGCATCTCGGGATCGCCCCCTTTGCTGCGTTGAGAAGGTGGGGGACCAGAGAGCTTGTGTATTGGCTGATTCCCTGCGTGGTTGCGTGCATGAGAACAACCCATGGGTCCCTTTTCACCTCCACCGTGGTAATTTCTTTTATATATTTTAGGATGGTCTCCCAGTATTTTTTTATTTTGTGGCAGTCCCACCAAAGGTGACCCATGGTCCCTCTTTCCTCGCATCCCCTCCAGCACTTGGCTGATGTATCCCTCTGGTATTTGCTTAGCTTATCCGGGGTCCTATACCACCTAGCCATGAGCTTAAAATTCATTTCCGCGGTCTTAGAGTCGGCGGCTGAACCATGGGCTAATTTTAATATTTTCCTAGCTGTGTCTAAATCTAGTTGTGAACCCAGTTCCCTCTCCCATTTCCTGAGGTATGGGGGTATCTCCGGTCTATCCTGCTCCAAGAGTAGTTTGTAAATTTTCGAGATTCTTTTTTTGGAGTTCTCTGCCGTAAAAAATTTTTCTAGCTTCGTCAGGTCGTTGATGTCCCTTAACGGCACTGGAAGCGAGCTGATGAAATGACTTATCTGGAGATACCGCCATACGTCTATGGAAAACAACTCACCTCTAGTCTGTAACTCCTGCAGTGCCAATACTTTCCCATTACTAATAATTTCTCCTATACATGTGCTATCTTTTATGATCCAATCTCCGCTTACCCCTTTTTTCCCAGGAGGGAAAAAGGGGTTTTCCTTAAGTGTAATTAGGGGTGAATTATATACTTTATTAAATATTTTATATGTCTTATCCCAAATTTTGAGTGTGTTCCGTGTAATTGTGTGCGTTTTTTCACCCAGTGGTCTACATTTTGGGGGGTTCCATACAATCTTCCCCAATTTTACTTCGCTAAGTGCCTCCTCCAAACCAACCCATCTTTTAACATTATGTGTTTTAACCCATTCTGGTATTCTAAGTAGTGCTATAGCGTGGTAGTATCCCTCGATGTCTGGGACTGCTAGGCTGCCTAAGTTCTTATCTTGCTTTAAGATTTGAAGGGAAATTCTGTGTTTTTTATGCTTCCATACAAAGTTCATGACCAATGCTCTTAATTTTCCAAGATACTGTTTTGGGAGAGGGAGTGGGAGCATCTGGAGTTTATACGTGATGATCGGCAGTATCATCATCTTTACCGTATTGACCCTACCTATCCATGATAGGGCTCTTCCGTTGTATTCTTGGCATTTTTTTTTAATTTCCTCAAGCAGTGGAATAAAGTTTATTTTATACATTTTCCGTGGATTATTGGCCAACTCAATGCCCAGATATTTTATCTGTTTTTTCCAGGCGAAACTCACCTCTTTCTGTATATTCTGTTTTTCAATATTGTTGAGGTTAATATTTAAAATAAAGGTTTTCGTGCTATTAATTCTAAAGTTTGTTAATTCGCCGTACTTGGCTAGGATTTTTAGGAGGTTGGGGATTGACTTCTGCGGTGACCCGACATAGAAAAGGACGTCATCTGCAAACGCAGCGAGTTTATGTTCCTCCCTGCCGACTCTGCATCCCTCCACTCCCAAACTACCTCGGATTGTGGACAGCAGGGGTTCCAGAGACAAGACGAAGAGGAGAGGGGATAGCGGACATCCCTGCCTGGTCCCGTTATGCATCTCGAACATAGACGAGACTATCCCGTTGATTCTTATATTTGCTTTGGGATGCGCGTAAAGGACTTTAATTTTCTGTATGATCCCGGGACCAAATCCCATTCTTTGTAAAGTTTTAAACATGAACCCCCAGTCTACCCTGTCGAATGCTTTTTCTGCATCAATTGAGAGCAGTAGACTGGGGGTTCGCGTATCCCTCATCCTCTGCATGGCCAGTAGTGTCCGAATCCCATTATCTCTCCCCTCCCTGCCCGGAATGAAGCCCACTTGGTCCGGATGGATCAGCGTGCACAAGTGTCCCTTAATTCGCTCAGCCAAAATCTTGGCGTACAGTTTTGTATCGAAATTTAGTAGTGAAATGGGTCTATAGCTTGAGCACACTGATCCATCCTTCCCCTCCTTGAGCAGGACGGTTATCGTCGCCAGAAATGACCCCTCGCTCATATCGTATTCTGTCCCCAGGCCATTCATATAGCGCTGTAGTCTTGGGACTAGGATTTCCTTGAAGGTTTTATAATATAGAACGGTAAGCCCGTCAGGGCCCGGGCTCTTTCCTGAAGGGGAGTTGTTTAGGGCTCTGAGGATTTCGTCCTCTGAGATCGGTCTTTCCAGAGCTTCACTGTCTTCTATATTTAGGGATGCCAACCCTGCCCTTCCCAGGAAGTCGTCTATTTTCGTGCTGTTTTCGCCCCCTTTGTTGCCGCCCTCCGGGACTACCGAGTAAAGTTCTTCATAATACTGCCTAAATGTTGCTGCTATTTCTCTAGATACATGTTTAGTCTCCCCATTGCCGGTTTGAATTTTCTCGATAAAATTTCTCGATTTTTTTTCTTTTGGAGTTTTCTGGCTAGAAATTTCCCCGGCTTATTTCCCCATAAGTACTGGTCCTTTGCCATCTTGTTAAATACCTGTCTAGCTTCTTGTTCGGCCAAGTCTTTTAATTCCTCCCTCTTTTCCACCAGCTCGGGGTATGTGTCATGCGCCTGGGCCCCCCCTATCTTGTGTTTTTGTTCAAGTCTGGTGATCTCGGCCGTCACTTCCTGTGTCTGTCTCATCCTCTCTTTTTTCTGCCAGGATGCCTTCGCTATAAAGATACCCCTGACGAACGCCTTATGGGCGTCCCAGATAACTGCTTCTGAGACTTCGCCATTGTCATTAGTTTGGAAAAACCATTCGAGTTCTTTTCGAATGGACTCCCTTATGTCTTTATCATATAATAGTTCTGTATTCAATTTCCACCCGCTCGAGGGTTGTTTATACTCTGGAATGCTTAAATTCATAGTGACTGGGGCATGGTCTGAGAGGGACATTATTTCTATGCTGGATTTGGTGATTCTCTCCAATAATCCGTGTTCAACCAGGATGTGGTCCAGGCGAGAATACGTCTGGTGTGCTGGGGAGAAGAACGTGAAGTCCCTTTTCTGGGGATGCTGGATCCTCCATATGTCCACCAGTTGTTCTCCAGAGAGCCTTTTTTTTAGTCTCTTGAGTTGGGCGGTCCCTGTCCCCTGCACACCAGACGTACTATCCCAGGCTGGGTCCATTGCGAAATTTAGATCCCCCATGAGTATCAGATAACCCTTTTTAAAGGCCCTTAGCTTTGATAGGATTGATTCTAAGTATCTAATGGGTCTTATGTTGGGGGCGTATATATTGGCTAAAGTGATTTCTGTCCCGCTGAGGGATCCCCTTAAAAAGAGGAACCTCCCCTCCGGGTCCGTTTTCCTGTCTTCCAGTGTAAAGTTGATGTCTCTGCCAAACCCAATGGCCACCCCTCTTGCCCTGTTTGTTACCGTGTCTCCGTAGTACCACGTAGGATATGAGGGTGAGAATAGTCTGATATTGGAGACATGCGTCAGGTGGGTCTCCTGTAGAAAGACTATTCCCGCCCCATATCTCCTAATCTCCTCCAAGACCCTATATCGCTTGATAGGGGAGTTCATTCCCTTTACATTATAGGTGAGAAGCTTGATTTCAGTCTTCATTTCTCTGTTGGGGTGTTTTTACTGTTTTTAATAAAGAATTTTCCCTTTTCTTCTGGTTTGGTAATTAAGTTGTTTAGAGACCGATGCCCTGTCAGTAGCGGAGGGGGCCCCCCTCCCTAACCCATCCCTCCCTCCCCTTTCTACTTCCCCCTTCTCCCTCCCCTTACCATACCCTCCTACCCCCTGTCCCTCCCCCCTTCCCCCTTCCCCCCCTCCCCCCATCCATCCCCTCTCTGACCCCAACGTGGGTCTCTAGGTCCATGGGTGTCGTCTTCGTGCGGCACCCTTGGGCTCTAGATTCGTGGTGAGGTGGAGTACGATCCCAGCCCCCCCTTTTCTCCCCTTGTCTGTCCCCTCTTTCTTCTCCACCACTTCTCGGAATACTCCGAAAAATAGTGGAGATTAGGCCGAGTCTTTTGGGACTTACTAATAGACTTTTTTACACGCGCCCCCCCCCTTTTCCGCCACCATTTTAAGTGAGATCGTCTAAGCCCTCTTTTTCTTTCCAGCCGGGTAACTCTGGGACTGGGATTCCCAGCTTAGCGCAGAAACCCTGAAGCTCCTCCGGGAATCTCAGCTTAGCCGCTAGCCCCTCTTTTAGGCCTATTAGGCACGGTGGGAAGCCCCAATTGTACTTGATGTTTTCTTTCCTGAGAATTTCTAATAGGGGTTTTTGGAATCTTCTTCTCTCCAGGGTGCGGGCCGATAAGTCGGCATATACCTGAATGTCTGTGTCTTCGTACCTCAATGGTGTGTTACCCCTAATTTTTACCCAGATGTCCTCTTTCTCTTTGTAGTGGAGAAATCTAATAATAATGTCTCGCGGTCTATCTGGGCCCGACCTCTCAGGTCTTCCCACTCGATGGGTCCTTTCAATTTCAGGGAACTGATCCTGATTTTTGCCACTAATAGGGCCCAAAATAGAAACAATTTTTTTCTCGAGGTCTTCCCCTCTTTGTTCTGGGACCCCGCGTAGTCTCAGATTTTGCCTTCTGTCCCTGTTTTCCTGTTCTTCAATTTTGTAAGCGGTGTCTCTCTGGTTTAGTTGGGATTTTTTCAATAGGGTTTTTAGATGTAAAATTTCCTGATCAGTATTATCTGCTCTGGTTTCGACCGTCTCTACCCTGGTTAGTAAATGGCCCATATCCTCTCTAAGGGTATTGATTTCTAGTTTAATGGCGTTTTCTAGGCGCAATAGCATAGCCTCCATTTCCGTTTTAGTGGGGACATGTGTTCCTGCCTGATGATCCTCGGTCCGACTCATGTCGATCTCGCTTTCTGTAGTGTAGTCTGCTCTTGACTGGTTGTTAGCACCTTCTGCCCCTACACTTCTCTCCAAACTGACCCCCGCCTGAGATGCGGGCCCTGTGGTTTTTGGACTGGCTCCTTGTCTGAGATAATGTTTAATCGTGCTTGCTTCTCCTTTGGAGCCTTTAGTGGCTCCCTTTTTTGACGATTTGGGTACGTCTTTGCTCATAATGCCCTTTTTTATTCCTCTTATTCTCCTCCCCAGTTTTGCTATTTATTAGGAATCCCCCATTTCCTTTCTTCACCCCTGTTTGCCCGTCCAGGACCCTTTTCTTGTGTTTAATCTTTAGTGTTAAAATGGGATTGTTCTTGGGTTAGGGTCCTCTTCCGGGGTATTCTGTTGCCGGGGGTGGAGCTAGTTGGAGGGTCCCCACGGCCCTGGTGCCTTATCTTCTTTAAGTTTCCCCTTAGGTGGATTATGGGATCCAGTACACTTCCCTCGCCGGCAGGGCCCTGCCCGTCCTGTGAGGGGGAGTCTAAGGAAGAGCAAGTGCAGGGGTCTGGGCAGGGGTACCACTACCACCACCACCACCTCTCTAGGGGTTTGGTGTTAGTCCCTTTGTTCAGTTCTATTTGATGTTTAAGTGGGGTTGTTCCTAAATTAGGGTCCTCTTAGGGGGTGCTCTGTTCTCGAGGGGTAGCGCTGAGTGGGGGGTCCCCACTGCACTGGTGCCCTATCCTCTTCCTCTTTCCCCTTAAATGGGTTATGTGGTCTAAGAGGGCCCGGGTCGGCTTTGCCTCCCTCTCGGGCTAGGCCCTACCCGTCCTGTAGGAGAGAGAGCTGTCGTTCAGCCCGGAAGTACGGGTGGACTCAGGATAGCTATTACAGCTTCAAATGGGTTATTGTGGAGGTATGAGCTGCGAGGTATTAGGGATAACTGGTTTCGACATCAGAGGGGGGGAAAGCCAGAAAAAAGGGAGCAAAAACACAAAGAGAAAGAAAAAAACGAAGTCAGGACAGAATTCAGCTTGGGAAACCTTATATCCAATTTTACTTGTCCATATTCGAGATCTGTGAGTGAGGTGTCTTTTTCTCTGATGCGCTTTAGTGAGTATGAAAGGGACCCAATTTCAGAAGACAGGTCCCCAAGTACTATGCTTAGCCAGCAACTTGCCAACAACTTGCTTATGAGGAGGTAAGCCTAATAAGAGTTAGCTGGCAGCTTAATAAAACACCTTTACATTTTGAAGATGTTCTGTATCTTTGCAAGATTCAACACAAATATCGTAAGTAACGTTTCCAGTATGGTATAATAGCTGCGAAAAAAAAAAAAAAATGTTCAAAGACACTATTGTGATTTTTTTGCGGCAAGTCCCATCGTCGCTGACGGTATCTCTTATGTTGGAGCCAACTAAACAATAGGGTTGCCGGCTGTCACAGAGGAGACAATTTCACCTACTTTCATTATCAGCGTCCTTTAACATGTTAGCATAGACAGTTATGTCAATTAGGAAGCACTACTCTTTAAGAGGCATACACTGACTGAAAAAAAGCGAGTGCAGTGATCCAAACTGGGGCATCGCTGCCTTTCTAGATGTTTGGTGTTGGTATCTGGAAACAAACATGCATAAGGAGGACCTGCAGTACAACAGATACCCGGGAGAGTACACCAAAAAACAAAAAAAAACAAACAAACAGAAAAACAGAGCAGGAGGTGAAGAGCGACCAATGGTGCGGTCACGTCATTTTAATATATCACTTCATGTCGGGTCGTGCATTGCGATACAGACACATGCGGTTTCTGTGTGGGCGGAACCATTCGCCTCCACAAGTTGGTGTGTACTCTCTCAAGTTCCGCGAGCACAGTCCCCAATTGGTTTCAGCAAGGAGCTTTAAGTGAGTACTTCCAACAGGGTAGAACGGGCTGTGCCCCCACCTAAGATACACTACACGGGGGGAACCACTTTAAACAGCCCCCCGGAGATAGCTCCTTTAGACAATTGCATAACCGTTGTTCCGTTTTTAAGAAGTAGTTAAAATTGCATCACTTGTCCGTGTCGCCCGCGGGCGTCCGGAAAACCTTGCTATGCTATGCGCTTACCTTCCAGGTAGATGTAATTCTGATTGGCTGTGTTCCTGTTTGTTCCTACTTACATACTTTACAGGGGATATCTCCTGTGGCCCCCTCTCCCTACGTCCTTCAAGGGCTCCGGGCGGTCTTTGCTATGAGGCAAACTTGGTGGCGGGGTGAGGGGGGAGAAGCGTGCTGGATGAGGCTGGCGTTATGGAGCCCGGCACAGGTCTCCTGCCGTCCTGATTCCTCTGCAATGCTTTGGAGGGAGACTCGCGGCGCCCAAGTCTCCTATCCCGGGTGGGGACATAGGCATCTGCGGCGTCTCTCCCTCGTGGCAAAACGGGGTCGTTCCTGCCTGCACATCCGCGCTCCTCGGCCCTCTGAGGGCGACGGCTGGGATCGGACTCCTCCCTCCGTACGGACGCTACGTCAGTACGTCCATTCCCCTCAGAAAAATCTATTCTAATTTTTACCAGTCCGTTTTTTATTGGCTGTTTTTTTTGAGTGACCAATGTGTATTGTCTCTTATGTGGCCAGCATTAGTGGTAGTAGGAAGATGGCATACACTGTGATGTTGGATGATTAAGATATTTCAGTAACAGTTACTTAAAAGGGCTTATTAGCTTGCTTAGGCCACACCTCAGCATTTTGTAGTTTGAAACTCAAAATGCTGGAGGAGAAAAAAAATCAATTATTCTCTATAGCAGTGGTTTACAAGTCGCCTGAAGCTCAAAAAAAGTTCTGTAGATTTTTTTGTAGCTGGAATCAGGCGTGTGTGTGTGTGTGTGTGTGTGTGTGTGTGTCATAAAAATGCATGAAACAGATTTTTGATTTGCGCCTTTTTAACTGTTTTTAGCGTGTTTTGCCGTGCACTCGTGATTTTTTCTGCTCAAACGCAATAATTAAAAATTATTATTATTAGAAATAAAAATGACCCTAACTTCGAATCCTAATATTAATCCCCAACCTAAAAAAAAAAAAAAATACTAAGTAAATAAAATTTAGCCATAACCTTTAAACCCTAACCCCTTACAAAAAAAACGTTAAGTCAACATTTACGTTAAATAAATAAAAGTGGATGAAAAGTTTACAACATGGCAACAAATGATGAACCAATTATATTTTTCTGCCGTAGTTTGAGGATCCCTGTGGTAGGTATTCGAAGGAGGCATTGGGGTACTTAGCTGGAATTCTGGGTCATTACCTCCTAAGTAGGGGTTCATGATATTGAAATGCTGCCAGGGTCTCCATGTTTTTTGAATTTCTATGAAGGGTGAAAGGGAGGTCTTTCATCAGGCGATGTCATTTATTTTGGGATACCAAAGAGATTTGGTAGGGGAGAGTGTCTGTTTCTATAGAAAGCAGGATGCAAGCCATCGCTGTATGTAGCAGATGAGTTGTTTAGGAGGCTTTATACTTCGAGATGGGTGAGGTGGAGAAGACAAGCCATGGGTTTGTGGTTCAAGTCCACCGCGTTGAGTTGATTTATCGTATTGGTCACATCCACTCCAGAAAGACTGATCTTCTCTCTGTATTTAGCTGGTTGCCTGAGTATATATGT
This sequence comes from Lithobates sylvaticus, assembly GCA_028564925.1. Lineage (NCBI taxonomy): Eukaryota > Metazoa > Chordata > Amphibia > Anura > Ranidae > Lithobates > Lithobates sylvaticus. Next base: position 420,271,222 of record CM053030.1, read on the forward strand.
GTGTATATATGTATATATATATATATATATATTATATTATATTTTACACTTCCCAAAGCATGTAAACCAGGGGTCTCCAAATTTTTGTAAACAAAAGGACAGTTTATTGTCCTTCAGACTTTAGAGGGGCTGAACTGTGGCCAGTGGGAGTGGAAATTTTCCTGGCATCAGGCGTAAACATCACCACATTTGGTATTAGGGGGAGGAATAGTGCCCTATTGTTGGCGTCATTGAAGGGGAAAAGTGCCCCACTGTTGTCAGTTGGCAGAATAGTGTCTCTTATCTAGGGCTGCAACTAACGATTATTTTCATAATCGATTAGTTGGCTAAAAGCTATTTATTCTTAAATATCTCTATGCAGTGGTAAATATAAATAACCAACTATATGGTTAGGGAGCAAAATATCTAATCCACTCTGAGAATAACACAAAAGAGATATACTGTATAATCTATTAGATGAGATATACTGTATAATCTATTAGATGAGATATACTGTATATACTATTAGATGAGATGTACTATTAGATGAGATATACTGTATATACTATTAAAGGGTGAATCTGGTAAATATCAGACTCGGAGATCAATTTTTTTTATTAAAAAAACAATGTCTTCCTTTAAAAAAAAAAAATCATTTTAAGAACGTTAATTCAAATTTTCTAATCGTTAGTGGGGTCAAATCGACGTTCATTTTCAACCACAGTGACGGGGAAATTTGGAAATAATGGAAAACTTCTCGGTCAGATAGTGTATGTGGTTTTCGTTCAGAAATTACATTCATTTTAAAAACAGAATGAAAATTTCAAACAACATTCTTTCATTCAGCGAATGTACAAAGATTTCTCGTCTGAAAAATGTGGCCAGCATAAGGCTCGGTACACACCTATGCAATTTGCTTTTGATCTGTTACTGCAATGCTTTTTGCTGTGCGTTTTGATTTTTGCGCACGTGATTTTGCTGTGATTTGCATTTTTATTGGCCAATTTGTTGTTTGGGCAGATTAAAATAAAACACAAATTGCTGCAAAAACGCATTACATGCTTTTCTGCAGCTTCTCCATTGAAGCCAAACCAAAAAAGCACTGATTTGCGTTTAAAAAAAGTCCCTGACCCTTTCCAAATACGCAACGGCTGAAAAAAAAAATCACAGATGTGAACGTATCTCATAGGAAACCATGTAAATAAACTGTAATGCGTTTCTGCAAAAAGCACCAAAAAACACAAGTGTGAACCAGGTCTAAGACGTTTAGTAATATAATGGGGGTTAAAAAAAAAATCAAATGAGCCCTTTATAGTAAAAAAAAAAAAAAGATAATCACTACTGTCATTTTTTTTTACTGTAGAGCTGTAAAAGTAATATTTACAGTAGCGATTATTTGCTCTAAAGGGCTAATTATTATTTTTTTTAAACCCATTATGTTACTGGCCGATTAATCGATTATGAAAATAGTAATCGATTAATTCCATAATCGATTAGTTGTCGATTAATCGATTAGTTGTTTCAACCCTACTCTTATCAATGTGAGGAATAGTGCCTGAAGGGCCAGATAATGCCAAGCAAAAGGTCACATGCGGCACCCAGGCCGCAGTTTGAAGACCACTGATGTAAACCATGTGGTACCTTCATAATCCACCACATTAGTTTCAAATTCACACCTTCCATTTGCAAAATGTGCAATATAAGCAGACGAAACAATGCCAATATGAATAATAAAACTTTTCACTAATTTTAACTCCTCCCATTGACATTTGCAGGGACCAGTAAACCATGACTGTCATATTATGGGGGTGTCTTTGACATTTGATCTGTGATTGACAGGCTAGTCACCTCTTCCTAACACTGCAATAGGCAGGATAGCCGTGCTCAACAGAAACGGCTCAGACTGAAGCAGAGGTTTTGTTCAGATTTTGCACTTTTGAGTTTATATGATGAATAGGTTGTTTCTGTAAATATTGGAAAAACAAAAGTTGCTTTAGAGTGGAGAAAATAAAGGATAAGCAACCACCAATTGCAGACTCCACTTTGCATTCATTGGTTATAATACTTAGAAACGTTGTGAAATGCTTGGCTTTGTTAATGTTTTTCAGTTTTTAATATCGGAAATTGTTTTTTGTTTATTACCCAGCACAGAATTGAAGTAGAATAGATATTTGTTTTTTTTGTGTTCAATGCACAGACTTTTCTTTTTAATTATATTTGGTCATAAACAAGGCAATTTTAGATTAATACAGCCAACTTTTAATCAGAATAATACGACTGTTGGTAGGTTTTCTTGGTCTGTTCGATTGTTTGCAAATGAAAGCTGATTGAAATTACTAGAAAATTGTCATGTGTTAGGCCAGAATTGGTTACTCTGGGGAAATATTGATTTTGGCACTTTATTTCCTATTCATAAATCTTGGCTGATTCTGCACATTTCGAGAGGTGAAAATGATCCAGCAAAATTCAGCCAAACTTCTGTAGATGTATGACTGACTATATTATGAAAGCGTTCCACTGTTTTCTTCACCAAGCATTTGTCACTCCAAGATGGGTGTCATCAGTTATGGTGGGGGTGTGGCAAAAAACAGACTTTTCTGAAGGCTTTTTTTATTTTGTGGGACTAATCACAACTTTCTATAAATTTTTTTTTTTCTCATTTCAGTTTCCACCTCCTATACCAAATCCATAGGTGTGCACAGTGGGTGTGCCAGGTGTACCTGGGCACACTCTAATCACTACGTGCAGTGCTGATTTTACCCCTACTGCCTGGGCTTCCCTCCGCAGTAAATAAAATTAATCGCTGCGCCAATGTCTATTCAGCATCTAGCATAAAATATAGGTAACAATATTTAAAAAAAAATTTATAAAAATATGCAGCGCTAGAAATATAAACACTCCACTGTCATTGAGCGTAAAGAGTCCATGTTTCAAGAATTGGCACCACCCACAGTGTACATATGACAAGCTGAGGTCAACTATAAATTCCTCCACTGCACACCGGGCCTCTTACCAAAGAAAATGGACCACTAGGTTATAGGTGGTCAGATAGGCATGATATATCCACTATAGCACGACTCCACTCTTGTACCAGACAGCTGAATCTCATAGGGTCATAACATGAAGTGAATCCACAGGTTAATGTGTAGGATAAAAGATGATTTTATTAAGTAAAAAGCATACAGGGTACATTTGGAGAATTAAAACAAGCATTTCAGGAACACAAAAAGTCCTTGGTTAACATGTTTCCAACCAACAAAATGGCTGCGCTCAGCACATGTATAGAGGAACTGTTCGAATATGTAGTGGGTGCAGTGCATGCGCATCGGGGAAATGAATCTCAACACCGCTAAAGATTCATTTCCCCGGTGCGGATGCACTGCACCCACTACATATTCGAACAGCACCATTATCCTGTTCTAGAGTGATTTTATATTTATTGGCTTCACTTTGGAGTTTTTTTTAGGGAGGCTGCAGTTCGCCATTCATAAGCGCGGATATCTGTGATTACCAACATGTATAGAGGCAGTGACGATCTCCTAACCAGGCCCCTGACGACGTTCCTCATTCAACGAAACTCTGCGTAGGGTGGAGCCTGAAGATCTGATGTCACGACACTACATGTGCTGACTGCAGCCATTTTGTTAACCACTTGACATCCCCGCTATGGCCGAATGACGGCCACATCGTGGATCTGAATTCCCAGGAGACCGTCATATGACGGCCTCCACATGCGCCCTGTGGTCACTGAGACTCGGGTGATCACCGATTCGAGTAAGGGGCCGTTCCCAGCCCCTTACCATGTGATCAGCTGTCAGCCAATGACATCTGATCACATGATCAAAACAAAAGCTTGTGATCATTTTTTTTTTCTCCTCACACTGACAGCGGAGGAGAAAAAAAGCCGATCACAGGCTCATCTTAAAGGGACATCGGTCCCGAAAAGGAAGAGGCAATTATTATGCCTCATTTATGGCATCCGACAGTGCCCACAAGTGCCACCTATCTATGTAACCGATCAGTACCCATCACTGGCACCTATCGGTGCCCATCAGTGCCGCCTCATCAGCGTACATCAATGACAGACAAAAATTACCCTTTTAAAATGTTATAACATTATTTATTTATTTATTTATTTATTTTTTATTTGGTCTTTTTACATTTTTTTTTTTTTTTTTAACAAATAAAAATTGCACAGGTGATCAAATGCCACCAAAAGAAAGCTCTATTTGGGGGGGAAAAAAATATAAAAATGTCATTTGGGTACAGTGTTGTATGACTGCACAATTGTTATTCAAAGTGCAATAGCGCTGAAAATTGGTCTGGATAGGAGGGGGGTTTAAGTGCCCAGTAAGCAAGTGGTTAACCAAGGACTTTTTGTGTTCCTGAAACGCATGTTTTATTTCTCCAAATGTGAGTACTCTGCTTTTTGCTTAATAAAATCTTTTGTCACCGATGAATACACTCACTGTGTCCATTCATAACTAAGCATAGACATAAGCATAGTAAACACAGTTTGTGAATGAACAGGAAGCCTTCATCCCCTGTCCCGTGCAGCTGGGGCTGCAGAAAAAGGCATGTGTGTTTGAGCTTTGGGGTGCACCCAAATCTTGTATATATTTATATATCAAAACAAAGGGCTGTTATTTTGCCATTCCATACATTGTAGAAGTTGAGGTTTTCCTCATGGCTCAGACCTGATCAGATATGACTTTCAGGAGTGGCAACCTACAGGAACAACAATGGCGTTGCTATGGAGGGGTGCGGCCTGCACTCGGGTGACACCCGCCAGAGGGGTGACACCAGTGGCGCATCATTAGTGTGTGCGGGGCTGAGCCACACTACACACATGGAGCTTTCTGAGCCATGCTACTGTGCCTAGTCGCCTATGACTACCAGCTGCTGAGGTGGCTCTGTGTCGGCACACAAAGCCGCTCCGGGTCACAGTGCCCCAGAGGAGCAGCGCTGCAGACACCGCCCGCCCCATCTCTCCTGACCAACTAAAGGGATCACAGGACTGACCGGCAGCAGCGTCGGCCAATTGGAATCATCTGGAAAGATGTCCACTGCCCAGAGAGAGGGAAGGGGCGGGCGATGTGTATGACAGCTCTACTGTCCCGGCGGTAGCTCCTTCTAAAGCCCAGACTGCACACTCTGTAAGTTGTAGCTGCTTTTCAGCAGCAGCCCCTCTGTTCTCTTTTTGTCCTGTGAAGCAGGCACTCTTGAGCCTTGCACCCTGTACTTTTGCAAGTTTTTGAACTCTACCCCCTGTACACAGCAAACTTTTGAACTCTGCACCTAGCACAATCCTGAGTCCTGCACCTAGCACAATCCTGAGTCCTGCAGAGTGAGAAAGAGATTCAGGTTGGAGCTGCTGTACTAACAATCCAATGTTAGTACATCAATCTCCCCTGCTGTGCTATTGTGTTCCTTCTGCTGGGGACACCCCCACAAACAACCCCTCCAGAACACTCTGGTCAGCGCTTTCAGCCGTCTTCTATCAGACCAGCTGCAGTACACATGGGCCAAATCTTGGCCAAGTTCTACTGAACCGGCCGGTGCTGCCCGGCATTCAGCCACTGTGTACGGGGCTTAACCACTTCACACAAATCGCCGTACCCGTACGTCGGTACTTTGACGCTAAATACTGGGGTTATGGCATCAGCTAGCCGCCATAACCCTGGTATTTTCGGGATTGGCATGCGTTTCTCTTTGAGATAAAAGTGGTCTCAGATTCACTGCGAGATTGCTTTTATCGGTGGCGGGAGAGGTGACCACCCCCCTCCTGCCACGCTTCGGTCGTCTATGCCGCTTACCGGACCCGCTTGTAAGACCTCTGCACAAATACGGTGTGTCAAAGTATTGCAACAACCGCCATTATATTCTCTAGGTTATTGGAAAAAAATTATGTATAATGTTTGGGGGTTCGAAGTAATCTTCTAGCAAAAAAAAAATTATTTTAACTTGTAAACAACAAGTGTAAAAAAGAGGCTAGGTCCTTAAGTGGTTAAGGGAATGTTCCCCACTCTGACTATTGTCTAGGAAGTAATGGGAAACCCTAATTTTATTTTTAGTTCTGGGGTGTGTAGTAAGGCGTGAACAAATGTTCATATCTGTCAGAGCAAGGTCTTTTTGAAATGTTTAGTTAAGAGCATCAAATACAGCCAAAGCGTTTCGGGAGTGAGGCCTCCCCTCTTCCTCAGGGCTTGATGTGAATGTTATTAGAATTTACTTTCTGTTGCAAAACCTATCCAATAAAAAAATCTAATCTCTTCATAAATTTTGGCCAAAATGTATTCTGCTACATCCCAATAAGTGTGTATTGATTTGCGTGAAAGTTATAGCGTCTTCAAACTATGGGATATATTACTGGAATATTTTTATATATATATATATATATATATATATATATATATATATATATATATATATATATATATATATATATATATATATATATATATATATATATATATATATATATATACACATACACACATACACACACACAGTGGCTTGCGAAAGTATTCGGCCCCCTTCAACTTTTCAACCTTTTGCCACATTTCAGGCTTCAAACATAAAGATATAAAATTTTAATTTTTTGTGACGAATCACCAACAAGTGGGACACAATTGTGAAGTGGAACGAAATCTATTGGATATTTTAAACTTTTTTAGCAAAAAAAAAACTGAAAAGTGGTGCGTGCAAAATTATTCGGCCCCTTTACTTTCAGTGCAGCAAACTCACTCCAGAAGTTCAGCGAGGATCTCTGAATGATCCAATGTTGTCCTAAATGACTGATGGATTTGGATACAAAAAGATTTCCCAAGCTTTAAACATCCCAAGGAGCACTGTGCAAGCGATCATTTTGAAATGGAAGGAGTATCAGACCACTGCAAATCTACCAAGACCTGGCTGTCCCTCTGAACTTTCAGCTCAGACAAGGAGAAGACTGATCAGAGATGCAGCCAAGAGGCCAATGATCACTCTGGATGAACTGCAGAGAACTACAGGTGAGGTGGGAGAGTCTGTCCATAGGACAACAATCAGGCGTACACTGCACAAATCTGGCCTTTATGGAAGAGTGGCAAGAAGAAAGCCATTTCTCAAAGATATCCATAAAAAGTCTCGACTAAAGTTTGCCACAAGCCACATGGGAGACACACCAAACATGTGGAAGAAGGTGCTCTGGTCCGATGAAACCAAAATCAAACTTTTTTGGCCACAATGCAAAACGATATGTTTGGCGTAAAAGCAACACAGCTCATTACCCTCAACACACCATCCCCCACTGTGAAACATGGTAGTGGCAGCATCATGGTTTGGGCCTGCTTTTCTTCAGCAGGGACAGGGAAGATTGTTAAAATTGAGGGGAAGATGGATGCAGCCAAATACAGGACCATTCTGGATGAAAACCTGTTGGAGTCTGCAAAAGACCTGAAACTGGGACGGAGATTTATCTTCCAACAAGACAATGATCCCAAACATACAGCAAAATCTACAAAGGAATGGTTCACAAATAAACGTATCCAGGTGTTAGAATGGCCAAGTCAAAGTCCAGACCTGAATCCAATCGAGAATCTGTGGAAAGAGCTGAAAACTGCTGTTCACAAACGCTCTCCGTCCAACCTCACTGAGCTCGAGCTGTTTTGCAAGGAAGACTGGGCAAGAATTTCAGTCTCTCGATGTGCAAAACTGATAGAGACATACCCCAAGCGACTTGCAGCTGTAATCGCAGCAAAAGGTGGCTCTACAAAGTATTAACGCAAGGGGGCCGAATAATTTTGCACGCCCCACTTTTCATTTTTTTATTAGTTAAAGTTTCAAAAATCCAAAAGATTTCGTTCCACTTCACAATTGTGTCCCACTTGTTGGTGATTCTTCACAAAAAATAAAAATGTTATATCTTTATGTTTGAAGCCTGAAATGTGGCAAAAGGTTGAAAAGTTCAAGGGGGCCGAATACTTTCGCAAGGCACTGTGTGTGTGTGTGTGTGTATGTATGTATGTATGTATGTATGTATGTATATATATATATATATATATATAATTACAGTGACTTATAATGGGACTGTGATAGTGTAGCGGGGAACTGACTAACTGACATCACCAGTGACAACAATACAGTGATTAGTGCTAATAAAATGCAATGTCACTGTAATGGCACTGGGTTGGAAAGGGTTAACATCTGGGGCGATCAAGGGGTTAACTGTGTGCCTAACTATGTGTAATGTGTGTACTGTGTGCTACTTTTACTTTCCTTAGCAGGGAATAACAAAACCGCAAGATCCCCTGTTAATGAATCGCCCCTGATAACTCCCTTCCCTGCCAGTGTCATTAGTACAGTGACAGTGCCTTTTTTTTTTATTAGCACCGATCACTGTATTGGTGTCACTGGTCCCCAAAAAGTGTCACAGTCCCTCTAAAAATCGCCTCCATTACTAGTAAAATAAAAAGTCCATAAATGTATTCCATAGTTTGGTTTGTGCAAAAGTTATAGCATCTACAATCAACATACGCTTTTTTTTTTTTTTTTTTTAATTTTTATTGGATGCGTTTTATAGCCGAAAGTAAATATTGTGTGTGTTGGTTTTGTTGTTTTTTTTTGTTTTTTATAGTGGAGAAAAGTGGGGGAAAAATATATCTATTATATTTTGGATACAGCGTCGCACGACCATGCAATTGTCAGTTAAAGCAACGCAGTGCAGTATCGCAAAAAAATGGCCTGGTCAGGAAGGGGGTAAAACCTTCTGGAGCTGCAGTGGTTAAACACATGTTTTTATTTTTATTTATTTATTTATTTATTTTTGTTACATTTCCAATTGGTGTTTACCAAACGGCCATTTGAAAAATCATTACATATTCACATTGGTGGTATCTATTCATTGTCATCTGTTCATATTCTTTCTTTCCCACACACAGACATGCACTCGGATTCACAGGTCTGGCTAACAGATGTTAAATGAGATCTATTGACCGTTTTCTTTGAGCTCATAACTATTTAAGTTGACCGGTTGCTGATTTACCCGGAAACAGTCAGTGTGTATTAGTCACTTTGCCCTGTAACCCCTTCCATCCTTAATTAAAACATAACTGAAGTGGTGCTGCATTTCCTCTTCTGTGGTTTCTAACCATAGAGTTTACTGCAGTGACCTAAAAGTCTTTGGCAACTGAAGCCTTTTAAACTGCATTTAGGCATATAGACCTGGTGAAGATGACTTGCTGAAGTTCAAACCGAGCATCAGAATGGGGAAGAAAGGGTATTTAAGTGACACTGGCATGGTTGTTGGTGCCAGACGGGCTGGTCTGAGTATTTAAAAAACGGCTGATCTACTGGGATTTTCATGCACAACCATCTCTAGGGTTTAGAGAGTGGTCCGAAAATGAGAAAATATCAAGTGAGTGGCAGTTATGTGGACAAAAATGCCTTGTTGATGTCAGAGGAAAATGGGTAGTCTGGTTAAAGATGGTAAAAAGGTAACAGTAACTCCAATAACCACTTGTTCCAACCAAGGAATGCAGAATACCATGTGAATGCTCCATTCATGTGAAACCACATAAAACAAATGTTGGTAAATAAGAGCCTTACAGCCCCAATCTTAGCCTCTTACCATATGTACTCCTATAAATCACAAAATCCTACCGTGCTATACAATTTCATATGTAGCGGCGACACTTTTACAAGGTGTCCACTATATGTGAAATTTCGTTTTTTTCTGAGGGTTAATTGTGCAGGTTCACTTTGGCATCAGTTTGGCTGGGCTGTACTAGGGTTCTGCCTGGTCATGGGTACACTGAGGTACACATGACAGGCCCAGAACCAGGCCTGGTTGGCCGTTTTGAGTATCAGTCTTCCCCGGAGCCAATCAGTGGGTGCGTCTGGCCCCGCTGAGGAGTCTGGGGAAGGGTACTTAAGGTGTTGAAGTCGCGTGTTCGGCCGTAGCTGCCTGTTCCTGAATCTGGACTGGGGTAGCCCCGCGAGGGGTCCCAGGCCCGGAAGCATTTGCCATCCTGCAACATGGTCAGTTTGACTAGCCCCACAGACCCGCTTGGTCTGGGGCAAGGATCCATCTGTTCCTGAGTCTCGGAACCGGCTGGTACGAGGCGCAGTAACTGAGGGAGGATTTAAGGCGTCCGGGTGTGCCCTCAACCTTGTAGGGGCCCCCCCCCCCCCCCCCCCCCCCCCCCCCCCCCCCCCCCCCCCCCCCCCCCCCCCCCCCCCCCCCCCCCCCCCCCCCCCCCCCCCCCCCCCCCCCCCCCCCCCCCCCCCCCCCCCCCCCCCCCCCCCCCCCCCCCCCCCCCCCCCCCCCCCCCCCCCCCCCCCCCCCCCCCCCCCCCCCCCCCCCCCCCCCCCCCCCCCCCCCCCCCCCCCCCCCCCCCCCCCCCCCCCCCCCCCCCCCCCCCCCCCCCCCCCCCCCCCCCCCCCCCCCCCCCCCCCCCCCCCCCCCCCCCCCCCCCCCCCCCCCCCCCCCCCCCCCCCCCCCCCCCCCCCCCCCCCCCTCCCCCCCCCCCCCCCACCCCCCCCCCCCCCCCCCCCCCCCCCCCCCCCCCCCCCCCCCCCCCCCCCCCCCCCCCCCCCCCCCCCCCCCCCCCCCCCCCCCCCCCCCCCCCCCCCCCCCCCCCCCCCCCCCCCCCCCCCCCCCCCCCCCCCCCCCCCCCCCCCCCCCCCCCCCCCCCCCCCCCCCCCCCCCCCCCCCCCCCCCCCCCCCCCCCCCCCCCCCCCCCCCCCCCCCCCCCCCCCCCCCCCCCCCCCCCCCCCCCCCCCCCCCCCCCCCCCCCCCCCCCCCCCCCCCCCCCCCCCCCCCCCCCCCCCCCCCCCCCCCCCCCCCCCCCCCCCCCCCCCCCCCCCCCCCCCCCCCCCCCCCCCCCCCCCCCCCCCCCCCCCCCCCCCCCCCCCCCCCCCCCCCCCCCCCTCCCCCCCCCCCCCCCCCCCCCCCCCCCCCCCCCCCCCCCCCCCCCCCCCCCCCCCCCCCCCCCCCCCCCCCCCCCCCCCCCCCCCCCCCCCCCCCCCCCCCCCCCCCCCCCCCCCCCCCCCCACCCCCCCCCCCCCCCCTCCCCCCCCCCCCCCCCCCCCCCCCCCCCCCCCCCCCCCCCCCCCCCCCCCCCCCCCCCCCCCCCCCCCCCCCCCCCCCCCCCCCCCCCCCCCCCCCCCCCCCCCCCCCCCCCCCCCCCCCCCCCACCCCCCCCCCCCCCCCCCCCCCCCCCCCCCCCCCCCCCCCCCCCCCCCCCCCCCCCCCCCCCCCCCCCCCCCACCCTCCCCCCCCCCCCCCCCCCCCCCCCCCCCCCCCCCCCCCCCCCCCCCCCCCCCCCCCCCCCCCCCCCCCCCCCCCCCCCCCCCCCCCCCCCCCCCCCCCCCCCCCCCCCCCCCCCCCCCCCCCCCCCCCCCCCCCCCCCCCCCCCCCCCCCCCCCCCCCCCCCCCCCCCCCCCCCCCCCCCCCAACCCCCCCCCCCCCCCCCCCCCCCCCCCCCCCCCCCCCCCCCCCCCCCCCCCCCCCCCCCCCCACCCCCCCCCACCCCCCCCCCCCCCCCCCCCCCCCCCCCCCCCCCCCCCCCCCCCCCCCCCCCCCCCCCCCCCCCCCCCCCCCCCCCCCCCCCCCCCCCCCCCCCCCCCCCCCCCCCCCCCCCCCCCCCCCCCCCCCCCCCCCCCCCCCCCCCCCCCCCCCCCCCCCCCCCCCCCCCCCCCCCCCCCCCCCCCCCCCCCCCCCCCCCCCCCCCCCCCCCCACCCCCCCCCCCCCCCCCCCCCCCCCCCCCCCCCCCCCCCCCCCCCCCCCCCCCCCCCCCCCCCCCCCCCCCCCCCCCCCCCCCCCCCCCCCCCCCCCCCCCCCCCCCCCCCCCCCCCCCCCCCCCCCCCCCCCCCCCCCCCCCCCCCCCCCCCCCCCCCCCCCCCCCCCCCCCCCCCCCCCCCTCCCCCCCCCCCCCCCCCCCCCCCCCCCCCCCCCCCCCCCCCCCCCCCCCCCCCCCCCCCCCCCCCCCCCCCCCCCCCCCCCCCCCCCCCCCCCCACCCCCCCCCCCCCCCCCCCCCCCCCCCCCCCCCCCCCCCCCCCCACCCCCCCCCCCCCCCCCCCCCCCCCCCCCCCCCCCCCCCCCCCCCCCCCCCCCCCCCCCCCCCCCCCCCCCCCCCCCCCCCCCCCCCCCCCCCCCCCCCCCCCCCCCCCCCCCCCCCCCCCCCCCCCCCCCCCCCCCCCCCCCCCCCCCCCCCCCCCCCCCCCCCCCCCCCCCCACCCTCCCCCCCCCCCCCCCCCCCCCCCCCCCCCCCCCCACCCCCCCCCCCCCCCCCCCCCCCCCCCCCCCCCCCCCCCCCCCCCCCCCCCCCCCCCCCCCCCCCCCCCCCCCCCCCCCCCCCCCCCCCCCCCCCCCCCCCCCCCCCCCCCCCCCCCCCCCCCCCCCCCCCCCCCCCCCCCCCCCCCCCCCCCCCCCCCCCCCCCCCCCCCCCCCCCCCCCCCCCCCCCCCCCCCCCCCCCCCCCCCCCCCCCCCCCACCCCCCCCCCTCCCCCCCCCCCCCCCCCCCCCCCCCCCCCCCCCCCCCCCCCCCCCCCCCCCCCCCCCCCCCCCCCCCCCCCCCCCCCCCCTACCCCCCCCCCCCACCCCTCCCAACCACCCCCCCCCCCCCCCCCCCCCCCCCCCCCCCCCCCCCCCCCCCCCCCCCCCCCCCCCCCCCCCCCCCCCCCCCCCCCCCCCCCCCCCCCCCCCCCCCCCCCCCCCCCCCCCCCCCCCCCCCCCCCCCCCCCCCCCCCCCCCCCCACCCCCCCCCCCCCCCCCCCCCCCCCCCCCCCCCCCCCCCCCCCCCCCCCCCCCCCCCCCCCCCCCCCCCCCCCCCCCCCCCCCCCCCCCCCCCCCCCCCCCCCCCCCCCCCCCCCCCCCCCCCCCCCCCCCCCCCCCCCCCCCCCCCCCCCCCCCCCCCCCCCCCCCCCCCCCCCCCCCCCCCCCCCCCCCCCCCCCCCCCCCCCCCCCCCCCCCCCCCCCCCCCCCCCCCCCCCCCCCCCCCCCCCCCCCCCCCCCCCCCCCCCCCCCCCCCCCCCCATCCCCCCCCCCCCCCCCCCCCCCCCCCCCCCCCCCCCCCCCCCCCCCCCCCCCCCCCCCCCCCCCCCCCCCCCCCCCCCCCCCCCCCCCCCCCCCCCCCCCCCCCCCCCCCCCCCCCCCCCCCCCCCCCCCCCCCCCCCCCCCCCCCCCCCCCCCCCCCCCCCCCCCCCCCCCCCCCCCCCCCCCCCCCCCCCCCCCCCCCCCCCCCCCCCCCCCCCCCCCCCCCCCCCCCCCCCCCCCCCCCCCCCCCCCCCCCCCCCCCCCCCCCCCCCCCCCCCCCCCCCCCCCCCCCCCCCCCCCCCCCCCCCCCCCCCCCCCCCCCCCCCCCCCCCCCCCCCCCCCCCCCCCCCCCCCCCCCCCCCCCCCCCCCCCCCCCCCCCCCCCCCCCCCCCCCCCCCCCCCCCCCCCCCCCCCCCCCCCCCCCCCCCCCCCCCCCCCCCCCCCCCCCCCCCCCCCCCCCCCCCCCCCCCCCCCCCCCCCCCCCCCCCCCCCCCCCCCCCCCCCCCCCCCCCCCCCCCCCCCCCCCCCCCCCCCCCCCCCCCCCCCCCCCCCCCCCCCCCCCCCCCCCCCCCCCCCCCCCCCCCCCCCCCCCCCCCCCCCCCCCCCCCCCCCCCCCCCCCCCCCCCCCCCCCCCCCCCCCCCCCCCCCCCCCCCCCCCCCCCCCCCCCCCCCCCCCCCCCCCCCCCCCCCCCCCCCCCCCCCCCCCCCCCCCCCCCCCCCCCCCCCCCCCCCCCCCCCCCCCCCCCCCCCCCCCCCCCCCCCCCCCCCCCCCCCACCGCAGCTCGTGTAAGGGACCAGGTGAGGACTCTTTTTGGGATGCCAGCTTGTTGGCCCTCCTCCGAAGTGCCTGGTTGCTGGGTTGTTATGGACACTAACGAATCCACAGTTTTGCAGTACTGCCAAGGAGACAGAACGTTCCAGGTACTGAGGAAAGGTTCCTATTCACTTTCGGTTGAAAGTTTATTCCATGTCAGAGACTTTACAAGTTTCCGGGTTAAAGTGCTGACTGCCATAATCTCTGGCTAGAGATTTGTTCAGCATTGAAGCTCCCAGCTGCAAGTGGCTACTCTCTCGGTTTTTGTTCTAATTGTCAGCAGTTCAAGGTGCGTGAGTTTCTTCACCCCTTGCCCTCTGTTCCCATTGGAGACTGTGTTGTTGGATGTTACCCCTGCAAATAAAAACCTTCTAAAAATACTTTTATGGTGTCAGCATCCGAAGTTGTTGGGTATTAACCCTGGGAACCCATAGATATGGATTAACAAGTCAAGCGGAGGTAACTGGTAAGCCCAAAAGTCAAGGCCGCCCCATCGAGGGTTATGGCCGCTACACATATAAAGTTAAAAGAAAGGAAACCGTATTACACTATGAAGTTCTCTGGTTTGATTCCTCTCTGCTATGGGTGTGGGGTATCTTGCATCGATTGGCATGGTAACACACAGCGGGGTTGTGATCAAGTGCTTTTTGACCTACCTCCGTGTTCAGGTGATCTACACCACCTGATGAGTCCAGTCCCAGAAGGGCATGGGACACTAATCACGGGGTGATACAAGATTTTGTCTTGGAGTGGTATGGACTATTGCACTTTTACTTATTTTAAGGAGATTTACAGCACTTTGTCACTTTTATTGTACTTTATATGACAGTGTATAACACTGTGTATGATTTTGTCATTTATAGAGTACATATGGTAGGGGGGTTAAGAATGGCGGGGTCCAGCTCTTATTTACCAGCACTTGGCCATACATTAGCCATTTTTTTTTTAATTCAAATAGCAGGTTAAATTAAAAAAAAAAAAAAAGAATAATAAAAAAACTACCCGTTTCACCAAACCTGCTGAGCCACTCTATTCTGACCAAAAGTAGACTTTCCCACTGTCATACACTGATCAGCACTGAAAGCTATTGTGCATTTACAACAGGATGGTTGTACAGAAGTCGATCTGTGGATCAACTTCTGTTCAATCACAGTGCTCATACATAGATCAAAATTTGGTTGGTCCCTGCTGAACCGGCCGAATTCCGATCCATGTATGGCCAGCTTAAGACCCCTTTCACACCGTACCGCCCATAGCGACGGTGGTCAAACGGCGCTATTTTTTTGCGGCGTTTTACCGCCGGATTTGCAGCACATTTCGGCTGCTAGCGGGGCACTTTTACCCCCGCTGGCGGACGAGAAAGGGTTAAACACCCCCTCCCCCCCGCAAAACGCTGCAACAGCGGCATTTGCCCTCAGGCTTTCACACTGCAGACAATGGTGCAGCTGTTTAAGGGTGTATTGCAGGCGCTATTTCTAACGCTATAGTGCATGCAATACGCCCTTGGTGTGAAAGGGGTCTAAGTGGCCGAGGCATTCTCTGTTCTGTTGCTGCACATATACATGCCTCCTTTTATGTGTTGATGCAGAGAGGGGAATGTCAGTTATGATTGGGGGGGGGGGGGTTTGTTGGCTGTAAAGGGCCCCATGATTTCTAACAGCAAGTGTGTAAATGTAATAATTTATGCTGGTTTGAAGCCAAAGGGTACTCACACCAAATATTGATTTGATTTAGATTTTTCTTCTGTTCACTCTTTGCCTTTTGTAAATTAATTAAAAATAAACAATTAAAATATATATTTTAGACTCTTTACAGCCACCTAAAACTTTTGCACAGCACTGTATATTTGAGGGTAAATGTGTGAACTGATTGCCTATAAAAAGGTTTTATCAGATCTACTAATATCACAAATTTTTAGAAGATTTGTGAGAGAAGCAAAAGCAGATTAAATCTTTTTTATAGATGAAATTGTAGTCTTCTCTGTTATTACATTGTACGTCATGCTTCTGTTAGTGATTTGTGTTGGATTTGTCCTCATGACGGAACTCCTGTAGCTCGGCTAGTTAGTGTGGAAAAAATACTACGTTCTGTGTTACATGCCATGAAACAATGAAGCAGAATAATGACTTCCATACTGTGCTGTGTAGTTGTACAGTATGTCTGTAGTCTGGGAGAAAATGATTTCGATACCCGTTTTTTCCATAGTAATGGACTGATTTCTACAAGCTGGATAAATGGGTCTGGTATCTGCAGTAGCTAGTCAAAATACTACTTTCATTGGACAGCCAGAATCTAATTGGCTTTTACTCCTCCAGTTAGTTTTACATGTGTTTTTACACAATGGAACTAAAGAAAAATATATAATTTTAATTTTTTTTGTTCAAACTAGCTTAATTTTCACGTTTTTTTTCGAAATGAGGGGGTACTTTTGACAGACTCCAGTGTTTTTAATATACTAGCTAAATGTTGCTAAGTGAAAGTAATTTTTATGGAAGCATATGTAGACTGAGGAACAAATTGTCCTCCGGTGATCGAGATATCTAATATTAGGCATTCAATCACATACCACTTGTTGATCAATAAAATTGCATAAAGAGATTTTTTTATACTTTGGTTTTGGCTGATGGAACAGGGCTTGTGGCAGGATGGTAGGTGGGAGGCACACCCAAGGGGTAGAGACCTAGTACCCCTTGTGGTAGGAGGGTGCTTGGGAAGAGTGGTGGTTGTGAAGCACAAAGAGGGCACATACCAGAGACCACCAAAGGATGTACTGGAGCGTGTCAGCAGGAGGCAGAGAGAGAGAAGTACACCTGATCTTCTACACCTGATCTTCTACACCTGATCTTCTACACCTGATCTTCTACACCTGATCTTCTACACCTGATCTTCTACACCTGATCTTCTACACCTGATCTTCTACACCTGATCTTCTACACCTGATCTTCTACACCTGATCTTCTACACCTGATCTTCTACACCTGATCTTCTACACCTGATCTTCTCAAACGTGTGACAGCACAAGTCTGCCCATTGGAGGACAGGCAAGCTATGCATCCAGCACAGCCAGAAAACTGACCATAAAGGCATGGATATTCTTCTACTCAGTTTGAAATAGGAAAGCAGGGGATGGGCAGGATCACCAAGTATTTTACACAAAGGAAGAAATACAAAGAACAGGGTAATTTTATTAATACAAGTACATGGTATAATTTACACATCAGGCTTATGAAATGTTGGGGAAATATTAACTTTAAACTCCTTGTGACGTTACCTTCATTTTCAATACAATGGTTTGAACTGATGCAGTTGTTGGTAAGAGGTTAAATTGAAAGAGTGCATTTCAGCCCTATAAAGTATTCTATTCTGAATTGTAAATAGCTGCCAGACAATGTTGGGATGTTGTGCTTAAATAAGCCAAACTTTTTTTTCTTCCAGTATAATATTGGTCTGTGTTTGTTGCCCATTCTTATCTGATCTATGTATTTTTAAATGCTGTACTATTGATAAACTCCCTACAATGCAGATCTATTGGTGCTAAAGCCAGATCACCAGCATTGTACTATACATTCATATAGACTGGATACAGTAGTATTCAGCCCTTGTTGAGACTTTTGGTTGAAGTAAAAATGTATGTACTCCTATATCCCAAATGCTAAGATCTGTAAAGATCAGCTGCATGCTTTATGATCTGGTAAGGGTCATTTAGAGTTAACTTGTCAATCAGATTAACACTTGACCAATGTATAAAGACTATTTGGTTTCTATTTTATATTTATTCTGTTCCAATCCTACTTTCTGTCCTCAGGTCCTCCTGTACAGTGGTCAGCTTGATGTTATAGTGGCTGCTCCTCTTACTGAAAGATTTCTGCAAACCGTGCCTTGGTCAAGGCTAGAGGAGTACAAGAAAGCTGAGAGGTCAGTCTGGAAGATCCGGAAGACAGATACCGAAGTGGCTGGTTATGTCCGAGTAGCTGGAGATTTTGCTCAGGTGAGAGAAGGGGAGAGTCAAGTTTACAGCACAGTATTAATAAGGGTTTATGTTATCCCCATCTTTGCATGGGATTCCTTCGTGCATTAGATCTACTTTCCACACTGCTCTACTTAGTTCACTTCTTCACAACTTTTTTTGTATGTATGTATGTGTGCCTCTGAGATATTTAGGCCCCTAAACCTATATGATCCTAAATGCAAGTAGTAGAGTTACAGTATAAAAACTGTTCTTTATTTACATTGCTTTTCATTATTTTTTATTTATTTATTTTTTAAGTCTTCTGTGCACTGGCTGGTGGCAGGAGTCAGAGTGCTTGGTAAGGTGGATGACCTTGGCAGCAGCATTCATGATGGACCAAATGGGGTGGGAGTAGCCTACGTAGCTCCCCCCCACAGCTCCTCCTAATACTCACCCTCTCTCCTCATTGGCTGAGACACAGAAGTGGGAGCCATTAACCCCTGGGGGTTGAGCTGTGGCTGTATGTGTCTTATGGACACACAGAGCGGGCTCAGGAGCGAGCACGCACCACTGCACCCTAGGGCTTTCACACTGCAGCTGTGCGCTGGCAGGACGTCAGGAAAAGTCCTGCCAGCAGCTTCTTTGGAGCGGTGAAGGAGCGGTGTGTTTACCGCTCCTCCACCGATTTTTCCACCGCTGGTCCCCATTGAAATCAATGGGGCAGCGCTGTAATACCGCCGGCAAAACGCCACTATTGTGGCGTATTGCAGTCAGTTTTATCCCTTTCTCGGCCACTAGCGGGGGGTAAAAGCGCCCCGCTAGTGGCCGAAATGCGCCCAAAATCCGACAGTAGAACGCCGCTAAAAATATCGGCCTTTTACCACTGACGTTATAGGTGGCTCGGTGTGAAAGGGGTCTTAATATCGGAGGTGAGAGTGGATTAGTAGCTTTGGTTTTTGTGCTTCTGGTGTGCCCCAAACTCTGACATCAACATTACTGTAATGGAGTTATTACATTGTAATGAAATTCCTGGGGGCTTATTCACACCAGCAACATTGGACAGCATTCGCCAATTCAGTCCCAATGCAATTTGTCTTCTGTTCTATGGCTTCAATTCATTACAATGTGCTGCCTTTGTGTGCCCAGAAATCGCACTGCAATTTATAACCATATCATTGAAGTTTAGAAAAGAAAAATAGTGTTCAGAAATGCATGTTAACAACATATTGCATCACAGTGCTTGTTGAACTGCACATTAGTACAATTGTGTTATACGCATAATGTGTGCGGTGTGAATGCCTCGTACACACGTTCTAATTATTGGATGATAAAAATCACTTTTGGATTGATCGTTCGATAATCTGATCGTTCGTACACACCTTTCGAAAAGCCGATCACGACAGTCCATCCAACAAAATCCGAAGAGACAAACGCGAAAACTTTGTTAGGACGACAGCCCATCGTACGACAATCGTTAAATCAGTACAGTATGCGTCCGCTAAAAATAAACACCACATATGATCGGAAACGCAAAAGTAAACCAGAAGGACACAGGAGTCACACATATTTGACATCATTTCAAATGCGTAGCTATGCACAGCGGAAGGTTTTTCCGGAATCGTACTACAAAAATCGTACTTTACGTAGAGCGCATTTTGCACTGTTGTATTCGATATTAGTTTTATGCAACAAAATGCGAACGATACGTCGTACGATAATCGGAACGTGTGTATGAGGCATTAGTCCTATGTTTTAGTGTGCTCCGGAAGAGGAATGTCCTCTGCAACTCCTTCTAATCCAGAAAAAAAAAACTGGCTTTATTGAAGTTGTTTGCGCCACATAGGACACAGAAGCTGTGATGGACTCCCCTTGTAATCCAGAGGCTGTGTCTGGCGCTCTGTGAACCTTGTGGGAGGACGTGTACTTAATGCAATGGCCCTCTATAAAAATTCTGAGACGCTTGATGGGGAGGAGAAAAGGCGAAAAATAAAAGCAAAACCGTTTGCAAGCACCAAAAACAGATGGGACAGAAACAATTAAGACCAGAACTCTGCTTTATGGCTGTGCTGAATTGAAATGGCTAATTACCTGCAGCCACCAATGAAATCAAACTTTCAGAATCCAGCTTTCACATAACACAAAGAAATTGGTCACTACAGGCAGCACAGGTCTCAATTTGCAATACACAAAACTGTATAGTAAACAATCTTTAGGTATACAAGATGCATACATTTTGTATAAAACCATGTCATAAATTAGTAGATTGTATCTTGGTGACTATAGCAGTTTACTTTGCAAACTTCTGAAAGCCCTGAGACTTCTTGCTGGGTGTAGTAACTTTTTTTTTTTTTTTTTCTTTCCACTGGCAATAGCTTAATTCATCCTTTTTTGTGTGTTTTAAATCAAAAGTATAAGATGTTTAAACAGCAACATCTGGTTCATATGAAGTAATGTGGAGGAGAGGATCTGATAAAGGGACCATGTATACAGTCATCTGCATTGTGCTTTGTAAGAGCCGTAGAAGCCATGGTGTCTAGCGATCGGCACAGTCACACGTGTGCCTCCAGGATATTGCAGCCTGCACACTGCAAAGTCACACTTGGCAGGAGTCGGAGGAAAGCCACAGGAGTGCTGTCAGTAAACTGGCAGAGGTTATAAACTAAAAGCCTTGAGCTATTGCGTTCTCCTGCCACACAATTAGTTCTGACAAAGCTGCACATAAAACCACTCCGGGATTCCAAGAGCATTTGTTGCTTGAAATGTGAGACTAAGGATACCAGCCTATGCCCTCCTGGGTTTTCCAGGCATGTGAACATGGAGTTAAATTATCAAACGCCTAAAATGCAGCTTCTAGCCTGCAAAAAAACAGAAACCCCTTAGTTTCCATCTGGTGCACAGTTTAACACCGGGATGTTGCTGCTGGCTCTGTGTGGTGACATTGAGAGTTTTTGTGATTGTGATGAGAAGAACAAACACAAATAGAAGATTGCTTCCACATGCTTTCCATAATAGATTTTTTATTTTTTTTTGTAAAGGAACTTAACCATTACGAATGTATAACTTTGTATGGTACGGCATTGTCTGCTTAGGCTCTTACTTGTGCAGTTATTAGACTGATTAATGGTTTGCAATGTCTTCTTCAGATGTTAAAGCGGTATTAAACGCAAAACCAAAAATGTGAATATATTGCAGCTTATGTACATTCAGCCTGCCCATACATGGTTCCTATCTCGGTCAGTCAATGCTGAACCAGCTGAGATTCGAACCCTCTATGGTTGGCTTAAAATGTTACTAAACCCAGGAGACTGCATTCACAATATCTGCTCTCTCACAGTACACAGAACATGGAAATGCAAATATTTTAGTAAATATAAACTGCTAAATACCTTTTCTCATTAGAAGTATATATCAGTCTTGTGATGTCCATCAGTGTCCAGCTAAGCACTGGTTAAAGTTTGTAGGTGGAGTTTTTTGACTGACATATGAGACTGCAAGATTCCCTGACCCTCTGTCTGGACAGCGCTGATTGGTCCTGTGCTGATCACATGAACCTTCCGATGAAGGAACAAAAAACCTCTCTAGCAATACACACCAAACAGGATGTGCAGCCTGACTCCATAGACTGTGTGTTATCATGACTTTATTAGGAGTTAGTGAAAGGAGGGGGGAGGATCAGAGAAGACAGGATCAAACAGCCTTTTTTACACAATGCAGAGGATTAACCCCTTGGGTTCCAAAAATGTTTTCACACCTGCCTCTTGGGCCGGGCTTTTTTGGTATGGATCAGAGGAACTTTTATTTCTGGCCGGAAGGCCGGCCATTGTATTCACAATGGCACCTTATGCACTTTATCCACTTCCCCCTTTCCCCACTTTTATGTTTTTGTTGTGTTTGTCACTTTTTTGTCTTTTTTATTTGGTTGATTGGTGTATGTACACGGTCCTCTGGCCTGCCCTGCATGTCTTGGGAGGGTGTGGACGTGGCCTTCTGGCTTGGTTTGACCTCTCTCTCATAGGGGCCTCTCTTCAGGGGAGCCCACTTAGTACTTTGGGTGGGCTGGTTTCGGCCAGATGGACCAATGGAGTACCCCAGTCCCCTCCTGGAGCCTAACGCCCTGGGGGAATCAGGGCTAGGGTCCTTTCTCTTCAGAGGAGGACTATGTGTACACTCTGCATGTTTTGTGTCTCACTTTTTTGGTGTGCACTTTTTTTTTTTGCACCGGGTGGAGTTCGAGTGTGTTCACACCCCACAGGCTAGAAAACAAAATAAAAAAACAAAAAAAAAACCCTTGGGTTCCACAGTGAGTATAATGAGCATGCTTTACTGCATAGAGATTGATTTTACTGTTGTGGATTTAATAACACTTAAAGGCTGGCCATACACAGTGCAAATTTATTTCCTGCAACCCATGTTATCTATGATCTATCTCTCTATCCTGGATCGACTTTAGCAAAACCAGCCTGCCCATTGATGGATCTATTCTTGTCCGGTCCCTGCTGAAATGGGTGAGATTTGATCCATCTATGGCCGGCTTCCTGGTTTAGGCTCTAACACACACACACCGAAACTTAAATTGTCTGCATGTTTCCTTAGAGGCACTTGAAGGCACCATGTAGCTGCGTTTTCCAACATTTTTTTTTTTTTTTTTTTTTTACAATTGCAGACCTCTAATGGATTCCCAATATGTCACCACATACCCCCTTTACCAGATGGTTAAGATCATCATATTCTTCTTCACTAGTTCTATTTCACACCAGTATGTCTTAAAAAGATGTCCATAGCTTGGCTTTACTTTATAAAAGGATAGCTAGGAACAAAATATCTGAATGAAAGTCGTAAGGGTTTTATCTGTATTTATAGCCGCTCACAAATGTACAAGCCGGTTAATTTTTTGGTATAGCTATTCGATTTCCAGCCCCCTGCAGCTCTGTGGTTCCTTCCACTGGCCCTTACATCCCTACAGAACACAGGAGAGATGTACAGGGTGGCAAATGAAGTCACAGGGAACAGTGGGGGATCAGGATAAGATACTAACAGAATTATCTGTTTCTGAAGATTCTTTATCAGTTAGTGGTGCTGGCAGTAAGGCCCCTTTCACGCTGGGGCGGTTTTCAGGCGGTACAGCGCTAAAAATAGCGCCTGTACACCGCCTGAAAAAAACCGGCCCCATTCACTCCAGTGTGAAAGCCGGCGGGCTTTCACACTGGATCGGTGCGCTAGTAGGACGGTAAAAAAAGTCCTGCTAGCAGCATCTTTGGAGCGGTATAGGAGCGGTGTGTTCACCTCTCCTATACCGCTCCTTCCCATTGATTTGAATGGGACACCGCAGTAAAACCGCGGCAATACCGCCGCAACGGTGTTCTGCGGGGGATATTAACCCTTTTTCGGACGCTCGTGGGGGGTAAAACTGCACCGCGAGAGGGCAAAACGGCGGTAAAGCAGCGCCCGCCCCAGTGTGAAAGGGGCCTAAGGGAGGTGAGTGTCTTTATCTTTGCAGGGATTCGTTCACTTTTATGGTTTTAGCAGAAGTGTCTCTTTTAAAATGATTCCCAGATTCAGTTCCATACCCCCATTATTTGGCTCCTATATCTTCAAGGGAAATTAATACTCCCCATTAAAAACCACAGACAATATGTGTTTTTTTTTATTTTTTGTCTAATTTTTCAATTACAATGCATTTATATGGTCCTTTTTACATGCACAAAGTGCTTAGCTGAGGCTTTATATACCATCCATACCCTTAAGCATTCTTTCTTCCTTGCAGCTACTCGGCTAACAATCACATTTACTGCTTGCTCTGTCTTGTATCAAACATTCCCTTTTTGGATGGAAAAATACTTTGTAAGAAGACGTCTTTGTTTTTACCTCCTGGTTTAAATGATAGAGTAATCAGAAGAAACAAATGATTGCGGTTAGACTAGCTCATAGCGAAGTGGAAAATTTCTTAATTTTGTTCCGATCTGATGTTGGGCAGCCGTAGCATTCATTCATGTTTCTGCTTTTAGCGCAGTGTATATACAAGACTGAGATTGTATTTACGTAGTGTAGTAGGCGTAATATAAACTGCAAGAGATGCAGGGGGAAGCTGAAAAGTCCACAACGGCTTAGGTCACTGCAGTCGTAATGACTGCAAAGGGAAATGTATTTGTCTTAGGAAATCCTGGTTATAAATGGCAGGCATGCGTCTGAAACTGGCAGCTTTGTCTGCTACTTGGGCAGTGTAGGTTTATCCTCATCTCGGCTGCAGCTAGATGTTGGCTTGTTGATGATGTATTTCTACTTTCAAAAAAAGCAGTTGGGCATGCTACATAGCTTAAAGCATAAGTTCACTTTGAAAAAAAATAAAAATAAACCAACATCTTTTTTGCAGGTAAAAAAAATGTGCATTTTTTTTTTTTTTTTTTTACACTGCAGCCTGTAAAACAGTGTTTCTCCATTCCAGTCCTCAAGGCACACCAACAGGTCCTGTTTTTAGGCTTCTCCAATATTTTGCACAGGTGATTTGATCAGTATCACTGCCTTAGTAATTACCACAGCCGTTTCCTCTGTGGGAAATCCTGAAAACATGACCTGTTGGTGGGCCTTGAGGACTGGAATTGAATAACACTGTTGTAAAGCATTGCACTTATGATCAGCTCGTGGGTGCAATGCCAGTTTATTTTATTACAGGTTCTTTTATAGTTCCATCAATATATGCAGCGCTTTACATATACAGTACTGTGCCAAAGTTTTAGGCAGGTTTAAAAAAAATATAAGCTTTAAGAATGCTTTTAGAAATAGTGTTAAAAAAAAAAAAAAAATGAAAAAAATGTAATCAATGAAGAGAAATCCAAATTAAAAACTGCATCAATTCTTCTAGATACACTTGCACAGTTTTTGCATGAACTCAGCATGTAGGTTGTTCCAAACACCTTGGAGAACTAACCAGAGATCTTCTGTGGCTGTAGGCTGCCTCATATCCTTCTGTCTCTTCATCTAATCCCAGACAGATTCAATGATGTTGCGATCAGGGCTCTGTGGGGGCCAAACTATCTCTTCCAGGACTCCTTGTTCTTCTTTACACTGAAGATAGTTCTGAAAGTGTTACTAAACCCACAACCGTTAAATCAGTCTATACATGCAGTAAAGCATGCTTGTTATACTCTCTGTGGAAGGGGTTAATCCTCTGCATTGTGTAAAAAGGCTGTTTGATCCTGTCTCCTCTGAGCCAATCCTTCCAGAGGCCCCAATATATCTTCTGATAGTAAAGAGGCTATGGGACAAGCTGCACATGCTCAGTTTGGTGTGTATTACTAGAGTTTTTTTTTTTTTATCTTGAGAGTGGCCCTGTGAGGATCACATGCAATCGGCACTGTCCAGACAGTGGGTCAGGGGTCCTGCATCCTCAGAGGACAATCATGGAAGAATGAACTTCTACAAGCTTTAACCAGACACTGATGCAAGTCACAAGACTGCCCTATCTGCTGATGAGAAAAGGTATTTATCAGTTTATATTTACTAAAATAATTTTTCCATGTACTGTGGGAGACCAAATATAGTGAATGCAGGGTCCTAGGTTTAGTAACACTTTAATGACACATTGGCTGCATCTTTGGGGTCTATGTCCTGTTTCAGAATAAATTTAAGGCCAATCACACGCCTCCCTGATGGTATGTTATGGCATGATGAAGTATCTATCTGTATTTCTCAGTGCAGAGGCCACCATTGATCCTGATCAAATCTCCAACTCCATTTGCACAAATGTAGCCCCAAACTTGCAAGGAGCCTCCGCCATGCTTCACTGTTGTCTGAAGACACATTATTGTACCGCTCTCCAGCACTTTCTAATTTGGACTCATCAGTCCAGAACCCAGTTCCTATGTTTTCATACATAGGACATGGAAACAGGGCTAAGTTACCTATGCACTCAACTAAAGTGTAAATGTAAAGAAGAACAAGGAGTCATGGAAGTGATTGTTTGGCCCACACAAAGCCCTGATCTCAACATTTAGTCTGTCTGGGATTACATGAAGAGACAGAAAGATTTGAGGCAGCCTACATCTACAGATCTGAGGTTAGTTCGCCAAGATTTTTGGAACGACTTGCCTGTCGAGTTCCTTCAAAAACTGTGTGCAAGTGTACCTGGGAGAATTGATGCAGGTTTGAAGGTAAAGGATAGTTACACCAAATATTTGACTATAACATTTGGACTTCTGTTCATTTACTCTCTGTTTACATTGATTAAAAATAAACTTGTAATACTTCTAGTTCCGAAAGCATTCTTAATTTATGTAGTGGTGTGTGTATTACACATGCATACATACATACATGCATACATAGTTGTGCTCATAAGTTTACATACCCTACCAGAATCTATGATTTCTTGGCCCTTTTTCAGAAAATATGAATGATAACACAAAAACATTTCTTTCACTCATGGTTAGTGTTTGGCTGAAGCCATTTATCATCAATCAACTGTGTTTTTAAATCATACAGTGGAACCTCTTGATGTGGGTATAGGACAGGGAAGGTTGAAGAGCTGTAACTGCAGCTGCACTTGGAGAGGAGAGCTTTCGCTTGGGGAGATCTTGTAGGGGAGAGCTCTGTACTGGGTTTGCACACCAAATGGGGTTCCTAGCACTTGGTGCTAGGAACCCCATTTGGTGTGCAAACCCAGAGGAACTAGCACTACAACATATCCAAATTTGGGGTTCCTAGAACCAAGTGACCCCAAGATACAGGGCCCCAAAGTCGGTCAACTGTGTTCCTCTGCAGCAATGTCATTTCGGGACCCTTTGGGTCCAGAGACCCCAAATTTTGTCTGCTAGGGGGCATCTAGGAACCCTTAACTGCCAAGTTTGAAGTTCAGGGGACCTATGGCTGCAAATGGGCACAGTGAGGCATGCAAATGGGCACAGTGAGGCATGCAAATGGGCACAGTGAGGCTGCAAATGGGCATTGTTGACCCTCTTTTCCACTTGCAGTAGCTGCACATTTCTCACCCCAGACTTATACTCGAGTCAATAAGTTTTCCCATTTTTTTGTGGTAAAATTAGGGGCCTCGGCTTATATTCAGGTTGGCTTATACTCTAGTATATACGGTACATTGTACATTCAAATCAGTCCCTGCCCTCAAGGTTGTTTTAAGCTTTTTTTCTCTAGTCATCTTCCAGGACGGCACACCTGAGAGGATGACTGGTCACACCTGGCAGGAAACACAATTAACAAAGTTTAAAAAGCCCCACCCCTCCCTCTGACCCTCAGTTATTGATTGTGTTTCCCACACGCTGATGGCTGCGAAACCGTTTGTTATTTTTTTCTAAGACCTCAGGTCTGGGACCATGGTCGCCCCCTTAATGAACAAACCCAGAGCAGTCAGTGGTGCCTGTGGGGTTCTCTGTTCAAGCATTTTTCAAATGCCATTAAATTAAGGGGTTTTCCCTCTGCTCTCCCTAGAAAGCTGAATGGGAGAGGCTGGGGCACTAGGACAGGTGAGTTGTCCATAACCCCAGGGGCCACCTAACCTTCCCTCTTTTCCTCCCCTCATACCTGACAGTGGTGGACGGTTGGGGGGGGGGCGCTGATACACCCCACGTCGGCCGGAAGCTGGGCTCCAATGGCCGAACGTTTTCTTCCCCTTAGGGGGCCGTGCAATCCTTAGGGATAGACCGCGGCGCAGAGCGGCGTCTGTAGCCGCTAGTGCGCATGTCCGGAAGCCGCCGGGCGCCGGTGTGACGTCGTATCCGGCGCGCCGGGGCTTCAACAAAATGGCGGCGAGCGCGGCGGTCAGAGCACGAGGCGGCTGTTTGGAAAGAGGGGGCCCAAGGTCCACAGCCTTCACAGTCGATCCATCTACCGGTGTAGAGGCAGAGGATGGAAGGCGGACCAGAGCTCGCGGCATCAGAGGTCGCCACAGGGGGTGAGTGACTCGGCTGGAGCGAGGGGGGGCAGACATTTGGGGTGGCCCTATTGTCCTTGTCCCCCACACTGTATGTGTATGTGATGTGGCTAATGGGGTGTCCCTTTCTTACAGAGACTGAATGCCCTGCTCAGGAGAGAGCCAGTAGGTCTGGGAAAGCCACATCCAAAACTAAACGCTGTGGGTCTTGTAGCTCTAAACTCCCACAGGACCACAGCAAGCCTTTTTGTTACAAATGTATTTACAAATTGGCAGGCAAAGAGACAGCAGAAGTTGCGAAGGAATGCAGGGCACTTCAGGTTGAGATGCTAGCTACCCTTCAGTCTTTTAAAGCCGTACTTGATCAGCGTCAGGGGGATGCCAGATCAGTAAGGGAAAGCTCTCCCTCACAGGAAGATAGATCTACCTTTACAGGAGGGTCTCAGGAACCTGCCCCATACTATTCAGAGGAGGAGGTTTGCAGCTCTGACCTGAGTTCCCAGGAGGGGGAGGACTCAGATCAGGATAGCCATGTAGAGACCAGATCTGGGGGACACCTCTTTTCAGCAGAGGATATGGAGGGTCTCCTCAGGGCAGTATATGCGTCAGAGGACATTCAGTTACCTTCCGCCCAAGTGTCAGCTCAGGATAAGGTCTATAGAGGTTTGGGTAAGCCACAGGCCAGATCCTTCCCAGTTCACCAGTCCCTGAAAGATATTATCTTGAGGGAATGGAAGGAACCTGAGCGTAAACTCCTCAGACTTAAAACTTGGAAACGGAGATGTCCTTTTAAGGAGGAGGAGGAAGAAAAATTTTTCAAAGTCCCACGCTTAGATGCGTCCTTGGCGCAGGTTTCTAAACGGTCGGACTTATCTTTTGAGGACGCGGGTAACATTCAGGATCAGATGGATAAAAAATCTGAGATCCTGTTGCGTAGAGCTTGGGAAGCGAATGCATCGGCCATGAGCCCTGCATTAGCTTCAGCTTGTGTAGCCAGGAACGCGGACGCATGGCTCAACAAGCTGATGGACCATCTCACACGTAAGAAGGAATCCAGGGAGATAGTAGAATCCCTGGAAGTGGTGGGGAGAGCTATCGCCTTTTTGGCGGACGCGGCAGTAGAGACAGTAAGGACGACTGCTAAGTCAGCGGCATTACTGAACTCAGCCAGGAGGGCCCTTTGGGTTAAGACTTGGGACGGAGACTTCACTTCTAAGTCCCGACTCTGTGGTATTCCCTTTGAGGGCTCCCTACTCTTTGGTTCGGGTCTGGAACAGGTCCTTTCCCGATCCACAGAAAAAGGTAAGAAATTTCCCTCCAAACCCAAGAAGGAAAAGGAGGAAATTTTTTCGTGGCCCCCCTGCAAAAGGCCAGTTCAAGGGCAAAGGGGGACAAAGGAAGAAATGGGGGATCGGAAAGGGCAAAGAAAAAGGTGGAATCCTTTTTTCTGGGTCCGGACCGTCCAGCAAGGATTCTAAATGACGCCATAAAAGTGGGCGCAAGGCTCTCGTATTTCCTTCCCCAATGGGAGAAGATCTCAGAGAGCCCTTATATTTTAGACCTAATAAAACTAGGTTACAAGCTGGAATTTCGGTCACTCCCACCTCAAAATTTTTTGGTTACTTACCTTCCCAAAGATTCTCTGAAGGCAAGGGGCTTGCTAGACAGCGTTCGCATGCTCGCAGAACAGGAAGTGATTATCCCGGTTCCAGTGACTCAGAGGGCTTTCGGTTTTTATTCCCACATTTTTGTGGTCCCGAAGCCATCGGGCAAGTTTCGTTTGATTATCAATCTACGGAAACTGAACCACTACCTGTTGTACAAGCGATTCAGAATGGAGAGCATCTACACGGTCAGAAAACACCTCCAGAAGGGAGTTTTCATGATCACATTAGATCTCAAAGATGCTTACCTGCATGTACCCATTGCCCCGGATCATCAGAAGTACTTGCGTTTCGCAGTACGGACAGAGCAGGGGGTGCAGCATTGGCAGTTCAGGGCACTTCCCTTCGGCCTTGCGGCCAGTCCAAGGATTTTTACCAAAGTCCTGGCAGAGGTAGTATCCTTTCTACACCTTCAGGGGGTAGCTCTGATACCATACCTCGACGATCTGTTGATCTACAGTCCATCCAGAGACCAGCTCCTGAGAGATCGAGAGTTGGTCTTGTCGACCCTGGATTCCCTAGGTTGGATGGTGAGTCAGGAGAAATCCTCCCTGGATCCCTCACAGTCAAAGGTATACTTGGGGTATCAGTTGGACTCAGTAGCCCAGAAAGTGTTTCTTCCTCCCGAAAAGGTCGAAAAAATTCGGGGCGCAGTGACAGTGTGTCTCGAAGCCCCGGAGGTATCTTTGAGAAACATGATGAGGGTGTTGGGCCTGATGGCCTCTTGCATCCCGGCAGTTCCCTGGGCTCAGCTCCACTCACGAGTCCTCCAGGGCTTCCTTCTCTCCTCTTGGGGCGGGAGAAGAGAAACCCTGGAGGAGAAAGTTCCTCTGTCAGAGGAGGTAAGAAGCTCCCTAGTTTGGTGGCTCGATCCCGTCAACCTATCGGGAGGTCGGACGTGGACACAGCTAGACCCAATAGGCATTACAACAGACGCAAGTGCCTGGGGTTGGGGGGCTCATTTAGGAGACCGCTACGCCCAGGGTCCCTGGGATCAGAGTCAGAGCAGAGCTTCCTCAAACTTCAGGGAGCTTCTGGCAGTCGGGAAGGCATTAAGTGTCTTCCGGGACTTGATCCAAGGAAGGGAAGTCCAAATTTTCTCGGACAACCGGGTGGCAGTATCCTATTTGAACCGTCAAGGGGGAACAAGGTCAGTCAGTCTAAGGGCACTGACCCAAGATTTCCTGGGAGAAGCAGAGAAAAACATTCTCTCAATCTCTGCGGTCCACATAAAGGGATCCCTCAATATACAAGCAGACTTCCTCAGCAGACAGCCCATTCTTCAGGGAGAATGGGAGTTGAACGAAGAAGTTTTTGCTCTGGTAAAACGTCATTTCGGAGTACCAGAGATAGATTTATTCGCTTGTCAAAGGAACGCAAAGGTGCGGAAATTCTTTTCTCTCACGAGAGAACAGAGATCCTCAGGAGTAGACGCTCTCGCTCAGAATTGGGACTTCAGCCTGGCATATGCCTTTCCTCCCCTGGTACTCATCCCACGAGTGCTTCAAAAGCTGTCACAGTCGGATGGAGACCTTATCCTGATTGCACCCTGGTGGCCGAAGCGGGTCTGGTTCCCCACCATGTGGAGGTGGTCAGTCGTGCCTCCGCTGCATCTCCCGGTCAGGCGGGATCTTCTCTGCCAGGGCCCAGTGCTGCATCCCAACCCGGGGTTTCTGTCCCTGACGGCCTGGCTCTTGAGAGGGAGATCCTCAGGAACAGGGGATGCTCGGAGAAGGTAATTGACACTCTTCTCCTTAGCAGGAAGAAGGTTACCAGACAGATTTATGCAAAGGTCTGGAAGATCTTCTCTAGATGGGCTCAAGCAAATCAGAGAACTATCCAGACGATTCCAACCGTGCTGGATTTTCTCCAGGAAGGGGTAGACCAAGGGTTAGCGGTCAGTACCCTTAGGGTCCAGGTAGCAGCCCTGTCAGTGTTCTTTGACACAAGGTTAGCTCAAGACCCTCTTGTTAAGAGATTCTTGCTAGCCAGGGAAAGGTTAACCCCGGTAAGGACAGTTAGTTTCCCGCCGTGGGATTTGTCCCTGGTTCTGGACGCCCTGACGAAAGGGCCATTTGAGCCGTTGGATCAAATTTCATTTAAATTTCTTTCCCTTAAAATGTCCTTTCTTCTAGCCATCACCTCAGCTAGAAGAGTAGGCGACCTACAGGCCCTGACAATAAAAGAGCCTTTTTTGTTGATCCTAGAGGACAGGGTAATCCTTAGACAGGATCCTCTTTATTTACCAAAAGTGACCTCGGGGTTCCACAGGTCACAAGAGATTATTCTTCCATCATTCTGCCAGAATCCGAAGAATGAGAAGGAAGAAAGATTGCACCTTTTAGATGTTAGACGCTGTCTTTTAGTCTATCTAGAAAGGGCAAGGGAATTTAGGAGATCAAATCATCTTCTAGTTACTTTTGGGGGCCAAAGAAAGGGTCTTCAGGCCTCAAAACCTACGATAGCCAGGTGGATTAAGCAGGCAATAGTTTTAGCCTATAAACACTCGGATAAACCGGTTCCATCCCACCTTAAGGCTCATTCAACCAGATCTCTGGCGACCTCCTGGGCAGAAAGGGCAGGTGCTTCCATAGATCAGATCTGCAAGGCAGCAACATGGACGAGCCATAATACCTTCCTGAGGCATTACAGAGTGGAGCTGTTGTCCCCTCAGGACTTGGCTTTTGGCAGGAAGGTCCTACAGGCGGTGGTCCCACCCTAAGGTAGGCCTTAACTTCTTGCTCATCGTCTCAGGTGTGCCGTCCTGGAAGATGACTAGAGAAAAATACCAGTTACACTTACCGGTAACGGATTTTCTAGGAAATCTTCCAGGACGGCAGGCCTACTTCCCTACCCTTAAATGTTGGTGATGTTTTATTCTTCACAGAATGTACCCTCTGACACTGGTGTGGGTGTTTACTTTGTCATAACTGAGGGTCAGAGGGAGGGGTGGGGCTTTTTAAACTTTGTTAATTGTGTTTCCTGCCAGGTGTGACCAGTCATCCTCTCAGGTGTGCCGTCCTGGAAGATTTCCTAGAAAATCCGTTACCGGTAAGTGTAACTGGTATTTTTTCTGTGTTTAAGCTGGACTTGGGCTTTAAAAACACTAATACATTTAAAAAATAAAAATAAAGGCTGCTAATGTGAAATTTTTTGAATATTGTTTGCAATGATGTAAAAGTATCCAGATCTTCAGAGCGATGGCTGTGAAGGGGGAGCTGAACCGGTGGTATTGGATTAAAAGGTAACCCCCCCCCCCCCCCATCTCCACCCCAAAAAAAAATACTGTTTATTCCAATCTGTCTGTTTAAAGTCATATTAAAGGAGCAATGTTCAATAAGTAAAAGAAAAACAAGAACTTTAAAGGATAGTTGGAATATTCCATTAACAAACCCCATGTGTACAGAATGAAAATGCATATATTGTTATATCATAATGAACAACACATGGAAAGCTCTCAGTATATTGGCCTCATAGTGGGTGTTGTTCTGCAAGTCTGTTCCTCTTTTCAGTTCAGATTAGACAAAGGAAAATAGTGGTGGCTTTACAATATGTTTGGTCAGGAGAAATGTGTTCATTTGAGTTACATCCAAACTCCTAATCCTTCTTCTCAAGAGATGGCGACATTCTTGTATGAATAACACATTTTCAAGAAAATGCAAAGCATGTCAACTTTCCCGACTATGTAAGGATCAGATCATTGCTACAATTTTTGTTTGGTTACAGATTACTGTAGAATATAATAAAGCATTTTAAAAAGGTCCTTCCAGCCAAAAATTTATAATTTTGGCAGAATCTATGAGGCTGTTTTTGTCCTGCTGATTTCCTAAATCTCTTGGGGATGAAGATCTTGAGATCTTTCCCTTGTAACCTCCGCTTTTGTTTCCACCTTTTTGTTACGGCTATAGCTACAAAATGGGTGTTTTTATATGCTGTTGCATTCTCCATAATGTATGGTGTGTGTGTGTGTGTGTGTGTGTGTGTGTGTGTGTGTGTGTGTGTCTCCTATCTCTATCTCCCCATCTACACACAGAGCAAGGGTGGTCTTAAAAGTATCATTGGCCCCTGGGCAAAGTGATACACTTGGGCCCCTACCAGGGTGATGGCAACAAAAAGTGGGTGAGGCGGGTTAACGTTTGCTTCGTACAGAGTGCATGGCCCAGGAGTTGACTAGGTACAGTGTGCAGGGTTCAGGAGAATGCTACATACAGAGTGTACTGTTCAGAAATGCGCTATGTGCAGAGTTCAGGAGTAAGCTAGGTACAGGGTGCAGAGTTCATGTGTATGCCATGTACAAAGATCCATCATTCAGGTGTGTGCTACACACAGGGTGCACAGTTCAGGAGTGAGCGGAGATCATGCGTGGGCTATGTACAGAGTTCAGATGTGAGCTACACTCATTGTGCAGAGTTCAGGAGTGCGCTAGGCACAGAGTAAACAGTTCAGGAGTGAGCAGAGATCATGCGTGTGCCATGTACAGAGTTCAGACGTGAGCTCAGTGCAGAGTTCAAGAGAGTGCTATGCACAGAGTTCAGGTGTGTGCTACATACAGGGTGCACAGTTGAGTGAGCTATGCACAGGGTGCAGAGATCGTGTTTGTGCTATGTAGAGGGTTCAGACGTGAGCTACGTGCAAGGTGCAGGTGTTCAGAAGTGTGCTATGCACAGAATGCAAATTTCAGGTATGCACTATGCAAAAAGTACAGAGTTCAGGCGTGCACTACACACAGGGTGCACAGTTCAGGAGTGAGCTAGGTACAGGGTGCGGAAATCATGTGTGTGCTATGTACAGAGTTACAGAGCTGCTCACAGGGTGCAGAGTTCAGAAGTATGCTATGTAGAGTGCAGATTTCAGGAATTCCCTATGCACAGGGTGCAGAGTTCAGACGTGTGGGGGTGCTACACCAGTTTACAGACCCTCCCCCCAGTACAGAGCTCTCCCCTACAAGATCCCCCCAAGCAAAAGCTCTCCTCTCCAAGTGCAGCTGCAGTTACAGCTCTTCAACCTTCCCTGTCCTATACCCACATCAGCTCTCCTCTCCCCCGCAGAACAGAATCTTAAACTTACTGTGGCTGGTCAGGCTGCTGCCACGGGGTTCTCTTGATGCTGCGGGTGTGAGACTAGAGCGGCCAAGTGGCTACTCCACCCCGCACCCTCCTCTGTTGTATAGGGAGAGCAGGGAGGGATTTGTGTGCAGACACTAGAGGCCAGCGCTGGAGGTTCCCATGGTAAAAAACACAGCCGCCGACAGTGTACTCCTTCCTGTGCTGGGTACTGGTACACAGAGGGTTCCAGCGCCCAGCTTCAGCTGCCACTCTGCTTGCATCTCCTTTCTGTGCTGGCTGCTGGAACACCGAGTTCCAGCACTGGCATCCCAACTGCCGATGTGCGTGTTGCGCTCGGGGTGATTAGGGTGTGCCTAGGCATACCCCATGCGCACGCCTATGCTGACAGGAACAGTGTGACCGCCTCAACAGTGCTACACTATATGTGCAGAATCAATTACAAGACCTAAGCAAGATTTACAGGAGTTAAAGCCCAACTCCAGGCACAGCAATTTTTTTTTTTTTTTTTTTTTAATCTTTCTCACATTATCAATCCTAAGTTCTGATGAGAGCTCCTGATATGTATATCCAGGAGCTGTGCCTCCAGCTTCCCACTGCAATGGAATGGTGTCAATGAAAGAAACCAGTTCTAGTGTTGTGCCTCTTCCGCCCTTTAAGCCTGGTACACTCTGTTTTATTTATTTTTTTTGTTCAACCCAGCAGACTAAACGAAATAAGACCAGATCGCTGTACTAACATAAGCAATGTCAGTACAGCGATCTCTCCTGCTGTGCTATTGTGTGCTGAAAGGGGGGCCACCCCTTCCCCACCAGCGCAGCAGCCATTGGCTGACCATTTTTGGCCTGTGTAACCCCACATTACTCTGCTTTTGCCATTGACAGAGCGAAGTACAAATGTCATTGTGCGTCACTTTACGTATGGCACAGCACAAGTAAAGATTTTAAAATTAATAAAGTTGTAAAGATTAAAAAAATAAAGTTGTGTCTGTTGGGCTTTAATTCTCCTGCATCACTCTGAAAACAATACCCAAACATCTTTGATGGCAATTTGAGAGCAGGATCTAAAATTTTCTGACAACAAAATCCGATCTGACTTTTTCCGATCGTGTGTAGAGAATTCCAATGCACAAAGTGCCACGCATGCTCAGAAGAAATTTGGAGACTAAAGCTATTGGCTACTGCCCTGTACGTAGTCCCGTTGTACGTGTTTTTTTTTTTTTTTTTTTTTTTTTTATGTACGTTGCCTCGTTCGGAATGATCAGATTTTCCGACAACTTTGTCCAACCGTGTGTGCGCAACACCAGTTTCGGACAAAATCCGTCGGAAATTATCCGACAAATTTGGTGATCGGAATGTCCGACTGTGTGTATGGGGGGCTTATGCTGATTCTAAGTGTTTCCCTTTTTTTTTTTTTTTTTTTTTTATTTACTTTGAGAAGCTTTCAATTCTATCTATGGACTCTTGTTTTAAAAAAAAAAAAAAAAATGACAGATGTAGCTGTTCATGTAATTATTCACCATGAATGGATTAGCTTTGCCTTTTTTTTCACACATACCATTTTAGTAAGTAGTTTAGATTAAACCAGGCAAGATGGAAAAAGCACAAAGAACGTGTTGTACGCTGCATTTGAAATTAAAGTGTTTATTTTTTTTTTTTATACCATGTTTATTGGCGTATAACATGCACTTTTTTCCCCTGAAAACAGGACAAACAGTGCCTGCGTGTTATACGACAATTCTATGTTTACCAACAGGGATCGGGCGGTCTGCCCCCGGAGCCACCCATTGGGGTGTTGTCAGACCAGCTGCCCCGCCTCTATTGGCACTGGGACAGTGCTGCCTGCATAGTCTAAAGCTGATAAAAAAAAAAAAATCACTTACCAGCCCCTTCTACTACACCGCTCCTCCCGTGTCAGTGTCATTGTAAAACAAAGCTTGTAAATACCTTAATAGCTCAGTTTTTTTTTTTTCTGGCTGCTCTCCTCCTCCCGCACCTCCTCCTAGCTTTAGATTGGAGGAGGAGAGCGGTCACATGACCATCTATGTAACGTCACAGCAGTCATGTGACCAGGTCAGTGGAAAAAAACGATATTGAGGTATATGGAAGCTTCATTTTACAATATGAGTGACGTGGAAGAAGCTGGCAGTGATTTTTTTTTCCCCCCTTAACTGTAGAGAATGCTGGCAGCGCTGTCCCAGGAGACTGGGGCTCTCCTGGGAGTGGAGGGGGGGCTGTGCACTGTGCAGGGGGAGGGGGGCTGTGCACTGTGCAGGGGGAGGGGGGCTATGTACTGGATGGGGGGCTGTGTACTGTGGAGGGGGGACTGTGTACTGTAAAGGGGGCCGTGAAATTATTTTTTTCCCTTTTTTAAACTTCCGTCTTAAAATTGGTGTTATACGCCGATAAACAGTATCCCCCCCCCCCCTGTCCTCTCCTCTCCTGTGGTGCAACACTTTTTTTTTTAGTCCACATCGATTGGCATCCACTAGTATCTTCTCCGGATCTTTTGGGGTTCAGGTTCTGCATCATCAGTCATATTAATATTAAAACCTGGGACAACACACCTCCCAAAGCATACACATGGGAATTAATTCCTCATGCACGGCATGACAAGATTGTAATCCGAAGAAACTTGCTAGCAGGCAGTTAAGAATCATTTAGAGTAGACCTACAGTGTCTCTGCTACAGTAAATGTCTACCTGCTATCAGTTTTGTATAAAAACAATTATTCTTTAATACAAAACATGTTAGTGTGTGTGTGTGTGTGTGTGTGTGTGTGTGTGTGTGTGTACAGTAGTGCAATGGAACGAATGGGTTTAAAGAGGAAGTAAACTTCCATCTTTTGCTTTTAACCATAGGGAAGCCTATAATAAGGCTTGCCTATAGGTAGTGTAAATATCTCCTAAACTTGCACCGTTTAGGAGATACATTACATGCAGCCAGCAACATCACTGGCGTATGCGCTTTGAAGGAACTGCCACCCATGCTGTTCTTTCAGAGCCCTGAACGGTGACGTAATCGTGGCTCTGGCCAGTCGCAGAGCCGGCGC
Organism: Lithobates sylvaticus; assembly: GCA_028564925.1. Taxonomy (NCBI): domain Eukaryota; kingdom Metazoa; phylum Chordata; class Amphibia; order Anura; family Ranidae; genus Lithobates; species Lithobates sylvaticus. The sequence continues at coordinate 420,308,639 of CM053030.1, forward strand.
CTGCAAACTCGAAAGCAAGATGGGTGAAGATGGTAGCCCCTGCAGCGCCGAGTTCTCAGTGCAGGACGGCTTTGTTTTAAGGTAAGTTTTTAACATAATGTGCTAGTATGCAATGCATACTAGCACATTATTTTACCTTGCAGGTTCCCAAAAAAAAAAAAGTTTACAACCGCATTAAAGAGGGACTTAAACCTATTCAGGATTTACTTAGGCACTTAACACTTGGTTAGAATTTAGTCACAATTTGCCTTATATTCAAGCAGATGTCTGACAAACAATTAAGTCAGCCACAAAATATTGTTAGAATTATTAATAGTAATGCGTAGGATTACTGTAATACCCAATACCAGCAATCTGAAACCTGATGTGTGTGGACTCACGTTTACCTATTATAGCCTTTACCAGCCATCTTAAACCTGGTGAGGTGTATGGACTGCAAACATTCCCAATTTCAGAGTCAGGAACTCCAGCAAAGTAATAAGTCTGTGATCAGGTGCCCTCAGCTTCTCCCACAGGTAACCTCTATCCGTCTTTCCCTGACAAACTTCACTTCAACCCATGGACAGCCTAGGTTTCAGAATGGGGTATGAAGTTGATTTTCTCAGAGTTTGAGGTCCATTATGACGGACATTTTGGATAGTTTTTCTTAAACTCCATCCATAACCGATGAGGGCTCTGGGTTGGACCAGGCACCATACAAATATAAATGTATAGTGGCCTACAGCGGTCCAAAAGTTTTCACCTTTCTTTCGTTTTTGAGCAGCCTTTCTAAATATTTTTATTACAGGCAAACCCTTGAAACAATTTTCAGTTCATGGGGAAAACCCCTGCAAAAGCCAGTCCTTTGGTGGTCAAGGGAAAAATGCCCTTTAACATTGGAGGTCAGATGGAAGAATGCCCCCTTACAGACAACTTTAATTGGGTGAAAGCAGCTGGCCATGCCAGTTGGCTTTCTGCAAACGCGATCTAAGGGGAGATCAATCAGCCACAGCTTAAGGAACTACCTTTCTGGAGGAACCTGGGTTAAGAATGGCTGGTTTAGAGGGATTGTGTCAAGGGATTTTGATTGGCAGCTATCATTGTGTTTCCCTTTTGCACATCATTCTATGGATTATTGATAAAGAATAGGGAACACTATTTACAGTCTTTGGATCATCAGTTGGAGTTTGCCAAATAGTTTTAGACACTAAACCTGCAAATTTGAATCACAATATGATTGATCAGTGTACAAGCAACAGCTGCTCCGCTACACAAATACATAAATGTCACAGCCATCAAATGTTGTGCTGGTAGTAAATTCTGTTTGTGCGTCTGTTCATCTGTCATTTTTATTTTCAAGGTTTTTCTTAGAAAACATCTCCAGGGGACCTTCCTTGGTTTGTATTGTTACCATATGTCTATTTGGCATACCTTACGCTAAGGCTCCTATTTTACGTGCTATCACTGCTTTGGATTCTTGCATAAAGCGCTGCAAGTTATTTTGAACACAAATAAGCTTTATTAACATGGTGCCTAAAACAGAGTTTTGTTATAACCCATAGCAAACAATCAAACCGTGTTTAGCAGTTTAGGGTAGCTGGAACAAAGAGTGCTAAAGATTACCCTTTTTTTTTTAAGGCACATGTCCCTCTGATATGAAAGTATTGCATTTAGACAGACTCAGGGAAATCGCACATCAGCTGATTGGGTCCCTACCATTTATTTGTATACCGGAGTGTCCTGTTGGCTCAATCTTTGTCTTCTTCCATCTTCTTCCATCTTCCATCTTCCAAAATGCTCTAAATGTGGACTTGCAATAATGCAAGCCAGTGTGTTGTGGTACTGCCCTCTGTCAGCCCTCTATACACAAACCTCTTGTCTACAGATGGCATTCTTTGCTGTGTCTCTGTGGCCATCAGGATTGACATTATAGGGCTCTGCAGATTTATCTCGTTCAAAGAATTTTTATTTTCAAATAAAAAACATAAACAATAAAGTGCATAAAAGAAAATACAGAAAAGATAAAATACATATATTCATATTCATATTCATACATGGGATATCTTGAAAGTAAAGAACAATGTCAAGTAATATCATAAGTAAAATGCACCTTAAATTATAGCATAGTATGTTAGGAATTGAACACTATGTCAAGAAAAAAGCCTAGTTAATGCTGCACTAGGGAGATGAAGAGTAACCCTGAAACAGATCTTGTAACAGTAAAGTCTTGCCTCCCGACCACTTTACCACCCCAAATGGGCTCAAACTGTGGCAAAGTGGGGGCAATTAAAAGGAACAGGTATTACTGTGATTAAAACAATATTAAAAAAAAAAAAATATAGGCAAAATTAATATGCCCAAAAGAGTATATGTAAGGGTAGCACAACATTATGCGCATAATTTTCAAGATATGTTAGCAAAGAAAAAAAAAATAGCAAGGGAAAAAAAAATTAAGGAAGGAAAGGATTGAAAGGGTGATAAAGAGACAGATGAGAGGATGAAAAAAGAGAGAGGGAAAGATTCTCTCCAGGTGGTGATCTACACATCAAATATAGTAATACATTATATCTACTAACTATATCTGAATAGACTATTGAGGTAACAGTAATGACTGGTCAAAATCGAGGGGGAGGTAGTGTTTTACCCATGGTTGCCAAATCTGCTTAAATTTATCAATATTATCGCCTTCTATGGCCGACATTTTAGCATGAGTTAAAGCTCTATTCATTCTATGCTTGGCTTCCGCTAATATTAGAGTTTTGGATTTCCAGGCTTTAGCTATAGTTTGTTTCGCAGCAGTGCTAATCTGGAGAAATAACTTAAATTGAGGTTGTGTTAGCGATGGGGGCTTCAGGTTGAGAAGAGCTATGGCTGGATCCGGAGGGATTGAACGTTCTAAAGCTTTAGAAGCCATAGCGAAGATATTTATCCAAAATTCATGTACCACAGGACATTCCCACCATATGTGGAGTTGGGTACCCGGAGAAGGGCAACCTCTGAAGCAATTGATAGAATATGTTGGGGGAAAACTTGGCGATTCTGGCAGGTACCAGATACCATCTCGCTAGTACTTTAAAATTGGTTTCAAGAGCATAGCAATTTGGGGATGAACTTTTAGTAGCTAGCCAAATATTGGACCAGTCATTAGTGTTGAAAACACGGTTCATATCTGATGCCCATTTATCTGCATATGAAGGTAACATATCCTTAGGGAGAGTAGTGAGCTGTTGATAAATCATAGATATAACACCCCTAACATGTGGGTCGCTCATGCAAATACGCTCAAATTGGGTCATTTGATTAAGCAATGTACCAGTACTGAGAAGAGGGGTATAGAAATTTTTGATTTGCAGATATCTAAATGTTTCAGATCTTGGTAGTCTGTGGGTGTCACACAGTAATGGAAATTCCAAAATGGTGGAGTTATCACATATTTGATAAAATCGAGATAGTTTTAATTTGGACCAAACTGAAAATGACTTCGGATATTTCCAGGCAGGGTAAAAGGCTGGGTTCCCAAGGAAGGAAAGAAGAGGGTTTTGTGGGGATTGAAGATTGGAAGGTTTACCATATTTATCCCATATAGATAAGGAATGTTTCGTAATGGGGTTAGAAATGTGAGATCTATCTTTAGGGTGTATCCACAAAATATTGGCAATAGACATAGGATCACATTCCACCGATTCAATCATCACCCAAAGGGGTGTTTCCTCTATTGAGTGATATTTCGTGAGAATAGAGAGTTGTGCAGCAGAATAATAGGAGGTAAAGTTTGGTAAACCTATTCCGCCCTTCAATCTACTAAGATATAACGTGGTCTTTGGTATCCGTGGTTTCGTTTTTCCCCATATGAAGGACAAGACTCTGCGTTGCAGTATTCTAAGGAAGTAAGCTGGTAGTGGGATAGGTAACACCCTAAATAAGTAAAGGAATTTCGATAAAACTGACATTTTTATTGCATTAATCCTTCCCAACCAAGATAGCGGGAGAGAAGCCCATTGTTTCATATATTCAGTGACTTGTTTCAGTAAGGGGAGATAGTTAACTCTAAATAAGTCTTTAAGTGAATAAATAAGTGAAGTTGTAAGTTGAACACCTAAGTACGGTAACTGGGTAGGGACCCAGTGGAATGGTAAAGTAGCTTGGAGGTGGATGAGTTCTTTTTGTTCTAGGGAGACATTAAGCACATTCGATTTCGTGGGATTAACTATAAGTCCGGAAATTGTAGCAAACTTGTCTAATACATTCAGTAAATTCGGAGCGGATATAAATGGGTGGGAATGGGTGGGATAAGAATATTAGAATATCATCTGCAAAAAGGCATAACTTATGCTGGTAACCGCCTAATTCGATACCTTTGATATCTGGATTTGTCCTGATTAATTGTGCTAATGGCTCGATGAGAAGGGCAAAAAGCAAGGGGGATAGGGGACACCCTTGCCTCGTACCCCTACATATGTTAATCATAGCAGATTTATAACCGGCATATTTAATATATGCTTTTGGGCTATCATACAACGAGGAAATCCATTTTAAAAAATGATTCCCAAAACCCCATTTCTGTAGCGTATAATGCATATATGGCCACGAGATAGAATCAAACGCTTTCTTAATATCCAGAGAAATAAGGCATGAGGGAATACGTCTAGACTGCAGATTTATTTCAATCAACTCTGCCCTCTGTTTCATTCATAATGCTTGGTCTAGAGCAGAGGTGCTTAACCACTTGAAGAACTTGGGCCACGTTAAGTGATTTGGTAATCTGTCATGGGCAACAATGAAATGGTGTAGAATTTTTTTATTTTGAATAGTGAAGATTTTAAACAATCAGGATCATCACTTTTCTGTGGGAGCTACCCCTGTTGGATGTTGAGTCCCTGTTTAATCACAAAAATCCAATTTTTTAAAATTAAATTTTTTAACCAGATTACTATTTGCGCTCTGTGACCAGCCAAATAATCTCTGAACTAGCGTTGCAGCCTTCTCTATATCCGGCTCTTTGCAGCCAAATCCCTTGAACAGACCAGGGAAGCACATGCCCTTGTAGTGCAATAAACGTCTATTAATCAAAGATAAAATTACACATAATGCACTCACATGCTGTGTGTAGGGGAAGGAAGACAAGAGCGGGGAACAGGCCACAATAGCGGCTTGCGTATGACAACCGAAGGGATTGTGGAGGACCGGCAATCATTCAATAGAGTGGCATGCAACCGAAGGAGGCTGTGCAGGTTACAGTAGAGCAGGGATATGCAATTAGCGGACCTCCAGCTGTTGCAAAACTACAAGTCCCATCATGCCTCTGCCTTTGGGTGTCATGCTTGTGGCTGTAAGTCTTGCTATGCCTCATGGGAGTTCTGCAACAGCTGGAGGTCCGCTAATTGCATATCCCTGTAGTAGAGGGTGATGGGTGTCCCGGGAACTGCACATCAAGCCAAAGCCTGCTGTGTGATAGTGAATAGCAGTCTTAGCCTGGACCCTCTCCAGGCCACGCCCCCAACACATTTTACTCCACCCACCGGAGCTTACTCATGGGGAGGCTTTGCAGGTTGCCATAGGTTTGGGGTTGCAGGCCACATCAGACTGCTCCATGGGCCCCATTTGGCCTGCAGACCATGGGTTGAGCAGGCGTGGTCTAGAAATAGCATTTGTATTCAGAAGCGCAACAAAAAATGGATTCATCCTACTGTATAAAAACCAATAATGTCTATTGTGTGGAATTTTTAATTTAAAGGGTGCATGGAGTTGAAATTAAAAACTAAACACAGGAAACACAGCAAACGTGCTCAGTATTTGTTTTTTATACAGGCATATTTTTTTGTTGGTAACCTGCTGTTTCTAGAACGCACTTGCTTGTGGTGCTGGAACACACGTTGCAGCATATTTTCTGCCATGAAAAAAAAAAAAAACATGCTATTGTTTCCCACAGCAACGGATTAGGCCCTCATTAAATGTGATCGTAGTACAGGAACTGGGGAGAAAGGGGAAGATTCAATGTACAGGCTTTAGGATTTACACTCTTTTGCTCTCCACCCCTTTTCCTCACTCACATAATGCAGCCATTCTCCTAGAGCAGGGATCCTCAAACTACGGCCCTCCAGCTGTTGCAGAACTACACATCCCATGAGGCATTGCAAAACTATGACATTCACAGACATGACTAGGCATGATGGGAATTGTAGTTCCCGAACAACTGGAGGGCCGTAGTTTGAAGACCCCTGTCCTAGAGGGTTCCTCCAGCAGGTACCAGGGGTTCCTTGGGCTGTAGCTAATTTAATTCACATTTGACGATACCTCATAGTTGCAGATCCAACGCCATTTGGTAGAGCCAACAGCATGACATTATCTTTTTAGCTAACTGTAAAGACATTCTAGCAGGGGTCTCAAACTGGCGGCCCTCCAGCTGTTGCAAAATGACAAGTCCCATGAGGCATTGCAAGGCTGACAGTTACAAGCATGACTCCCACAGGCAGAAGCATTTCGGGGCTTGTAGTTTCGCAACAGCTGGAGGGCCGCCAGTTTGAGATTATCGGCGTAAAGGGAACTTTCCCAATTCCTCCTGATGGACTAATCTTAAAGTAGAACTTCTCCTCCCCCCACCCCCGCCCTTCTACTTTTGGAAAATTTTTGAGGGGTGGGGGACCTGGTTTTGACAGGTACTTGCTCCCCACTTTGGCTGCAATCGCCTACGCATTTCCATCTGAAGTTTGCTCCCCCCCCCCTCCCTCCCTGCCTGCAAACTTCTTCTATTCACACAGCACAGTGTGGCTTCCCACTCTCAACATGGCAGTGCCAGGGACCCAAAGACCGGTGAAGAACTGGCCCAGGTGAGTTATGCACTGGATCCCTGGACAAGTTGGTCTTATTCTTTAAAGTCAGCAGCTATAGTATTTGAAACTGCTGGCTTTTTTAACTTTTTCTTTTTTAAAAGTGACTGAAAATCGCTTTGAAGGCAGGTAAAAAAATTTGCTTTTTGTTATTTAATTTTTCTGGAACCTGTAGAGCATTGCAGATCGCAAGTGCAATGTCGGGCTCCTGCAGGATCTCAGTATAGCTGTCTGCCCGTACCTCCCATATGGGCAGACCGTTACTGGAGAGCAGAAAGATCAATGAACTACGAAGAGCGCTCATCAGCACCCTTGCAGTTAATTCGCAGCTTCAAGGAATCTGTCGATGTGGCAGTGGGTGGCTGGGGCATTTTCTCCCTACACCCTCCCTACACCCAATTTTAAAAAGAGCACAGCCAGCAGATGTTTGTAGTTTTTTTTATTTTATTTTATTTTTTAATATTGGGACAGCGGGTGCGGGGAGAAAATCCCCCAACCCACTGTCAGTGAGGCATTGGAGGGTTGCACGCAGGTGCTCTTTGGTAACACATTACACTCTAAATATGGATATTTGAAAACTTTAATTTTAAGGAATTTTTGTTTGAATTTTCGAATCGCTAGTTGGGTCAAATTGTGACATTTTGTTTTTGACTGCAGAGACAAGAAAATAGAAAATTTTTGGGAGAATTTTTTTTCCTTTCTGCCTCCCACTTTCAAACCATGAATCAGGTTTTTGTTTGGGAAATTCCATTCATAACAAAATTGAGTGTTAGGACAGCTATACACGGTTCAAATCTTGGCCAGTTCAGCAGGAACCGGCCAAGATTCGAACCATTAATGGGCAGGCTGAATGTATCAAGTTGATCAATCTACTTGGGTACAACCAGCCTGCCAGATTCTAATGCGATTATCAGCTAGTGATAATCGCGGTCTTCTACCAGCGGGGACGGCTGAATAAGGTAAACTGCACAAATGTTCTGGCTCTAGCACAACTGCAGCATTTATTGATTAAAATCGTCTTGTAATCTTGCACCTTAACACCGTCATGACCAGTGATCATTGAGGCGTAGATGTCCAAACCTATTTTGACATCGTTGTTTAATTTCATAATGGCTCCCCCTCATTGGTGAGGTCTGGAAGGGTCAGTGACCACCTTGTTGACGGCTCACAATGCATGTGGCACGCTTCTAGCTGTCAAATGTGAGAAATAGAATATTATACCTTGGCACAGATGGCTACGTCTGGGAACGTTGGCCTACAGATTGAGGATGCCTATTGGCTAAAGTAAACTTCTTTCATCTTCAACGTAGTAAAACAAAGCAGAGAGTGGTACTTGTATGTCCATCTGGTGTTTGCACCATGGGAACCCCCTGAACCCAAGTTTTTACAAAGCCTTTATCCCACAGTGAAATTCATACAATACGGTTGGACTCTTTTTTTTTTTTTTTTTTTTTTTTTTACTTATTCACTCCTGCCAAGCAGCATAGCCAGGTCTTTGACCTCACTTTTCTACACTGCAGATAAAGCATTACAACTTAGTCAAGGATCTGCCCTAGCCTGTGATTGGATAGTAAAGGGGACACTCTTATTACAGTGCAGTAGAACCTGGTTGGCTCGCGTTCCTGCTGTATAGGGATTACAGAAGGCCAAGTTAAAGGGTCATTGGGATACTGTTTAAAAAAAAATGTAATAACTGGAACACATGCAGGTCTTTTTTCTTAATGTTAATATTTCAGCTTTGGCTGAGTGCAGGGGTTGATGGGGTACAAGAGCTGAAAGTGTTGAACTGCATCGATATCGGGCATCTTGCACTACTAGGCAGGGATGCACCAAGTACAAAGCTGTGTAAATCTCAGGACTGGATAAACAGAAATCCAGATCCTTTGGCAATTAAAATGTCTCCTTTTACAGTAAATACATTTCATCTGTGTATTTAGCTTTTTGCTTGGATAATAAGCCGTTTCCCACTGCTGCAATGTCGGACATCGCATGTGATTCGCACGGCACTGTTGTACAAATCACATGTGATGTCTCTGCGATGTGAATTCAGCCACACAGATTGTATAGCTGAATTTGCATCGCATTCGAACCAAACTTGTGCAGGACCCTTTTTTTGATCAGCGCCAGGCTCGGATCGCATGGGCGTTCACACCCATGCGATCCGATTCCTGTCCGAATTCACAGTTCACACTGCGATATGCGAACCGATCTGGGGGGTGTCATTAACTTTGCATTGACAAAGGGCAGTGTGAACTGCCTACGGAAGACATGCGATGCGGGAACCGGTACTGGATTCGCAGGGTTCCCGCATCGCTGCAGTGTGAACCAATCCTAAAGGGACCTCGTCACCAACATAAATTTGCAGGTAAAAGGAAATGTTTACTTTTTAGTGTGTGGTGTTTTTTATTTTAATTTTTTTTTCTTTCCCCAGTTTTCTACATGTTTTTATTGATTTGCAACCTGCCTCTCATCTTGCTTGAAATTTTTTCTTCAGAAGAGTCTTTTCTTAGCACCGCCCCCCTCCCTCCTTGCACACCACACCCCTCTCGTTTTCTGGCAATATCTAATTACTCTGTGCTGGCCCAGCTCCTCCACCCAGGCGAGTGGAAATTTGCATTGGTTGCCATTTCAAGTGTGTTTTGTGTTAAGTTGTTTTGTTAGGTCATATTGTGCTTGTCTAAGCCTGGGTATGCCAAATATGCGTTGTTTTGTATAACTATATCTTTTAAAATCAAATGAAAATGATTTACAAATATATATATATATATATATATATATATATATATATATATATATATATATATATATAATTTGTAAATCATTTTTATTTGATTTTAAAAGATATAGTTATACAAAACAACGCATATTTGGCATACCCAGGCTTAAACAAGCACAATATGACCTAACAAAACAACTATATATATATATATATATTAGTAACTTTCAAGCAAAAACTGCAGATTTTTACGCTTCATGTACACAGGACATTTTAAAACCTCTCCTGAACGATAAAAAGATATACAAATAACGTATAAATGGTGCGCAAATCAACCTTATTCTGTGAGTTTAGATCTTGAAACAATTATTGCCAATAAATCCGATATGGTCAATAATGCACAAGTGGTGAAAATATATACAATCCGTATATATTGTGCAAGAGGTAGGTGAGATTAAAAGTATACAATTCGTGTATACGAATAGAGTAGTGAGTGTGTGTAATCCTTGTTGTGATATAAATGCCAAACGTGCATAAAAAACCCCCTATTAGCAGGTATTTCCAAATATCTGTATTAAATAATAAAAATTGAACAGAGGTTCAAAGTGACAGAAAGGTGATAAAAAATGTGTCCTGTGATAGAAAGGATTAAAGATACCTGATGTAGCAGATGATATTTGCTACATCAGATATCTTTTATCCTTTCTATCACAGGACACATTTTTTATCACCTTTCTGTCACTTTGAACCTCTGTTTATATCACAACAAGGATTACACACACTCACTACTAATAAGGTTGATTTGCGCACCATTTATACGTTATTTGTATATCTTTTTACCTATTTTAAGTGTGGGAACACTTTTGATGGTAGCAGCATTTCATTTAGTAATCTTATTTATTTTATTAGGTTTTAAATTATTTATCAGCGCTTTAGTACCCATTTATTTTTTTCTCTCTCCTGAACGATGGAACTTGGCAGCTAGTAACCGACGTTTAAAAACGTCCCTTGTGCTGCGTTTATATGTCGCGTTTAGAAGTGTTTTTTTACATTGTAAATGGTCAGAAATGTATCTCGATTAAAAACGAAAAGCAGATAAACGTGAGTTACCGCATTTACAAGCTGTTGCAGGCATTTGGCAGTTCAAATGCCTCTGAACATCCGTCCTGAACACATTTTTTTTTGCTTTCCAAAAAAATGCTTCTAAACTCAACTGCCTGGAAATGACTATAAACGACCCTGTGTACATGTGCTGATAAGATAACAGACGAGAGTTCAGGGGCAGCTGAAAAAAATGCCCAACTGCTCCTAAACGTCCGTTTACCAGCAGCAGTGTACATGAGGCCTAACACGTAAACCTGGGGGTCAAGTGGTTAAATACCACCAAAGGAAAGCTCTGTCTCCAAATGATACAAAATTGATTTGGCTACACTATTGCATTAATTGTCAAACTATCAAAGCACTGAAAAATTGCCCGATAATGAAGAGGCATATACAGGCTAGTACTCAAAGGGTTAAGGAAGTTTTAGGCAATTGGAAACCAAACCAACCAACACCTTCTTGCCTAAGGATTTTTTATGAATGATTATAAAATGTTAAGTCAGAGGAGGAAGCTGTCTGTCAGTCTATATAAAAATAAGGAAGGAAAGGGTGGGTGGGAAATAGTTTTTTCTTAATCAAATGTTACTTTTAAAAAGGGAAATGTATTGTCAGATGTACAGTTCTATTAGACGAAACCCAGACTGAGCAAATATTTATTGGTAACCGTTAAATAAGGTCATATATGTCTGCGATTTTATTTCCTGACAAGTGTGGATAAGGGTGTTAAAGAGAAATGGCATATTTTAATAAAGTACATTATTTCAATTATGACATTTGCCTGAAAGTAATACATTTTTGATTTTCTTTTGAATTTTAATTGTATTTTCATACACAGGTTTTTTAATGCTGCCCTAGTGTGGTATATTGGGCAATATGATTTAATAACTACACTGCTGAGATTTGTTCAGTTGTTCAGTGAGCAATCGAAGAATGACCGTTAAAGCCTAAAGCAAGATTTACTTTATGGCAATCCTATTTTTTGTTACAGTGCCTTGCAAAAGTATTCACCCCCCTTGGCATTTTTCGTGTTTTGTTGCCTCACAACCTGGAATTAACATGGATTGTTTGAGGATTTGCATCATTTAATTTACAGAACATGCCCACAACTTTGAAGATGTATTTTTTTATTTTATTGTGAAGCAAACAACAAATAGGATAAAATAACAGAAAAAGTATATGTGCATAACTATTCACCCCCCTAAAGTCAATACTTTGTAGAGCCACCTTTTGAGGCTATCACAGCTCCAAGTCGCTTTGGATACGTCTCTTTGAGCTTGTCACATCTTACCACTGGGATTTTTGCGGATTCCTCCTCGCAAAACTCCTCCATCTACAAGTTGGATGGTTTGTGCTTGTGAACAGCAATCTTTAAGTCTGACCACAGATTTTCTATTGGATTGAGGTCTGGGCATTGACTAGACCATTCCAACACATTTACATGCTTCCCCTTCAACCACTCAAGTGTTTAGCAGTGTGTTTGGGGTCATTATCCAGGAAGGTGAACCTCCGTCCTAGCCTCAAATCACAGAGTAGTACAGGTTTTGCTCAAGAAAATCCCTGTATTTAGCACCATCCATCTTTCCCTCAACCCTGACCAGTTTCCCAGTCCCGACTGCTGAAAAACATCCCCACATCGTGATTCTGCCACCACCATGTTTCACTGTTGGGGTGGTGTTCTTTGGGTGATGTTGTGTTGGGTTTGTGCCAGACATAGCGTTTTCTTTGATGGCCAAAAAGTTCAATTTTAGTCTCCTCAGACCAGAGCACCTTCCTCCATACATTTTGGGAGTCTCCCACATGCCTTTTCGCAAACTCAAACGTGCCATTTTGTTTTTTGCTGAAAGTAATGGTTTTCTTCTGGCTACTCTGTACATAGGATGACAATAAGCCATACGCTCCATAGAGTTGGGCTTTATGAAAGAAACTCCAGTCTCTGCTATGGAACTCTGCAGCTCCTCCAGGGTTACCTTGGGTCTCTGTGCTGCCTCTCTGATGCCCTCCTTGCCCGGTCCGTGAGTTTTGGTGTGCTGCCGTCTCTTGGCAGGTTTTCTGTTGTGCCATGTTCTTTCCATTTGGTTATGATAGATTTGATGGTGCTTCTAGGGATCATCAAAGATTTGGATATATTTTTTTATAACCTAACCCTGACTTGTACTTCTCAACAACATTGTCCCTTACTTGGAGAGTTCCTTGGTCTTCATGGCAGTGTTTGGTTAGTGGTGCCTCTTGCTTAAATGTTGCAGCCTCTGAGGACTTTCAAAAAGGTGTGTATATGTTATGACAGATCATGTGACACTTAGATTGAACACAGGTGGATATAATGTCACTAATTATGTGACTTCTGAAGGTAATTGGTTGCACCAGAGCTTTTTATGGGCTTCATAACAGGGGGGGGGGGGGGGGGGGCACATGCCAATCATCGTTATTTTTATTTCTGAAAAATAGTTTTATGTATATATTTTTTTAATTTTACTTCACCAACTTAGACTATTGTGTTCTGATCCATCACATATAATTCGATTACATTTTTTTTAAATAAAGGCTGTAATGTAACAAAATAGGTAAAAAGCGAAGGGGGTGGGGGTGAATACTTTTGCAAGGCACTGTATATGTGAACAAATTGAAATAATATTGTTCTTGGAGTAGGCATAATTTTTGTACAAGTAACATTTATCATGTGTTGTAAACTTACTGCAAAAAATATTACACCTTGTTGTCTTTAAAATGCAATGTCGTTGGGGCCGGTACACACAGGAATCTCACAGGAGCATATGTCTCGCACATGCATTTCTGTGCGGTGCAATTTCAGCCTAATTATTTTGAATGGGCTGAAATCACACCGCACCACAAATGTAGTGTGTGCATTGATCCCGGGGCCCCTTTCTCCCATCGTGGGACCCTTTTATTACGGTTCCACAGCAGGCCACCATCCTGCCATCTTGGGGCCCCCACGGTGGCAGAACGCCAGAGATCATTTTATTTTATTTTTTTACATATTTTTAGGATCCCAGTTGGGGGGGGGGCTTTGGTGAAATATCAGGGGTCTAAACCCCCTGATATCTAACTTTTGAGACAGAAAGGGACCGAGGATATGTTCATTACTCCCTTTCTCTGCAGTCTCAGCTGCACAGAATGAATGAACAGGAATAGCTCTGTACAGGGCTTCCCATTTATTCATAAACTGAGGCATAGTAAACACCATTTACTATGCCCCAGCTATGAATGAAAACACAGCAAGACTGCAAGGGGGGCCAGGGAAGGACACTGGCCCGGGGCAGCGGCACAGGGATTGGGAGACGGCGGGAGCAGCATGTGGAGGAATTGATGCCCTCCATTTACCTTCTGTAGCCGCTGAATGTCTGAGGGAGAGAGAGGAGGGGAAGCAGGCATTCAGTGGCTACATGGAGGGATTGGTTCTTCTACATGCTGCCACCCCTCCTATCCAGGTGTATAGGGGGGCTGCACGGGCCCCCTGGAGGGGGGGGGGTCACAATGGCCACCCCTGTACCCCTGATGTGGTTGAAAAAATCTGTTCAAATTTTTTTTCTTCAGCCAGCGGTGTATGGCCAGCTTAATATTCGCCTGTTTCCAATCCAACTACTGTAGAGATCAGTCCCTCGATCTCAGAGCCACTTGTGAAAACATTCCTGATGGGCTGGTAAAAATCAGACAATTTGCTGGGTCCGCTGCGATAAATTAAAGTGGTTCTAACATCAGATATATTTTTGCATGCAAAAAAGTGTAACATTTACAGATGTAATTGCCTTTCACAGAGTTCACAGCACTTCCCGTAAAAAAACTTCCTGCGCTTTTCTCCCCAGAAGGGTGGCTCCATATTTGTTTGGACATTGGCCAGGGTCAGTATCTGTTTTCTGGACTGAGATCCTGGCCCAGAGAACATTACATCAGCGACTCCTGGTGCCTGTGCAGTTGCAGGTTGTGTTCACAAAAGTCTGATAGATCAGCCCATTGCTGCAGCCTCTCACTTTGTGACATGCTACAAAGTTACAATGCTGTAGTCTGATTGCTGGAGAAAGAAACAATGCTTCTTCCTGCCTACAACAGAATGATGATATCCTCTTAGGCTGCATTCACACCTTTCAGGCATAAAATCGCGCGAATTGCGGCGTTTTTTACCGCGATTTGCGGCGTTTTTTTACCGCGATTCGCGGCGTTTTTTACCGCGTTTTGCCGCGAATTTTGTGCAGAGCAAAAGGTCACCAATGTAAAAAGAATAAAAACGTCCAAATCTGCCCGATTTGCGCGACAAAAAAGGGTCCGGAACTTGTTTGAGCTTCAGGCATAGGGCTTCAGGCGTTTTGGAGTGGAGATGTGAACCATCTCCATAGAGAATAATGTATTTTTTTCCCCTCTAGCTTTTGTAGCTTCAGGCTTCAAGCTACAAAACGCCCAGGTGTGAATGCAGCCTTAGCCTAGGCAAAGTAATTTGACTTTTGGCTTTAAAATGCTAAAAAGATTGGCTTTTTTGAAAGGGAAAAAAAACCTATATATATTTATTTGTGACATATCAGACATTTTTATGTGCAGATTTGTAAAGTTACTGTAATTTTATTCATATTCGGTTTAATAAAACCAATGTATGATTCATTGGTAAACATTCCAGAAAATATGTGATTTTAGTGGTTAAAGTGATTTCATTTATTTTTTGCTAAAAAAAAAAAAATGTTATACTTATCTGCTCTGTGCAATGTTTTTGCACAGAGCAGCCTGGATCCTTCTCTTCTCGAGTCCTGCTTTGGTGCTCCTGGCCACTCCCTTCTGTTGAGTGCCCCCACAGCAAGAAGCTTGCTATGGGGGCCCCCCAATCCATGTCTAAGCTCCCTGTGTGCATTCAGACACTAAGTCCCAGCCCTGCCCCCTGTCTCTCTCGTCATTGGCTCACTGACAGCAATGGGAGCCAATGGTGCTTCATTGCTGTCTCAGGCAATTAGGAGTGAGTCCCTGGCAGCCGAGTCTCGCATGCAACATCACTGGATAGAGATGGGCTCAGGTAAGTGTTGGAGGGGCTGCTGCACACTGAAGGCTTTTTATCTTAATGCATAGAATAAAAAAATCATTCTGCCTTTACAACCACTTTAAAGCAGCACTGTATCTGAGCACCACAAACCAAAAACACAATTTTTACTTCATTTTTAATTTTCAAAGCAAACTCCCCCATCCATCCATGTCCATACTTAGCTCAAGCATGCATGCAGGCGAGTGTGCTTAGCTGAGAAAGCCCCTCCTTCTCTCCTCCCCTCCTGAAGACTCCTGGGATGTGTGACATCATTTGCCTAGGCAAGAAACCAGTAAGTAAATTAAGAAATGTAAAAAGAAAAGTTTAAAAGTAAATATAATATATTTTCCTAACTATTTACTAATGCTGGAAGCATGAGGATTAAAAATAATCAATGTTGATTGGGAACGTGAGGTTCCACTTTAAAGTTTAGTAGCGGAGACATTTTCATAGACAAATCTTTTCATAGTCTCCAAATCTGGGCTCTTTATCTGTATATCAGCAACAGTTGGCAGCTGTGACAAAGTTATCTTTTGCATTGAAATTCTATATTGGTGAACTCTGGACTGTGGTACCCAACATGACCTTGTAAGTGCGATCTTCTTTATAGGCAATATATAAGGGAATTCATGTATGAAATCTAATTCTGAGAACAGCTTGCTTCTCTTACATGATGGGCCGAGTCTAATTATAATGCCCATACAATGATCTTTGTAACCTCCTCGTGCTGAGGTCAGGCAGGAAATGCGGGTCACACATTAATTGGCCCTGGCTCCAGAGTCCACATTCACCTTTGTTTGTTAAACACTGGATGTTAGTGTGTGATCGGACCATTTTGCTGGCAGATGTTGTTTCCTCCTACCATACTTGGATAGTGGAGAATAAAGAGGCCAGCGGTTACACATCTGCTCCCCTCTGGCCATGCTAACCTTTGTGTTGTCATTTTATGAGTTGACTCTGCACATAAAAATCCCGAATCCCCCACTGCAAGAAGCTGATTACCATCAGTGCAAACTGCTTTGAATTTAGGTGTTAAAAGGAACTCTGATGGAGGTAATCTTGCTAGGCTCATTTTTAAATCCACAATAGTTCAAATAAAGGTCTTCCAATATGTATTCATTTATTAGGCTTGTTCTTAAATTTCAAATAAGGTATTTTTTATATTTTTTTTTATCTTGGTGAATAGTTTCTGTAGGATTCAGAATATGAGAAGGAATATAAAGGTATTTTGATTTTGCCATTTTATTAACCACTTCAGTCCCCTTCCTTACCAGAGCACTTTTTGCGATACGGCACTGCGTCGCTTTAACTGACAATTGCGCGGTCCTGCGACGTTGCACCCAAACAAAATTTACGTCCTTTTTTTCCCACAAATAGAGCTTTCTTTTGGTGGTATTTGATCACCTCTGCGGTTTTTAATGTTTGCGCTATAAACAAGAGGGACAATTTTGAAAAAAACACAATATTTTTTACTTTTTGCTATAATAAATATCCCATTTAAAAAAAAAAAAAAATGTTTTACTCAGTTTTAGGTCGATATGTATTCTTCTACATATTTTTGGTAAAAAAAAAAAAAATCGCAATAAGCGTATATTGATTTGGTTTGTGCAAAACTTAGTGTCTACAAAATAGGGGATAGATTTATTGCATTTTTATTTTTTTACTAGTAATGGTGGCGATCTGCGTTTTTTTTTTTTTTTTTTTTTTTTTGTTTTTTCGTGACTGCGACATTGCAGCGGACACTTCGGACACTTTTGACACATTTTTGGGACCATTCATATTTACACTGCGATCGTTGCTATAAAATTGCACTGATTATTGTGTAAATGTGACTGGCAGGGAAGGGGTTAACACTAGGGGGCGCTGCAGGGGTTAATTATGTTCCCTAGGGGAGAGATTCTAACTGTGGGGGGAGGGAACTCGCAAGGTGAGGAGACCGATCGGTGTTCCTCTGTACTGGGAACACACCATCGGTCTCCTCTCCACTGACAGGACGTGGATCTGTGTGTTTACACACACAGATCCACGACCCTGCTGTGTTCCCGGGCAATCGCGGGTGCCCGGCGGACATCGTGGCCGCCGGGCACGTGCACCGGGTCACAAGCGACGCCGCGGGCACGCGCCCCCTAGATGGCCGGGAATAGGAGGACGTCATACGATGTCCACCCAGGATGGGAGATCCACCTTGTGGATGTCATATGACAGTGGGCAGTAGTGAAGTGGTTAAAAGCGGAAGCTCCTCTTAACTGTACAATATTAAAAACTACAAATTTACACCATGTTTGCCTTCATGCACTGTACTGAATTAAACCGCTAATCTTCCTATACATAAGACGCCTAGAACTTTGTGCGCATACCGACCTCCAAGACCTTGCTACAATGACCCAACACCAAGCCCTTCTGATGGGCAAACCTCTGGCGGTTTCTGGTAGAGTTAGAACTTGATGACCCTTTCATTTCTCCTGCAAACTATTAGAATGTTTTCCTGTTGGCCAGGAAGGCAGCCCATCAGTTTTGGGCCAGTAGAAATATATGTATGTGTGTGTTCGGGGGGGGGGGGGGATTTGGGAGGCTTCCACACTAGTATATATTAATAATGGTCTAGTATTGGCCTCATCTGCAGATATTGCCCAAATCGTCTTCTCCACTTGTCCCAAGACCTCCTGCTCTCTAGATCCCTTTTTTGGCTCCTCTCATGCTCACCTTCAGGACTTCTCCAGAGCCTCTCCCATCTCTGGAACTCCCTGCCCCAGTATGTCCGGTTAACCCCTACCCTTTCCGCCTTTAGGCGATCGCTAAAAACTCACTTATTCCGGGGAGTCTACCCCACCTCCACCTAAAAACTGTATCTGAGTCCCGTCCATCAGATCATCCCGCAGCTATTAGCTCCCCCTCTCTTTAGACTGTAAACTCCATGAGCAGGGTACTCCTATTCCTACTGTATTGAACTGTATTGTAAGTGCACTGTCTACATTGTAAAGCGCTGTGCAAACTATTGGCACTATATAAATCCTGTATAATAATAATAATTTGGAATTGGCAGCAGGGTCTTTGCTGTGCATGGTATGTGCCTTTTTTATTCCTGACTGCATTTTTATTTTTATTTATTTTTTTCATTTTAAATCTGATCTCAATGTTTCATTTAACTTTATATAGTTCATTTGGACTAAGAGTCCAAAGTAACTATTTTCCGCACTAATGCACGCACCCACTCTCAGTGCTGTTTAACCCCTTCCCGCCGCTGCCTCCCGACCCTTTAAAAGTTTCTAAATGCCTGGAGGTGGGCATTCCGATCATGTGATTGCTGCGATTGACAGTTACAGCAGTCACGTGATTGAAAAGCTCCTGATCGCACGTATGCATTGCGCGCTGTCCGGTACCCAGCAATAACTGTGCCAGGAGTACGCTATTAGCACAGAAATTTGTTTACATAGGGACGCATATATGCGGCCTCTCTGTATTAAAGCCCACCTGCCAAGAGGCATATATTCGTACATTTATATAGCTTCTAAATAGGGGGGGGGGGGTATTTACTGAGATTGGAGTGTGCAAAATCTGGTGCAGCTCTGCATAGAAACCAATCATCTTCCAGGTTTCAGGCTGGGTTCACACTGGTACAACATACGCTCTGACTTTGGAAGCACATGTCATGTGGCTTGTGTAAATCAATGATTCCCTATGAGAGCCGTCTTCACTGGTCCGACACAAGTCAGTCCGGCTTTAAAAAAGGGTTCCTGCACTACTTTGGTCTGACTTTGGTCCTACTTCAGCCAATTGAATATCATTGAAGTTGGATCAAAGTAAGATCTTCGTCCTAACCATCTGACTTGTGACCTTCGACATGGTGATTATAGCAGTAGTAAAAGGAATTTGTCACACTGGGATTGTTTTTCAAAGTACGACTTGTCTTATCTGAAAGTCGGTGCAAATTATTATCTTGTTCATTCAAGTGGCTGGAAGTAGGACCCATGTTGCAGGGCAAAGTAGGATGACAGTCGTACAACAGTCGTGTCATACCAGTGTGAACCCAGCCTTGGTCCGGGTTCACACTGGTACGACACGGCTGTCGTACGACTGTGGATCCAACTTTGCCCTGCGACATTAAGTCCGACATCTGCTCAACTTCAATGAACGGGGATCCGACTTTGCTCCCGACAATGCCAGGCACTTTGTGCCTAGTATGAATCTTTAGGGGAAACTCCACTCCAAGAGCATACCAGGCCCTTCGGTCTGGTGTGGCTTTTTAGGGGAACACCCACGCCAAAAAAAGCGTGCCCCCCCCAAATCTATACCAGACCCTTATCCGAGCACGCAGCCCAGCAGGTCAGGAAAAGGGAGGGGACAAGCAAGCGCCCCCCTATCCTTGACCATACCAGGCCACATGCCCTCAACATGGGGGGGGTGGGTGCTTTGGGGCGGGGGGGGGCTCTGCGCCCCCCCCCACCCCAAAGCACCTGGTCCCCATGTTGATTATCGGAATCTGGAAGCCCCCTTTAATAAGGGGGTCCCCAGATCCTGGCCCCCCACCCTGTGTGAATGAGTATGGGATAGATTGTATCCCTGCCCATTCGCCTAAAAAAAAAGTGTCAAAAATAAAACAAAGTACACAGTTTTTAAAGTAATTGTTTAAGGCAGCACCGGCGTCTCTTTTCCGATTTCCTTCTCCGGCTCTTCTCTCTCCTCCGCTGATGTCTTCTGCCTCTGCCAGTTCTTCTCCCCTCTCCGAATCTTCTCTGCTGATGTCTTCTAGCCCTCTGGTTCTACTCCCTCTGCCCCCTGTCTTCTGCTGGGTCTCCTCTCTGCACCATCTTCTCCTCTCTGCGCCGTCTTCGCCCTCTGTTCTTCCTCCGACACTCACTCTGTCTTATGCGTCGACCGGGTCCGCATGTGATTTGCACCGCATTGCTGTGCAGATCACATGCGATGTCTTTGCAATGCAAATTCAGCCATACAGACTGTATGGCTGAAATTGCACTGCATCGCATTCGCACCAAAATGGTGCAGGACCCTAATGCTGATTTAACTTGCCCCATACTCCCCTACATTGTGAGCCTATATAGGTAGACTCAACCATTTAATATCCTTTTGTATGTACAGTTGTGCTCATACGTTTACATACCCTGGCAGAATTTGATTTCTTGGCCATTTTTCAGAATATGAATGATACAAAAACTTTTTTCACTCCATGGTTGGTGTTTGGCTGAAGCCATTTATTATCAATCAACTGTGTTTACTCTTTTTTTTTTTTTTTTTTTAATCATAATTACAACAGAAACTCCCCAAATGACCCTGATCAAAAGTTTACATACCCCAGTTCTTAATACTGTGTATTGTCCCCTTTAACATCAATGACAGCTTGAAGTCTTTTGTGGTATTTGTGGATGAGGCTCTTTATCTTCTCAGATGGTAAAGCTGCCCATTCCTCTTGGCAAAAAGCCTCCAGTTCCTGTAAATTCTTGGGCTGTCTTGCACGTACTGCACGTTTGAGATCGTCCCAGAGTGGCTCAATGATATTGAGGTCAGGAGACAGAGATGGCCACTTCAGAACCTTCACTTTATTCTGCTGTAGCCAATGACAGGTCGACTTGGCCTTGTGTTTCGGATCATTGTCATGTTGGAATGTCCAAGTACGTCCCATGCACAGCTTCCTGGCTGATGAATGCAAATGTTCCTCCAGTATTTTTTGATAACATGCATTCATCTTGCCATCATTTTTGACCAAATTTCATGTGCCCTTGTAGCTCACACATCCCCAAAACATCAGCGATCCACCTACGTGTTCCACAGTAGGAATGGTGTACCTTTCATCATAGGCCTTATTGACTCCTCTCCAAATGTAGTGTTTATGGTTGTTGCCAAAAAGCTAAATTTTGGTCTCATCACTCCAAATGACTTTGTGCCAGAAGGTTTGAGGCTTGTCTCTGTGCTGTTTGGCGTATTGTAAGCGGGATACTTTGCGGCATTTGCTTTCTTCTGGCACCTTGAACATGCAGCCCATCTTTCTTCAAGTGCCTCCTTATTGTGCATCTTGAAACAGCCACACCACATGTTTTCAGAGTCCTGTATTTCACCTGAAGTGTGTGTATGTGTATATATATAAATTTTTATAAATTTTTTATTTTTTATTTTTTTTGCATCCCAAACAATTTCCCTGGCAGTTGTGGCTGAAATTTTAGTTGGTCTACCTGACCGTGGTTTTGGTTTTAACAGAACACCTCATTTTCCACTTCTTAATGAGTGTGAACACTGCTGATTGGCATTCTCAATTCCTTGGATATCTTTTTATGTTTTTCCTGTTTTATACTGTTCAACTACCTTTTTAACGCAGATACTTTGACAATTCTTTTGCTTTCCCCATGACTCGGAATCCAGAAACATCTGCGCAGCACTGGATGAAAGATGCAAGGGTCTGTCAGGAGTCCAGAAACTCACTGACCTTTTTATACACAGCCACTAATTACAAGGAAACAGATCACAGGTGAGGATGGTTACCTTTAATAGCCATTCAGACCCCTTTGTGTCAACTTGTGTGTATGTTATCAGACCAAAATCACCAGGCTATGTAAACTTTTGATCAGGGTCATTTGGGTAGTTTCTATTGTCATTATGATTTAAAAAGAGTAAACGCAGTTGATTGGTAATAAATGGCTTCAGCCAAACACTAAGCATGAGTGAAAAATGTTTTTGTGTTATCATTCATATTCTCTGAAAAATGGCCAAGAAATCATAAATTCTGCCAGGGTATGAACTTATGAGCACAACTGTATGTGTCAAAAATATTATGTATTTGTATTATTGAAATGACCGTTTGAATCACTTTTGTTGTATAACATCTGGGGAGATGACACTGGATAATCCATCAACAATAATAATTGTCCCCAATGGTAATTTAACATGGGCCATCAGTAATCGCACATATGCTGCACAGCTGACTTACAAATGTCTGACATTGCTCTTTTCCAATTTATAGACATGTATGGCAGCCTGGTTTAGAAAATCTAATTTCAGGATTTAAATGGTGATAGCAATATTTACCCATTTGACCCTCATCCATGTTTGTGTTGTAGAGTGATTACCTAAGCCACTTGCATGCTAATGTAATTACAGTATAGTGGTGATTTTCACACCGGTGCTGAAGCTCGTTTGTTCTGGCTGTCTGTTTTGGGACCTGGAAATAAAATCCCGCTCCTTTTTTTTTACTCTGAGGCCTCCTCAGTCTAGCATGGTTTGGCACACACCCAGGAACGTCTGCAGCTGTTTAAATGTATCCTCCTCTCAGTATTGATCTTTGTAAGCAAGACGAACACAAATGAATAGTACGTTCGCTGTTGTTTTTTAAATTGAAATACGTTTGTGTACAACCGAACATGAACTTCACATTCACAAGCTATTAGAAGCAATCCGTCTTTAGAATGTGCTGCAAGTTATAATTGCCCTTATACAGCGATGCGCTAGTGAAAAATTATAAAATAAAATGTGTTAAGAGGGAGTCTCACCTCCATAACTTTTTTTTTTTTTTAAATTTATTTTTTATTTACTTCTGTCCCCTGGGGTGCATGTACTTTCTATGCTCTGTTTCCTCCTCGTACCGATTTCCAACCACACTGAATCAAGGAGATAAATAACCACTGAGAAATTATTGACATCGCTTGTCTCCCACCATATTCAATTACCTGGGACAAGCGCTGTCACATTGAATGTGGGGTGGGGGAAGGTGTGTCACAATTTTGCGGCCGCTGTTGCATGCTCTGAAGGAAGCTGTGTTAATGCCTTGTAATGATATCGCAGGATTTACTTTTTTTTTTTATTTATTTATTTTTTTAAACTTTATTAAAATGTCCTTTCATTCATTATGCATCAGCGTATGACGCAACATGATGTGCTGAAAAGTAGAGCATGTCCTTTTTTTTTTTTTTTTTTTTTTTTTTTTCTCGCACCACTGCAGCACAGTGTGAACTGAACTAGTAGGATGCAAGAAAATTGCTTTGTCTACTCATTGTGATTGCATGGGCAAGGCTGCCCAACACATATGTCAATGGGCCCTAAAAGTTTGAACTGAACTGAAAATAATTTTTATTTAAAAAGATAATGTCTGCTCGTTGTAAAGCAACTAGTAGAAAAGAAAAAAAAAAAACATTACCCAGATGAACAATTCATGAATACCATTATTGTCCTTAAGGCAGGCCATACATTATGGAATTTCCTTTCTGTCAGCCATGGGTTGAAGGTATGAAAATTGCTTGATTCCCTCATCAATAGTCTGTGTTTGATGGGGGAATCCCTCCCGCAGTGCTACTGTGTTCTGCCAACAGGGAGTGTGGGGAGCCTTCCCCACCGACAGAATACAATGATTACTGCTAGCTGCCATAATCGCTGGCCGTGATTGGGCAAGAAAACCCAATTTGATTGATGGATCTTCTTCAGTACAACCAGCCTGCCCATAGACGGATCAAAATTCGGGTGGTTCCTGTTTAACCAGCCCAATTTTAATCCGTCTCTGGCCTGCTTTAGGCTTGGTTCACGCTATGTGTGGCGCTGGGCACAGCAGGGGTCCGGTGCGTCCCCTTTCAACATTTCAGGTGGAAGGGTTAAAGTGTATCTATGGCCAAAATCTTATATTCATTTCCATATTGTATTTCAATTGTTTCTAACCTACTCCTAAAAATCTGAACAATCTTGGCGTTTGTAAACTTACTTTGTGAAGATCCCCACACATTTTGAATGTGCGATTTATGAGTGAATGGTCAGCACTGGCAAGGCTGTGTGATGGAGCTGCTGGCTGCTAGTAACCATACGCAGGTCCAGCAGATGCATCACACAGTCCTGATAGTGCTGACTGTTTATTAAAGTGGTTGTAAACCCTGTACAACCACCTTTACATACAGGTAATAAGGCTTACCTGTCGGTACCTTGAATATCTCCTAAACTTGCAGCGTTTAGTAGATATTCAGTATGTACATACATGTGCACTGAAGAAACGGCTCACTCGTGCATTTTCTTCAGGAGCTGTTCTGTGACCGGTGGCTCCCGTGCGCAAGCGCGGGAATGACGACATCGCGGCTCCTGCCAATCACAGCGCTGGAGCCCGCAAGCCCGTAAATAACTCCGGGCGACATGACGCTGGTGACAGCGGTGTACGGGGACCACTGCAACAGCCTCTAAGGTAAGTATTTCATAATGAGCCAGTATGCGATACTGGCTCATTATGCCTTTTTGTCTTGCAGATTGTTTTTTTTTTTTTTTGTTTTTTTTTGGGGGGGGGGGGGGGGGGGTTTACAACCACTTTAATAGTAAAAGATCAGTCAGCACTGCAGGGCTGTGTGATGTATCTGCCGACACATGTAGCTGCAGCCACCAGCTCTATCACACAGCCCTGGCAGTGCCAACAGTTCATTCATAAATAAAAAATGATCAGTCACGGCTACTGATAGAGCTGCCGGGTGATAGCATACATCCTTTGTGCTGGTTGATACATCAAACAGTTCTGCAACACTGGATGATCATTTGTTTTTGTAAGTGAACAGTCAATGCTAGTGTAAATTTAATGGACTAATGTCACCCTATGGTGTGCAGAATGGTGGCACTTATCTCCGTCTTCCCTGCAGCCGGAGACGAGCACTTTAAGGTTGGGTCACACTTGTGCAGGACTGTACCTGTTCCCACATCCATCCGCTGGAAAAAAAACGCACTGCATTTTTAAGATGCGTGGGGTGGAGAACTGCACTTTTGGTTTTCGCGCAGGCTGCATTTTCAGAAAAGGTGCGTTCCTAAAGCATTTATGCATGAGTGTTTTGATGCATTCTGGTGTGGGTTTTTTTTTTCCCGCTTTTTTTTTTTTTTTTTTTTTTTTTGGTTTTTGTATTTTGTTTTTTTTTTTTTCTTCATCTCAATTCAGGACATTTTGATGTGTCCTGGTGTATTTTGGCATGTACCATACAGAAAAAAATGCAGCATTTTCTACTTTTGCTGATGGAACTGGAATGCACTGCACTGGTGTGAACCATTGGAATACATGAAAAACCCTGTGCATGCATTTTTGATGCAGATTAGAAAATGCACTGAACTGCATCTGTTGTTAACCAGCCCTAAATACACTTGTACTGCCTCAAAACTTTCCTGAACTAAAAGGATCAAGAATACACAATGGTTTTGCAGCATGTCCCTTCCACAAAAGACTTTTCTGTCGGACAGACAGCTGTACAGCAGGATTTTCAACAAGTGTGTATCCAGTGTTGGCAAAGCATTTTTCAGGACCTCTGGGCCTGGGACAACATGATCGTATTACATAATTCTCTAGGGCACAGCCTCTATTTCAGGTTGTATTATGTGGATTAAGAGGCAGTAAAACCAGCGAGAACAGTCTGTGAACCAGCAAACACACTGGCCTGCATTTTCTCAGAACTAGAGCTATTTAGAAGATAAAGATGCCAGCATTTAGTTATCATTGCTGGTCAGTGCAGAGGATAAATATCAGGTGTGTAAAAATAGCCCGCTGCAACAGATAGGCTGTACTTTTTTTTTGGAAGTTGGAAGATTTATTCCTATTTATTTATTTATTTATTAATTTTTTTTACTGTTTTTTTGTTGTATGGAATTGTTGAATTGAAAATTGATAAAAAAAAAAAAAAAAAAAGATAAGTATGCTTGACAGAAGGGAATCCTTTTACATATCCCAGTGTTCATTTTTTTTTTTTTTCCTGTAGCAACAAACTCCTTTTTATTATGACTCCCTTGTAAAAGTTTAACAGGGACAGCTGCTGGGAGCTCTTTTCCTATTGATGAAGACTCTCCCCAGATCTACATCTCCCAAGAGCTATGGTGTATGTGCAGGCTCTTGGGATTCAAGCCAGCAGCATTGTTTTTCTGGAAAATATATATTCGTGGGCGGTGTTCTGTTATCCAATAGGCAGGGCCGACCAAACTGCTTCGAATTTTAGAGCAGAAAAGGCATATATTGTCAAGCAAACGGAAAGTTAGGATTCACTGTATTTCTGGCAGAGCAACTTGCAATCTTTTTATAAAGGTATAAAACATTGGGAAATGTGTATGTATCCATGTCTTGCCTAGCTGTACAAATTGGTGGTTGTTTTTGTTTTTTTTACACTCTTAAGTGAACATTTAAAAATTTAACGTGATTGATTGTAAAGTCTGTTCTTTTTGGAGAAAATAAATAAATATGCTTGCCTGCTCTGTGCAGTGGTTTTGCACAGGGTAGCCCAGATCCTCCCTCCTCTTCTCGGGTCCCTCTTTGGCTCTCCTGGCCCCTCCCTCCTGTCAAGTGCACCCAAACCAAGTCACAGCTCCCTGTGTCCATTCAGACCTGGATCCCTGGTTTGGCCCCGTCCCCTCTCTCCTGATTGGCTAACTGACTTTGACAGCAGCAGGAGCCAATGGTGCCACTGATGTTTCAGTCGATCAGGAGGAGAGTCACGGATGGCCGAGCAATTGTGGACATCGCTGGAGAGAGATGGGGCTCAGGTAAGTATTAGGGGGGGGGGGGGTGCTGGGGCGAATTCTGCACACAAGGTTTTTTATCTTAATGCATAGAATGCATTAAGATAAAAGACCTTCTGACTTTACAACCAGTTTAAGATGGGTGGCTTTAGATGCATGTCTGATTTCTTACAAGATCTAACCATAAACGCTGTTTTTTTTTTTTTTTTTTTTACTTTTTCAGAAGAATTTGGTTCTCAATCCTCTATTGTCTATAGGTAACATTTAGTTGCATCATGGGTCACACACACATTTTTCTCTTTTGTCTGTCATAAATTGTATTGTAGACCTTTTTTGCCCCTGCAGGAACCCATCTGGACCTAACTGTACACATCAAACAGTCTAGCAGTCTTGCTTAGACTTGCTCCTTTCCTAACCCTGGTAGTTTACATTCTCAATGTTTTTTCCCAGATGTGCTAGTTCTTGCCTTGTTATATTCTGTGCAAAATACAAAACTATAGAGTCTATTATTGTATATATTAACATATGCTTTGGTTGTAGTCTGTTACTGTCTCCTACTTATACTATTCATTTCTATGTATGCCTGCTTGCCAATTTGATGCTTATTTGATGCTTCTTATTGCGCTCCATATACATTTCAAAAGTTATTTTAATAAAAAAAAACAAGTTTTTCTTTGTCACTGTTAATTTTTTTTTGTAAATAAGTGCGTTTTCTTCTTCAATGACGGGCACTGATTGGCACTGATGGGCACCGATGAGGTGGCACCAATTAGGCGGCACTGATGATGGGCACTGATAGGCGGCACTGATAGGTGGCACTAATGGGCACTGATAGGTGGCACTAATGGGCACTGATAGGTGGCACTAATGGGCACTGATAGGTGGCACTAATGGGCACTGATAGGTGGCACTAATGGGCACTGATAGGTGGCACTGGTATGCGGCACTGATGGGCACTCAGGTGGCACTGATGGGCACTTATGGGTGGCACTGATGGGCACTTATGGGTGGCACTGATGGGCACTTATGGGTGGCACTGATGGGCACTTATGGGTGGCACTGATGCACACATATAGGTGGCACTGATAGGTGGCATGGATGGGCACTGAGGTGGCATGGATGTGGTTAATAAGATAATTTGACAAATTTATCATTCCATCTTTCTAAGCTAGATGTTTTATTTATTTTTTCTTTTCTTCTGAAGCTGGACATTGAACAGGGCTGACATTTGTAGATTGCTAGATTATTGATCTCTACATGAAAGTAGAGATAGTAGATGCACAAACCAGCAGTGCGGGGACAAGGTCATCCAGTGCCCTGGACAAAGATGGCTAACTTTGCCTCTCCTCCACCAAGTAAAGAAGGGGAGGGGGCCAGTAGTGGCATGAGATGGGATTTTAGGGGTTAAAACACGCTATGAGGAGTCAAAAGCTATCCACCGGAGTTTACTCTTCAGAGTGCTCTACTACTAGTGTAAACACGCCTCCATCCCAGTGAGGTGCCCACTGAGCATGGAAGGCAGGAAAGGAAGGGGGGGCCAAATCCTCCCTCCAGCAGCTATTGGGCTCTGCTTCTTCTGACGTTGCAGTCACTCCTGTCAGTGGGTCGCAGGAAACGCTTCCAGTGTGCCCCCCCCCCCCACGAGACATTTCTAGGATTGTAACAGACCTGGGGTGCCTTAAGGATCGTAATATTGTAGCTTGCTGTGCACCATGCAGTAAACAATTGGTGTGGCCAAACAGTTTCCTGTTCTACTGATTGCTGCTGATATTGACAGCTGTGTGTGAATAGCAGCAGCTGCCGAGCCTGGGCAAATGGATACGAATAGCTGCAGCTGCCGACAGCCTGTCATGCAGCTGTCAATCTGAGCAGCAGGAATCGGTAGATTTGCACTATGGCTTAATGATGGAAAGGGGCTAAAGGGTCCTTGGACCTCTAAAATGTATATATATTTTTTTTTCAAAATATTTTTATTAAAGTTTTAACAACCTACAAACATATAAAACAAAAGTGCTCACAGTATATACAAAGGGTCATTGGAAGAAATAATCATATGCAGTGCAACTTGGTACATCAGTACTATATCTCTGTAAGGGTACATCTCTGGTGGCCCCAGATGGATAGGTGCGATAAGTCCCGGTCCCAAGCCGGAGCCCACTGAAAAAAAGGTATGTTTGGGATCCCCCAGGGGGAGCAGAGCTCAATCAATGGAACAAGCCCCACCACATCCACTTAAGCTGTTTCCGGTTCTACCAGCCAATTGTGCCAGACCTTGTCGTATTTTTGTGGGCAGCCCCTGTGCAAATAAGTATCTTTTTGTATAAGGGAAGGCTGTTGTTCACTAGACGTTTCCAGAGGCGTTGCTAGGGGGGTGCGGTCCGCACCCGGGTGACACCCGCTAGAGGGGTGACACCCTCCCTGTTTTTTTTTTTTTCAGAATTTTTTTTTTTCAGAATTTTTTTTTTTTTTCTTTTTGAATTTTTTTTAATTTTTTTTTTTAAGCTGACGTTCACCCAGCAGCCCGCTGGGCTGAAACAGCACGCCGCAGCCCGGGTGACACCCGCCCTGTTTTTTTTTTTTTTTTGGTTTATTGTTCAACTTAACCCCGCAGCCCGCTGGGCTGAAACACACAGCCGCAGCGCCTGGTGTCCTCCTTCTTCCAGTCCTGACGTCACATCACAACACCGTGTCTCCGCTCCGTGAAGCTGCGCTCCTCTCCAGATGCCCGGCGCCCAAATTGTAAACAGGTGCGGGGGGGGGGTGTCCTGGTGTCCAAGCCAGCCCAGCCAGGTTGTTGAGCTGTGTGTGTGTGGTGGGGGTCCGCCGGCGGGGGGGGGGCGGGTTGCCGTCTCCTCTAGAGACTCAAGCTGCCGTCCAGATTCAGAACAGGTGCAGGGGGGGAGGGGGGTCCTGGTGTCCACCGCCGGCCCGAGCCCAGGGTGGGGGGGGGCTTGCCATGGTACCGACAGTACCAAAGAGAGCTGGTGTGGGAGGACTCTCAGTGTCTGGCGCCCTGGCTGACCTGAGAGAGAGAGAGAAATCTGGTCCAGCCGCCCCCACCCCCCCACCAGACCAGCTAACTCAGCTACTGTGCCTATTATAGCTAATAAAATATATCTGTCCAGCAGCACCCCCCCCCTTATCAGACAGACAACACTTACTATATATTAGCTGACTGAGCCACCCCCACCCTGAGCTGGTCTGATGATGATGATGATGATGATAGGGGGAGGGGGGAAGGGGGTGCTGCTGGACACAGATATATATTAGATATAATAGGCACAGTGGCTGAGTGACACATCCACCCACCCTGAGCAAGCTGGTTTCATTGGGGGGGGGGGGGGTATTATGTCCACAGTAACAAGGTAGCTGAGCCCAGCACCACCAGAAAGAGAACCACGCTGCCCAGTGCCACCAGAGAGAGCACCACACTGCCCAGCGACACCAGAGAGAACTCCAAACTGCCCAGCGCCACCAGAAAGAGCGTCGCACTGCCCAGCAATACCAGATAAAGAACCATGCTGCCCAGCGCCACCAGAAAGAAAACCTCACTGCCAAGCGCCACCAGAAAGAAAACCACACTGCCCAGCGCCACCAGAGAGAGCGTGCCACACTGCCCAGCGCCACCAGAGAGAGCGTGCCACACTGCCCAGCGCCACCAGAGAGAGCGTGCCACACTGCCCAGCGCCACCAGAGAGAGCGTGCCACACTGCCCAGCGCCACCAGAGAGAGCGCCACACTGCCAAGCGCCACCAGAAAAAGAACCACGCGGCCCAGCGCCACCAGAGAGAGCGTGCCACACTGCCCAGCGCCACCAGTGAGAGCGTGCCACACTGCCCAGCGCCACCAGTGAGAGCGTGCCACACTGCCCAGCGCCACCAGTGAGAGCGTGCCACACTGCCCAGCGCCACCAGTGAGAGCGTGCCACACTGCCCAGCGCCACCAGAGAGAGAGCCACGCTGCCCAGCGCCACCAGAGGGAGCGCCATGCTTCCCAAAGCCACCAGAGAGAGTGCCACACTGCCCAGCACCACCAGAGAGAGCACCACACTGCCCAGCACCACCAGAAAGAACCACGCGGTCCAGCACCACCAGAGAGAGAACCACACTGCCCAGCACCACCAGAGAGAAAGACTAAGCCAGTGCCAAGGTACAGACGTGCTACACTTCTGACCAAATTCACCCTGGGCAACCCAGTGAGCGATTGTTCAGCCGGAGGGATCACTGCACTGTTTCGCTGGGTCTGGTAAGTGGGCCTGTCGGCCATTATCCATTACTGATCCTAGGGAATGAGCAATTAGGAACTGCCTAACCTGCTATCCTCTAGCCCTAATACTGCCTGTAGGCCTTTCTGACCGATCCAACGTGCACCAACGATCTCCAACGCTGTGCTGCCACCTCGAAAATAGGGGGGTATGGGGGGGTGACACCATGTTTTACCGCACCGGGTGACACCAACCCTAGTGACGCCACTGGACGTTTCCACTGTACTATGGAAGGCTTTTTCCACTGTATAGCAATATTCTTCCGTGCATAAAACGGCAATATACTAATCACTGTGCTTTGAGTGGCGGACGGCACAATGGGTTCAAGAAGTCCCATTATGCAAACTTCCATAGCCAAAAGCACAGTGGCCGAGGTAACTTTGCCAATCAGTTCCAGTACTATTTCCCAGTATTGTTGGGCCTTAGCGCAACGCCAGAAAATATGGGAGAAATCTCCAGGCGATGTACCACAACGCCAACACTCCGGAGAATGAGAAGGGTTCATCTTGTGGAGCCTGTATGGGGGTGTAGTAGGCCCTGTGAACAATTTTAAATTGAACCAGACGGTCTCGGATGGAAACAAGGGAGTTAAAGGGGAGGTCCCAAACATCGTCCCAGTCATCATTTTCCAATGTTGGAATGTCAGTCTGCCAGCTAGTCCAGAGTTTGTCAAGAGTCGGTAGTGACACGAAGATAAGATGTGCATATAGGTGAGAGGCGGGTTTCCTATCACAATTGAATCTGAGTGTTCGCTCTAGTTCTGACTGTGCCATTATACAGGAGGAGTTCGGAAATTGGGCAGCGAATGCGTGCGACAATTGATTAAACCTGAATAGGTAGTAATTTGGCAGATTATAGAGGGAAGACAGATTAGAGAAGGGTAGTAGGGAGCTTTGTGACACTATATGTGACATAAGTTTGATTCTGTGTCTAGTCCATGCGTGTGGGTCAGGGATCGTATAAATGTGAGGTAAACTGGGGTTCAACCATAACTGGGTATTCGGAGAGATTTCAGTTGGCTTGCATTTTTCAATGGCCAGTCCAGCCTTCCATGCTCTCAAGGTAGTGAGCATGGAGGGGGTTAAAGGGTACGGGCCTTAGGGCCTCGATAAATAAGGAGTTGGAGGGCTTCCAGTGAGCCGACGACCGAAGCCTCCAGCACGGTTGATGAATTTGTTTTGTCAGGTTGTAGCCACCAAGTCAGTTACCAGCTGTGCAGCCAGGTAGTATTTTTGTAGCAATGTGGAAATGCCATGCCTCCCTGCGTTCGAGGTCTCATTTAGGTTGTCAGACGGTATCTGGGTGGTAGGGGGCCCCCTATATAAAGGAAGAAAGACCTCTAAAATATTTAATTAGCATTGATTGCTCTGCCACAAGGAGTCCCACAAATGCATATAATTTTCAGAACGATAATAAAAAAAAAAAAAGTCAGGGACTGCTTAGCAGCCAGCAGTTGTTGAGAAAATTAGTACTTTGGTGAAAAATATGTAAATTATAGGGTATACAGTTCATGAGTCTGTAAAGCAGAGTGCAGGGGTCAATGGAAAGAATGCAAGTGTCAGGAGTATTTAACGCACAGTGCTGAGTCTGTGTTGGGTAAGGAGTACATTACACACACAGAGCAAGAGTCAGTAACGTAATGCACAGAATGCAGTGGACAGGAGTGTATAATGTACACTAGGGGTCA
Organism: Lithobates sylvaticus; assembly: GCA_028564925.1. Classification (NCBI taxonomy): domain Eukaryota; kingdom Metazoa; phylum Chordata; class Amphibia; order Anura; family Ranidae; genus Lithobates; species Lithobates sylvaticus. The sequence continues at coordinate 420,341,684 of CM053030.1, forward strand.
GGAGTGCAAAATAAAAAGAGCGCAGGAGCCAGGGGTGTGTAACACACAATGTATGGGTCAGGAAAATGCAAAATTCTCCCCACAAGCAATACTTTCCCCCACTTTACACTTCCAGAAAAATCCAGGAATCCTTCCCTTTCCAGTGGAAAAGAGATGCCATTATGTATCTAGGCATCCAAATCGCAAGCCAACTGGCGGACCTCTACACTCCAAACTTCCTTATGGCCCCAACGAAGACCCAAAAACACTTCAAGGACTGGATGGGCCTAAATGTCCTGTGGTTTGGCCGCTCAGCATTAGTCAAAATGGTCTTTCCACAGCTAATTTACCTAATGCAAACCATTTCAATCTGTAGGAAGGCTTGTTCCGCATTCATTTGGAGAAACCCCTCCCCATATAAAATATACCCGTCCTACACTTGCCAAAGCTAAAGGGGGAATTGGGTTACCGGACCTACATAAATATTAGCTTGACACCTCACGAGAATCGTGGACTGGAACATAGACAAATCAAGGAAGACATGGGTGACCCTAGAAAATGTCCTTACGTCCTCCCCCTTACTTACTTCCCTGGTTACCCGCCAAACATTGGCAGAAGGACCTCGCAATACACCACTTATTTATCCTTCATTGCAGGCTTTTAGAAGGGCAACAATGTCTGAAACATTCGCTTCAGTTCCGGGGCCCTTGACCTCCTTGAGGAAATCCAGACTTTCCTCCAGGTGAGTCTAATTCCTTTTTACAACACGAATGGACGTATGAAGATGTGCTAGCATCTCAATTCTTCTCAAGAGGATCCCCTCTCTCCTTTAAAAACCTGTTTATCATCTCTAAGAACGCCTTTCTCCTTTTGGACGTACAGGCAGATCCGACACTCTCTCGACCCAATCGCACATAACCAAATGGACAAGGCATCTCCCTCCTTTTGAAACCCTATGCACTCGTAAATCACCACAAAGCCATTTAATTTCCTACTTGTACACCCTCCTCTTGGACACTGCCACCTCTACGTCTGCTCCCTCACAGGCCTCCTGGGGCATGGATATACAGAAACCTCTCACCGAAGAGGACTGGGTACCATTCACGAATATGCTCACAAGTGCTCCCTAAATGTAGCCATCCACAAAACTGCTACAAGGTAATAACCAGATGGTATAAAACACCCTCACGCCTCCATACATTTTCCCCCACCATTCCCAACACTTGTTGGAGATGTGGGGAAACAGAAGGCACCATGCTCCACATATAGTGGGAGTGCGGACCACTCAGACTCTTTTGGAGGGAAGTACATGATCTCATTGCGCACGTCACTACATTCACCTTGGACTACACCCCCGCACAATCCCTATTACATCACACATCCCTGTATTAAAGGGATTATTATAAATCACTGGCTATGCACATGGTGAATGCGGCTAGACTCTGCATCCCTATACACTCCATGCATATTCCAACAAATAAAGAATGGTTTGCTAGGCTCTCTAAGATAGAGGAGATGGAAGAATTCATTCAAATCGCTCAAAGGATGCAAAAATTCTCAACCACATGGTCATGCTGGACCCACTTCAAAACTACCGAACGCCATCGTCATTATGTTCCCTAAATGCAGTCGGTAACCACCGGTAATTGACTTGGTCTTCCCCCTGGGAGACGGATAGTAGCGGGGATCGGGTCCACTCTTAGTTGCCTAGTATCTAGTAGTAACACCTAGCCCCCTCTTTTCTTTTTTGTCCTTCTATCCCTCTTCCCTTTATCTCTCTCCCCCCCCCCCTTCTTTATTAAACATTTTTTTTTTTTTTAAATGTATCTCTTTCCTGGTTTCCCCCCTTCTCTCCTCTCTACTCCTCTTTTTCCCCTTCCTTTTCGCTTGAATACTCTTCGAGCCACGCTACTGTAACTCACAACTGCCCCACGAACCATACACAATGATATATTGTTTTCCTTGTTTTGACCTGGAACAAATCTACAGTGCCTTGCAAAAGTATTCACCCCCTTGGCTTTTTACCTATTTTGTTACATTACAGCCTTTAGTTCAATTTATTTTAATCTGAATTATATATGATGCATCAGAACACAATAGTCTACGTTGGTGAAGTAAAATTAGAAAAATATATATACATAAAACTATTTTTCAGAAATAAAAAAAATAATTGGCATGTGTGCATGTATTCACCCCCTTTGTTATGGAGCCCATAAAAAGCTCTGGTGCAACCAATTACCTTCAGAAATCACATAAGTAGTGAAATGATGTCCACCTGTGTGCAGTCTGTGTCACATGATCTGTCATTACATATACACACCTTTTTGCAAGGCCCCAGAGCTGCAACACCTAAGCAAGAGGCACCACTAACCAAACTCTGCCATGAAGACCAAGGAACTCTCCAAACAAGTAAGGGACAATGTTGTTGCGAAGTACAAGACAGGGTTAGGTTCTAAAAAAATATCAAAATCACCAAATGAAAAGAATATGGCACAACCGCAACCTGCCAAGGCCACACACCAAAACTCACGGGCTGGGCAAGGAGGGCATTAATCAGAGAGGCATCACAGAGACCTAAGGTAACCCTGGAGGAGCTGCAGAGTTCCACAGCAGAGACTGGAGTATCTGTACATAGGACGACAATAAGCCGTACGCTTCTTAGAGTTGGGCTTTATGGCAGAGTGGCCAGAAGAAAGCCATTACTTCAGCAAAAAACAAAATGGCACGTTTTGAGTTTACGAAAAGGCATGTGGGAGACTCCCAAAATGTATGGAGGAAGGTGCTCTGGTCTGATGAGACTAAAATTTTACTTTTTCGCCATCAAAGAAAACGCTATGTCTGACGCAAACCCAACACATCACATCACCCAAAAAACACCATGTTTTTCAGCAGTCGGGACTGGGAAACTGGTCAGAGTTGAGGGAAAGATGGATGGTGCTAAATACAGGGATAATCTTAAGCAAAACCTGTACCACGCTGTGTGTGATTTGAGGCTAGGACAGAGGTTCACCTTCCAGCAGGACAATGACCCCAAACACACTGCTAAAGAAACACTTGAGTGGTTTAAGGGGAAACATGTAAATGTGTTGGCATGGCCTAGTCAAAGCCCAGACCTCAATCCAATAGAAAATCTGTGGTCAGACTTAAAGATTGCTGTTCGCAAGCGCAAATCATCCAACTTGAAGGAGCTGGAGCAGTTTTGCAAGGAGGAATGGGCAAAAATCCCAGTGGTAAGATGTGGCAAGCTCATAGAAACTTGTCCAAAGCGACTTGGAGCTGTGATAGTCGCAAAAGGTGTCTCTACAAAGTATTGACTTTAAGGGGGTGAATAGTTTTGCACATTGATTTCTTTTTTTTCTGTTATTTTGTCCTATTTGTTTGCTTCACAATAAAAAAAATCATCTTCAAAGTTGTGGGCATGTTCTGTAAATTAAATGATGCAAATCCTCAAACTATCCATGTTAATTCCAGGTTGTGAGGCAACAAAACACGAAAAAAATGGGGGGGGGGGGGGATACTTTTTGCAAGGCACTGTATAGGCCACCTCTTCCCACTGATCGAATAACTGGAACCTTAATGGGGAGAGGGGGAAGGGGAAAAGAGAATAAGCAATCCTCCACCTTGTCTATGCTATAATTTGTCTTAATGATCAGTTCCCGGTTACAACGCTTCACGTCGTAATTATAAGATGTATTCTTCATTTGTACACAAGTATCTTAATCGTTTAATGATTTCTTGTGATCTCTGTTACGATTTGTATGCACTATTCTTACTATTCCTAATAAAAAAATAAATAAATTATAATTTGTGGGAAAAAAATAAAAATAAATAACTTGCACACTCATCCCTCCCAATACAAATCTTTGCCCTCCCAAATCCCCACCCTTCCAGCCCAATACCCCCTCTTCGGCTAAATACCCTCCCAACCCATCCCTGACCCCCCCCCCCCATGTCCCCTATTCCAGCACAAATGCTCTTCAACATCCTCAAATACTCCCCCCCCCCCCCAACCCACCTTCTAGCACAAATCCTCTTCCCCCTCCTAGTCCACTATTTATACATATCCTCTTCTGCCCCTCCAAATCCCCCTTCTAGTACAAATGCTCTTGGTTGCAAAACAACCCCCACCACTAGTGTTCACCCTCCTACAGTAGAACACTGCACCCCTCGCATGCTCCCCTCGTGTCCCCCTATGTCCCAGCCCTGCAAACAAGGAAAGTATGGTTGTTTCATAGTAGAAATATTTCTCTTTGACCACCAACTGTTTCTCCCTGTGTTCTAAAGTTGGTCCTGTCAATACCTACCAGCTTGACCAACTTCAGTTAAGAAATGGAAGGAGCAGAGCAGAAAAAGGTTGCCCAAACATTGACTACAGCCTGGCTGCTATAGTCACTTTTCAGGTATTCTGACAGCAACAAGTCTTGGATCTCTGAATACAGTAGCCAGCAATGGGGCATTTGTAGCCTGGATGGGGAAATCTTTATGTATATGGCCAGCTTTAATAAAAGCAAGGTACACCCCAAAAAGATATCCCAATCATCGCCCGGTTTTCCCAGCAGGATAAGCCAAAGAGCCATTTTTAAAAAAAAAGCATTAACACAGGATTAAAACTAGGGAAAATGTACAATGTATAAAATAAAAATAAAATTTGGCCAGGAGTAATGCTTTTTTTATATGCTTTAAGTAAAACTGTAAAAATGTCCAATTCCTTTAAATTGCATGCCTGGGGGACCCCAATCCTGCCTGTGAACAGGTGCATCTCTGTGGTGTACAGAAAGTACTGTAGCAGCTCTGGCATGTACAAAGGAAAGATGTTTTAAAATTTTTGGCAGATGTCTGGCATTGACTGCTTTTTTTGTTACAAAAAAAAAAAAAAAAAAAATCATGCACAGACCCCTGCAAGGGTCTGCTATATATTTTGATTGACCTTTTGGAGGGATTTGTGTTTTTTTTTTTTGTTTTTTTTTATATTTTTTTTTTTTTATTTTCATTTGCCAGTAATTCAAACTATATCTTTTTTTTTTTTTTTTTTTTTCTTCTTCTTTGTAAATGTAATTTTTGCTGTAGTGCATCCTACAGAAATTCCGAAAAATAAAGAATTTGCACAGTTACAAAAATGCATTCAAGTATTTTACCTTTTGAGTCTGGTATGGGGTTTAGCCAATTTGAAAAAAAAAAAGTGGGTGGCTCCCCAGGAAATCCATACCAGATCCTTAAGGTCTGGTACGGATTTTAAGGGAAACGCTACACACTAAAAAAATGCTTTGTGATCCCCTAAAAATCTATACCAGACCAAGCTTGCCTGGTGGTTGTGGGACCTTTGGGGGGGGGGGGGGGAGATTATAGGAATATGGAACCAATGACTGCAGGAAGCAATCGTATAAAGAAGCAGTAGAAATACCACTTCTATATATGATGCATAGCTCCCAGCTCCTGCCAAACAGGGTGCTAAATGGGCTAAAGTTCAGGCACCCAAACAGCCAAAGTTTGGTCCTAGACTCATCGCTACTAGTCCCTGTACCCCCACCATCAGCAACTAAAGCCAGCCATAGACCAGTCGAATTTTAGCCGATTCAGCAAGAACTAGCCAAATGTTCAACCTTGTATGGGCAAGCTGGCTGTACTGATGTCAATCCATTGATCGTAGCTGGAGCCACACAAACTTCTGTTTTCTGTGGTCATATACATAGCCTATCTATAATTTGATTTGTTCAAGCCTACTCCTGATTATTAATTATTATGCAGGATTTATATAGTGCCAACAGCTTGCATAGTGCTTTACAGCGCCGGGCAGACAGTACACTTTCAATACAGTGGGAATCAGAGGGCCTATTTGATTATATTTTATAAAATTTGAGAATTTACAAAATGTGTAGTATCCTACAGTGGTGTTGCAATGGGTGTGCGGACCGCACCCAGGTGACACCATCAAGTAGCAGGCTGGGGGGGAGGAATGCCTATGCGCTAGCCTGTTCAGTGCCCTACTGCCTGTCCTGTTGTCACTCCACAGCCGCAGGGAAGGCTAGGGGGGGGGGGGGTTTGCAGTGGTGACAGGCTAGCGGAGGGAGGGGGGGTCACATCATTTTTTTCGCACCAGGTGAGGCCAACCCTAGTGATGCCACTTTTTTTTTTTTTTTTGTATAAACATAGAATTTCGTGGTAATCTAATTGGTTAGATATACAGTACATGAAAATGTCTTCAGTTTACATAGAATTCATTTTCCCAATTTTGTAAGCTTTGATTTCTGCAAACGCTAACATTCTAAATGTTTATGCACATAACCTCCTTTTTCTTTCTGTTTTTTAGGTTATAGTGAGAGGAGGAGGCCACATCCTTCCATATGACCAGGCTGAAAGATCATTTGTGTTGATTGACCGATTTATAAGTAAATGCAAGAATCTTAACTGTGATATGGAATTCTAAGTTGATCCTGAATCGTTTTCGGTTACAAATTGGTAAAATAAATAAACTTTTCTTAAAAAAAAAAAAGGTATTATCTTTATTAAGGTGACGAGCAAACCCTAATGTTTGTGTATGTTTTGGAATGTGGAACACAATATTGTGTGCGTATGTGTGTATTTGTGTTTGTGTATGCATATATGTGCATATATAACATTTTATTCAGAGTGACATAGTTGATTGCATAAAAGGATTTCTGTTTTTATTAAACATAATTGTCAAGCCCATAACCTCAAGCCATCGTTTTTTTATTTAATACAGCGTATGCACAATGGAGAAAAACCTGTACAGTTGTGTGAAAAATTATTTGCCCCCTTTTTTTTTTTTTGCATATTTGTCACTCTTAAATTACTCCAATCATCAAAAAAATTTAATTACACAAAGATAACCCTAGTAAATACAAAATGCAGTTTTTAAATGATGGTTTCATTTATTAAAGCAAAAAATCTGTCCAAACCTGCCTGGCTTTATGTGAAAAACGAATTGCCCCTAAACATAATAACTGGTTGTGCCACCCTTGGCGGCAACAACTGCAATCAAGCGTTTGCGATAATTGGCAAGTAGTCTTTCACATTGCTGTGGAGCAATTTTGGCCCACTCTTCTTTGCAGAATTGTTTTAATTCAGCCACATTAGGGGGTTTTCCAGCATGAACAGCCTGTATAAGGTCATAATACAGCATCTCAATTGGATTTAAGTCCGGGCTTTGATAGGCCATTCCAAAACCAAATTTTTGCTTTGTTTGAACCATTTGGAGGTGGACTTGCTGTTGTGTTTCAGGTCATTGTCCTGCTGCATAACCCAAGTGCACTTAAGCCTGAGGTCACAAACTGATGGTTGGACATTCTCCTTTAGGATTTTCAGGTAGAGCTCACCATAATTGATGGTACCATGAATTCTAAGTCGTCCAGGTCTTGAAGCTGTAAAGCAGCCCCAGACCATCACGCTACCACCACCATGTTCTTGTTATGAAATGCTGTATTAGTTTTATGCCAGATGTAAGGGGGCGCACACACCTTCCAAAAAGTAAAACTTTAGTCGCATCAGTCCACAGAATATTTGCCTATAAGGGGATAATCAAGATGTTTTTGGTAAATGTGAGATGAGCCTTTGTGTTCTTTTTGGTCAGCAGTGGCTTTGGTCTTGGAACTCTCCCATGGATGCCATTTTTGCCCACTGATCTTACCTGAGGCAAGTGAGGCCTGCAGTTTAGATGTTGTTCTTGGTTCTTTTATGACCTCCTGGATGAGTCGTCGTTGTGCTCTTGGAGTAATTTTTGGTTGGCCAGCCACTCCTGGTAAGGTTCACCACTGTTCCAAGTTTTCTCCATTTGTGGATAATGACTCTCTCACCATGGTTCGCTGGTATCCCAAAGCCTTAAAGTGGTTGTAAACCCTTACATACCACTTTAACCTACAGGTAAGCCTAGATTAAGGCTTACCTGAAGAAGCAAGAAATATCTCCTTAACCTACACGGTTAGGGAGATATTTTCCTAAAAAGGGGCGCCGATGTCTACAGCGCATGCTTGCCATAGAGCATGCCATCAATGAAGGCTAACATGCCATCACTGACAGCGCGCGCATGCGCCGGAGTGACGTCATCGCTGCTCCGGCCACTCAGTGCCAGAGCAGCGATACCTGGAATTAAGATGAACGCTTTGTGGAAGAGGGACAGCGGTGACATCGCTGGCTCCTGTGTCAGGTAAGTGACACATAATGGGCTACTATGCCATGCATAGTAGCCCATTATGCTTTACCATTGCAGGGAAACAAAGAGGAAGTAAACCCATTAGGGTTTTCTTCCTATTTAACAATGGCTTTGTAATCCTTTCCAGACTAATGATGTCAATTACTTTTTCTCATCTGTTCTTGAATTTCTTTAGAGCATAATGTTTTGCTTAGTGAGATCTTTTTAGCGTGCTTCACTTTGTCAGACAGCTTCTATTTTAAGATATTTTTGGATTCAACAGGTCTGGCAGTAATCAGGCCTGGGTGTGGCAAGTGAAAATTTAACTCTTTTTTTTAAAAAATTGTGGTTAATCACAGTTCATTCATGATTCAGCATGGGAGGGGGCAATTACTTTCACATAGGGTCAGGCAGGTTTGAACAGCTTTTTTCCCTTCATAAATTAAATCGTAATTTAAAAACTGCATCTTGGATTTACTCTGGTTATCTTTGTGGAATATTAAAATTGTGTTTAAGGTTTCTTCAGGGGTGCCTTGGCAAAATGCCTAAAAATTGCATACAAGCCAGCCTTTTAGTTACACCAAGTCACAGGTTTTCATTGTGCACCATTACGACCTTCTAGCCACCAGCATCCTAACAACCATGGATGGAGAGGATTTTGGTCATCTGCACAGCATCCTCGTTTTATTCTCTCCTGCCTCTGTCCATTAGCATTGGGGTCACATTAGCTGCGTAATGGATAAAAACTGAGGAAGAAGAAACACTGGAATACTAGTTAGTACCAGTGTGCAGAAGTGTATTTGATTGGGAAGAATAAATCCCCTCTAATGTTGTGTGTCCTACATGTGTGGATGTTGATGCATTATGGAAAACTATTAGAATAGCCTTTTCCATTTTTAGAATGGGGTGCCTCGAGGCTGTCCATAATTTTCGAGGGTGTCTTGACTGAAAAAAAGTTTGCGAAACACTGATCTAGGCTGTGGTACAGTACAGAAAAAAAATGGAAAAGCAGTTAGTCTCACCAGAAAGGGTAGAAAAGGCAAAAACCAGTGGACACAGCATATGGAGGGCTAATTATTCAAGATATAATATCAATGTGAAAGAGTACCATCCTGTGTTGGCAAAAAATTGGGGGAACTCACTGTTCAAGATGGCAGAGAGGCTGCAGGCTTGCCGCTAACTAAACACAAAAGGGAAAAGATATTTAATGTAAAAGAACAAAAAAAAAACCCCAAGGAAAATAGAGTTGGGCCCGAACCATGATCCCTAATGATAGAGTAAGACCGATTAAAGTTACCATGACAGTTCATCAAGATTTCCCCCTAGGTAATTTGAGATCCAGGGGGTTTCCAAATCTTCACAATTTTTTTTTTAGACTTCTCACATAAGATGTCAATTTTATTTTTTATTTTTTTTGGTTAAGTCCCATGACCGAGGAAAAAATCCCTGAAGTCCACTTCAGAAGGAGGACCAAACAGAACTTGGCTCCTGGTTTTGTATGTATATAATATGCATGTAATGACTGAAAAATATTTACCAACTACTTGTCCTTTTTGTATGCTAAACAAGCCAGACTTTAATTTGTAGCCTTACTGGAATCCATCCAAGTCTACCCATTTTTCCAATGTGTTTTCATTTCCCCCATCTAGAGGCTTCTGTCTCCTAAATTCTTCCTGGTATATTGCTTTGCAATGTAACTTTATTAATCTTATTCCGGTAGGCAGAGCATGGCATTTACAATCCTTTTCTTTAGGTTAAGTGTGTGATTTCATTAGTATGGTTTTACTCTTCATGTTTACTGAGCTCTCATTTCCCCTAACTCAGTTTTCTTGTCCTCCTGAACTCTGCCTAGTAAGGTTGCATTCTTCCCTCAGACATAAATTGTAAAGGCAGTGGAAAGCAGCATGTGTGCAATCATGCTGGCCCTCCCCATCTCACTGCCCATGAAGCCTGTAATGGATAGCAATTCCATCAGTAGTCAATTTTAAGACTTTTTTTTTTTTTTTTTTTAACCAGTAAACCTACCTTCATATGAAGAGGTGCTTAGTGCATTCTTTAGCCTATCAAATCCTAGGCATTTGCATCTTACATAATATATCTTATCTCTTATCTATATGTTGTATTATAGTATCTTTTATATAATGCATTTTATCTTTGATGTATTTTAGATAAGCTACATCATCGAAGATACAATCATCTTAATCTAAGATAATGTATTGTATCTTGGCACTGGATCTTGAATGACGAATAGTCCAATAAGGTATCCGTTAAAGGATGGATTATATAGACTAATATAAATGGACCCATGCATAAACATAATTCTGATATACGGTATATTTCAGAGGATTTTAAATGGCCAACTCCAGTCCAAACTTTATATGCGTGTGTGTTTTTTCTTTGGGGGGGTGGGGAATAGAGTTGGGGGGGAAAAAAAGTTATGTTTAATGTAAATGCTCTTTCTCACTATAGATTTTTCTTTCTGGTCTGCCTTCTTTTACTGGTCTGCCCCTGCATCAATATTATCTGGACCGGAAGTCATGGACAAGAAGTGTCTCGCCTTTTTGGAGCTTTCTCCTTCCTGTCTAAATAGAAATCCAGGAATGGACTTTTGTGCATACTTACCTTGGTGCAGCTTTGCTTAAAGTATCCAGTGGGCTGTGCTACATACTATACAGTTACATGTGATCATCTGGGTCCTGCTCCAGAAGCTTCCCTTCTGTACACTAAAGCCAGCCAGGTGCCCACAGTTACAATACTGGCACCGCTGAGCGGAGGGGGGCTTGATCCCCCACATCTCTGGACCCTGGAACAGGTAAGTGTTTGATTATTAAAAGTCAGCAGCTGCAGTATTTGTAGCTGCTGACTTTAAATTTTTTTTTTATTTTTTTTTTTTTTTATGGAAACTCCACTTTAAGTTCAAAAACCGAATCCCTGAGTTGGAAAAAAAAATCGCCTCCCCTTGTAAATTCAATCAGGTGTAGCTAATCACCTTCTCAATTGCACACAAAACCATTTGACTTTCAACTGTGATCAGTTCTGGTCATTTTAGCTTAATATGAAAGGAGCTTTCCTGGAGCTTTTCAGTCCCTGATTGCAACTGAAGCAAACAATCGACTATGGGTGGCAAGGCACTGTCAAAAGATCTCTGGGATAAAGTTGTGGACAGGCACAAGTCAGGAGATGGATACCACATTTTTTTTTTCAAAGGCTTTATCAATGCCTAGAAGCACAGTGAAGTCTATTATTAAGAAGTGGGAGGTATTTGGTACAACACAGACCCTCCCTTGATCAGGATGTCGCTCCAAACTGGATGAAAGAGCCAGGAGGAAACTGGTCAGAGAGGCTACCAAGAAGAGGCCTACAGCAACTCTGAAGCAGTTGCAGGAATTTGACAAACAGTGGTCATTGTGTGCATGTGACAACAATATCACAAATGTGACTTTTATATGGGAGGGTTGCAAGAAAAAAGCCACTCAAGAGGCACATGCAGTCACGACTGAGCTTTACCAAAATACCCCCCTTAAGATTGAGGCCACATGAAAAAAGGTGTTGTGGTCAGATGAGTCTAAAATGTAATTATTTGGCCTCAACACCAAATGCTATGTCTGGTGGAAATACAATAAAGCTCACCATCTAAATAACACCATTCATACAGTAAAGCATAGAGGTGGCAAGATCCTGTTATATCTCTGCAGCAGGGACTTGAGCACTTGTCAGGATAGAAAGAAAAATGCATAGGGCAAAATACCATCCAATTCTTTGGGGAAATCTGCTGCCCTCTGCCAGAAAGTTGTCAATGGGAAGGTTTACCTTTCAACATGACAATGACCCAAAGCACACAGCAAAAATGACCACACAGTGGTTGAAGGAGAAAAAGGTGAATGTTCTCGAATGGCCTAGTCATGGCCCAGACTTAAACCCCATTGAAACTCTGTGGAATGACTTGAAGACTGCAGTCCGCAAACGGTCACCATCAAATTTAACTGAACTTGAACAGTTCTGCTAAGAAGAGTTTGCAAATATTGCAAAGCATAGATGTACAAAGTTAGTAGAGACAGACTAAAGCTGTAATTAAAGCAAAAGGTGTTTAAAAAAATATATACTACAATGATATGTACCATTTACAACAATCTTAACTCTTATGTTCACTTTTGATAAAATTAAAAAAATGTATGGTTAAAAATATATATATATATATATACTGACACAAGGGGGTGATTCTGTTTTTGAATAAAAAATTCTGACATGTTGGTGTTATCTTTCACTTGGATGTTATAAGTTGTGTCCTTATTTCAGGCTGCAAAGCAACAAAATGTGATTATTTTAAATGGGGTGATTTTTTTCTATATGTAGCTTTATCGGACTCCCCAGCAGCCCTCCAGATATCCGATTATAAATGCTTACATCATGCCATTCGGTACTACGTGTAATATAAGTTTGCAATTAAGTTAATTCCTAGAGTTTCTCTTAAACCGTTATAAGACAGAACAGGAAGAGAAGGGACACAGAGATCAATAAAATTGTTCAAAATACTTGAACAAGTGGGACTTTAACGGACCAAAAAACAGTAATATACAGTATCTCACAAAAGTAAGTACACCCTCACATGATTGTAAATATTTTATTATATCTTTTCATGTGACCGCACTGAAGAAATTTTCACTTTGGATGGATGGGATGTTTGGAAATGTCCATAAACTGACAGTAATTACACCCCCCACATCTGTATGTCCCTGGGCTCTTGCATGGACACCACCTTTGAATTCACTCCAGACCAATTTGGCTCTTCTAAAAGTAAATGCTGGACGTTCTGGTAGGAGTGGACCTGCTGTGGGGTCCAGCGCCAGAACATGCCAGTATTTCTGAATGATGTTTTTAAAATGTTCTTGTTGATTAAAGAAGCAAGTGATGATTCTTAATTGCTCCAAATGGGCTTTCTGAGTTTTTAGCTTTATATAACAATTCTTGCCATGTTTTAGTCATCGCTCTTTTAAAAGCTTTTTTAAGCCATTTTTGTGAATACCTTCGTTCAAAGAGTCTAGTCCTAAGTTTATCTGCTTCTTCTTTAAGGCCTGGTTCACACCTATACATTTTATTTTTTTCTTAGTCCTTTTTCTTAGTCCATTTTCAGTTTTGCAGAAACACACTACAGTCCTTTAAACATGGTTTCTTATGGATGTACTTTACATCTGTGCATTTTATAGAAAAGGGCCAGGGTTTTTTTTTAGTTCTGGTTTTTGGTTCCATAGACTTCAATGGTTTAACCACTTCAGCCCGGAAGGATTTACCCCCTTCCTGACCAAGCCCTTTCCAATACAGCACTGCGTCGCTTTAACTGACAATTGCATGGTCATGCGACATTGTACCCAAACAAAATTTGAAGTCCTTTTTTTTTTTCACCCACAAATGGCTTTCTTTTGGTGGTACTTGATTACCTCTGTGTTTTTATTTTTTATTTTTTGCGCTATAAAAAAAAGTGCAACAATTAAAAAAAAAAAAAAAGCAATATTTTTTAGTGTTTGCTATAATAAACAAACAAGAAAATATATAAAAGAACAAATTTCTTCAGTTTAGGCCAATATGTATTCTTCTACATATTCTGGGTAAAAAGAAAATTGCAATATGCCTATATTGATTGGTTTGCTCAAAAGTTATTACTTCTACAAAATAGGGGATAGATTTATGGCATTTTTATTATACATTTTTTTTTTTTTATTAGTAGTAATGGCGGTGATCTGCAATTTTTTTTATCGTGACTGCTAAATTGCGGTGGACAGATCGGACACTTTTGACACTATTTTGGGACAATTGCCATTTATACAGCGATCAGTGCTATAAAAATGCACTGATAACTGTGTAAATGTCACTGGCAGGGAAGGGGTTAAACACTAGGGCGATCAAGGGGTTAAGTGTGTTCCCTCAGCATGTTCTAACTGTAGGGGGGGATGGGCTCACTATAAAATAAGAGATCGCTGGGAGCAGTAGATCCCTGTCGTGTTGCTAGGCAGAACAGGGAAATGCCTTGTTTACATAGGCATCTTCCCCGTTCTGCCTCTCCATGCCATGATCGCGAGCCACGGGTGGACATAGTGTCTGCAGGCGCTCGTGCGCCGCCGATGACTGAGTGACGTACGGGCATCGCTCATGGTTACTTAGGGACCTAACGTGCGTCGGTGGGCTGATGACTCACTACACCACATCGTGACCAGGCTGCTCGACGCTGTGACTGATGTCGTCAGCTGGCGTCCGGGCTCCTGTAATCACGGAGACCAGCTCCATCTGTGTTCGCAGCGCCGCATGGTGCGCTGCCAGCCCAGGGGGCCACCCAGGAGCCTGTACGAGAGACTGTTGTATGACGCCATTCCCGCCACGCCCCATTGTTAACTGGGAACACATATAAAGTGCCAGCCTTGACACACACATGGGAGAGAGTAGCTGCATCGCTGGTTTGCTGCATGATAAGGTAACATTTATTACTTTGATGCCCCCCCTCTTTCTCACTAGTATTCTTCTTACTGATTGGCTTTAATTTTTAAAGGCAATACCAATGCTTGCAATTAGATTATACATACGCCCAAGCAAAGAGTCAGTTGCAACTGACTCGTATTCAATCAAGAATGTGCTTCTATTTTACCCCTTTACATCTGGGTGCGGCATCCATATGGCTTTGAACAGGGGTCAAGTCCTGGGAAAGAAAGTGTGGGAACTCCCACCCAAGAGCCACTCCCCCACCAAAATAAAAAAATTATACGCTAATATGCACGAACGCTTCAAAAGTGGTATTTTTCATCCAATTTTCGTATTGTGTGCATGAAGCTTAACTGTTAGCACATAAAAAAAAAACAATCCTCAAACATAAATACAGTAATTCTCTGAATAATCAGCATTCATTCAATTGTGTTTCCATGCAAATGTGGACATCATGTTCTGATCTTTATTGGGGAATTTTATTTTGTATATAGAGTGTTTATGTGGTGAGTTTACACTTTTCATTGATCAGTTTGGATAACACAGGGTTAAACGGAAAGGTCATAAATTAACTGCACATTATATGGACAGAATGCTTGGGGAGATAGTGATGTGTTCCTGCTTAGGAGATGTATGTTAGCTTAGGGGGCTGCAAACTCTGCAGGGCTCCAACACACACTCGCTGCTATTCCAATGCTTCACATATTTCCACATAAACTTCCCTATTGGCATTAAACTTTGCCAGGTATTGTGCTCAGCTTACCACCCCAAACTGATGTTCCTCCCTCAGCTCACCTCTCTCCCTGCATGTCCTGTGAGCAGAATAGCTGTGCACCTCCTCTGGGTTCTCTCATCATATGGCACTGAAGATAGAGGAGGGGGGGATTTAGCGGGACACACAGAGCAAGTATGCAGGAGACTGGGGGGGGGTGAGGAGACAGAAAATCAGAAGGGGTCGGCGAGGGAGGAGCGCATCATGAGGTCTGACTAAACACAATCCCTTAGCAGCAGGGACCTGATCGACCCGTCAGCTAGCTGTGATTGACAGGTAGATCGAAGCGGAAGCTGTCATGGGGCCCCTTACTGGCAATGCCTGAATGGTCAGTCCACCCCTGGTGTGCGTCACTTACTATTGCAAGCTGTGTCGGTGGCTGCTGGTGTAGCACCTGCCACACAGCTCGCATACTTCAAAATCTTGCAGGACACGGCTGCTAATGGGAACTGAGTTCCTGTTGTGGAAAAAGTACAGGAACTCCGTTCCCATGCGTTCCCGCAGGACTTGAGCCCTGGCTTTGTACCCCTAAGAATATTCCAAACCGCCACTGTGGTCTAGACAAGTGCTATTCCACCATTTTCCATCTGCTGACTCTCTTGTACTCCATATAATATAGGTATGTTTAGGATCATTGTAATTTTCTTCACTATCTGTAACATTTATTCCTACTATATCATTGATGAAACATTTATATTAATTTAGATGTTTGATGCCGCTTTTCCACATACACAGGTCTTTGCCTCTTATAGCAGCACCTCTCTGTGCACACTGCACATTACATCGCACTTACTTTATTTATTATATCCTGCACAGACATGAAGCCCACTCATACCACTACCTGGATTTCTGCCCTTCGGTTTTCTTGCGGATGATGTTTTGTGCACCCGGTCCCTCTCCTGCGGGCTCCTTCCACATCTCCCGGTACAGACAATTGGGACAGCGTCTGATTCCTCGTCCCCCATTTTTCAGACTTATCATGATAGTTGCATGCATCTGCCCCTGAAGAGTGGTATTATCCACGAAACGTGTCGGAATTTTAGGATGCATTCTCATGCCTACTAATAGGAACCTACTTAGACTCATTATCTACAACCAAATGATTATACTGTGTTTCTTACCATTGATTACGCTGTATACGGCCATTTAGATGATGTGTACATGTATGAATCTGCAATAATTCATTTTATCCATATTAAATCTCTTGTCAATTTTATATGACGTCCCTTTGATATGTAATTTATTCATGAGGTCAACACCATGTATGTGTGTGTGTATACATATTAAACCTTTTCTACTATGTGCATCATTGTTATGTATTGTCAGACTCAATATGCCAACTAAATATACTTTCTAACGATCTCACATAATCCCACCTTCCTTTTTCTCATACCTGAACCAGGGATGGAGTCACACACCACGTGCTTCATTTAAAGTCCCAAACTCCCCCCTATTATTCGATTTGATCAACTTGGTACATTCAGCCTGCCCATACATGGTTTAATTCTCGGCCAGTTCCTGCTGAACCAACCGAGATTCGAACCATCTATGGGCCACCATTAGATGCTTATAATGTGAGTGGGACATTTGAAGCACTCATACAAGATTTGTATATACATACTGATGACCTCCTCTGTAATGAGGATATCTATCAGCCTCCAAAAAATGGAGACAGTCCAAAAGCTGGCCAATTATCTTAATGGAAAAAGGTCTCTTTGATAGCTGATTATCTCCCTATAAATGGAGACCTTTAGGTTATTTATTTGTTCTTTTCACTCCCTTTGCTCCTACCATTTGCTGAGTTTGCTTCTTTTATCTTTACTATTTTTTGTCACTCAATTGAGACCTTAATTTTCTCAGTTCCTCATTTCCTTATCACTTGTAGGGAAATACAATTTACATTTCATTAGCAAAACCGTGATAACACACACTATCATCTGATAACATTGTTAGGTTATTTTAACTGGCTGTTTGAACTTTCTGAATGGTTTTAAATAGGCAGATGTTGGAGAAATAGAGCTGTAATATATTTACACACGTTATTTTATTTAAATAGTATTGAGAGAAACATGGGGACTGCGTTGCTGACTTCCTGATAAGCTACCAGGCTGCTAATAGCTTCAATACCTTCAGTAACTGATCTGGAACAAGCATGCAACAAGTAAAGTAAATTCACAATTCCTGATCTGCATGCTTGTTTTGGGTCAGTGACTCAGAAATTAGTGATGCTACTGGATCAGAATGACAGCCCTACTAAGCAACCAGTATTAGGAGAATAGTGTGCCTTTGCTCCTGTGCAGTGGTACTTTTGAGGCTTAGCGCCAAAGTCTCCTGTTGAAGGAAGGTGTTTCGGCTTTTTTTTTAAATTGTATTGTGCTACAATAAAGGTGTCATTCAGAATCCATGTCACCGCACCACCATGCAGATATTCTACATGTCAACCACAAATGCATATTATTATTATTATTATTATACAGAATTTATATAGCGCCAACAGTTTACACAGCGCTTTACTATATAAAGGGGGACAGTATGATTTCAATACAGAAGGAATGGGAGGGCCCTGCTCATGAAGCTTACAATCTAAAGGGAGGGGGAAGTGGTACCGAAGGTAATATCTGCATGGGATTATCTGATGGAGGTGACTTGGGTACAGTTCTTAAGTGGAACTGGGGTACAGTTCTTAGAATAAGTGAGTTTTCAGGGATAACCTAAAGGCAGACAGGGTAGGAGCAAATGGGCCAGGGAGTTCCAGAGGAGGGGAGAGGCTCCTGGAGGTGCACATGGGAGGAGGTAACAAGGGAAATGGAGAACATGAGGTTTTTGGAAGAACGGTGAGAGATTATGGCTCAAATTGCATCGCTTCCCCACAAAATGGTGCAAGACCCTTTTTTTTTTTTTTCCCCCCGCACTTGAATTGCATCGCATGGGTGTTCAGTTATCCTGAATGAGGAAAAGGCCGGGCGGTGGTTCAGTTATCCTGACTGGGCGTCATATGACGTCTAGCAGGATAAGCCGTGATCGCGTGCCCGTGGGGGCGTGCAGCATGCCGATCGGGGGTGCGATGTGTCAGGGGGGTCTGTGCTCATTGTTTATCAGCACAGCCCCCCTCCCGTGCGGATGCCTGCCCAGGACCACCAGGGATGCCCACCAGGTATGCTACCCTGAAACCACCAGGGATATGCTAATCAGTGCCCAGGCAGATGCCAATCACTGCTCATCAGCAATGCCTGCCAGTGCCATCAGTGATGCCTTTCAGTGCAGCCTTTCAGTACCGCCTATCAATGCCCCTCAGTGCCATCTCATTGGTGCCGCTTATCGGTACACGTCAGTGCAGCCTCATCAGTGCCCATCAGTAAAGGAGAAAACTTACTTATTTACAAAATTTTATAACAGAAACAAAAACTTTTTTTTCTTTTTTTTTTTTTTCAAAATTTTCATTCTTTTTTTATTTGTTTAGAAAAAATAAAAACTGCATAGGTGATCAAATAGGACCAAAAGAAAGCTCTATTTGTGGGAAACAAAATGATAAAAATTTTGTTTGGATACAGTTTAGCATGAACACGCAATTGTCATTTAAAAAATGACCGCGTTGAAAATTGTCTTGGGCAGGAGGGGGGGTGCCTGAAATTGAAGTGGTTAAACATATTAACATATAATATATAAAAAGTCCATTGTTCTGGCAAATTAAAACAATAAGGCCCCTTTCACACTGGGGCGGGGAGCCGCGGTGACGGTAAAGCAGCGCTATATTTAGCGCTGCTTTAGCGTCGTTTTAACCGCGGTTTTCGGCCGCTCGCGGTGCGGTTTTAACCCCCGCGAGCGGCCGGAAAAAGGGTTAAAGACCCCCCGCAGAGCGGCGGTATTGCCGCGGTTTCACCGCGGTGTCCCATTCTAATCAATGGGAAGGAGCGGTATAGGAGCGGTGAACACACCGCTCCTATACCGCTCCAAAGATGCTGCTAGCAGGACTTTTTTTGTCATCCTGCTAGCGCACCGCTCCAGTGTGAAAGCCCGCCGGCTTTCACACTGGAGTTAAAGGGGCCGGATTTTTTCATGCGGTGAACAGGCGCTATTTTTTAGCGCTGCACCGCATGAAAAACGCCCCGGTGTGAAAGGGGCCTAACAGAAGAAAAGTGGCACACTATATTAAAGTAACTAATGTGATATGACACATATAAATAAAGTGCATGAATGACTTGGTGCAAAACATGCATTATCACACATATTAAATAATAAATAAATAAATGTCCATTGTGCTGGCAAAGCAAAATCCTGTGGTGGTGCTCCAAAGTTGACTTGTGCTCCCCCCGTGTGAATCTGCTCACCTCAGGCCGTTTGACTGCACACCTAAGTTTGTTAAAAAAAACGCCTGTGAACCACCCCTGGGTTCTATGTGAATGAAGCTCTTTGTGATCCTGAGATGTACAGCAGTAAGGCCCCTTTCACACTGGGGCGGGAGCCGCGGTGACGGTAAAGCAGCGCTATATTTAGCGCTGCTTTACCGTCGTTTTAGCCGCGGTATTCGGCCGCTCGCGGTGCGGTTTTACACCCCACGAATGGCCGAAAAAGGGTTAAAGACCCCCGCAGAGCGCCGCCGTAGCGGCGCTTTGCGGCGGTATTGCTGCGGTATTACCGCTGTGTCCCATTCAAATCAATGGGAAGGAGCGGTATAGGAGCGGTGTATACACCGCTCCTATCCCGCTCCAAAGATGCTGCTAGCAGGACTTTTTCTACCGTCCTGCTAGCGCACCGCTCCAGTGTGAAAGCCCGCCGGCTTTCACACTGGAGTGAATGGGGCCAGATTTTTTCAGGCGGTATACAGGCGCTATTTTTAGCGCTGTACCGTCTGAAAAATGCCCCAGTGTGAAAGGGACCTAAGTTCCTCAGTCCATATATAAAAATAAAGTCTAGATGGTGTTTTATTGTTTAAAAAATGTATTTTAAATACTCAGTTTACTCAGTATCCAGCTTATCAGTTTATTCAGTTTATCAGCTTTGAGCCTAGGTTCACACTACTGGGATACGATGTACTGCAAATTTGATCGTTTTTTTTTTTTTTTTTGTCCTGTGTGAGGTGCGAATTTGTCTTGTGTTTTGAGGTGGACAGGGGCGAACTTACCGCAAATTTACCACAGATTTCAGGAGAGGCAGACAGTGAACAATTCACAGAAATGTGAACTGTGTGCTGTGAGTTTACTGCAAGTTCAATTGAAGCCTATGAAGATAACATTTCTTTCCTGACAGACTCCATGGCAGCAACGTGTGGGTTTAGCCCCGCCTCCATTACCCTATAGGACACTACTCCCATAAATCTTTGCTCCCTGCCCACGGCCGTGTTCTTTTTTTGTCCTCCTCCGAAGGACCTAGTTGGTGGTCTTTCTACCTGAAGATAAGTTTCCCCACGATCCTGATTGGCCGATCTGCGACTCTGGATGGGAAAGTCGCATGGCTCCGCTAAGCCCTAGCTATTAGCAGGGTATGGAGTGGGCAGTGGAAGAGGCGCAAGGAAGAAGCCTTTATCCTAGCCACTGGCAGGCAGGCTGCGCACTGGTCAGACAGCCAGCTACTAGCAGGTGACCCGTTTTTGCCCTGGAGAAGTCCGGTCTTACCTTCGGCCTGGTCGATCGTGGAGGAGTGGTGAGAGTATCGATTTTTCTTTTCATGGCAGCAGTGTTTGTTATTACCTCCTGTGCGGTTCCTGTAGTTGTTGTTTGTTTGAAGCATGTGTGTTTGTTTTTTCTCAGGCATGGCGGCTGGTTCTTCCTGCGTTCCAGCCTCCGTATCACTTCCGCTTTCGTTTTTCGGGCGTTCTGCGCATGCGCGAGCACGGTACGAGAGCGAGGCTTGGTTCGCGCATGCGCGATAGCGGCGATTTGCCGCTATTCGCGCATGCGCATTGGGACGGCAGTGACGTCACAGGGGCGCGCTATTTAAACTAGGGAAATAGCCTGCAAGCTTTGGGAATGATTGCAGGTTACTCCAGTGTCTTCCCCAGGCTCCTGTGTTTGCAGCTACTGGTAAGTGGCTTTTCTGGGACAGGTCAGAGGAATCTTCCTGTCCCTTGCATTGATCTCTGTCATTCTCAGTTCAGATGGACATCGCTGAGGACATGGATTCACCACTGCCTGTCTGTGGCCAGCCCTCTCAAAAAAGGTATTGGGAATATGTCTTTTCCTGATGGTCTGGTAATTAGGGAAGGGTGTGTGCCTGATTGCTTATCTATTGCCTGATGTTTTGTTTTGTGTGTGGTCTTTGTCTTTTGTTTTTTCCTCAGCCCTTCTAGATCAGATACACATCGCAGCTCTCATAGAGGAAGCGACTCCTCCAAGTCGCAAAACCGGCAATCCTCTTCCAAATCAAAACATGGTGGTTCCTCCTCTAAATCAGGACACCGTAATGATGAGCGCTCTCACTCCAGTCGCTCTACTAATTCCTGCTGGGGATGCAGAAGTCAAGCTCCCCCAGGAAGATCCTTATGCGACCTTTGTTTTTCCAAGGCCTCCAAAGAAAGAGGAGATACGGATCAACATCTTAAATCCCTGGTGGAAAGGGTTGTGAAGGAGTCGCTCAGGAACATGGATGATCATTCCCATACACCTCCAGCGGAGCAGTCTCGTTCTCCAGTAAGGGAGACCCAGTTGCAAGATACCTGGGAGTCCTCGGTTCAGAGCCACCCTTCGGTTGCCATATCCGACAGTGACTCAGAGGAAGATAGCCCTCCTGTGGGCTTTGATTTTGCTCTGCTCCCACCCTTGGTTAAGGCTATCAGAGAAACGCTTAATTGGGAAGACCCAGTAGAAGCTGCTCCCAAGCAGAGGAAATTCTTTAAACAATTAAAGAAAGAGCGTGTTAATTTTCCTTTTATTGCAGAGCTTGGCGAAATCGTCACGGACGAATGGGGCAAGGTGGAGAAGAAAAATTCCATGCTTTCCAAAATCGCAAAACTCTATCTCACTACCAGAGGAAAAGATCTCAGTGGTAAGGGACAGAATCCGTCCAGCTCTTACGGCTTCCTACCTTCATGCTCTCCAGTGCCTGAGAATTATAGGCACCATGGTTTCAACAATCCCGATGGTGAGATGGGCACAGTGGAGGATGAGGCCTTTTCAGAAGGGCTTCCTTCAGCAATGGACAGGCAACAAAGCCCAGACGATTCGGATTACTTCATCCATGAAGAACTCCCTTCTATGGTGGCTACAACGGGAGAACCTGTGCAACTGCCATTCCATCCGTCCCATCCCATGGGTAACTATAACCTCAGATGCCAGCAACAGGGGATGGGGGGCCCACTGCCTGGCGGAAGTCGCCCAGGGCACTTGGGATCCTCCCTCCAGAAGGACAGTGTCAAACGTCCTGGAATCGAGGGCGGCCTTCCAGGCCCTTCTGGCTTTTCGTCACCTGATCCCAGGGGCCTCGGTCCAACTCAGACTGGACAATACCACAGCAGTGGCATACATCAGAAGGCAAGGGGGCACCCGAAGTTTTTCCCTTCTCCAAGAAGTGGAACCGATCATGTCTTGGGCTCAGAAGAACCTGAAGGATCTGACAGCGACTTATGTGCCAGGAATTCAGAACGTCCAGGCAGACTTCCTCTCCCGAATATCTCTAGACAACAACGAGTGGTCTCTCCACGAGGAGGTATTCGATTGGATTCTAACACTGGGGATCTGCCCAGAGGTCGACCTGTTTGCCTCCCCATGCAACAAGAAAATAGTAAAGTACTATTCAAGGTACAGAGATCCGCAAGCCTACGGGGTAGATGCCCTGACGGAGAAATGGTGGTTCCTCAAGGCGTATGCCTTTCCTCCAATTCCGATCATCCTACAGTTCCTGAAGAGACTCAGGTCGGAAACAGCAGAGGTAATTGCAGTAATTCCCTACTGGCCCAACAGGCCTTGGTTTCCGCTTCTGACACTCCTCAGTGTCAAGGATCCGGTTCCGTTACCATCCAGACCAGACCTCTTGTCCCAAGGTTCGAGGTTACATCCCTGTCCGGATCACCTGCACCTAAAGGCCTGGTTTTTGAGAGGGGAAGGTTGGAAGCGTCAGGCTGTCCATTAGAGGTTATTCCCACTCTCCTTAGTGCAAGAAGAGGTAGTACCAATCGGGTGTACGAAAGGATCTGGGCGAAGTTTACCAGTCACATGGCTTCCAGGTCTAGTTCCTACAATACATTGGCAGTTCAGGATGTGTTGAGCTTCCTTCAAACAGGATTGGATATCTCACTTTCTGTTAGTTCCCTGCGTGTCCAAGTTTCTGCTATCTCAGCATTTTCTGGAGTCACGTGGGCCAATCATCCTTTGGTTCAACAGTTTTTCAAAGGTGCAGTCAGGCTTAGGCCGCAGAAGAAACCCAGGTTTCCAAAATGGGACCTTCCTCTGGTGTTGGATTTCTTTACTCAACTCAACAAATCACTTTCAGTTAAGGAACTAACACTTAAAACCTCTTTTCTGGTGGCCATAACATCGGCGAAGAGAATTTCAGAGATTCAGTCGCTAGGCTCCAAGGAACCTTTCCTCACCTTCTTCCCGGATAGAGTGGTCCTCATTCCAATGCTGGGATCAAATCCCAAAGTAACCACTGTTTTCCATGAAAACCAGGAAATCACTCTACCTACCTTCATGTCTGATGGAAGTTCGGATCCACATCCTCTTGACATGGGTGCTACACTAAAGGAATATCTGGATGTTACAGCTTCATTTCGTCAGACTGACTCCCTCTTCGTTCTGTTTCATGGAAAGAATAAGGGCTCTAAAGCTTCTGTTAGATCCATTGCTGCGTGGGTGGTCCAAGCCATCCAGTGGGCTTACAGAGAGAAGGGCTTGGCTCCTCCTGAGGCGGTGACGGCACATTCCACCAGGAGTCTTTCCACATCATGGGCAGCCTCGCGTCACGTGGCGCCGGAAGTAATCTGCAGGGCAGCGTCTTGGTCTTCAATACATACGTTTATGACCCATTACTGTGTTGAACCTGCATCCTTAACTTCTGTTAAATTTGGTTTAAAAGTCCTGTCGGTTGACAGCGTTAAATAAATCTTTTCTGTTCAGCATTTTGCCCACCCAAGTGTGTTTATTGGGCGAGTTATTTCCCACACGTTGCTGCCATGGAGTCTGTCAGGAAAATGGAAAATTCCTATCAAAATACTTACCGTAATTTTCCTTTCCTGATGGACTCCATGGCAGCAGGAGTTCCCTCCCAAATGGCTGGAGTAGTACTAGTTATCGAACACGGCCGTGGGCAGGGAGCAAAGATTTATGGGAGTAGTGTCCTATAGGGTAATGGAGGCAGGGCTAAACCCACACGTTGCTGCCATGGAGTCCATCAGGAAAGAAAATTACGGTAAGTATTTTGATAGGAATTTTCCATTACTGCACCATAGAAATTTGCATCGCACCCGCAGGCAACACGCACAGGCCACAGGACCCTTTTTTTTTTTTCTTGCACCAAATTCGCAATGCATAGATGTGAACCAAAGCCCTGGAATACAATGCTTTTTACACGACCTGCGAATCTGTGTGTTCCTAAACGCATCAAACCCGCTGTAAATTTGCATCAATGTGAACCCAGGCTTAAAGATTAAGTCTGGTTATTTATTAAATCAGCACAATGAACAATACTTGCATTAAATGTGAAGTGTCCCTTGTGCTGGTGGCTACTCTACTCATTAAATACCTCAGTCCTCTGCTTCCCTACTATACCTGCCCCCCCCCCCCCCTGCTCCATTCATAGAAGCTGAACTATTTCTTTCCCAGAAAGAAAATAATTTTATGAAGAGAGGATGGGTGGATAAATGAAAGGTCTGCTTCCTCCATTCATAGAATGCTTTTTATTCTGGGAAGTGATAGTATGGCTTTTATGAATGGAGGAGGGGGGCGTGAAGGGCAGACATAGCCACCACTTTTGACAGCTACCTGTGACCGGTCCAGCGACTCGTATCAACCCCTGATGGACTGGAAGATCACAGCTGTGAGGGTGTGTGGGGTGGGTGGCAGAGGGCTGAAGATGTCAACTAACAGAGTGGCCACCAACACAAACAACATTTTGTATTCAATGTAAGCACTGTGGCTGGTGCTGATTTAGCCCCTGGTCACACAATTTCAAATCGCATGACAAGTCGCACCCTATTGTCTGCATTGAAAGCGGTCAAATCGGTGCAACTCTGACTGTCGGAGTCGCACCGATTTTGAAAGTAGTGCCTGCACTACTTTTTGCAAGTTCAGGTGCGACCTGCATGGACATCTGAAGTCGCACAGATGTCTTCCAATTGGCACCTGAAGTAGCACTGAAATGCTGCTTTGAAATTGTGCTACTTCAAGTAAAGTAGCACAATTTCAATGTCCCGATCAGTATGTCCGGGGTGTTGGGGTGCTTTCACGCGGATTCGTTTTTTATGTGCAAAGTGGAACAAAATTGCATGAAAACTGTTTCCCTTTTAAATACTATGAAACTCTTCACACCAATACGCTGCGGGTGCGCTGCATTTTTAAAAGTCCTGCCTGCTGCATTTTTTGGGGCATGTTTAAAAAAACGCATCTCCCCATTGAAATGAATAAAAATGCATCAAAAATGCACAGCTTTTGCGCTTTTCCATGTGTCACAGGTGTATGTTTGGAGAAAGCAGAAAACGCACCAAAAATGCATATGTGTTTTTACAGTTTTTTTTTTTTTTTTCTAATGGAGCAGTGTGAAAGGGTCCTTTAAAAATAACTAAGCTGAATACTAAAATTAAATTTTCTAAGCTGTGTCGAAAAAAAAAAGAGAAAATCCAATTGGTTGCTATGGGCAACAGTACCAGTTAAGATAGAAGTGGTCTCGGACACCTTTTTATGAATCCCCCCCCCCCCCATTGGTGTTTGAAGGGGCTGTCCTGTATGGGAGAGAAGCTTGGGGTGGCAGGACGTGTATATGCGAGTTGCATTCAGCAGACTCTCAGTAGGTCATCTGCCTTTGGCTCAGTGTCCCCTTTGTTCTGAGTGGCACGTTGTTTCCCTAGCAGTGTGTCCTCTCTCTTCCCTCACATGTGCTGCATGTTTCCTCCTCCCACCAGCAGCTCTGTGCTGCCTCTCCAGGATCCTCTTTCCTAGCGAACAATCTCAAGGGACCCAGTGTGGGAAGCACGTATTTCCGCACTAAACTTCTCTTTTTTCTGACTCCTGAACAAAAGGAGCTGCAGCCTTGGATTTCCTAGACCTGGCTCTTTTTTTTTTTTTTGAAGAGGACTCACACTGTCACATGGCCACCTGGATCACTGTGTGACCTTTAAGCTGTGCAAACTTGGATGGATTTCTGGATCAACTGTTAGAAGTGCGGTTGCCATGGATGTGAGAGTGGCTGGAAAGGGGCTGCACGATGTACAGTAACATCTGGTCTAGTGCTCTTTGCTGCTGCAAGCTGGGAAGGGGCTGTGCTGTCCAGCCAGAAGACAGGGGACTGCTCCTGTACAGATGTGACAACTTGACTGCCATTCACTGGAGATCTGCAGTGCACAGTGAGTGTTCATGCTGCAAGTAACTGCTGGCAATGTGCTTTGCAATCCATAGAGCTGCACTCATTTCCCATATCTGCTACTTGTGACAGAGCAATGTAGAAGTCAACGAGATGCTGATGTACTGGAGACTCTGCTGGAACAACCATCATAGAAGTGGACTGTTAAGGCTGCATGCACATAGGGGATGCACAGAGCTGGGTACATCTGTCCACTGCTCCAGGTGAGATGGAGAAGGCTGTCACTTTACAGCTGCTGTTGCTGCTTTGCGGTCTGTGCTCCGGTGTTGAGGAGAAATGCCCACAGCCATGTGACTGCCAGCATCTCCAGCATGTCCTCTGCTCAAACAGAGGGCTAGACTCTGTACCCAAATCTAGCCACATACTGAATCCTTTGGGGACCAAAACCTACAGTCTAGGAGGAAATTTTATCACCAACATCAGCGCTACAGACTTTACAAACTACTTCAATCTACAACGGCTTGATCTGCAGTACAATCAGATCCATTTCATTCATCCCAAGGCATTTGACAAGCTTTCCCATCTGGAAGAGCTCTACCTTGGCAACAATCAGCTTCAGACGCTTACCTCTGGTGCATTGTCCGCTCTTAAGAAACTGAAAGTTTTGAATGTGAATAGCAACCGGCTACAAAATGTCAGTCGTGCCAGTTTCTCTAGCCTGGGGTCACTGATCAAACTAAGACTGGACGCTAATAATGTGCAGGTACTGCATGGCTCTCCCTTTCAGGGTCTCTCTAATCTGCTTTATCTCCATCTGGAAAACAACAAACTTACAAATATCAGTAAAAACGCATTTGCAGGGCTTGTAAAATTGCGTTTACTGAGCCTGTCGGGGAACCCCCTAAACTCTTTACGCCATCCCACATTTTTACCACTGCGCTCCCTTAGCACACTTATCATGGCTGGAAATAATCTGCAGCAACTGGGACCAGGTGTTTTTCATGGGCTACAGAGGCTTTCCAAACTCGTTCTTAGCTCAAGCGGGATTTCTCTTCTACACAGCAAGACTTTTCAGGGATTGGGATCTTTGCAAGAGCTGCACCTTGATGGAAACTTACTGAGTTATCTGCCTGAAAGCCTCCTAGTATCACTGCAAAGTTTGGAGGTATTAAATATGAGCCATAATTCTCTCTCCAGTTTGCAACCCAGAACGTTCAATGGATTAAGTCGGCTGAGGGTTTTGGATCTGCAGTATAATATGCTTAGTTTTCTGCCTGGGGATATCCTTGCGGAAAATCCAGCCCTTTATAGGCTGCAGCTAGATGGCAATCCATGGAACTGCAACTGCCATCTCTTGGGGCTCAAACACTGGATTTTGGGAACCCTACACACAAGGATACGAATGCTAACCGTGTTTGTAAAGTGCAAAGAACCTCAGGAAATGGCAGGAAAGTATTTGGACTATCTGGAAGATGCTTATTTGCAGGGAACTGGAGATTGTGTTTATACTACGACTCCTAAAGGGATGTCCAGCACTGTACCAGGTGAACATCTGATTTTGCATCCTTCACCAGAAGGTCAGAAAAGTGAAGCAGATTCTGATCATTTGGATTCGAAAGCAACTATATTACTGCCTGCCTCTACACAATCACCAAAAGTCTTCTTTATGCCTCAAACATTGGCATCTGTAGAACGAGTTCCCACCACCAAATTGCCATCAGGCACCAAAAGGAGCAGTGCAGAAAAACGGCAAAAAATATCACAAGCAGGCAAAAGCAAAAACACAAAGGCTTCTGGTGGAACTCGGAATCCAACACAATCGAAGCTGAACTTGCTGAAGCCTAGCCAGCAGTACCCAGAGACTGAAAAGCAACACCCTGTTACATTCCAGCCAGCAAGTGAGAAATTAAAACAGCTGCCTTTCAAGCAATCTGAGGCTCCAATCTCTGCATCCAACAATTTACATCATAGTCTTCCAGATGTTGAAATTTTACATCAGCAGCCTCCTGCCTCTTTAAATCCTCCTTCCAATTCTGAGCACTCTGATGTAACTGGCACTTTGCATGTAACATCTGAAATGCCAAAAACTGGCGACTCGCACCTGAAGTTAAAAAAAACGCAGAAGGACATCCCAGAAGTAGAGACCTTACATCGGAGTCATTCTGACACATTGCAGCCTTCTTTCCACTCTACGCATCCTGAGCAAAGCGAAACCTTACATCAAGTTGCACCTTTTCCATCCATCCTGTCTGATCCATGTGAATTTAACAAGTTGTATTTACTAAACTTGTCTGTGGAGTACGTAGGAAGCACTACAGCTCGAGTGCGATGGCAAACGATACCACATACTCAAGGGCCTGTCCTGTTCAGGGTTCTTTATGAGCGATTTGGTCAGGGTGGACGCTTTCAGCGGTTTGTCTACCCGAGGGGTCATGCAGAATCTTTAACATTACAGGAGCTGACAGGAGATACTCCATATTTGGTGTGTGTTGAAAGCCTTATTGGTGGCAGAGCTTGTCCTGTGGCTCCTAGGGAGCATTGTGCAGGTCTTGTGACCTTACCTGCAGAAAATGAGCATCCTTGGCTAAACTACCAATTGCTAGCCTTAGTACTGCTTGCCCTCAATGCATTGCTGCTTCTGCTGGGGTTGGTTGCTTGGGGTTCTAGAGTGGCACGCAAAAAATGGTGTCGAAAGAGGGCGCCAGTTCATGTCCGCCAGATGTATTCCACGCGCCGCCCTTACCGGTCTGTGGGAACTGGAGTGTCCACAGATTTTTCAGGTTTTCAGTCACACCGACCCCGGACTGCAGTGTGTGCTCTGGGAGAAGCAGACCTCATGGAGTTCCCTGGCTGTGAGCGCTTCAGAGAGGGGGCAAATATACATAGAGATAATCTACTCCAGAGGTTCACAGACTAATCATTTCATAAATCAGCCAGGAATGTCTCGCTGAATAGCAGCCAAATACAGTGTGGATGATGTGCGTATTATTGAGGATTTGTTCCTAGTGCCTCTTCTAAGAAGTAATGGGCCATCATTCTATAAATATCATTATGTATTTGGTCACATTAGACAACAAGATTTGACATGTCCAACATGCAGACATCCAAGATATAATGTATATTACTAAAAATGAGTTCCGTTAGGCCTCATGCACATAGGCACATGAGGCCATACCAAGTAAACTATTTCCGCACACAAGAGACACAACTGCAGCATACAGATGTCCGTAGTAATGAATGGTGTATGTAAACACATGTATGGGTGGAAATCCCTGGATGTGGCTTGTGTGTGTCAAGGGATTTATGCCTGTGCACATGTCCATGCAAGTACAGTATATACCAGTCTACAGCTAGTGTATGGTCATTAATTATTATGGCTGTGCGCAGCAGCTGTCTCTTTCAGGTGTGGAAATACACCTACCATTCAATGTATGTTGTGCAAAAGGCCTTATTTTTTTATTCAAACAGTCTGTTCACCCAAAACTCATATTTCATGGTTTAGTAGATGCTGTAGTGTTAAAACCTCCCAAATTTATAGAAGACGTATTTGCGCTTGCATGCCTGGTTGTGCACAACTGCTGTGCAAATGTGAGGGGTCCCTTTCTTCCTGTTGGATTTTTTTTGTTTGCTATATGTTATATAAATGCTTTAAAAGGTGCTAAAGCAAGCAAAGATGGGTTGTAGCACCAACAATTCCTAAGGCCCCTTTCACACGGGTGACGGGCACCTTTGCTAAGCAGAATCTGCGTGCTCAGCTGGGGATCTCTCCGCTGATTTGGATGATCGCTATGCAGTGCGGACACAGACACAGTCTCTAGGGGGCAATCGGATTGAAACAGACAGGCGATCAGGTCTGCCGGACGAATGGGGAATAGGACCACTATCCGCCTGTCTGTTTTTGGCGGACATGATCACATCGGATGGCGGCGGGTGTCAGCGGACATCTGCCACTCCCTAGAATAGACTGGAGGGTGGGATCAGGTCCGCCTGAAAATCTGCCAGGCGGACCCGATTGGACAGCCCGTGTGAAAGGGGCCTTAGTATATGTTGCCGTAATAAAGAAGTTTAATGCCCCATAGACAGTCAGAAATTCAGACGGAAAAGGTCCGATCGGATTATGTTGTCGGAAAATCCGATCGTGTGTGGGCTCTATTGTACTTTTTCTGTCGGAAATTCCGCCAGAAAAAATTTGAGAGCAGGATCTAAAATTTTCAGACAAAAAAATTTGATCAGACTTTTTCCAATCGTTTGTAGAGAATTCCGACAAAGTGCCACACATGCTCAGATCAAATTACGAGACCAAAGCTATTGGCTATTAGCCTCTACGTAGTTCCGTCGTACACAATGATTGTCACCACGTTCCAAACAATCGGATTTTCCGACAACTTTGTCTGACCGTGTGTATACAACACCAGTTTCGGACAAAATCCGTCAGAAAAAATCAGACGGATTTTGTTGTCGGAACTTCCGACCGTGTGTACAAGGCATAAGGCTACTTTCACACTGAGGCACTTTACAGGCGCTATAGCGCTAAAAATAGCGCTCTCCTGTCACTCCAGTGTGAAAGCCTGTGTGCTTTCACACTGGTGCGGTGCCAGTCCTGCCAGCAGCATCTTTGAGGCGCTGCAGCAACCGTGTATAAGGCACCCCTGCCCATTGAAATCAATAGGCAGCGTCGCCAAATCGCCTGCAAAGTGGGCGTGATTAACTCTTTATTCAGCCACTAGCGGGGGTTAAAAGTGCCCCGCTAGTGGCCGAAAAGCGCATTTAAAACAACAGTAAAGCGCCGCTAGTTTTACCGCCAATGCCTCAGTGTGAAAGTACCCTTAAGGTCTCATTCACACAGGTAATGACATACATGCGATTATATACATTTATTGTGTATAGAAAAAAAATAAACCTGTGTGTGGACAGCGGCAGATTAGATACTCTGAATGCGTGTAAGCACACCTAAATCATGTAAACTGATTTTTATATGAACAGATTTACATTTGGCATAAAACACAAAATAAAAACTAAACACTCCTGCATTTAAGTAAAATAAATGCTGGAGACCTGTGTGAAGAAGGCTTAGGAAGCCATAGTCTAACTCTGTGTGGACTGGCCCTTTAATAGGCTGCTGCACATCAACTGTATGCAGTTCACGAAAACCAATCAGCTGTGTAGAATGTTAAAAATCTGTATCAGTTTGGTTGAGAAGCAAAACACTTTAGTACCATCTACTGTACTGAACAGGGATGTTGGACTAACGCCCAGTACAGTGATGTCAGCTCACTTGGTGTGATGACACATTTGTGAATGTATAGAGAAAAGCTGTGCTGTGTCTATGCCTGGAATGCTTATATTGGAAGCCTGCAACAATGTAGGAAGGCCTCTGAACCTCATCCCTAGTCTCTGTGGTTAGTTTCCTGGGACAGATGGATTTTCTCCCCCTGTAAACTTTAAAGTTGCAAATTATGGAAAAAATGATGTCAAGCTTTAAGAGCCCAATATATGAATAGTGATGGTCAACCTTGCCAAATTATAGGGGAAACGTCTGTTCCAATTGTATAAAAGAAGATAATGCCTGTGATTAATAAAGTGTAACTAAAGACAAACTTTTTTTTTTATTTTTATTTTTTTATTTAGCTTTGGATAAAGTGGAGAGGGATTAGAACACTTGTGCATTTTTATTGCTGTCTGTGCCCCCGTAAGAGAGATTTACCGTCTCTCTATTTATCCTATTTACTGTTATCATATAAAGTGAAAATAAAAGGAAATCTCAAATTTTGGGTTGAAATCAGAGCAGTAATAGAAGGGAAATCTTCCAATGGGGACATTAGTTCTGTTGTCCTGTCAGGATTTCCCCACTTTGGAAGGATTTCCTCTCACTTCCTGTTTTGGCTATGGGACAGGAAGTGAAGGGAAATTTCCCCTATGGGACAGGAAGTGAAGGGAAATTTCCCCTATGGGACAGGAAGTGAAGGGAAATTTCCCCTATGGGACAACTGACAAACTCCTAAAGAAAATGGAAAAAAAAAGTCTTGCCTTTAGTTACTTTAAGTCTTGCCTCCCACTTATTTTAGTTTTTTTTAGAGGGGGTAAAATCTCTTTAGGACCCTTCTGGAGAAACCTTACAGCTGCAATGGAGCGAGAACGTGGTGCTCTATCTGCTAGCATGGGAACTTCAGAATGGTTCAGATGGTGGAAGATCGACCGACTAAAGTCAGCAAAAGATATAGGAAACGATTAGATACATCAACACAGTGGCTGAATTGCCAGTTTTCAGCCAGTTTTAGATTTTAATTG
Organism: Lithobates sylvaticus; assembly: GCA_028564925.1. Lineage (NCBI taxonomy): Eukaryota > Metazoa > Chordata > Amphibia > Anura > Ranidae > Lithobates > Lithobates sylvaticus. Next base: position 420,374,785 of record CM053030.1, read on the forward strand.
CTAAATATAGCTATTTAAATTTCTAACTTTCAGAACCAAGCATTTCTACCATAAAATGGGAGGGGCTTGTATCCCAAAAACTCAAACCGTTAAAGCTGACCTTGCAGTCCACAGCAATCAAGGACCATATGGTAGTCCTCTCTCCCCCATGCAAATCGCCAGGGCTTAAGAAAAATAAAGGAAACATATACTTGCCTTGAACCCTAGTCTTTAGCTGCTTAGCCGCAATGGTGACACTACTTCCTAGGCAAAATGAATGAAAGCCAGCTTGGTAGTTTTTCTTTAGGTATTTTATTTGGTTATCCTTAGCAATTAAAGTGGTATTAAACCCAAAACTAAAAATGTAATATACTGCAGCTTACCAGACATTAGATGTGGTGGCTGCTTTAGTTTTCTTTTTCATGCTTTTTTCACTCTTTTTTGCACCTGGTGCCCTCACCGTGGATGAAGGAGCCCAAGGGGCACCTTTTTGACAGCAGCATTGTCAGTCTGGGGTGAGGGGCGTGTTAAAAGTACTATCAGATTTAAATATGCTAACAAATTGAAGCCAAACTCCAGCTAAGGCTGGGTTGATACATATGCAAATTGGATGCGGGTTTCCCCTCATTCCAATTTGCGTGACAGGCAAGTGTGACCGGCTCTCAATGGAGCCAGTTCACACGGGCCGGGGCAGTCGCGGCCCGTATTAACAAAGGGTCCGGTGTGTCTTTGGGTCTGGGTTCAGATGCAAATTCAGGCTAAAATTCAGACCTGCATTGGCCCCAAGGCACGAACCCGTGGCTGCACGTGTGTGAATTCAGCCTTATACTTTAAAAGCAGTTACAGCAAACATTTTTATTTTATTTTTTGGATGAAGGTTTTACACAAATTAAAGCTGATCATGGTAAGCACTCAGGCTAGTGTTAAATGGTTTGCCTCATCTCTGAACTGATACGTTCTGGTGAAGAGGTTGTGCTTTTTAAAAACGACAGACTTATTGGCTGGACCACCAAGTGAAAATTAAGAAAGCCTAAATAAGAAAATTCAGCCATCACATAAAAAGAATTGGTAAGCTGCAATATAATAAACAATTGCTTTTGGGTTTAATACCGTTTTAAGGGCAGCGTTGTGTTGGGTACCAGAAAATTATTTTGCCCCTGGTTGCAGTGGATTGTACATAAAGTTAACTGATTAAGAAAATGATTTGATATTCCATGTTGATGTTCTATGTAGATTCTTCCATATTTCCATTACAAAGTCTGGAATGCATGGCAGCTTATCTAACTAACATCCTATAGCCTAAAGTTCAGCTCTGCTAAAAAGTGATATTTAAGTACTGGGTAGAAATTGTCACATGTAAGATAATAGCAAGATATTCTCACTGCAGTGTTGATTCAGATTTTTTATTAAGCCAGATCTTACTGATTTATCATAAAAATAGAACTATTGTAGAATCCAGAAATGGCGTGACACCCTTCTAATGAGCTCCATGATTTGGGGTATTTTAAAGTGGAGATTTGGTTTTAGGGGTCTGGGAAAAATGTAAAAAGGCAATGGTGTCCTTCCAATATTGCATCAAATTTTGGCAGATTGACCTTTAAGAAATTACCTCTTTCGAGCTTTCAGTATCTTTTTTTTTTTTTTTCCCTTTGTATTTTATATCTCTGTAATGAGCTACAATTTTGTGTAATGGGAATGTCTGCTTCCTCCATCTGTTCTCACCACTTACAGATTGAAATAATGCTTGTAGCACCACCTGCTGGTGAAATCTGGTACTGTTAAACAGGCAGTTGGATACAGTGCTTCTGAATAGTCAGTCTCACTGCTGCCTCTGTGGGGTTATGGAAGGCCACTGTGGAATTAGAAAACATTAGGGGTAATGTAGGTTTGACATTTGCTTTTAACACCTTTAATGACAAAAGTAGTATGTTACCTTAACACCTGAGGCGTTTCATTGGCTTCCTGATCATGCAATCGGGAGCCCATCCTATCAGCTCCTGATTGGTACTCTGTGACTGGGAGCTGTAAGTGACAGCATGGTCACAGTGCTGGGGGTACGCAATTTAACTTGCTCTCAACAGAAAACTGCAACGCATGTATGTAGCAGCACAGGAGATCGCCTCTGAGGCCTGATTCACACCTATTCAGTTTGCATATTCCAGGTGCATTTTACATTTGTCAATACACATTTTTGATCCATTGAAGCCTATGGAACCAAAAACCAGAAAAAAATCCTTGGCCCCTTCCATAAAATGCACAGATGGGAACTACATCCATAGGAAACCATGTTAAATGGACTGTAGTGTGTTTCTGCAAAACTGAAAACACGCTAAAAAATGCATAGGTGTGAACCAGGCCTCAATGGATAAAAACAACTTTGCAGCGCTGGCTAAAGCTGACTAATGCCTTGCTATAGCTGTAGGCCATTTGCATAACGTTCCAAAGCCTGACTAGAATACTATCAGGATGTTGCTAGGACATTGCTAAGCGAGGCCTAGTCGTTACTGCTCAATTCCACTATCACAGGAATGAGATTTTCTCTCCCCTAAGGCCTCATTCACATGGGCACCGTCAGTTTAGCCACGTTAAAAACGTATCAGTTCTTATCCGTTGCTACATCCGTCTTCCGTTCCGTTAATATCTATTTTCATTCGTTAATGTACACGTTTACATCTGTTTTTTGATCCATTTACAGCTGTTTCTGTGCCTTTAAGGAAATTACCCAGATAGCATTGCTCCTCCCATACAGATAAACAAAAGAAAAATGATTTCTTCCAACCGGATCTTAACTGATCGGACGTTGACAGACATAGTCAGTTAACGTCCGTTAATATCCGTTTTCACGGATCTGGACGTAGCCTTGTACGTAAAAAAAACTGATAAAATCGGAAGCGGAGGTTAACGGATGGTAACAGATGGTCATCCGTTTGCCCGTAGGAATGCATTGTCGTCCGTTGACGGATGGAAGAAAAACGGATAGACGGTCCGTCCGTGTGAAAGGGGTCTAATGCAGTAGCTCTGAGCTCCGGATAGGAGAGCTCACTCCTATGATGGTGGGGGTGAGCAGTAATAAATGAGCCTCACTTAGCAATGTCCTGGGAGTATTCCATTCAGGCTTCAGGAGTTGCGGTAAGGTCTACACCTATAACAACGGCATTATTCAACTTCAGTCCGAGCTGCACAGTTTGTATACATCTACAGATGCCCCTTATCTGCATAGGCAGTTTTGTTTTGGTATAATTTTAAATTCCCAACGGAAGGTGATTTCTCATTGTCTGTGGAGCTTGTTAGAAACAGAGCTTCAGTTGTTGGGGGCATTTCTATATAACTGTACTGGAGGTACTAGTTTAGGAAAGTTGTTACCGACAGCAACAGATAAGTCTCTGGAATTTCCGGAGTTCAGTTAACAGTCCAGCAGCTGGTTGCTTGCTGTGGTCAGCGGCCCATATTGTGCACACATTCTTCTATTAATGTCAGGGAATAAATGCCTCTTTGCAAGGCACCAGTGACAGTTGCAAGGCATGAAATGTGGTGCCATTACCTACACGTGCTTCCTTCTGGGTCTAAGGAAAGGAATGCAATGTTCTTAACTCAGAAGAGCTCAGAAGAGCCAGATGAGACAGAAGCACCATCTCTCCCCTTTCAACACATGATGATTATATGACTGACAGCTTTCAGATTTCTGTTGATTAGCCTTATTGGGGAGGTTGTACCTCACATTCTGGCCCTGTGACAAAGGACAATAAATGAAATAGGAGACAAGTCCTTTTTTAAATGAAGTAATTATTTTAAACCTTTTATTTTTTAATTTGCAATTTTAATTATGAAAATGAGTGTAGGCCTGTCATTGAAAGGATATGGACATGTTTTTTTTTCCTGTTCAGTTACTATGCAAGTCATGTGATTACTAATTACTTTGCAAATTTTTACATAGTTACCTGGTCCAACTTGGACTAATGTATGCCCCATACCTGTAGTATCCCCCTAGAAGCTGGAAATCCCTTCTTCTTTAAGTTTTTTTTTTTAATTAAATAACAAATATGTTATACTTACCTCCTCTGTGTAGTTGGTTTTGCACAGAGCAGCCTGGATCCTCCTCTTCTCGGGTTCCTCTTTGCTGCTCCTGGCCCCACCCTCCTTTGAGTGCCCCTCAGCCAGCAGCTTGCTACAGGGGGCACCCAAGCTGAGTCAGAGCTCCGTGTATCCATTCAGACACGAGGCTCATTGATTGATAGCCGCGGGAGCCAATCAGGAGGAGTGTCCTGGATGGCTGAGGGGATCGTGAACATCGCTGGAGAGAAAAGGGGCTCAGGTAGGTAATTAGGGGGGTGCTGGGGAGGCTGCTACACATAGAAAGTTTTTTTATCTTAATGCATAAAGATAAAAAAAAACTTCTGCCTTTACATCTCCTTTAACACCTTTCCACCATCTTTCGGCTATAGCGCAAGCTTACTTTGCCGGCAGGACGTACATAGATGTCCTCTTGTGATCGCCGCAGGGACCCAGCTGATCACAGATCAGGGTAACCATGCGGACCATGCGATCAGCTGTGTCCAATGACCGTTGATCATGGATGTAAACACAAGCTGGTTATTGGCTTTTCTTTCCTCGCGCTGACAGCGTGAGGAGAGAAGGTGAGCTGAGAACCGGCTTGTGTTAAAGGGACAACTGTCAGGTTTTTACTGCTGTCTGTATCCTGACTAGGAGAATTCACTCTCTCTATGGGGTAGATTTACTAAAACTGGAGCACTCAGAATCTGGTACAGCTGTGCATGGTAGCCAATCAGCTTCTGACTTCAGCTTGTTCAATTAAGCATTGAAAACCTGGAAGTTGATTGGTTTCTATACAGAGCTGCACCAGATTTTGCACTCTCCAGTTTTAGTAAATAACCCTGTATGTGCCCTGGTCATCACTTTCACTGGAATTTAAAGTAGAGGAAAAATCCAATTGTTTGAAATGTCAGGTGTAGAGGGGAAACCTTCCAATGATGATACTTGTTCTGGTAACAACTAAGGGGAATTTACATCACTTTTAGATTAGAGATGTTCATTTCGGTCTCCTGACAGGAAACAAATGAAAACCTCTTCAATGGGACACAGGTGCCAACAAAAAGCTGACAGGAGTTTTACCCCCTTCCTGCCGCCTCCTGGCTCTTTAAGGCCCCTTTCACACGGGACGGATCCGTATTGATCCGCCCCGTGAAGATCCGCTGCTCAGCGGGGATCACTCAGCTGATCCCCGCTGAGCCGGCTGATGACAGGGCGGTCCCTGCACACTGTGTCAGTTCTCCGCTCTCTTCTATGGAGGATCGGATGAATACAGACCATCTGTCCATGTTCATCCGATACGCTCTGCAGACGGATGGAAAAATAGGGTTTTCCTCCGTCTGCAGAATCGGACCAGAGGCGGACGATATCGGGTGTCAGCGGATGCTCATCCGCTGACACCCGCTATCCCATAGGGGTGCATGTATGTCCGTTTTTCATTCAAAAATGGATGGATGAAAAACTGACATACTGTCTGCATGTGTGAAAGGGGCCTTAGAGGTTCTAAATACTGGTAGGCGGAGGCAGGCATTCCGATTATGTGAGTGCTGAGATCGACTGTCATGTGATTGTAAAGCTCCTGATTGGAAGTAGGCATCGGGAGCTTTCCTGTACTGATCAGTAACTGTTCTGGGAGCACGCAGGGCGAGCACTCTCAGCACAGAAATGTTTACATTTGGGATGCATATATGCAGCCTCCCTCCATTAAAGCCCACCTGCCTAGAGGCCACATATATGCATATGGCCGGCGGGAGGAGGTTACATATACTGTCCAAAAAGGAGTAAACATATTTTATAAACTATAACTAAAGGTAAAAAAATTTAGATTTGGAGAGAGCGGTAAGGGGTTAAAACCTCAGATTCTTATTGCTGTCTGTGTCCCTGTTAGGGAGATTCACCCTCTCCTACTGTCCTGATCACCAATGTCACTGGGAATTAAACTGAGGATACACCAAAAATTTTCATTTGTCACCAAAACAGCAATAGAGTGAAAATTGTCTAATGGAGACATTGGGGTTTATTTGATAAAGGCAAATCCACTTTGCACTACAAGTGCACTTGGAAGTGCAGTCGCTGTAGATCTGAGAGGAAGATCGAAACAAGGGGAAGCTCTGCTTATTTCTATCAGCCAATCATGTGCAAGTAAAAATACTGTTTTTTTTTTTTTTCTTGCATGCCCCCCTCAGATCTACAGCCACTGCACTTTCAAGTGCACTTGTAGTGCAAAGTGGATTTGCCTATAGTAAATAAACCCCATTGTCCCTGTGACATCTGTCTAAGGAGGGATTTCCCACACGTTGGAAAGATATCTTCTCACTTCCTGTTGAGTGTAGAGGACAGGAAGTGGAGGAAAATCTCCCTAAAGAGATCAATGGGGCAAATAAAAGACTGACAGTGCTTTTAAACCTCCCCCACTCTCCCCAAGATTGTAAAAAAAAAAGTTTGGACATATATATTCTGAATATTACAGTAATTGTGTTAAGTATTGATTTATGTTTATGGTGGTGTGGTTGTTAATTAGGAATAATCTCCTCTTATGACTCCCTGCTATGAGCTTTGGGCATAGATCATGCACACACCTATTATATGTAGCCACTAGCCAAGTTCTTCCAGAATATAATCATTCATCTTCATCATTCATCTTAATTCGTCATTCATCAACCCCCTCCTGCCAGCCTGGGTATTGCTTTAAGGCTGGATTCACACCTATGCATTTTTAGTACTTTTTGCATATTTGCACTACAGCCCATTTAACATGGTTTCCTATGGAACACTTTCTGTAGAGCAAATCTGAAAAATGCAAAAAGCACGAAAAATGCATAGGTGTGAATCAAGCCTAATGCCGCATACACACGATCGGAATTCTCGTTGGAAAAAGCTCTGATGGTTTTCCCGACGGAATTCCGCTCAAACTGTCTTGCCTACACACGGTCACACCAAATTCCGACTGTCAAGAACGCGGTGACGTACAACACTACAACGAGCCGAGAAAAAATGAAGTTCAATGCTTCCGAGCATGCGTCGAATTGTATCTGAGCATGCGTATAAATTTTGCGCGTCAGAATTTCTACAGACGATCGGAATTTCCGATAGAAACCTTTTCCATCGGAAAAATCGAGAACATGCTCTCGATTTTTGGCTGGCGGAAATTCGGCCAGCAAAATTCCGATGGAGCCTACACACGGTCGCATTTTCCGATGAAAAGCTCTCATCTGTCTTTTTCTGGCCGGAATTCCGATCATGTGTACGCGGCATAAGTGTTTTTTTATGATTGCATGACTGTCTGCCAAAGTGGTCGCATGATCAGTTGCTCTTACGACCAGTTTGATTATACCTGGGATCGGTCATTGTACCGTAATGTAATGTGTGAAAAACATTTGTTGTGCTTGTGTTGCTATTTATTGTTAATGGCCCCTGAAATGCAGCAAAGACACGTGTTTTAAGCAGAAAGCTTGACACTCTAATGCCGCGTACACGCGGTCAGAATTTCTGATGGAAACAGTTCGATGGGAGCTTTTCATCGGATTTTCCGACCGTGTGTATGCCCATTGGTCTTTTTCTGTCGGAATTTCCGACGGACTTTGGATTGAGAACCTGTTCTTAATTTTTCCGATGGAAAACCTTTCTATCGGATTTTCCGATCGTGTCCATGCAATTCCGACATGCAAAATTCCGACGCATACTCGGAAGCATTAAACTTCCCTTTTATAGTGCCGTCGAACGTGTTGTATGCCGCAATGTTATTGACCGTTGGAATTTGGTGTGACCGTGTGTAGGCAAGACAGTTTGAGCCTAATTCCGTTGGAATTCCGACGGGGAAAACCATCAGAGCTTTTTCCGACGAGAATTCCGACCGTGTGTATGCGGCATAAGAGGTGCATGAGCTACTTTGACGTGGTTTTTTCACACGTAGGAATCCCACTGAAATCTGCAGCCTAATGGTCAGTCTGTTTTAAAGGGATGGTTTAGGTGATAACTTGTGGGTCTATCAGCTGCCATCTTTGCCCCTTTTAGGTGTGGCACTTTGTATGCGTGTTTTTAATTTTACTCTATATAACATGTTTTGCTGGACATGCCAATAAAAGATGCAGCAAGCAGGACTTTTCAACACACAGATGTAACTGGGGCTTTATACATTTTGTGGTCTCACAGTTTTGTTAGCTTCCTTTTTGGGTACATGCAAGCGGCCGCAAAAGGGCCGTACAGCGTACATTCGGGGCGTAATTCTCTGCCCAGGAGTCACAAGTGCTGCTTACAGCTTGCTGCCGGCAGCCTGTCAAAATCAATCACAGGCTGAAGTACGCTGTGCGCCAATATATGCACATCCAAATGGTCTTTGTGTACAGGGATATACAGTATGTGCTGCCCTGAACGGCTGCACCGGAATGTATGTTGTATACATGATGCCTTAAAGGCTAAGTTCACTTTTTTTTTTTTTTTCTAAATTCTGGCTCCCCTATGTACCAATATAACATTAATGTACTTATTTTGCAAACATAAAACCACTTTCCATTAACACTACACACACTTACCTCATTCTCTTCATTTCTCCAATACTTCTGCCTTACTTCCTAGATAGACTTTAGGTCATGACACAGGAAGGATTTGACCAGCTGAAGGGAGATGATGCAGGGTGTGTGCTAATGAGATCAGCTGGTCAACTCCTTCCTGTGTCATGACTTAGTCTGGCTAGGAAGTAAGGCAGAAGTAATGGAGCAGTGTTTGTAAACATCCATGAAGAGAGTGAGGTAAGCATGTGTAGAATAAATGGAAGTGGTTTTATTTTTGAAAATGTACATTATTTGCTATATTGGTACATAGGGGAGGTGAACTTGGCCTTTAAGGCTGGATTCACACCTATGCAGTTTTAGTGCTTTTTGCATTTTGAAGATTTGCACTACAGTCCATTTAACATGGTTTCCTATGGAACACATTCTGTAGTGCAAATCTGCAAAATGCAAAAAAGCACTAAAAATGCATAGGTGTGAATCCAGCCTAAGTTCCTTACTGCAACAGGTATTTTTGTTTCCATAATTGAAAATCCAAGAAAATTAGGCAGAGGCAGTAGAACCCCTTGTGAGGCCTAATCTCTTAGACAAAAATGCATTAGTAAGCATAGTGTTACCTTTACCTGACTACATTAGGTCCATGTACAATATTTAAATTTAAACTAGACGGCTCCATAGACATAATTAAAAATAGGTGCGCTAATCTAATGCAAAACTTTAAAATAATCAAAAAACTATGAAAAAGGTGATGCCTTGACCACACATAAATAAACTTATACAGGAATATTTCATAAACAACATGTGAATATAAATGATTAATGAACACAAACGCCCTGTTAGAAAAAGAAAAAAAAACTGTGTCCATACATAAATCCAAAAAACAAACTCTTTTCGGAATATCAACACCCAATTCCTAATGCAATCCAGATAAACAAGGTGTTCAGACAAATCCCTTTACCACATAAATGTGCCTCTTACCAGAAATAGTGGATCTCAGATATTGGAGATCACATGCGCTTGTTTAAATTTTAAGGAACTTAGTGGTTAGGCTGGGGAAGAGATCTGGTTCACAGGTTATGATGGTAGTGACTCCAAAATACTTTGGAGTCACTACCATCATCACCTGTGAATCAGATCTCTTCCCCAGCCTGACCGAGCCCAGTCAGCAAGTATCAAAAACACTGTATTACAGCAGCCAGGATTTGGGGATTTGGCACTAGAGAAACCATCAAAATAAATGTTCTGCATTGTACTGCCAATAGGTACTGACCGGTATTGTCTAATTCTCCAGCATTCACCAAAAATGTGATTAGCATGACCCTTTAAACTAAACTAAGAAATGATGGTGCTTTTTTAGAATAAACTATTTGCCTATTTAACAAAGCAGTACAGTACCGAATTGTATACTGTATATATAGTGAAGTAATCAACCAGCCAAATTTCACTTCACTCTAGTCAGTCAAGTATGATTTCATGAAATGAGTGATTACTTTATTTTTATAAGTCTACCTGTTCTTTACCTTCAGGAGGAGGAGAAGCGAGAGATGCAGAGAGCAGTAGCTCATAGTAACCCTCCAACAGTCTTTAGATAATCGGAATAATTTAAATTGAAATCTGTTTGGTGGACGCTGTGTATAGTATATACGAATATCTATATACATTAACATGCCTTGAAACAGTATTCATACCCATTGACATTTTCCACATATTGTCGTATTGCAACCAAAAACATAACTGTTTTTTTTTGGGATTTTATGTAATAGACCAACACAAAGTGGCACGTAATTGTGAAGTGGGAGAAAAATGATAAATGGTTTTCAAATTTTTTTACAAATATGTGAAAAGTGTGGTGTGCATTTGTATTCAGCCCACCTGAGTTGATACTTTGTAGAACCACCTTTCCCTGTAATTACAGCTGCAAGTCTTTTTGGGGATGTCTCTACCAGCTTTGCACATCTAGAAAGTGACATTTTTGCCCATTCTTCTTTGCACAATAGCTCAAGCTCTGTCAGATTGGATGGAGAGCGTCTGTGAGCAGAAATTTTCAAGCCTTGCCACTGATTCTCAATTTAGGTCTGGACGTTGACTGGGCCATTCTAACACATGAATGAATATGCTTTGATCTAAACCATTCCATTGTAGCTCTGGCTGTATGTTTACGGCTGTTATCTTGCTGAAAGGTGAACCTCCGCCCCAGGCTAAAGTCTTTTGCAGAATCTATCAGGTTTTCTTCTAAGATTGCCCTGTATTTGGCTCCATCCATCTTCCCATTAACTATGACCAACTTCCCTGTCCCTGCTGAAGAAAAGCATCATCACACCATGATGCTGCCACCACCATGTTTCACGGTGGGGATGGTGTGTTCAGGGTGATGTGCAGTGTTAGTTTTCCAGCACACAGCTTTTTGCTTTTAGCCCAAAAAGTTCAATTTTGGTCTCATCTGACCAGAGCACCTTCTTCCACATGTTTGCTGTGTCCCCCAAATGGCTTCTCCCAAACTGCAAACGGGACATCTTATGGCCTTCTTTCAACAACAATGGATTTTTTCTTGCCAATCTTCCATAAAGGGCAGATTTGTGGAGTGGACAACTAATAGTTGTCCTGTGGACAGATTTTCCCATCTGAGCTGTGGCTCGCTGCAGCTCCTCCAGAGTTACCATGGGCCTCTTGGCTGCGTCTCTGATTAATGCTCTTCTTGCCCAGCCTGTCAGTTTAGGTGGATGGCCATGTCTTTGTAGATTTGCAGTTGTGCCATACTCTTTCCATTTTGGGATGATGGATTGAACAGTGCTCCGTGAGATGTTCAAAGTTGGAATATTTTTTTTATAACCGAACCCTGACTAAACTTCTCCCTGACCTGTCTGGTGTGTTCCTTGGCCTTCATGGTGCTGTATGCACTAAGGTTCTCTAACAAACCTCTGAGGACTCTATTTACTAATTAGGTGACTTCTGAAGGCAATTTGTTCCAGTAGATTTTAGTTAGGGGTATCAGAGTAAAGTGGGCTGAATACAAATGCACGCCACACTTTTCACATATTTAATTGTAAAAAAAGTTTTAACCATTTATCATTTTCATTCCACTTCACAATTATGTGCCACTTTGTGTTGGCCTATCACATAAAATCCCAATAAAATACATTTACGTTTTTGGTTGTAAAAAAATGTGGAAAATTTCAAGTGGTATGAATATGATTTGAAGTCATGTATGTATATGTGTGTATGTGTGTGTGTGTGTGTATATGTGTGTATATGTATATGTATATATATATATATATATATATATATATATATATATATATATATATATATATATATATATTTTATGTGTGTGTGTATATATAATACATCGAGAGAGAAATCCAAAACCAGGAGTTGCCGCATACATGCGATTTAGTTGAACGTCCGTCAGAAAAAAGTTCGTTTGGCTACAGTTTCGACAACAAGCTAGAAACTGTAGCCAAACTAACTTTTTTTTGTCTGATGGACATTTAAATAAATCTTCTGTATGCAGCAACCCCTGGTTTTGGATTTTTGATACATATTTAATCTGGAAGACAGGGCTCTGGTTGCATGTATCAACTATAATAGTTGATTTATTGTCTACCCTTCTTTGAACATATACTGTGTGTGTGTGTGTGTGTGTGTGTGTGTATATGTATATATATATATATATATATATATATATATATATTGCCTTGTCCTGTTAATAAGCATTTTTTTCTGAAAGATGATTTTCTCTTCTGTATGAAGTGTAATATACATTTCATGCAGCCTATGGGTAGGCTCACGGTTGCCCTGCATGGACAAGAATATATACCTACAGTATATGTATTGCTACTCCATTCAATCAGTAAAATGTGTGTGATATTACCAAATCCAGCTCCTCAATGTAGATATTTTCTTCTTTTACAGTGCCCCTCAACTTGCTCAAGTTACACCCCAACTTCTGGCCACTTTCTGTAGGCAAGAAAGACACTACTGGGACTAACCTTGGGAAAAATCAGGATTCCCTATCTCACAAGAAGCACCCAGCGTTGTACTTCAATAACTTCTTTTGAGATTTGGGATCCTCAGCTTTCCCAGGATCCTGCAATGAGGCCCAGTGACCTCTTCTTCACTGTCTAGACAGGCTTGCCGGAAGCTGCAGTGTAAGGTGAATATTTTTTTTTTTCTTTTCAAGCTCAAAAAAACGAATCTTGCATTTTCATACAAGGTCCACTTTAATCTTCCCATGCTCACTGTAATATTTCTGAATTATATTGCATGAGGATGCTGCAGCAACACGATTGAGAATCCCTAAGAGCTGGCGAGGACGACTGGTACTAACATAAAGCCAGCGGGTGATTCAAAGCATTAACATCTACCCATCAGTAAAATAAACATGTATGGGTTGAATGACCCCTTAAATTTTACAGATAAGTAACCAATATACTCTCTGTTCTGAAACACAGTATAATAGCAGGAGAAAAACATTACATCACATGTAATTTATACATAGAAGTGTACTACGATGTTGCTCCACTTCCTATTATTCAATGTAATGGTATTTGATTTGTATGAATGATTTGGTCATTAAAATGAAAACATTCATCTCTCTGCTAGGAAGTTGTAAAATAGTGTTAATGCTTAGTGTTATTTAAAGTTAATATTTGTAGTCATAAGCACTATCAATAGATAGGAAATTTGGTAATTATACAATCACAATTAATGCACAATAAATCATAGTGATTAAATACTTTTTTTATTAAAACTTTTTTTTTTTTTTTAATACAATTAGTAAAATAGGAGCCTTTATTTGAAAATCACTGCTTGTATGATTAGTAGGGAATCCAGAGGAAAACATGTACAGGGCTCATATTCAGCACCGATTTCAGATATCTGGGGAAAGTCCAGGTTCCTGAGACTGAATAGGGGGCTTCAGTCAAGGAATCTGTCCCAGGATTTGGAATATTGGCACCTATGCAAACTGTGAAAGGCCAGATCTTGTTTGAGTACTGGACTAAATTATAACAAAAGTGTACGTACTAACTTTTTTTTTCTACTTTATATAATTCATTTGATTATGGTATCAGGACTTCCTGTGCGCTGTTGTATTTATAAATCATTGATATTATATTTAATTATGCAGGTGGCATTGCATGTGTGTGCCTTATTTTTGATAGGTTTGCTGCCATGCCACAGAACTGTAGAAAGTATCCAATGTACGTAATTCTGAGTTCTGATATCAGGTATTTGCAAGTAAGGACACGTTGAACTTATCCTGAATTGGAAAAATTAAAGCGCAGGTCTCATTTATGAAAATAAAAATTGCCTGCAGGAGGGACAAGCTGGGTGTGGAGTCAACACGTGCCATTTCTTGTACAAAGCAACATCATCCAGTACATCCTCACAAAACCAGCTATACAAATGGCTGGATTGGTGGTTTGGTGCTTTTAGTTGTATCTCAGAGTACATTTTTTTCTTAATCATTTTTGTGACATCTTCCACATTTGTAAATATGATGGTGCCTTAGTGGAAGTTATTATCTTATATTGATATTCCAGCATACCATAGAGATAACCACTACATGAATGAAATGTATGTATTTTTGTTTCATCGTATCACTGGATATTCTTCCAATGGGAGATGCTTAACTGTTTTTTTTTTTTTGTTTTTGTTTTTTTACATGTATCTTACACATGTTTGTAATATTTACTAAAATGGTGCTTGAATGCAATAGTAATTTTACTCTTTTATGAAAATAAATGACTTTTGTAAGACCTTTGTGTTGCGTTTTGTGTGTCAGTACATGTAAATGGCAAGTAAAAAATAAAAACCTCCTTTCCCTTTACTTTCTGTCCCAGAGACAGGAATTTAGTGAAAATCTCCCCAAATTAAAGGGAAATCTCTTAAAGTGGTTGTAACCCTAAAAAAAAATGTGCCTGTCCCTTTAAAGTGTCATATATAGCATAGTGCTTTTGCAGTGTCATTTGTCCTATTCAATATTCTACAATACCTGGTTGATCCTCCTTGTTCCTGTGTTCCCCTATGTGAACTGACTATACTAATCATGGCTGCTGATCCATAATGGTGTGGTCAATTTACGCCTCTCCATCATCATGCTGTGGGTGTTCAGGGTCTCTGCACCTCCCCCTCCCTCCCTGTAATTTCAGTAGCCTGTGTGTCGCTCCTCCTGCCTTGAGTAAAACTATTCCCCTGCAGCTGCATGTCCTCCTCTGCTATCTTGCATACGTCAGAGAGGAATCTCGGCCCCTCCCACTGTACTCCCTTTGATTGGGAAGGAAAGCAGAGGAAGGACCGCACAGCAGTGCTGTGCAAAGACGTTATTTAGGATTATAATAAAAATTTAAAAAAATAAAAACACACACACTGCACTAAACAAAACATGGACCTAAAACAGGAAAAAATCGAATTAATAAATGTGACTTTAAAACCCTTTAATCTGGCTATAGAGTAGTAGATTTTTAAACACAAATTTGTACAAAATTTGTCTGAAAAATGTTTCAGTAGATTTGATGGCTTGACAAAAGTACCGTATTTATCAGCGTATAACACGCATTTTTTTCCCCCTTATAACCAGGGGAAAATTGTGGGTGCATGTTATACGGCGATCCCCCGCTGATTGTGAGCGGAGGAGCGAGCGCCGCCAACATAAACACATAGCCGAGTGTACTCAGCTAGGCTTGGCTCCGCTCAGTCATGCCCAGTCCCGCCCTATGAACAACAATGAGAGAATAGAGAACACCAGCCAATGAAAAAATCCTGACAAACTTCTACCACATCCCAAATAGTCTGAAAAAATGGTAAGAATTGCAGGATTTTGTGGGTAGAAAAATGGCAGGATTAAAGGAAAAGATAATATTCTTCCAAATTATATATAAAAATATGAAAAGTTTATTGGTGTACTAAATACATAAATAATTAATACACATCTAAAAAATAATTAAACATGATGCCCTATGGTGGACATAACACAGGGACTGGGCGTGACTGTAAGCGGAGCCGAGAGGAGCCAAGCCTAGCCGAGTACACTCGGCTATGTGTATATCGGCGGCGCTCGGCTCCTCTCGGCTTCGCTCACAGGACTGCGAGAGGAGCCGAGATACACAGGACCGGCTCTGTGTATCTCTACGGCGCCATATTTAAACATGAAGTGACACTGACAAGGCATCAATGACACTGACAAGGCTGCAAATGACACTGGGCAAGGCTGCAGATGGACACTGATAAGGCTGCATTGATGGGCATTTAAATGTAAGTTTTTTTTTTCCTTAAAATTCCCTCCTAAACTTGGGATGTGGGTTATACACCGATAAATACGGTAATTTGACAGTAGATTAAAATTTAGTTTGCTTTTACCATTCGATTTCAGGATGAATGAACTTTACTGAACAACAACCACATTCACTGTTCATTAGTTTGAAAAAAAGTTTCAATCCTGCTCCTTTGAATTTTTTTTTTGTCACTGTGAAAACAAACGTTGATTTGACCCCACCATTGATGAGAAATCAAACAAATGTTTAAAACAAAAAGATTCAAACAAAATTCTACTAATGTATAGCCACCTTTAGACAGTTGTCACTGGAACATACGTTCCAGTTGTAATACTTCTCCAGTTTTTATAATGCAGTAAAACTTTGGATTGCAAGCATAATTTGTTCCGGAAACATGCATGTAATCAAAAGCACTCGTATATCAAATCGAATTTCCCCATAAGAAATAATGGAAACTCAGATGATTCGTTCCACAATCATTTATTCATAAGTCCTTCAGTTTATAGTCCATATAAAAAGATTATAGCAATGTGATAGGTTGAGTAACCATAAAATGTCCATCCACAAGGGGATTAGAAGCAAAATCCAGCAGGAGCTACAGAGTATAAAAAAGAGAGGCGCCTTCAAGTGCCAGTTCACACAGGGGTGGCTTCAAAGTCGCCTGACTCTAAAGCCGCCCTGCACTGCGTAACTTCAGTGCGGCTTGCAAACAACTGCTTGTTTAGAAGTCAATGCAATCTGCTCCAAAGTTGCTCCCAAGTAGTACAGGAACCTTTTTCTAAGTCGGAAGGACTTGTGTCGCTCCCATTAAAATGGTTCCATTGCACTGCTTGCAGCACTACTTGTCAGGTCGCTAAGTCGCCTGACAGGTCACCCCAGTGTGAACTGGCACTAAGTGTAGCAATATGGTTACATTTAATGAAGGTACAACATTTAGCAACTCACTAGGTTGAGGATTAAAAGAGGCACATCAAGTATACAGGCATCCAGAGTAATAGAGTAATGCTGTCCACATAGATCATCCCCCACACTGCCGGCTCTCACCGTTGTCGGTCTGCAATCGTGACCGGAAAGACTACCCTGCAGTAGAGCGATATGAAAGTGAAGCTTAAAGCGCTCACGGAGCGCAGCGTGGAAGAGATGATATCGCTGGCGGTGCGGAGGATGATCTATGTGGACAGCTTTACCCGGATGCCTGCATACTTAGATGTGCCTCTTTTAACCACTTCAGCCCCGGAAGAATTTACCCCCTTCCTGACTGGGCCATTTTTTTTCGATACATCGCTGCGTCGCTTTGACTGCCAATTGCACGGTCGTGTGACGCTGTACCCAAAGAAAAATTGATGTCCTTTTTTTTTCCCCATAAATAGAGCTTTGTTTTGGTGGTATTTGATCCCCTCTGCAGTTTTTATTTTTGGAGCTATAAACAAAAAAAGACCAACTATTTGGGGAAAAAAAAGCAATATTTTTTACTTTTTGCTATAATAAATATCCCTAAAAAATATATAAAAAAACTAATTTCTTTCTCAGTTTAGGCCGATATATATTCTTCTGCATATTTTTGGTAAAAAAAAATCGCAATAAGCATATATTGATTTGCACAAAAGTTATAGCGTCTACAAAAAAAAAGGGGATTGATTTATGGCATTTTTATTATTATTATTTTTTTTACTAGTAATGGCGGCGATCTGTGATTTTTATTGAGACTGTGATATTGCGGTGGATAGATTGGACACTTTTGACACTATTTTGGGACCATTGACATTCATACATGGATCAGTGCTATAAATAGCCATTGATTACTGTATAAATGTCACTGGCAGGGAAGGGGTTAACATTAGAGGGTGATCAAGGGGTTAAATATGTGTCCTAGGGAGTGATTCTAACTGTGGGGGGATGGGACTGCCTGGGGGAGTAGACCAATTGTTGTTCCTATTGCTTAGGAACAACAGATCTTCTTCTCACCCCTGACAGAATGGAGATCTGTCTGTTTACCTTGACAGATCTCCGTTCTGTCCTTCTCAGGAGCAATCACGGGTAGCCGACGGCCATCGCGGCCGCCGGCCAATCGCACGGGCTCCTACATCACGCGGCGGGCGCTCGTCCCCTATTCTCCTTAGAGCACCCGCCATTCAGCTGCAGCGATTTGCGTAGGTGTGCCATTCTTCTGCCGTCAATCGATGGCGGGCAGTCAGCAAGCGGTTAATTATCAACCATGTGAGTTGCTAAATGTTGTACCTTCATTAAATGTAACCATATTGCTACACTTAGAGGCACCTTTCTTTTATACTCAGTTGTGAGGTAACACTACTTGTATATCAAGACATTGCTCGTTTATCAAGACAAAATGTATAAAAAAAATTTGCTTGTCTTTCACAACACTCTCAGACCAAGTTACTCTCAATCCAAGGTTTTACTGTATCTGAATTTCCCATCACTTCCTATCCTAGTGACAATGGCCATCAAGAAAAGTAAAGAGGGGAAAGCTCCCCAACAGGGACACTGATAGCAGTAAAATCCTCGGGTTTTATCTGTTCCCTGCTTTATCTAAAACTAGCAAACCTTTTACTATTGATACTTTAAAAGAACCTGTCACTTTGGCCTTTCAGCTAAACTGACCTTCACCTCACTGCCCCACCACTATGTTCACCTCTTGGGACCCTTGGAAATGCCCAGTACTTAGGACTATAGGGAACATGTAAACTTCTCTCGATCCTCCCATGGTGCAGTGCTAGACATCTAGGTAGCCAATTGCTAGGCCCAAGCACTGCTATGCATAGATATTACAGTGGGATTTTTATTCAGGGCTCTAACAGGTTAACCAGCCTTAACACCAACCAACACAGAGCTTACACTGGGAGGTTTAGTCAGGGCTTCTGCAGCTGAAAAAGAGTAGCAAGGAATTACAAAGATGGTATGTATCAGTGGGTGGGGTGTGGACTATGAAGACAGCTCTTCAAATTGAAAGTCTCACAATACAGCTGAGTTACACCCAAAAGTGGAACTTTCGCTTTAAGTCCTCCTTCCCAGCTCCTGTTTGTGAAACTGAGCTTTTTTTTTGGGGGGGGGGGGGGGGGGTAGCAGGTGTCCGATTTTGATAAGTACCCGCTGACAATTCCGTTCTGGTCGCCGAAGCGGAAGTTCTCCTTCCCCCTCCCTCCCAAAGTCTTCTGGGACACATGACAGGTCCTAGAAGACTTCGGGACCAGTCACAGAGCGCATGCACAGTGCACCGCTGGATCGCGGGACAGGTGAGTGTGTTTTTGTAGCTGCTGACTTTTAATAAACACAACAATGACTGGAACTCCTCTTTAATGCCACTTAGATGTTATTGAATATATACTATACCCAAAAAGTCCAGTCATTTTCCTTCATCTGAACTCTGGGGGTTATCTACAAAAGGCAAATCCACTTTGCACTGCAAGTGCACTTGGAAGTGCAGTCGCTCTAAATCTAAGGGGTAGATCTGAAATGAGTGGAAGCTTGGCTGATTTTATCATCCAATCATTTGCAAGCTAAAATGCTGTTTTTTTATTCTCCTTGCATGTCTCCCTCGGATCTACAGCGACTGCACTTCCAAGTGCACTTGCAGTGCAAAGTGGATTTTCCTTTAGTAAATAACCCCCTATATTTAATTGAAATGCAAACCAAATCTCTTGATCTATAGAAGCTTGAACCATTCCTGGTGGATATATGCTGCTATGCACTCTGAGACCTGGCATAGTCTGCTCCAACCAGTATGTCAAACCTATTCACGCACAACAACAGAAACACATGCACCTATTTCATGTGCCTATTTCATGTGCCTTTTGCTGTGGATCAAAGTTTTCCTGCAGTCCTGGTAGTGCATAGTTGTCAACATTTCAAAAACATTTCCAGGAACACATTTTTTCCTGTGTAACCTAGCAAGCCATTGTAGGCAGTGATTTATGTGAAATCTGACTAGTCCTACAAAAGGCATATCATTATCGTGTTGAACAATTACATTTTTAAATATTGTATATACAAAAAGATTTATCATAATAAGAATGGAAATAGACCTAAGAAGGTATTGTGCAATACTGACAATTATTGATGTATTTGTTTAGCTAGCTACAACTTGACTATGGTATTAAATATGTCTTGTTACTGCTATACCAAAAAAAAAAAACACCCTTCCCGTAGTGACCACACCACACAAAATTGGAGTTAAATTTGCCATAGCAGCCTTTTTATTAAACAAATATAAATAACCAATAATTAACATTAATAACATAAAACCCAGACCAGACTGTTTATTAAAGAGAGAGCCACAAGGTCCTAATAGGCAAAAAAAAACAGGACAGTACCTGCTTGTCACTTCACAGGCCTCCAGCCACAAAACCACCAACTCTGAGACAATTAGCAGGTACACATCTACCAACTGGGAGCTGTACCTCAGACGTGTCCCTACACCATACCTTTTGGTGCCCATATGAACCTAAAAAGGACCTTGCACCCCGCCACCACCACATCTGGCTAAAACAACCCCCAATTCCCTAACCGCCACAAAACCACCCTATTCAGGGCAGGAGGGTGGGAAGTTGCTCCACTCTGCTCTTCGACTGTAGCCCTCCCCTTCCGGTCTACTGACTAAGTTCCCCCCTTTGCTCCACCCAGCACAAACCCTGACCCATACAGCCTTATGATCTATCCCGCAGCATCCCCCAAATGCCCTAAACCTTGCAACAAGCCCCCTTTAACCGATGTCATGCCGGCCCTGCATCTATTGCTTTCTTTCTTTACTCCAGGCCTCTCTTTTAACCTGGCCCTACACAGCTCCTGCTGCATTGACTGAAATTTGAGTCATGGGTGGCCCCGTCTAAATCACCTAGTTCAACAAAAGCCAGCTTCAAAATCGATGGAGCTGGGTGGAAAATTATGGGAAAAACCGTGACTGCATCTAATCAGATGCATCATCCAACCAGGTGCAGTCAATGTTTGGATATTCAAACAGCCTCGGCTGCTGACGGCTGTCTGAATACAGTAGCCGTCAGAGGAGACTTCTCCATCCATAGGAGAGTCAAGTGAATTTCCCCATCAGGCCTGAACATGAGAAATTTACACATGTATGACTAGCCTTAGGCTAGGCGAAAGTGCTAACCACTACACCACTGTGCTGTCCATATTATGGTGCATTATGCTTTTTTGAGTTCTAGTTCATACATTCAGTTATTCAGGCGTTTGACTCACACCCACTTATGCAACACAGCATGTGTATTGCACATCTCTTTTGGTTGATTTCACTTTTTTGGCTTATTTAGCAATCTATTGACATAAAATTATCATGTCCTCATACAGGGTCCCATGTGTGGCACGTGTTTAATACTTGTACAGAACAAATGGCTCAAGCTGAAGTTGAGCCATTGCTTTGGGGCGAAACCTAGCGGCTTGCCTTTTATTACATCATTTGTCCCAAGCAAAATAACCTAATCTGATGCCAGAAAAACTCAATGGAATAGGCGTCATTATATAAAGGCACAGTGTGTGTGTAACTTGGTTGACTTCACTGCTATGGGCTTCAGGGAGTTTTTAGGAACACAGACAGGGGGTAGGGCTTGAGAAACAAGCTGTGCAGTAGGCACAGAACTATTAGTACATACTTATTTCAGTAGAATGTGTCAAATTGTTCCTGCTCATCATGTGTTATGTATAATTTCCAGATGGGATTACATTACAAATCACAGAGTTATTATTCCCAGTGGTAGTAAAAGAATTTACACATTGCTGAAGTACAATAAAAAGCAGTGTTAGTCTTCTATCAGTGCACATATTATTTTGCTTTAGAGGAATTACATAATGTTAAAGAGAAATGACTAAAGCAAGTTTAGGCATTAAGTAGTACTACTTTCTTCCATGAGATGGCACTGTCCTACTCACTTTGGGCACCTATAGCGTGTCTTCACTTGCATTGTGTAGGTCAGGGTTATTCAATTTTAGTCATCCCCAGCAGGTCATATTTTCAGGATTCTACTGTGAGAACACATGCAGCAATAACTGAGCCACTGACATAGAATAAATAAATTTTTGCAAGATGATGCAAATCTTTAATAAATTAGCTTTTTTGAAAACTTAAAGTGGAACTTCACTCTCTCAATCAATATTGAATATTTGTAATCCTTATGCTGATAGCATTAGTAAATAAATAGGCAAGTGTATCCTATTCACTTGTTTTAACACATTTTTTACATTTCTTTAGTTACTTCCTGGTTTCCAGGCCTAGGCAAATGATGTCATACATCCCAAGAGTCTTCAGGAGGGGAGGAAGGGTTTCTTAGCTAAGCACACCTTCCTGCATGCATCCTTGAGCTAAGGGCAGAATGATTCCAGGAAGTAATCAGAATACAGAATACTTTTTAAATCCCAAAGGGAAATTATTGCAACACAGCCACACTCAACAAAGACATCACAAGACCACAACAATGAACCTAACAAGACACAGTGACAATACAAATTACCAATAACAGCAATTAGCACTAATAAAAACTATACTCTAATAAACCATCCATAAAATTAAAATACAACATAGAATAGATAACAGAGATTAAAAATACCAGAAAAACAAACTACCAAAATGCAAATATTAGACCACTTTCTTCAACATACTAACAAAACTACATAAAAATCCTAATCATAATCCAGGTTTAAATCTTCATGAATCATAGAATAATTAATTTTATTATTCACAATGGACTGAAAATGTTTCAAAGCTTTAAGGAGATTAGGAAGGGAGGTTAAGGTTGGGTTCACACTAGTCCGAATTGCAGGTTTCACTGCATCCAATTTGCAAGACAGGAGATTGTGAACGGCACTCTATGGAGCCGATTGACACATCTCTGGAGCGGCTCCGGTGCAAATTGCACAGGAGTCCTGTGCAGCTTCTGGTCTGTTTCAGATCCAAATTCTGCCAAAAATTTGAGCTGAAATCGGACCTGAAACAATGAATGGGGAGGCATCGGACCCCTGCTGTCAGCCGCTCTGTGCTGCGGTGTGAACCCGGCCTAAAGGTAAGGTCAGGGAGAAGAGCAGAACGTCTGCATAGGAAAACCTTATATTCCTTGTGGGAGGTCATAAGTCCACAGATACTGGGGGCCTTGTTGCACCATGCGTAGGAATGGTTCGACGTAAGGAAGAAAATTAATTGGGACAGGGGGCACCCTTGCCATGTTCCATGGGAAATGGAGTAGGCGTCCGATAGGTGGGTGTTGACCCGAACCCAGGCTGTAGGGCTTGAATAAAGTATACACAATAGCATTTTTGAGCTTAAGGCAATGTGTCTTAAGTTAATGCATATAATCTCAGACCACTCTCGAACACCTTCTCTGCATCGGTAGATAGGAAGAGGCAGGGGGTTTTGTGAGTCTGGGCACCATTGGATTAGGTTAAAAGTCTTTATTGTGTTGTCATGAGCTTTGCATCCAAGGATAAAGCCTACTTGATTCAAAGAAATTATAGAGGGCAGCAAGGGGAGTAGCCAATTTGCCAAGATTTTAGCGTGCAGTTTTATGTACACATTCAGAAGTGGGCAGGGTCTGTACCTCCCTTTGTGATGACTGTAATATGTACTTGTAAGAGAGAGGTGGGGGGGTCTTCGCAGTCAGATCAAAGGCTGCTAGGAAGTGGGGTATCAAGATACCTGTGAAAGATTTGTAGTATTGGGGTGTAAGTCAGCGTGGTCCCATTTCACCCCTTTATGATTGCCCAACCCATATGTGCAGCGGCTTTAATACCCACACGTTGCACATTGAACAAACCAAAACTGCCTTCTCATCCCTAAAGCCTGCTACAAATCTAAGGGAGAACGAAGATTCGCAGTCCAAGAACCTTGGCTATAGAACGCTCTACCCACCAACATCCGCATGGAAAAAAACCATCGGGCCTTCAGAAAAAAACTCAAGACCCACCTCTTCTAATAAGCAGGACAACACAGGACAGACCAAGCGCCTTGAGGTGATTCAGTACGCATTTGCAGCGCTATGCAATTCATTCATATGCTTCACTGGGCGGCCGATGTTTCTATGCTGAGAGCGCGCTCATTGCGCGCTCCCAATACAAAGACTGAGCTGTGGAAGATGGCTATCAGTCTGAGCAACAAATCGGTAGCAGGCAGGATTGTCCCAGTGGTCACATGATTGCCAATCCCTCCTGTGCCGGGATGTTCCAAACTGTTTAAAGGGACACTAGGATGGGCAGGAATAGGTTAAATCATATGTGCAACACACCCATTTACAGTATATTATAAATATAAAATGATATATGTTAAAAATAGTGAAGTTTCACATATGTAAACAGAATGTGTGAATGTAGAATCATGGGAGCCGTTACTGTTTGAATTAAAGTATAACTAAACACAAAACTTTTTTTTTTTACTTTTTGGTATAGTGGAGAGAAATTACAAAATCTGTTCAGTTTCCATTATTGTCTGTGGCCCAGTTAGGGAGATTCACTCTCTCTATTTGTCACATTTACTGTTATCACCAAAAAGGAAAGTAAAAGAAAAAAAAATTATTTTGGGTTGTTCCCAGAAGAGCAATAGAGGAAAAATCCTTTTCTGGGGACCCAGTGACAACCAGGGATTCTCTCACTTTGGAGGGATTTCCTCTCACTTCCTTGTTTGGCTGTGGGAAAGGATGTGAAGAGAAATCTCCCCAATAGAACACAGATGACAAAAACTGACAGGGGTTATAACCCTCCCTTACTCTTTCCAAAATTAAAAAAAAAAGTCACATTCTTACCATACAATCTCCTTTAGACCTACAGTTGTGTTCATAAGTTTACATACCCTGGCAGAATTTATGATTTCTTGGCCATTTTTCAGAGAATATGAATGAAAACACAAAAACATTTCTTTCACTCATGATTAGGCCCCTTTCACACTGGGGCGGTGCGGGCGTCGGCAGTAAAGCAGCGCTATATTTAGTGCTGCTTTACCATCGTTTTAGCCGCGTTATTCGGCCGCTAGCGGGGCAGTTTTAACCCCTGCTAACGGCCGAAAAAGGGCAAAAACCGCCCGCAAAGCACCACTGCAGCGGCGCTTTGCCAGCGATATTGCTGCGCTGTCCCATTGATTTCAATGGGTAGGAGCGATGAATACACCGCTCCTTCACCGCTCCAAAGATGCTGCTAGCAGGACTTTTTTGACTGCCCTGCTAGCGCACCGCTCCAGTGTGAAAGCCCTCCGGCTTTCACACTGGAGTGCAAGGGGCCGGATTTTTTCAGGCGCTATACAGGCGCTATTCAAACACATGAAGACGGTGGTGTGGAGTGGCGTGGCCCCTCCAGACGCACTTTGTGCCACGCACGTTGTCAAGGTAACAGGGTCCTGAGTATGGGTTGATGCCTGCTATATTCTTGTATCTGGTGAGTGCATGCTTTTGATGGAGGCCCACGTGGGAGGATATCT
Source organism: Lithobates sylvaticus (assembly GCA_028564925.1). Classification (NCBI taxonomy): domain Eukaryota; kingdom Metazoa; phylum Chordata; class Amphibia; order Anura; family Ranidae; genus Lithobates; species Lithobates sylvaticus. The sequence goes on from CM053030.1 coordinate 420,400,014, forward strand.
TCATGCACCCGGTGTTATCTCTCTCATATCATATTGTGCCTTATTATCTCCTACTTCTGGTAAGCAAACAGGACTACTATCAATTGCACACTGAAGGCATTGCTTTTCACTAGGAGTTCGATTATTGCTTTTAAGACTTTAACATATTGCCTTTTTTTACATTATAACCTATATTCATCTCTGTAAAAGGCTGCACATTTTCTAGAAGTATATTGTTTACAATGATTGTACAATCACCTTGGGTGCTAGCTGCTGAAACTATTTGCGCTCACTATTCCCATTATTATTCAGTACAGGAATCACTGCTTGCAGGCATCAAGGTACCATGGGATATGTAGTTCTTAGAATTCAAATGCAAACAGCAGAGGAGAATCTGCAAAGCATGCAGGGAATCCTTAAGTTGTAGAAAAATATGACCATTAGATGGGCAGAACTTACAATATAAAAAGAGTTTTTTTTTTTTTTAAGTAAGCTTATATTGGATTGTCAAAAATAACTATTGTTTGTATTGCTATTACAATGCCTGAAGTTCTAAAATGAAAGCGTATGCTGTGACCATAGAACACCTTTAATGGCCACACAAGATTTTTGTTAGTAGTAGTATTATTTAAAATTCATGCAGTAAGAGGTGCCTGCTTATATCTGCAGATTTTAAATGGACCGGAACCAGGGACCAGGGCCGCTAATTCATGCAAAACTTTATCTCAAAGAATCTGCCCCATCCTTCTCACCTCTTATGCCTCGGTGTTGATTCTTTAATGTGATAAGAAGCCACACCAAATAATAGTGAGCCATGGAAGAGACGGGGCAAATCGCTGACATCAAGAGCATCAGTATTTGCATAAATCACACGTTTATTACCAGATATTGGGGCTTCTGGTGACATCAGAAATTGGTAGATACTCTCAGATACTCTATGACAAAAGATTTAGTGATCCATCAGTGGCGGCCGCTCCATACGGGGCACAGGCATTGCCCCCCTAATCCATATGCAGGGAACCAGATGCATGGATTCCAATGGGGTTTTTTTTTTTTTTAAGCACATGATTAGAGCCTAGGGCTCTAAATGGCAGAGCGCTGCACCCGAGCCCACCCTGTTGAGTGGCAAAAGTGAATTAATATTCGCTATTGTCTTGCTGCTTCTCCTCCTGGCCAATCAGGAAGCGGGAGGAGCGCGATTGGCCGAGAGGAGAATCAATCGTATTGGCCAGTACCCTGGGCAGGAAGGATGTACGGGGAGATCCGGAAGATGGCCGTCATAATTGGAGCGATCTCTCTGCTCTGCATCACCGCCAAGAGCCCGACCGCGTGAGTACCACCCACGGGGGGGTGTCAGGTGGTTTGTTTGCTGCCACCCCAATCTCCCGCCCCCCAGCCACCACTACATTCCATTGCTAGTGGGATGGGTCATACAACTTTTTAAAAGAAGAATGCTGCTTAAAAAAAAATATAAACAAAATTAACAAAACAAAAAATTCCCCTAAAAACAATAACCTAAAAGTGAAATACGGTACGTACACTTTTTTTGCAGTATCACATTACCAATCCCATTTCAGTTTTCTGTACTGTTTAGGTTTGTGTTAGTACAGTAAAAGCAATTACCCACTACTATGTCTTGTAGAATAAATTTAGCATTTTATGGTTTTCAGGAAGAGCTGCATGCCAAGAATGTATTTCTGAACATAAATATCCTATGCCTTGGCCTAAAAAGACAGACTGCTCCAATCTGGCTTTTGAAATAACAGCAAATTAATGTTCAATTCAAACCAGATGTTTATTTGTCTTTGTAAGGACCATCTTGGCCAGGGGAGATACTGAAGCTATGAGAAGTTATTGTAGAAAGTTGAACTAGACAGACCAATGTCTACAAAGCAAAATAAAAAATGATCTCTCTAAAGCTAAGGTGGAAAATATGGATTTCTGTAGTTTTAGTGGGAATCTGGAAGCAACTAGTGATTGCAGAAGGCAGAACCTTCATAATGAATGATTATCTTGTGCAGATGGTATAGTACTCAGCTGTATCCATTCAAATGTTAAGTAAATATGGGTCAAAGGACACACAAATCTCCCAGATCACTGCGAATATATAATACTAAGCTAGCCAAAATTCTATGCTTACAGTCAAAATCTTAGTAGCCTTAGTAGGTATAATGGGGACAGGTTTAGAAGTTTTCTTTCTAAGAGTGTCACATGGTTTGTGACATCATCACCTTCATCCACCACAATGTAATCCAACCTTGGCAGATTGTTAGCTTTTCCAGCAGGGTCCTAATAGATGTAGCCTAATAAGTGAAAGCAGTTCCTTAGAGGAAAACAGATTTTTTTTACATTTGCAAAACAGATATTTTATATTATTCAAAGTAGAACTATGGCCTTCCGTTACCTACTATGGCCCCCCTTTGCACCTAATTATAAGTCCATCTGTACAATTTTGTTAGTCCTCCAACAAAGTTCTGTTGAGGCGGCCAGTGAACGAAATTAAAAGTTTGTCAACCAGGACCTGACCACACCCAGTCCAACCCACTGCTTTCTGTTTTGACAACACTTCCTTTGCTGCTAAAACCCTCCCAGTGTGTACTGTAGTGTCTGGGAGGGGGAGTGTGTGAAATACTAATGAAGGAGGAGTCAAGGAACGTGAAGGACTTTTATGTTTATGAGTAAACAGATTTGATACTTATTCAGACTATCATACATGTGCCTTTAATTGTACTTACTTATTATTTAACAAATAAACATTTGATTTTATAGGGTGCCAATTGACACACAGGATTTTTTTTTTTGTAATTGAAAACCTAAAATGCACTGCAACTATCTTTCAGAGGGGTTAGTGCAGCCTTAAAATCTAACTCCAGGCTCGCCCCTCTCCACAGCACAGTCCTGTGAGTCAGGGCAGGGGCCAGAGTCTTGATGTCCTAAGCTCAAAGAAAGTGGGTTCAATGACGCCGGGCACCATTTAACCTGGAAAAGGAGTGATGGGCAGTCATCAGAGACTACTGACTGTGTATGTGGTAATATATGTGTAGCGCTCACCACTTTAGGTGGGTGCTATTAGTTTACTTCCACAAGCCCGGATGACCCGGAGTGCCGGAGATGGCTTAGCAGTTCCTGCAGTGCAATCGGAGGAGACCCAGACTGAGATTCCATTGCCGGAGATCCAAGTAGGATCAGGAGGGGAGGCCTGTGGCCTAGCTGGGGTACCAGAATGGACTGATGGGAATCGGTTGCTTCCTGAGGCTGAGGATGGGAATGGACAGTCCTCATGGAAGCACTCCGCAGAGCTGGTCACTTGTAAGACCCCTGTGAAATCTGTCCAGGAGGTGTCACCGCCTAAAGAGGGGGATCTCTTAGGTGAGCTGGACAGAGGAAACAGGGGCCGGGCCGTAGACTGGGTGTCACCAGAGGTGTTGGATCCCTATGGGTCACTAGAACACCTATTTGTGTGGTCCTCACCCGAGGAGGGTGGCTCAAATGGAGAGGAGGACTGGTTTATGGAGAGCTCCACGTCGCTTAGTGTTTCACCCGGGGATCCAGAGAGCGTTGCCACCTTCCCAGCACGCCTCACCAAGTCGTCCACGAACGCACCCCACAACCGGGTACCTACATTCCAGCAGATTTTAAATAGCTTTTTTTTCCTGCAAAAATGACACATTGTACAGAGACAGTTCTAAGCACGGGAAACAAGCCCCCCCTTCATAGACATACTATATATATATAGTATGCCTATGAAGGGGGGGGGGGGCGCATGTTTCCTGTGCTTAGAACTGTCTCTGTACAATGTGTCATTTTTGCAGGAAAAAAAAGCTATTTAAAATCACTCACGGCTAATTGCCGGTTCCCGTAACACAGAGAACAATTCGAATACAACAACTAACAAATATCTAATTTCAACTAATATGAAAGAAATTATAATAGCGGATATAACGAATGCTTTGAATGCTTCGAATGATTCGAGATTCAGTATATCTAATATAGAGAACTGTTCCTGCACAGTGTCATTTTTGCAGGAAAAAAAAGCTATTTAAAATCACTCGCGGCTATTGCCGGCAAATGAATTGTCGGATCCGTAACACAGAGAACAGTCATTCATTGAAGTCATTGATAAAAAAAAGCGTGGGGGTCCCCCCAAATTCAATAACCGGGCCCTTCAGGTCTGCTATGGATATTAAGGGGGACCCCAGCCAAAAAAAAAATGGCGTAGGGTCCCCCTCAAATTCCATCCCAGACCCTTGAGGTCTGGGATGGATTTTAAGGGGAACCCCAGCCAAAAAAAATGGCGTGGGGTCCCCCTCAAAATCCATACCAGACACTTATCCGAGCACACAACCTGGCAGGCCACAGGAAAAGAGTGGGGGACAAGAGCGGCCCCCCCTCCCGCCTGAACCGTACCAGGCCACATGCCCTCAACATTGGGAGGATGCTTTGGGGGTCTGAGACCCCCAAAGCACCTTGTCCCCATGTTGATTAGGACAAGGGCCTCTTCCCCACAACCCTGGCCATTGGTTGTGGGGGTCTGCGGGCGGGGGGCTTATCGGAATCTGAAAGCCCCCTTTAACAAGGGGACCCCCAGATCCCGCCCCCCCTGTGTGAAATGGTAAGGGGGTACAAAAGTACCCCTACCATTTCACCAAAAAGGTGACAAAAATGGTAAAAATGACAGGAGACGGTCTTTGACAATTCCTTTATTAAAATCTTCTTTCTTCTTTCTTCTGGTCTTCCTTTCTTCATCTTCTCCTTCCGTCATCTTATTCCATCTTCTTCCATCTTCTTCTTCCTCCGATCCGCTTCTTCTTGCTCCGGTCTTCTCTTCCTTCTCGTCCGGCATCGGCGTCTCTTCTGGGCCGCTCCTCGCAATGGGAGGCTCCCGCTGTGTGAGGCTTCGCTCCGGCTGACAGGTCTTTTATAACGGAGGGCACCTGGTGACCCCGCCCCCCATCTGACGTCATGGGGAAAGCCATAGGGAAGTCCCCATGACGTCCCCGTGCCTCAGAGGGGACGGGGTTACCAGGTGCCCTCCGTTATAAAAGACCTGTCAGCCGGAGCGAAGCGTCACACAGCGGGAGCCTCCCATTGCGAGGAGCGGCCCGAGAACAGACGCCGATGCCGGACGAGAAGGACGAGAAGACCGGAGCAAGAAGAAGCGGATCGGAGGAAGAAGAAGATGGAAGAAGAAGATGGAAGAAGATGCCGGAAGGAGAAGATGAAGAAAGGAAGACCAGAAGAAAGAAGAAAGAAGATTTTAATAAAGGAATTGTCAAAGACCTTCTCCTGTCATTTTTACCATTTTTGTCACCTTTTTGGTGAAATGGTAGGGGTACTTTTTTGGAATGAATCAATGTGTGGTGCTGCGCTCCCAAAGGTTGTGCTGGATGGTTAAGTTAGGATGGCAATGGTGAGCAATAGGGGATGGTGGAGGTCTTACCAAAATTAAATAAATATACATATAAAATAAATAAACAATAAAGAAACACACTTGTGACTGATGTGCATAAATTGCTAAAATCAAGTGGGATAAATTAAAAAGAGTTGAATATGATAAACGTGCTGGAGTGTGCTGTAGAATAACAATAAAAAGGTGCACAGTTAATTAGGAATCGCAAAACCATTAAACGATGTTCCAGTGGAACTAAAAACAGATTAAAGGTCTCTAGATAAAATGGAAGTGCAAGAGAAGTAATAAAACAGATAAATGCATGTAAAATCGCATTTAAAAATTCAAAATCGCATAGAAGTTCCAAAAATCGCATAAAATTTCAAAATCGCAAAAGTTGCGTAGTAGGTTAAAAGTTCAAAATCTTATACTAGTTCAAGACACAAAAGTGTGTAGTGCCCATGGGGAAGGAAAATAAATAGAACAGTGGTGCTGCGACAATGCAGTAGTGATGCTATATAGTGATTTCTGCGGTTCTTGCGAGGGCAGATGCAGCGTGGAGGGATGGTTGGTGCTGGTGGGTTTTTACATATAATAGCGTTGTGACTGAAAAACGTGATTGCTTGGTGCTCTGTGCTGTGGTTCTTCGGTGTATGGAAGACACCTAAGGGTGCCCTAAATGGTTACCTTACTGCTGTAAGGTAACAGCATTGGATAGAAACCAGGAAGGTGTAAGGCCACTCCAGAGGGGGATTAACGGTCTGGTCTGCAGCTCTTCCTTCTGTGTCTGGTGAGGACTGTTTATCTCCAGGACGAGTAGCTCCGGCTCTCTCTCTGGTTGGGTCTCCGGCTGTAGTGGGCGCTCTATCCGCTCTCCGCTCTCTACTATCCCGGGCTCCTCTGTGTCTGTCTGCGGAGCGCTGTCCGGGATCTTCTACTACTGCAAAGCTGGGGCGCTCACGTGTGGAGCGGTGATCTACTTTTTTACCCCCTTACCATTTCACACAGGGGGGGGGGCCGGGATCTGGGGGTCCCCTTGTTAAAGGGGGCTTCCAGATTCCGATAAGCCCCCCGCCCGCAGACCCCCACAACCACCGGCCAGGGTTGTGGGGATGAGGCCCTTGTCCCCATCAACATGGGGACAAGGTGCTTTGGGGTCTCAGACCCCCAAAGCACCCTCCAAATGTTGAGGGCATGTGGCCTGGTACGGTTCAGGCGGGAGGGGGGCCGCTTTTTTGGGCTGGGGTTCCCCTTAATATCCATACCAGACCTGAAGGGCCTGGTTATTGAATTTGGGGAAACCCCTACCATTTTTTTTATTATATCAATGAATGACTGTTCTCTGTGTTACGGAGCCGACAATTAATTTGCCGGCAATAGCCGCGAGTGATTTTAAATAGCTTTTTTTTCTGCAAAAATGACACTTTGTCATTCGAATTCATTCGAATTCATTCATTATATCTGCAATAATAATTTCTTTCGAATTAGTTGAAATTCGATATTGGTAGTTGGATTCGAATAATTTGGAGCTGAAATTCGTAAACGGAATTTTTCCTGCAAAAATGACACTTTGTCATTCGAATTCATTTAAATCCATTCGAATTCATTTGAATTCATTCAAATTCGTTCGAATCTTTCGTTATATCGGCTATAATAATTTCTTTCATATTAGTTGAAATTCGATATTTGGTAGTCGGATTCGAATTAAGTCGGCGACGAAATTCGTAAACGGAATTTCGTATTCCGTACGGAATTCGTATTTGAAAAAATTCGTACTACGGATTCGTAAATTCGTACGAATTTCAAAAAATTCGTACGAATTACGAATTCGTACGAAACTAATCGCACATGTCTAATAGCTGACTGAAAAAGCATCCGAAGACTTTGGGGTAATGGAAGTACTATCCTCTCGGGGGTAATGTTTTGGTTCTCTCTAGAGTTCAGGGACAATAGTTAGAAATTTTTGTCTACTGTTTGAAACTTTTACTGTACAAGTATGCACCTACACTTCCCAGGATATGAGATGCCTCATGGTAGGAGGTAGGTTTAAGCTTTCTCTGGTTTGTGGATTCATGTTCCACAACTGGGTAGACATGGGAGCTGTCAAAAAATTAGTTTCATTTTGTTCCGTTTCGTATAAAAAAAAAATCGTAATTCGTAATTGTTAATTTGGATATCGACACTCTACGAATAATAACTAATTATCCGAAAACGTATTAACGTTACATAACACAAGTCTATTGTCTATTATTCACCAATCACTCAGAGGAAGTACGAAATACGAAATTTCGTTTACGAATATGACATTTCGTATTTCGTACTTCCTCTGAGTGATTGGTGAACAATAGACTTGCGTTATGTAACGTTAATAAGTTTTCGGATAATTCGTTATTATTCGTAGAGTGTCGATATTCGTTATACTGAATCTCAAATTCATTCGAATCATTCGTTATATCTGCTATAATTTCTTTCCTATTAGTTGAAATTAGTTATTTGGTAGTTTGGATTCAGATCATTTGGATCCGAAATTCGTAAACGAACTTTCATATTTCGTACAAAATTTCGTATTTGTAAAAATTCGTAATTCGGATTCGTACGAATTTACGATTCGTACAAAACTAATCGCACATGTCTACAACTGGGGACAGTTGTGATTTAAGAGGAGGGTGTATGTAGCGCCCACCACTTTAGGTGGGTGCTATTATTTTTATTGCAGTTTAAATTGCCAGTGCCCTACTGTATTTGTACAGGCCTGGAAGGTTTGTTCTGGGTTAGGGTGGAGTTATAGGTTAGAGGGGGGTGTGACCACCTGTTCATCACCCTGGTAAACACTCCCTTGTCCAGAGAAGTGTCTGGGAAGGAGGTGGGTCAGGTTCTGAAGGACAGGCATGGGTACCCGTCCAATAGTTAATTTGCTTGGTCCAATGATATCTATTTCTTTTTAACCGTATATAAAGATGTGCTGTGTATGTGTTTTATTTATTCTTGTTTTTTGTATTAAAATTGTATTGCTATACACTATTATAGAACTAACCGCTCCTGAGGAAGCGCTATTTTCTAAAAGCGCGGAACATGTCGAGCAAAACCCTCTAAATGAAAACGGACCTCTACATTGGCTTCACCCTTGTTACCCAAGACTCAGTCATATCTCTATGAACATCCTATACGCCAACTAATACGAAATTGGTTTTGTATTACTATGTATCACTGTTCTGTATTACAAATGTCAACTGAGTCTTTTCTAAGGGTGTTATAATAGCTTTATGTGAGGCTTGATTATCACTATTACTATTTTGATCATATATATTGACCTTGAGCATACGCAATTGTTACCCTATTGCGTTTTTATTATAAATAAAAACTTTTTTGTTACCTTTTAGAACTTGTACCTATGTGCCTTTAAAGTCCATTTTTCTTGTAGTTAGCCTCTCTTTACAAACTGGTCAGGGGCGGGGTCCATTCATATACACTGGGGGTCACATGTTCCCTGGGGAGTTGGAGATGGGAAACTGATTAATCCACACATGCTTAAAGATGTGACCATAAGGCCCAGGGCTGGAAGGCCTGGAAATGCAGCGATTCCAGAGCTGGAAAGCCACTGAACCTTGCTGGAAGGTGATGGAGAGCCGGGGACTCCAAAGCTGGAAGGTACTCATCCTACAAGCATGAACTAGCTACACATGGACCGGAGTGGACCAGGATATGCCTGGACCTTTCCTGAGCTGGCCTGGGAAAGAGGAAAGGGGCAGGAAGGAGAAGGCAGGTGAGGCCTGGGACTGTCAGCCTTTTAAGTACCTCATATCTTTCAGAGGGATATGCAGTGTCAGCTCACATAGGAAAGGGACTATCCCTCACACACAGCATTCCTGATGCAACATGAATCCTGTGCATCATTGAGATGGTAGCACCTGCCGCAAATCTGGAAATAAAGTTTGGAGCTTTGAACTGTTTTACACTGTCTGTGCCTCGTTATTGCAGGGGTGGAAGAAGTGGGGGTTAAACCAGCATGTACTGTGATGAACTTACTAGCAGCTCCCAAGGGAGTAGTGCGCTTCATATGCCACATTCCTTTTACCCTCAAATAATACTGTAAAGTGTTAATTCACCTCTACAGAAAAAATGTAAAGGTGAAACCAGTGGAAACCCTCCCCGGCTCCTCCGTATACAGCTCTGCCCAGTACATATCCCCCACTAGCACTGATCTCCCTAGTACAGCCCCCCCCCCCTCCCAGGTACAGTTCTCCACAGTACAGATTCCCACCTGTACAGAACCCCCCCCCCCCCCCGCAAGTACAGCTCTCCACAGTACAAATCCCCCCAGGTACAGATCCCCCACTAGTACGGCAACACGGCGGCAAGGCTGATAACAGGAAAAAAACTCTGGGAATCCATCTACCCTTCCCTGAGGAGCCTACACTGGCTAACCGTAAAGAATCGGGTCCTATTCAAGACCCTCTGCCTCACCCACAAATGCACCCATGGAGACGCCCCCCAATACCTTCTCGAGAAAATAAAACACTACACACCCAATCGCAGTCTCCGATCGTCTAACCAAAACCTCCTCCTCATTCCCAAATCCCGCTACAAATCTAAGGGGGAACAGAGATTCGCTGTCCAAGGACCACGGCTATGGAACGCTCTACCGAACGATATCCACATGGAAGATAACCATTAGGCCTTCAGGAAAAAAATCAAGACCTACCTCTTCTAAGAAGCTTGACAACAAAGCACGAATACAGCGCCTTGAGGCAATTCAGTTCGCATTATAGCGCTATACAAATTATTCATTCATTCATTCAGTACAGATCTCCCCAGTACAGACCCCCCCCCAGTACGGCTCTCCACAGTACAGATCCCCCACTAGTACAGATCTCCCCAGTACAGACTCCCCCCCCCCCCCAGGTACAGCTGTCCACAGTACAGATCCCCCACTAGTACAGATTTCTGAAGTACAGACTCCCCCCCCCCATGTACAGCTCTCCACAGTACAGATCCCGCACTTGTACAAATCTCCCCCCCAAGGTAAAGCTCTCTACAGTACAGGTCCCCCACTAGTACAGATCTCCCCAGTACAGACTCCCCCCCCCCCCCAAGGTACAGCTCTCCACAATACAGGTCCCCCACTAGTACAGCTCTCCCTAGTGGAAATCTCTCCGAGTACAGCTCTCCTCAGTACAGATCCCTTATTGTTTTAGATCTCTCCAGTACAAATCTCCCCCAGTACAGTTCTCTCCCCGGTAAAGCTATCTCTGAGTACAGATCTCCCCCCTGCATATCACTCACACCAAACCAGGCAGCTCAGAGTAAGATATGTTCTTCCTTGGCTTGTGAATGGAACTGAAAAGGGCCTCCCTCTCTCAGAACTGCCTGTCTCTGAGATCTGACAGTTTTGGATGCTTAGCAGCTGTCAGTACTAGCTGCTGTGTTGCGGATTGGTGTGGGGAGAAGTTTGGACACCCCTCTCTCCCCCTTATGTAAGCCTCTGTGCTGGGGTGCCAATTTCTGTTGTAAGTGCCCAAACTGTTGATGGGCTTTAATTAAAATTTGAGCTGTAAGCTCTGTAAACAAGTAGCATTTTCAGCAAAGCAGGATAGCCCACAAAACATGAAAAGTTCCAAGGGCTTTACCTGCTCGGTAATAATTAGAATCTTTTGCTGTAAAATTAATGCTAATTTCCAGGTAAGGTAAAACTGACAGGTAAAACAGCTCCCATGTATGTGTGCACATTATATTTATATATACAGTAGCTCACAAAAGTGAGTACACCCCTCACATTTTTGTAAATATATTATTATATCTTTTCATATGACAACACTAAAGAAATTCAGTAGTCTACCTGATGAGGACTAGCTATTAATGTTAAGCGTTGTCTTGTTATAGCGAAACACTTGTACAACTTTATACTACTATGAAGCTATATTTTTACCTGTTATTTTCTCAAATAAAGCTTTTTTCCGAAAAAAAAAGTTTATCTTGGTCTCATCAGACCACAGGACATGATTCCAGTAATCCATGTCCTTAGTCTGCTTGTCTTCAGCAAACTGTTTGTGGGCTTACTTGTGCATCAGCTTTAGAAGAGGCTTCCTTCTGGGACGACAGCCATGCAGACCAATTTGATGCATTGTGCGGCGTATGGTCTGAGCACTGGCAGGCTGACCCCCCACCCCTTCAACCTCTGCAGCAATGCTGGCAGCACTCAAAGACAACGTGCACTCAACTTCTTTGATCAAGGCCTGTTCTGAGTGGAACCTGTCCTATTAAACCGCAGTATGGTCTTGGCCAGCATGCTGCAGCTCAATTTCAGGGTCTTGGTAACCTTCTTATAGCCAAGGCCATCTTTATGTATAGCAACAATTCTTTTTTTCAGATCCTCAGAGAGGATCCATGAGGTGCCATGTTGAACTTCCGGTGAACAGTATGAGAGAGTGAGAGCGTGATCAGGGTTCTGTGCCATCTGGACGGCTGGAATCTGCCTTCTCATTTACCTGGTGCCAAACTTCCCTGAAATATCTGGGGATCCATCCACCCGTGAGTTGTTACCAGCTTTACAAGTGTAACTATGCACCATTGCTTTCCATTATCAGAGTAGACCTAAAGGGCTGGGATCGATCTTCCTTTTCGTGGATGGGCCGAGTCAGTGATCTGAAAATGAATGTGCTGCCCCATATCCTGTTTTTCCTGCAGATGGTGCAAATCACCTTGCCTAGCACTTTCTTCACAATCCTGACCAGCCTGTTTATACAATACATATGGAGTGGGAAATGCCCCGGTTGGCACTTCGCACGATACAGCGTCCCAAAGCAAGGGGTGGTATGGGGGTCCCAGTGGTTTGCAGATATTATGAGGCTATTGTGCTACAGCGCATCCTAGATTGGTATCACAGTGTCCCTCTTAAACTTTGTGTGCCACTTGATAAATTCCTAGCTGGCTGGAACCTATCACATGCGCCCTGGGTCCCCCGGGAGAGCAGGGGTCTGTCAACACTGGTCTCTCCTATGGCCTCCCATGCTCTGACAATCTGGGACGCTTTGAACAGGAGGGGAAAGCTCGCTCTGCCAACTCCAGGGGAACATCCATCATTCTTTAGGACGTGGGCAGCCGATGGTGAGTCCAGATATGGAAGATTTATTCAGGACCAAGGCATGTTGCCACTGACCACACTGAGGGAACAATATGGCCCCTTCCCAATGGATGAGTGGCGCTATAGACAGCTCCAGCACTTCATCAATAGCCTACCCCACGGGGCTTGTTCTCCCACCCTGGCAACACCCTTTGAACGCCTATGCATGTCAACCTCTGCTATCCCTAATGCAATATCGGTACATGCAATATGCGGACTTGCTGCAAACCATACATAACGAAGGGAAGCCGGGGTTCATTGAGGAGTGGGAGAGGGACCTTCACCACATCTTCACCAAGCCTCAGTTGGGCCACCTTTATCTCTCTCGGCTACATGTTGGAGAGAGTGTGGCCTTAGAGGCTCATTCCTTCTCATCTGGTGGGAATGCCCCAAGTTAAGGCCCTACTGGCTGGATATACATGCTCAGATCAAGACCATTCTAGACCTGGAGCTCCCAGATTTCCCTATAGAATCATTACTGCATTTCCCCATCATTCCTCTCAGCCAGTACCCTAAATCGATACTGCCCCATCTACTCAATGCGGCCCGAAGGCTAATTCCAATATACTGTAAGAAGCCTCAAGTACCTAGACGCACCGAATGGATAACTTCAGTCAATAATATCATGGCTGCAGAGGAGTAGATGGAGAAATGTAAAGAAAGATATGAGAAGTTTTACTCAATATGGGTTACTTGGATACACTACACTAATCCGGCAGGGGTGTCCGCCCTGGGACCCTCACAGGCGGTGGCCCCCCTGATTGATGGGGCTGAACTGGGAGAATCCCGATGAGAAACTGCCTAGAGAGCAAAGGTACATATGAGCTCTGACAAATCTAACACAGCCCAAGTTGGTTTATCATGTTACCAGGTGTTACACCCCCACCTTATTTTTTTTGTCTTTAGTTTATTTCGCTTCTATTCTTATCCTGTTCCCATATCTGTTTGTGTTCTTGTTTTTTCCCCTGGCCATGGTACCCTGGATTGCGGTTTGATCCTTGCTTTTGCTTAAGGACCTAACTCTCCTCAGCAATACCCCAGAAGGGAACAGTAGGAGAGATTCAAAGATGTTTGAATTAGTATGATGTGATAGTAATAAGATGTTAACCATCCCTCCAGGTACGACCCTTCAAATACATGCACCCCTGAGTAACTTTTTCTTTTATTGTTGAAAATGCATACCCAGAAAAGGGGCCTTCTATGTAATATCCTTTCTACCTTTTATACATTGTTTTATGTCCATTTGTATGTTGTTAACTGAAAATATTCTTAAAATAAAGATTACATAAAAATATCTATACTCCCCGCATCCACCACCAATTGTGGGAGAGCGTTACACATCCTTATTGCCCTGACAGTGAAGAACCCCCTGCACAGTCTCAATGTGTGGCCCCGTGTCCTCATACACTCCCTGGGACTAAATAATTTTTTTTTGCATGCTAATATTCTGCCTGCTTTGGTAGCTGCAGCTTGCTATTGCATGCTATTACTCAATCTGTCATATATTAGGACCCCCAGATCTTTTTCCATCCTTGATTCTCTCAGAGGTTTTCCACCTAGTGAATTATATGCATTTATGTTTTTTGCCCCCAAGTGCATTACTTTACATTTTTCCATATTAAACCTCATTTGCCATTTGTCTGTCCACTCCTTTATTTTATTTAGGTCATTCTGCAAAATGTCTATGTCCTGATTTGATGATGATGAGTTTATTGCTGTACTTATTTTTGTGTAATCCGCAAAAACTGAGACTGAGCTATTTATCCCATTCTCTATGTCATTTATAAATAAATTGAATAGAATTGGTCCCAACATAGAATCCTGGGGTACTCCACTCACCACTCCAGACCAGTCTGAGTACATGTTATTTATCACCACCCTTTGGACACGTCCCTGTAACCAGTTTTTTACCTGAGCACAAACCTTGCCTGCAGATCTCAGCTTGTATATTAAGCATTTTTGGGGGACTGTATAATCAAATGCTTTTGCAAAATCCTGATACACTAAGTCCGCAGGCCTTCCCCTTTCTAGATGGCAGCTCACTTCCTTGTAGAATGTTAGCAGATTGGTCTGGCAGGAATGACCTTTCGTAAACCCAGGTGTGAGTACACCCCTCACATTTTGTGACAACACTGAAGAAATTACACTTTGCTACAATGTAAAGTGGTGAGTGTACAGCTTGTATAACAGTGTAAATCTTCTGTCCCCTCAAAATAACTCAACACACAGCCATTAATGTCTAAACCGCTGGCAACAAAAGTGAGTACACCCCTAAGTCAAAATGTCCAAATTGGGCCCAAAGTGTCAATATTTTGTGTGGCCACCATTATTTTCCAGCACTGCCTTAACCCTCTTGGGCATGGAGTTTGCCAGAGCTTTATAGGTTGCCACTGGAGTCCTCTTCCACTCCTCCATGATGACATCCCAGAGCTGGTGGATGTTAGAGACCTTGCGCTCCTCCACCTTCCATTTGAGGATGCCCCACAGATGCTCAATAGGGTTTAGGTCTGGAGACATGCTTGGCCAGTCCATCACCTTTACCCTCAGCTTATTTAGCAAGGCAGTGGTCGTCTTGGAGGTGTGTTTGGCTTCGTTATCATGTTGGAATACTGCCCTGCGGCCCAGTCTCCAAAGGGAGGGGACAGGCATGTACTGGCCATCGGGACTACCGGGAGATTCCCGGTGGGCCGATGGCTCAGTGGGCCAGTCAGATGCAGTCCTGGAGCCGCTCCTCTCTGACAGTGAGTGATCGCATTTTCACTCCTGTCAGGAGGAGCAGCTTCCGTCATATGCTGGAGAGAGCATTAGGCTTCCTGCTCCCTCCAGCCTGCAGGGGGAGATAGACGGCTGGCAGACTTTCCTTCCTCTCTCCACTTATCACTTGTCACTTATCACATGACTGGAGAGAGGAAGAAGAGAAGCTGCCTTCAGAACTGTGAGTACACGTGGGAGGGGGACACTTTGATGTAAGGGGCAGGTGATGGGACTATGATATAAGGGGCTGGTGATGGGACTCTGATGTAAGGGGCTGGTGATGGGACTCTGATGTAAGGGGCTGCTGATGGGACTCTGATGTAAGGGGGCTGCTGATGGGAATCTGATGTAAGATGCTGGTGATGGGACTCTGATGTAAGGGGCTGGTGATGGGACTCTGATGTAAGGGGCTGCTGATGGGACTCTGATGTAAGGGGCTGCTGATGGGACTCTGATGTAAGGGGCAGCTGATAGGAATCTGATGTAAGGGGCTGCTAATGGGACTCTGATGTAAGGGGGCTGCTGTTGGGACTCTGATGTAAGGGGCTACTGATGGAACTCTGATGTAAGGGGGCTGGTGATGGGACTCTGATGTAAGGGGCTGCTGATGGGACTCTGATGTAAGGGGGCTGCTGATGGGACTCTGATGTAAGGGGGCTGCTGATGGGACTCTGATGTAAGGGGGCTGCTGATGGGACTCTGATGTAAGGGGCTACTGATGGGAATCTGATGTAAGGTTCTGGTGATGGGACTCTGATGTAAGGGGGCTGCTGATGGGACTCTGATGTAAGGGGGCTGCTAATAGGACTCTGATGTAAGGGTGCTGGTGATGGGACTCTGATTTAAGGGGCTGCTGATGGGAATCTAATGTAAGGGGCTGGTGATGGGACTCTGATGTAAGGTTCTGGGAATCTGATGTAAGGGGCTGGTGATGGGACACTCTGATGTAAGGGGGCTGGTGATGGGAATCTGATGTAAGGTTCTGGTGATGGGACTCTGATGTAAGGGGCTGGTGATGGGACTCTGATGTAAGGGGCTGCTGATGGGAATCTGATGTAAGGGGCTGGTGATGGGACACTCTGATGTAAGGGGGTGCTGATGGGAATCTAAAGTAAGGGGCTGGTGATGGGACTCTAATGTAAGGGGCTGCTGATGGGACTCTGATGTAAGGGGCTGCTGATGGGACTCTGATGTAAGGGGCTGCTGATGGGACTCTGATGTAAGGGGGCTGCTGATGGTACTCTGATGTAAGGGGCTGGTGATGGGACTCTGATGTAAGGGGCTGCTGATGGGACTCTGATGTAAGGGGGCTGCTGATGGGAATCTAATGTAAGGGGGTGCTGATGGGAAACTGATGTAAGGGGGTGCTAATGGGACTCTGATGTAAGGGGGTGCTGATGGGAATCTAATGTAAGGGGGTGCTGTTGGGAAACTGATGTAAGGGGGTGCTAATGGGACTCTGATGTAAGGGGGTGCTGATGGGACTCTCAAAATGTAATTGGGCTGATGAAGTCCAGGGCCAAATTTCTGTCCCAGTCCAGCCCTGGGAGGGGATCATGATTCCCTCAATGAACTGTAGCTCCCCAGTGCTGGCAGCACTCATGTAGCCCCAGACCAGGACACTCCCATCACCATGCTTGACTGTAGACAAGACACACTTGTCTTTGTACTCCTTACCTGGTTGCTGCCACACATGTGACACCATCTGAACCAAATAAGTTTATCTTGGTCTCATCAGACCACAGGACATGGTTCCAGTAATCCACGTCCTTAGTCTGCTTGTCTTCAGTAAACTGTTTGCAGGCATTTTTGTGCATCATCTTTAGAAGAGGCTTCCTTCGGGGATGACAGCCATGCAGACTAATTTGATGCAGTGTGTTGTTGTATGGTCTGAGCACTGACAGGCTGACCCCCCACCCCTTCAACCTCTGCAGCAATGCTGGCAGCACTCATACGTCTATTTCCCAAAAACAAACTCTGGATAGGACGCTAAGCATGTGCACTCAACTTCTTTGGTCAACCATGGCGAGGCCTGTTTTGAGTGGAATCTGTCTTGCTAAGTCATTGTATGGTCTTGGCCACCATGCTGCAGCTCACTTTTAGGGTCTTGGCAATCTTCTTATAGCCTAGGCCATCTTCACATAGAGCAAAAATTAATTTTTTCAGATCCTCAGAGAGTTCTTTGCCATGGGGTGCCATGTTGAACTTCCAGTGACCAGTATGACAGAGTAAGAGTGATAAAACCAAGTTTAACACACCTGCTCCCCATTCACACCTAAGACCTTGTAACACTAACGAGTCACATGACACCAGGGAGGGAAAATGGCTAATTAGGCTAAGTGTGTTGAGTTATTTTGAGGGGGAAGCAAATTTACACTGTTATACAAGCTGTACACTCACTACTTTACATTGTAGCAAAGTGTAATTTCTTCAGTGTTGTCACATGAAAAGATATACGGTAATAAAATATTTACAAAAATGTGAGGGGTGTACTCACTTTCACGATCAGCGGTGTTTGATCGCTCTGTTCTGTCTTTTAGCCGGCGGGGGACAGATGCTGCATTAGGCCGATGCTGCATCCACCTAGGTAAGTATGATTCTTGAAAAAAAAAAATACTCCCATACTTCTCTTTTAAGTGTAATTACATTAATTTCAAGGAAGACTAAAGAACCCAAATAACTAAAGAATCAACTACTTAAAGCGGTATTAAACCCTCATTGTTTTTTTATTTTAACACATTAAGCACAATAAAATAAACATTCCCCAGTAAACAATTTGTTAAAATTATTACTCAAGCATTTATAGTTTACAACCTGCAATACTGCTGGATCCTGCTTTCTCAGTACTGCTTCCCTAAACTTCTGGTCTTCTCAGTCAGTCTGTTAGCTTGGATAAGGGAGGGGGAGGAGGAGTGAGGTGCAAGGGAGTGCCTTGTCCCTGCATGCAAGAGTGACTCCATAGTGTGCTGCAAGAGAAAGGAGCCATCCTGAAACAGGGCAGGTCAGGGCACAAGCTTGAAAGCATACTTCAACTTTACCTGCTGTGTAAGGGACACTTTTAGATAAAACCAAAGCCTGACTAAAAAACTTCCAGGAATGTCTCCCCCCACCCTGTCCTGCTTTGTTGCTAGGATGTTGCTAAGATAATCCCTTACATGAGCTTTCTCTAATGCAGTAGCACTGAGCCCAACAATTAGGAGCCCACTCCTGTGATGTGGGGGTGAACAGTAACAGCTGGGAGTATCTTAGCAACATCCAAGCAACAAGGAGCACACAGAGATACTATCTCTGTATAGGTGTAGGCCATTTACCTCTCGAAGGGCATTATTAAACTTTATTCACAACTGCACAGTTTGTTTTTATCTACAGACACCCCTTATCTGCATAGGCAATTTTTAGGTAAAGGTGAACTATCCGCATCAAAAAAGTGTGGGCAGCTTTTTTTTATTTCCCACTGGAACCGGACCTCATCAGCGTTTATACCCATGTGATCTGGTTCAGGCAAACGCCCTGCGTTTGCGGCCAGCTTTTGGGGTGTTATTAACGTTCCATTGACACCCGCAGCAGATTGCAGAACACAATGCGATTGCTGTGCGATGTGAGAATCACTATGTTTCCTGTGCCACATCAGTGTGAACCAGGGCTTAAAGGCGTTTTAAAGGCAGAAGGTTTTTTTATCTTAATGCATTCTATGCATTAAGATAAAAAACCTTCTGTGTGTGTAGCAGCCTACCCAGCACCCCTAATTATTTACCTGAGCCCCATCTCTCTCCGGCAATGTCCACGATTGTCTAAGCCCTCCGGGGAACACTCCTCCTGATTGGCTGAGACACAGTAGTGGCGCCATTGGCTCTCACGGCTGTCAATCAAAGTCAGTCAGCCAATCAGGGGAGATAGGGGGTGGGGATGGAGCAGGCTCCGTGTCTGAATAGACACTCGGAACTCTTAGACCCCTTTTACACTGGAGGCATTTTTTAAGCGCTTTATTGCTAAAAATAGCTCATGTAATGCGCCTGAAAAAAGCCTCAGCTGCAATGCCAGTGTGAAAGCCTGAGTGCTTTCACACTGGGGCGCTGCGCTGGCAGGGCGTCACAAAAAGTCCTGCAAAGAAGCTTCTTTGCAGCGCTCTAAAGAACCCCTGCCCATTTTGCGTGCGGTTTTAACCCTTTTCGGACGCTAGTGGGGGTTAAAAGCGCCCCGCTAGTGGCCGAATAGCACCGCTAAAATGACGCCGGGCGCTGGCAGTGTGAAAGTGCCCTTACTCATCTCCAGTTCTACCATAGGAAGCTGCTGGCTATGGGGGGAATCGATAGGAGGGAGGGGCCAGGAGAAGAAAAGAGGGACCAAAGAAGAGGCGGATATAGGCTGCTCTGTGCAAAACCAACTGCACAGAGGAGGTAAGTATGTTTGTTATTTTAAATAAAACAAAAAAACAAGACTTTACAATCACTTTAAACTGGAACATAAGTATATTACCCTCTAGTGTGCTATTAGTATAGTGCAGGCAAATGTATTGACTCAGGGCATGTGTGAGTCTGGAATTGGGTCAGGGTTTACTGCAGGTCAGGCTGGATGACTCATACAAGCAGGTCTCTGGTACCTCCCATTGGGTCTGGAAGTTTGGAGAAACTTCTAGAAGTTAATAGGCGGAGGTCAGGAGGGTTGATCTGCATACTTGAGGGAACTTCAATCTCCAAGCAGAATGTCTTGGCAGGTTGGCTGAGTCATGATAGCAGCAGGGGAGTTGAGTGGAACATGAAGTACCGAGGGGGCTGTCGGTGGCCTAGGAGGGATCCCCTACTGTACCTCCAGGCTGGACTCGGGCTGGCTTAGGAAGACCCTTACAGCATCAGGGTGTGTCTAGGAGTCTTGCCTGAGAAGCAGTGGGAGCAAGGAAGACCGTGTGAGTACACCAGCACACCCAGGTATTTCCAAGGGAGGAGACTGTCACATGAAGCAAGCTTTCTATAAGGACAGCATTGTGCTTAACCATTTTATCCTTGCCCTGGGAGATCTTCCAAGCAGCCAGAAGGGCTGGTAGTGCCTACAAGTAGTGGAGCTGGGTGCAGTTAGGAGAGGATACACTCCTGCATGCAGTTTGCATCATATTTTGTACTTTTCCAAAAGGGGCTGAGATCTCCTAGTCTGTAATGGACTTTTACTACTGATTCACAAAAGACTGTGTGTGTACAGGAAGGGAAGCAGTTTGGGATCTTATGTACAGAGGAAGGAAGTTGTCCCTTTTATGTTGTTCTCGGATTCAAGTTGGGCATCCCATAAATCCCTACACCCCATCCAAGTTGTTCCCCCTAATAAAACATCAAAACAAAGCCAAGGCACTGACTTCTTATGTTTGGATGCAAGTGGAGAATGCGTGTTGCCTGGCTGTGCAGGAGTAGGGGAACCAGTTACCAGCAGGACCTACGGAGGTAGTGCTACATAGGCTTAAAAGATAACTAAGTTGCATACACAGTGAATAAATCAGCTGCTGAAAGTGCTTAAAAAAACAGGGTTATACTGTATATCACTTTAATATGTATCTACACAACTGACGCTCATATTCTATATTCTGATACATTTAGTATTGAAACAAACAAATTGATGTAAATATATTATACTGTACAGTTTGAAACTCCAAACGTCTGTAATAGTATATAGGGCAACTGTTATTACGAATTGTGCAAAGTTTACTGTAATGGTCCTTAAATGTTCAATTCTAATGAATTATAACTTGTAATATAATACTATTCAGAAACATGAGCTAAAAACAATACACTGAATGTAATCTAAAGTACAAAGTCTACTTCAATAAAATGAATAATAAAAGAAAAAGTTTAAAGTTAATCCACAGCACCATCTAGTGGTTATGTGCAAAATCACTAGTGCAGAATGCATCCCATGTACTATCACTATACGAACTTTCAAAGATGTGAACATGTGTTTGCACAGTTTTTTTATTTAACCCAGCGGGCTGAACAAAAAAAAAAAAAAAACTGACAGATCCCCATACCAACACCAGCAATGTTGGTGCAGTAAACTCCCCAGCTATGCAATTGTGTTCTGACAGGGGGACTCCCCCCGACAGAACACACAGATTAGGGCTCACAGCCTTTGTCTGCATACAATGATCTTTGTTGGACTTACAAACAAGTTGGACTTATGAACGAGCTCCCAGAACATGACTCATTTGTAAGTAGGGGGCTTACTCATTGGTGGCTGGTGATATATTTGCCGCCAAACCATACCACCCTCCCCCAGTCGGTTTGGTCTCCAGCACCCCCTCCCCTGGTCGGTCGGTCACCAGCCTCGCACTTACCCAATCTAGGTCGCGGGCTTCCTCTGGGTTGCGGCTTCTCTCCTGTTTCCTTGGTTTCATGGTGGCGCAGCGTCCCCTGCATCTCCTCCCTCCTCCACGGCCAATAGGATCGCTTCTCCTCTCGGTCAATCGAGTCTTAGGCCTGGAGGAGAATCAGAAAGACAATAGCAAATATTAATTTGCTATTGACACACAACTGGATGGGCTCTGCGCCCTGACCCCACCCTTTTTTGAAGCAAATTGGAGCTCTAATCACGTGCTTCTAAAAAAAAAAAAAGAAAAAAAAAGCCCCACTGAAACCCATGCGTTTAGCACCCTGCATATAGATTAGGGGCTGGGTGCATAGACTAGGGGGGCGATGCTCCTGCACCCTGAATGGACAGGCCACTGGATTTACTGTACTGTATAAAGTTCATAGCAGTAAGTAAACAGTAATGGGTTAATAGAAAATGTATAGTTCCATTAAGGTCTCTTGAGGGGCACAGGGCAGCTGCTCTTGATTCTCAGTGACTAAATTGTCCTGAATCTAAACTAATATAAATGTTTGTAGATTCACATAAGAATATTTTCTCTGAGCACACTGGAAAAGGAGTCTTTTTTAATCTGTGCGCCATGAATTAAAAAAAAAAACTCAAATTAATCGTTAATTTTCAAGCCTTCACAGTGAGTACAGTCAGCTGCTGACTGTACTTACTGTGAAGGCTTGAAAATAAATACACTTGAAGTTATGGATTTGTCAGCTGCTTTTATTCGATAACCGTTTGTCTATTGGTGTGTGGGAGGACACCTCAGCTTGGACACCCTGACTGCAAACTTCCAAAGTAAGACATTGTTTCCCACTGTTCTGAGCCATACAATCTTTGATCAAATCGTTAATAGAGAAGGCTTTCACTCTTTATCACAACTCTTGTGTTTCCTGGACAGTATTAATAGCAGTCCAGTGATTTTATTTATTACAAGAATATTTTTTAAAGGCGAATAGCACCCTTTTTTCCTAGTTTCCAGCTTCTCTATGTATTAAAGTGGTTGTATACCCTTAATTTTAACTTGCACCTACAGGTAAGCCTAAATTAAGGCTTACCTGTAGGTACAAGAAATATCTCCTAAACCTGCACGGTTTAGGAGATATTTGCAAAGAACGATATTTTGCGGCGCTGTGATTGGCCGGAGCGGCGATACCCGGAAGAGCGATGGCTGCGGCTGGAGGGGGAGAAGAGGACGGCGTCGGGGGCCCCGATCTAAGGTAAGTGATGCATAATGAGCTAGTATGCTAGTCATACTAGCTCATTATGACTTTCTCTTGCAGGTAGTTTAAAAAAAAAAAAAAGTTTAAACGGGTATACAACCGCTTTAATGTACCACTGTTGCGGAAAAAAAAAGCTGTATATATTTTTGCCTATTAATGGTATGTTAATGTTTTACAGTGTAAGCCTATGGTCAATTCTATAGCTTAGTATTTGGCGCCATCTAGCGGCCAAATACAGAAAGTGGACTGGATAACTTTTGTTTTCAGCATTAAACTGAATACAGGAAGTGACTGATTATTTACATTTGAAGGTTGACCTTTTTACCCAGGATGATTTGTGACCTACCCATGGACACCCTCTCTGACAGTGCATGCTGGGTAGAACATAAAAGAAGCCCGAGTGGCCATTTTAGGTCTCTTCTGAATGCATGGCCTGCCTGTGAGGACTTGTGAGGAGGCCTCTCAGAAGAAGCGGCCTACAGCCATTCCAGAGTGCAACTCCAACAGTTTGTGTGAGTGATCTGACGGTGGCAGAGACACAGTGACCGGATTGGAGAGATCCAGAGACGCTCGTTTGAGAATCGGAGGACCGGGCTCACCCAGCGGAGCGGAACGGAACGACGGGTCCAGCTGACGGAGAAGCAAGCTGCAGTCACTGGACCAAAGTTACTACACGGAGCCCCGATCCAGTTGGTGAGCGGGTCACGGCCCACAGTTTGTTAACTTTCACACGCAGTTAGACTCATACACAGGCCTCACTGGGATTTATAGTTCCACGGAGGAGGAGCAGAGCAACTGACACTGAGCAGGCTTGAGGCCTATCTACTCTGACGTCCTAAGCCTTGTAATATAGTTACTGAAGTTACACCAGGAGCACCTTTACCTCAAATTAACTTACTTTAACCTGTGGATTACAAATCACAAGGAGTTACTTTAGCTAGCGAAGACAAGAAGATCAAAGACTAAGTACTTACTTACTTAGATCTCACGCATAGCTTCAAAAGTAGGGGGAGCTCCCTGGTATATATATATATATATATATACTGTATATATATATATATATATATATACTGTATATATATATATATATATATATATATATATATATATATATATATATATATATATATATATATATATATATATTGTTTGCAATTGTTTATGTTAAAAAATCCATTGTACTGTCGTCCTATGTTGGGATGACAGCACAATTACTGTAATCACCTTTTGAAACATATTTACAGTAAAATATATTTGGTTAAGTATCCAGTTGTGTGGAGTGTTGTTTTCTCCCAGCAGGTGGAGCCAGTGAATCCTGAGGTAATACAGGTATATTGTATTACATTATATTGTACTGTATTGTATTGCACCACAGCTGTGTCAAGGGGACTGAGCCAATTCAGGGGGGTTCATTAGCAGTGTCCAAATCAAATTTCAGCAGCTCCTTCGGGGGTCAGGGCTACATCTATATTCTAGAGCAGGGTCTACCTCAGCCTCCAGTTTCTCCTATAGAAAACTCCTCCATTACTTCCTGCTATTCGCCTATAGGACATGAAAGGACTTTAACAGCTGACCTCCTTAAAGTGTTACCAAACCCAGGACCCTGCTTTCAATGTATCTGGTCTCCCACAGTACATAGAACATGGAAATGCAATTATCTTAGTGTAGCACTACCCCCACAGGAGCCACTGGTGAATGTTGGTATCTCCCACCCTGCACAGCCAAGCACACAGCATTTTCCACCACACGCTGGAGACAAGAATTAGTCCTTACAGCTTTGTTTTTGTGTTTTATTAGGGGAATTGAACTTGGATAGGGTTGAGGGTATCATGGGATGCCCACTTGATCAAACTTAGAACTCTTCAGGGACACAAACTATATACAGCCTGTATATACACTTCTCCTTCTATGTCCAGCACAATTTTTCTTGAAGAACAACAACTCCCAGGACCAGCTGGCACTGTCAGGATTGTCTGACAAGAGCGCAATCAGACCATAGCAAATGCCCTTTGCAGGTAGGGACCGCGGACCCATTTGTTAGTGTAGCAAAAAGAAGTCCCAGTACTCAGCTGTCCTACTCCTGTGGCTACTGACCCCAGCACCACCACTTCAAGCACTGCCAGCCCACCTGGCTGCAGCTGCCCCTTTCATTAGCCCTCCTGGCTAAGACTCCAAAGTCCTCCCAGACTGACTTTGCATCCATCCCAGACTGCATTCACCCATTCTTCTCAGGTATGCCTCTCAGTCCTCTGACACTTACCAGCCCTCTTGGCTGTCTTCCTTCCTGGAGATTTGCATGGTAGTGTTCTCCTGCTGTCCTCAACCTTGCTCTCATGAAGAGGGGTCCATTCCGCACCTGAGCCCAGGCCCGAAGTAACCCACCCCAGACTAGGGGCTCCCTCAAGGGCCACTGACAGCCTAACACTCCATCTCCTTCTTCCACCCGAGCTCCACTGCCCCAGCTGGGCTGACCTTGAGTATTTGAGGGACCCTCATGAATACTCCAGGCAGCTCCTTCTTTCCTCCACTCCTATTCTTCTAGAATCTTCTATCAGTTTCGAAAAGTGTGTGTGTGTGTGTGTGGGGGGGGTGTCTTAGAAATTCCAATACCTATAATTTAATAGTTAGTAATAGTTTAGTTATTATTATTAGTTGGGTTTTTGAATTTTCAGATTTTTATTCTTATTTTTGGATTTCTGAATTTTCGAATTTCCGGATTTTTGGGTTTTCGAATTTTCGGATTTTTGAATTTCGAATTTCAAAATTTCCAAAATGTAAAATTTTTGAATTTTCGAACTTTTGAATTTTCAAATATATTCGAAAATTCGGAAATCCGGATATTTCCGAAATTTCGAATTTTCGATTTTCCTAAATATTATGAAAAATGTGGAAATTAGAAAATTCGGAAATTCTGATATTTCCGAATTA
This sequence comes from Lithobates sylvaticus, assembly GCA_028564925.1. Lineage (NCBI taxonomy): Eukaryota > Metazoa > Chordata > Amphibia > Anura > Ranidae > Lithobates > Lithobates sylvaticus. The sequence continues at coordinate 420,425,746 of CM053030.1, forward strand.
ACAAGTTTGTCTAAATTCATTAAAAAACTAATTTGGAACTAAACAAATTGCACATGTCTACCCCCAAGGCTCTGTTCTATCAGCAGATGGATTGGGGTCTGTGGAAGAAGGGTAAGATCAGAGAATACAGGATCAAACAGCCTTTTTACACAATGCACATGATTAACCCCTTATGGCCGTACACACGATCTGAAAATCAGACGAAAAATACCGATTACGAAGTGATCGTATGATAATCAGATAGTTAGTACACAGCTTTCGATAGCCGATCACGACAGTTCATCCGATATTAACCGATCGGACAAGCACTAACATTTTTCTTGTATGATACCCGATCCTATGATAAACGTATGGTTAGTATGTTGGTCGTAAGGCCAAATTTGAGAGCAGTAGCAGTGCATGAGTGGAAACGAACGAACAACCCGGAAAATAATCCAGGGATAGAAAACAAACTAGGTATAAATTGCATGATGTCATATCATAGTAGAAAAGCTAGCTATTATGTTTAGTTGGTCCTTGAGAATCAATACAGTTATTGTACAATACAAAGTTCATGGATGGAAATGTTTGAAAGAAATAAATTAAAATGTAATAAATAATGAGTAACATTTTATGTTTCATATGTGCACCTACCTTCTCTCCAATGATTGGCTGACTGACTTTGACAGCCGCGGGAGCCAATGGCACCAAAGGGATTGTGGACATCGCTGGAGATAGAAGGGGCTCAGGTAAGTAATTAGGGGGTACTGGAGGGGGGAGGCTGCTGCACACAGAATGTCTTCTATCTTAAAACATAGAATGCATTAAGATAAAAAACCTTATGCCTTTACAACCCCTATAATGCCGTCCATCAGTGCCAATCAGTGCAGCCTCATAAGCGCACATCAGTGCAGAAGAAAATCATTTCAAATATTTCATATCAAACTATAATTTTTTTTAATTTTTTTTAATATTCTGTTTTTAATTGTTTATGCATTAACAACTAAAAAAAACACACCAGTGATTTTATACCACCAAAAGAAAGCTCTATTTGTGTGACAAAAAGGATAACAATTCAGAATGGGTACAGTGCAGCATGACCACACAATTGTCATTCAAAGTGCGACAGTAATCAAAAAATAAATGTTGCCTGGGCAGGATGGCAAAATGGTTATATAGGCAAGTGGTTTAGTGAATAAACAGACAACTGTAACAACCAAAAACATTCTTTATTAGGGAATTCAATATTCCAACCCAACATTAACCTTTATACTTTCCAATGACAGGTTATGACAAATGGCAACATTTTTTACTGAAGAACAATTTCCTAAAATGCGTATTGATATACTAAAGTGCATTCTAATAGATTAACATTTAACAAAGTAAAATAGAATCCAAAAAATTAACATGATCACCAAAATCACTACAGTTGAGTATAATTAAACTCCTGCGACCAGGTGGAATGGTGCCTTTCTATTTGAGGGTAGTGCCAACTTGTTGACTGCTGATGGGATGGCATGGGATGAGATGGCATGGGATGAGAATGCTGGTGCGATGGCTGTGGTGGTGGTATTGGTGGTGGTGTTGAGACTAGATCATCAGACACATGTGTGCTTGTTGACTATTGCCTTACCTTAATTTGTTGGCTGTGAGAATTCCAAAACCATCATAATCATCAGGCTTTCGTTGGAGAGCAATAGGAGTTGATGGAATGCCATTCTCATTATCAGCAAATTCCTATGATTAGAAAGGAAGATTATCAGCAAAGTGAAACCACATTTTGTCTAAATCTAGGCATATAGATGTATCATTTAATAACATGGTGTTATTTTACTACTGCACAACACAGACACTGTTGGACACCATTAAATTACAGAAACTTTTACCCAAAAAATAGACACCTGTGAAAAATGTATTTCATACAAGGTAAAAGTACCAAACTATCCTGCAATTACCTGAGTGGTGGGAATGTCCTGATCAAGATCGATGTCAGATGTTGGTGAATCTACACAGGGCTGGTGCAAGGATTTTTGACACCCTAGGCGAAACCTCAATTTGACGCCCCCATTGGCTCCACCCCTGACTCCACCCCTTTGCCCTGCCCATGTGACAGAAGGCGCCGCTATACAGGAAACATCGGCTCTGCTTCCTCTAGCACTGGCTCCAGTGCTCTGCTGCACCTCTTATTACACTACCAGTTGGACTGAGTTAGTTACATGCTGCAGCCTGCAGAGCATGCAAACACGAAGGAAAACCAGCGATCGGGCGCCCCTAGGCAGCAGTGCGCCCTAGGCGGCTGCCTAGTTTGCCTAGTGGTAGCACCGGCCCTGAATCTACAGAAGCTGGGGAAGGGTTTGCAAGCAGTGGCGGCTGGTGCTCCAAATTTTTGGGAGGGCGCAAACAAGCCAACAAGTTCTGAAAAAAAAAAACATCAATCGCAGCCACTGTGCCCATCAAATGCAGCCACTGTGCCAATCAAACGCAGCCACTGTGCCCATCAATTTCCGCCACTGTGCCCATCAATTGCCGCCACTGTGCCCATCAAAAGCAGCCACTGTGCCCATCAAATGCAGCCTGTGTCCCATCAAATGCAGCCTGTGTCCCATCAAATGCAGCCTGTGTCCCATCAAATGCAGCCTGTGTCCCATCAAATGTAGCCCCGCTGTCCCATCAAATGCAGCCTCACTGTCCCATCAAATGCCTGGTCAGGAAGATTTTACCCCCTTCCTGACCAGAGCACTTTTTGTGGTTCCGCACTGCGTCATTTTAACTGACAATAGCACGGTCGTGCGACGTTGTACCCAAACAAATTTGACGTCCTTTTTTTCCCACAAATAGAGCTTTCTTTTGGTGGTATTTGATCAGCTCTGCGTTTTTTTATTTTTTGTGCTAAAAACAAAAGAAGAGCGACAATTTTGAAAAAAAAAACAATATTTTTTCCTTTTTGCTATAATAATTATCCCCCAAAAATATATATAAAATTTTTTTTTTCCCTCAGTTTAGGCCAATATGTATTCTACATATTTTTGGTAAAAAAAAAAAAAAAAAAAATGCAATAAGCGTATATTGATTGGTTTGCGCAAAAGTTATAGCGTCTACAAAATAGGGGATACTTTTTTATGACATTTTTATTCTACATTTTTTTTTTATTAGTAATGGCGGCGATCTGCGATTTTATTTTATTTTATTTTTATTGTGACTGTGACATTATGGCGGACACATCGGACACTTTTGACACTATTGCTATTTTGGGACCCCAATCAATACATGACATGGGGGACCCCTGAACTCCTGTCCTGCACAGACTAGGGCAGCGATGCCCCCTCCCTACAATGCTGATCGCCGGTCCTATGACAAGCAGTGGTCAGTGTCACCAGAATCTGATAAGCCTCCACATGTCCCGCCCGGCTCAGCAGGCAGGATGACATCCGCCCCCTCATCTCAGATAGCAACAAGTCCCCATCAGTCAGTCAGTCGGGCGGGCATGCGGGCAGTGCCCCCGGCACAGACAATCCAAGTTGCCCCGTCTCTCTCTCCCCCCACACTGCCCTCACCTTAGCAGGTCCTGCGGGGGCCCTGCTCCATTCCTGTGCCGTTTTTTACCTCCCCAGAGAGGCATCCTCATGGCTGGAATTACTACCTTCACATCGCTGTGCGATGGCATCATGACTTTTTTGAGCTCTACCTCTACTGTTTGCTACATTAATCCCCTCTTTGGCAGACTGACACCCCATGTCCTGATGTTCTGTTATCAGGGGGTCGCCGGAGGGGTTAATATTCTCCAACAGTAGGTTGCTGCCATGCACCTGTTGTGCCTGTTATTGACTGCCTTTTTGCAATGCATTTAAGTTATGTGCCCCTGTTATGACCAGGTAAACTCTTGCCGCAAGTTCCACAACCTTTGAACCTCAGAGTTTAATTTTCACCCCTGTTATTTCATGCCAGCACTACTCTGACAACTTTTGCTGGGAAGTTATATAATATGCTATATACATGTTTATCTCATTGCCTCTATGAGTACAGTCTCTATTAGGAAGTGATTCCCTTGTTTTATTACTTAACCACTGGCGGACTCTAGTGGCCTATCTCAGGAATTGCATGGCTAGATATTCATAACGTGAACTGCTGCTGCTAGTGCATTTTCCCTACACAATAGCCTAACTGTACCAGTGTGGGGATTATCCTGCTAGTCACTGCATCTCTGTCTCTTTCCCTTTTGACTGGGTGTCTCCTGCACCTACCTTAATTGAATTCCTGCTGGTTTGAATTTTTGTGTTACAGGTGAAGCCCCTCCGCTTATCCACAGTTTATCCTAATGTGGTGGAGCCTCTATTATTCTATACGGACAGACCAACTCCACTATGAGACTACATCCATGGGTTTGCACCCCCTAACATTGGGTGTACTATGTTTGGGGATTTAAGCATTCCTTGGTTGGGGTGGGGGGTTAGGGTTATTGTTTGGGTTGTTAACTCTTGTTTTTACAGGTGCTTTGTTTTGTATGTACTCAGGTAATTTTGGCATAGGATGGTATGTCATGCTAGACCATTTACAGTCAGGGCTGGGTTGGTCCCCCTGCAAGCATTTTCCTCCTGATCGAATTCCTTTCTCTTACCCCAGATGTCTCCATGCCACCAAGGGGCCCCATCAGGATTGCCAGCCTCAATAAAACCAGGGACAGTATGTAAAAATCTGTGTTTTTTTTTTTAAATTCCAAGATTATAGCTGCCCCGCCCGCCTCTCCAGTACCTTTTCAGTGTGTGTATGTGTATTGTGTGTGTGTATATTGTGTGTGTGTATACTGTGTGGCCCCATAATCTATTGCCTCGGGGCCCCATAATCTCCTATTGCCTGAGGGCCCCATAATCTTCTCCTATTGCACGGGGGCCCCATAATCTCCTATTGCCCGGGGGCCCCATTAGTTGTCAGTCTGCCCCTGCTCATGGGGTTAGCATTCTAGTCCGAAAAACCCTGCTGTTCCAACTTATTGAAGTCAGGACAGACAGGGGAGGGAGATATGTCATTATACATCTTAACATTTATGAAAAAAACATTGTGTTGGTCGGGATAAATATTCCGCCACCGGCCTCAACCCAGATCCTGCAAGAGATAATGCAACTTGTGGTACAGTTTAATACAAAGCTAGTTTTTCTTCTGGGAGATTACAATATGGTCCCCTCTGTGGATCTGTACAGGCCAAATGCTTTGGCTCGTGATTCTCCTGACCTCCGACAATGAGGGCTGACACCTTTGCCCGACACAGGGCCGGATTAAGAACATCATGGGCCTGGTGCTGAGGATTACGGTGGGGCTTTTTATAAAAAAAATAAAAAGTAATTAAAAATGCAAACAATTTTTTGTTATAGCAAATTAAATTAAATAGAGAGAGGGAGGATGAGAGAGAGAAAGGGGATGCGAGAGAGGTGAGGGGTAAGGGAGGGAGGATGAGAGAGAGAGAGAGAGAGGATGCGCATGAGCATGCAAGGAAGTGACAGCAACACAGCCCGGCCAAGGCAAGTGAACGAAGGCACAGAACCTGGAAGGAAGACCAGGACCCACCAGATTGATCACAGTGCAGCACTGGAGGGCTCAGTCTGACAGGTAAGTGTACCCTAATGTGCTAATATGCTGTGCATACTAGTACATTATGGCACAACTTACCTCAGGGCCTCTAAAAAGTAGTAATGTTAGCAAAATTTATGACCACTTTAATATCACGGGGCCGCCTACTGACCCAGTGGCCCTTGAGCAGTGCCCAAGTGCATAGTTGCCAACATTTCAAAAATATTTTCAGGGACACTTTTTTTTTCCCAGTGGTATATTTAGAGTAGCTGACATCCCCTATGCTCCTCTATACATCACAGTAGTAATCACAAAATTAAATGAGTACTAATAATGGGCAGAACACATATGAGGACTGAGAAGATTTCCTTTAGTTGAACTAACAAAAGTGTGCCCATTCTAGATCTGGTAACATTGAGGATATTCAATATAATTTTAAAGAACTGTTTTTGTGGGTAAGAGGCATAGAGGAGGAGTATGGATAGTATACAAGTGGGAAGTATGTGCAGGTGTGGGAGAGGAATGTGGAGGGTATAACAGTGGGCACTATGTACAGGAGAGGAGTGTGGAGGGTATGACAGTGGGCACTATGTACAGGAGAGGAGTGTGGAGGATATGCCAGTGGGCAGTATGTACAGGAGAGGAGTGTGGGGGTATGACGGGGCGGTATGTACAGGAGAGGAGTGTGGAGGGTTTGATGGGGGCAGTATGTTCAGGAGAGGAGTGTGGAGAGAAAGATAGTGGGCACTATGTACAGGAGAGGAGTGTGGAGGGTATGCCAGTTGACAGTATGTACAGGAGAGGAGTGTGGAGGGTATTATGGGGCAGTATGCACAGGAGAGGAGTGTGGAGGGTATGACAGTGGGCAGTATGTACAGGAGAGGAGTGTGGAGGGTATTATGGGGCAGTATGTACAAGAGAGGAGTGTGGATGGTATTTGGCAGTGGGCAGTATGTACAGGAGAGGAGTGTGGAGGGTATTATGGGGCAGTATGTACAGGAGAGGAATGTGGAGGGTATGACAGTGAGCAGTATGTACAGGAGAGGAGTGTGGAGGGTATGACAATGGTTACTATGTACAGGTGAGGAGGATGAAGGAATCTGGGAAGGAAAAATGTAAAGGTTTGGGGAAGGATGTTTAGGGACTGCGTAGTGGTTAAGCGGCCATACATGAATTGAAATTAAGTCAATTAAGCAGAGACCAGCCATAGTCGATCTATGTATGGGCTATCTGGTTGTACACAAGTCAATCTATTAATCGACTTGAGTACAACCAGCCTGTCAGGTTTTTCCCAAAACAATCAGTGCTGCCAGCTATAGTTAGCAACACTGATCATTGTATTCTGTGGGTAGGGAAGGCTCCCCACTGGCAGAACACAATAACACTGCAGGAGTGATTCTCCCATTCACAGGTCAGCAGGTGAGAGGGTGTGTGAGGACAGGTTGGGGAGAGAGGTCTGTCAGCAGGGGGGTGTGAGGTGGTCATGGAGAGATATTAAACAGCGGGTGGGGGGAGTAACTGGGAGTGATATCTTTTGGAGTAGGGTCTGTCATCTGCAGGTTGGGAAATGGTCACCTGTGATATAAGTTGAAGGGAGGTGGCTAACATGGGAAGTGGCTGGGGAGTGACCTGGTTGGTGGGGAGTGTGAAATGGATGATGTGTTTCACGTTTCTTTCACATTTGCGGTAATGCTTACTGCCCTCTGAAAAGTGATCTGTGGTGGATTGCTTTTCAATGAGTGGTAAAGCAGCAGCCAACAGGCATTCATGAGGTGCTACTGCCGTCTCCTTGTTTTTTTTTACATTGCTGAATGGTAGTTTTACATTGTTGGACTATGCTGCTACTACGAGCGAGTTTGGCTTGCAGTTGCAGAGTGGCCCCATTGAAATCAATAGGCCAGTTTGACAGGCGGTGCTGCCTGTCAAACTCTGCAGGCTCCAAGCTGTCCAATGAGCTCAGTGCCTCTGGCAAGAAGTGAGGAGAGGCACTGTGAGCTCATCCTCTCAGTCTACTGCAAACAGAGTGTGTCAGGTTGTATTTAAACTGGCCGCTCTGTATGTAGCTTCTGACAGGCTGCACAATGAGCCCCGTATCTCCGGAACCATAGATGATAGGAGCCCCCAGATTTTGACCAGTGGTTGAGTAGGTCTTTGGATATCTATTACCTGGTTGCCGAGCCATGACCCTCAACGTCGTCATTTTTAATTTTTTTTTATTTTTAATTTTTTTTTAAATGGGCCTATCTTAAGGTAAGGGGCCTGGAGCTGCAGCTCCAATAGAAACTATGTTAATCCGGCCCTTACCGGACACTACGAGAATATACTTGCCACTCCTCCACATATAAGACCTTGTCTGGAATGTATCTGGCTTTTGCCTCTAGCTCTGCCTTGCAATGTGTTCAGTGTCTACCTGTGCTTCCCGGGGCATTTCTGATCATGCACCATTGTGCCTTTCTCTAGCTCTAACTACCCCCCGAGTCCCATCTCTGGCGATTGTCCAGATTTTGGGCGAATGATGAACGCCTGCAGGAACCTCTCCCTGTCTCTATATGTAATTTTTGGTCTGACAATACTGACTCTGCCTCCCCTCCAGTACTCTGGGACTCCTTTAATTCGTGGGTTAGGGGGGAGTATATTTCTAAAATATCATGCATTAAGAGGGAGACTGCCCGATCATTGGAGGAGCTGGAGGAGGGGGCGACTAAACTGGAGGCAGAGTTTGTCTCTGCCCCGGGTTGATGATTGTTACCGAACATGGCAACAGGCGCTACGCAATCTGTTCACTGTTGGGGTTGCCCAAACTGATAAGGCTCTGTTATACTCGGCCCAGAAGGTATTTAAATTGGGGGGGGGGGGGGATTGGAAGCTCCCGGCATGGTTGGCTAAGGGTAATATTCCTTCAACTCCCATTGGTTCTATTAGGGATGGGCATGACCGGATTCTGCTAGCATTAATATCCGCTTTATGGAATTCTTTAGTGAGTCGTACACCTCCAGGGTCGATTTCTCAGGCTCTGCTCTCTCCTCTTTCCTTGACCCTTTATCCATCCCAGTACTATCCACAGAGGATAGGGAGAGGCTGGAGGCGGATTTCATCCTGGAGGAGGTACCACTGACAATGGGGCGTCTCCAGGGCGGGAAGGCTCTTGGAGCGAATGGCCTACCATCCGAATTCTACACTAACTTTATGGAACTTTTGGCTTCTAAGTTAACGTTACTCCTCTCTGACCTTGAGTCCTTGGAAGCTTTGCCTGACTCGATGAATGAGGCTATAATTGTGCTGGTCCCCAAGCCTGGCAAAGAGCCACAAGTCTGTGCATCTTACAGAACTATCTCCTTGTTAAATGTGGATGCCAAGATCTTTGCAAAGGTCTTGGCCAATCGACTGTCTCAGGTGATTCTGGATTTGGTTGTCATAGACCAAACTGGATTTATGCTGGGCAAGGGGACTGACATAAATATTAGACGGCTCTTTCTAAACCTTTCTCTTACTCATGACAGCCCGGGTACCAGAGTCATTGCCTCCTTACATGCCGAAAAGGCATTTGATTCCATCAAATGGTCCTATCTTTGGGAGGTCCTGCATCACTTTGGGTTCGGCCCCAAGTTTATTTGCGGGATCCAGTTGCTCTATTACGCACCTAGAGTGAGGGTTCGTACGAACAATTGGCTATCTGAACCATTTAGTCTTTTCTGTGGTACGTGACAGGGCTGCCCGCTCTCCCCAGTCTATTCGTCTTGGCTCTGGAGCCCTTGGCAATTTTGATCAGTAGTGCCCCAGACATCATGGGCCTGCAGTTGGGTAAGTTGGAAGAGCAGCTGTCCCTGTATGCAGGTGACGCATTACTGTACCTGAATGACGCGGGTCCCTCACTCTTGGCTGCCTTGCAAATTTTTGATGAATTTGGTGGGTTCTCAGGCATCAAGATAAACTGGGATAAATCAGCGTTCAGCGTTATTCCCCATAGATGAGGGTGCAGTTCACGGGGCCGCCCCCTCTCCTCTGCAGTGGGTTGAGGAATTCCGCTATCTTGGGGTCCTAGTTACCAAACATCCCTCTAATTATCTAGCAAAAAATCTTCTACCTGTCCTGGCTACCCTACACACAAAGTGTGCTGCCTGGGCAAACCTACCCCTTAACCTACTGGGTCCTATCAATCTCCTTAAAATGGTGATGCTGCCTAAATTTAACTATCTGTTTAGGAACTGTCCAGTGTGGGCCCCTGCCTCCTTTTTCAAAGAAATTGATAAGTGTGTGGGCTCCTTCATTTGGAATGGAGTGGTCCCCAGATTGGCACGCTCCACCCTATGGTTGCCTGCTCATCTTGGGGGATTGGCCCTCCCTAATTTTCAAATATACTATTGGGCTGCAATGCTGGTGATGGTTCCGTGGTGGTTCCAGGGCTCTGAAATCCAATGCTGCAGTCTGTCTGGAGGCAGGCTGTCTGGACTCGCTGGCTGACCTCCGTAACTTTTTTTACAGGGGCATACTCTGCGACTCGAGAGCCTACACGGGGGCGACGTGGAGGGTGTGGGCAGCTGCTAGGCGACATTATATGCAGTCACAGGTGCATCTGCTGTGGGGGAACCGCAACCTAACACACTTCCATACCATTCCAGACCCCCACATATGGGCCAGGTATGGTATTACAACGTTGAGCCAGGTTATGCCCCAGGGTGTGTTGATACCACTCTCAGACTTATGATTAAATACAATCTACCCCAATGGATGTGGTTTCGGTACCTGCAACTATGACACGCTGCTAGGACACAATTTCCTTGCTTGCCTCTCCTCCAGGCTGACCCCATTGAAGAACTTCTGGCACCAGGAGACACTACTAAACCTCTCTCCACTCTATATGGAGAACTCCTGGGCACTGACCCCAAGATAGAAAGACTGTGGGACACATGGTATAGAGACATACCTTCAGGGAGGACTGGGAGGACTGCCTTGAACACGGCCCCAAACTAGTTATCTCCTCCAATGACAAGCTCATCCAGGTGAAATGCTTACATAGAGTCTACTACACGACCCAAAAACTCCATTGAATATTTCCGGACAGAGATCCCATATGCCCCAGGTGTAAAACGCATGTAGGTACATTCTTTCATACGTCTTGGGAATGCCCAATCATATCGACCTATTGGTTGGCGGTATTCAGTGAAATAAATTGGAGGCTACAATTATCCCTTCCAGTACTACCTGAGCTGGTCCTTCTGGGGGTTCACGAGGATGCACAATGCTCTAATTATTCCAAATTGTTAATTTCTTACCTTTTATTCTATGCAAAGAAGGAGATTCTCCTGAAATGGATCACGCCTTCCCCTCCGTCCCTCTCCTCTTGGATGGCACAGATTGAAGCGACCCTGCCTACAGTGGTGTGAAAAAGTGTTTGCCCCCTTCCTCATTTCCTGTTCCTTTGCATGTTTGTCACACTTAAGTGTTTCGGAACATCAAACCAATTTAAACAATAGTCAAGGACAACACAAGTAAACACAAAATGCAATTTGTAAATGAAGGTGTTTATTATTAAAGGTGAAAAAAAATCCAAACCATCATGGCCCTGTGTGAAAAAGTGATTGCCCCCTAAACCTAATAACTGGTTGGGCCACCCTTAGCAGCAACAACTGCAACCAAGCGTTTGCGATAACGTGCAATGAGGCTTTTACAGCGTCCTGGAGGAATTTTGGCCCACTCATCTTTGCAGAATTGTCCTAATTCAGTTACATTAGAGGGTTTTCGAGCATGAACGGCCTTTTTAAGGTCATACCACAACATCTCAATAGGATTCAGGTCAGGACTTTGGCTAGGCCACTCCAAAGTCTTCATTTTTGTTTTTCTTCAGCCATTCGGTGGTGGACTTGCTGGTGTGTTTAGGATCATTGTCCTGCTGCAGAACCCAAGTTCGTTTCAGCTTGAGTACACGAACAGATGGTCGGACATTCTCCTTCAGGATCTCTTGGTAGACAGCAGAATTCATAGTTCCTTTTATCACGGCAAGTCTTCCAGGTCCTGAAGCAGCAAAACAGCCCCAGACCATCACACTACCACCACCATATTTTACTGTTGGTATAATGTTCTTTTTCTGAAATGCAGTGTTCCTTCTACGCCAGATATACTTGGACACACACCTTCCAAAGAGTTCCACTTTTGTCTCATCGGTCCACAGAATGTTGTCCCAAAAGTCTTGGGGATCATCAAGATGTGTTGTGGAGAAATTGAGACGAGCTTTGATGTTCTTTTTGCTCAGCAGTGGTTTTCTCCTTGGAACTTTGCCATGCAGGCCATTTTTGCCCAGTCTTTTCCTGATGGTGGAGGCATGAACGCTGACCTTAACTGAGGCAAGTGAGGCCTGCAGTTCCTTGGACGTTGTTGTGGGGTCTTTTGTGACCTCTTGGATGAGTCGTCGCTGCGCTCTTGGGGTAATTTTGGGCGGCCGGCCACTCCTGGGAAGGTTCACCACTGTTCCATGTCTTCGCCATTTGTGGATAATGGCTCTCACTGTGGTTCGCTGGATTCCCAAAGCTTTGGAAATGGCTTTATAACCCTTTCCAGACTGATAGATCTAAATTACTTTCTTTCTCAATTGTTCCTGAATTTATTTGGTTCTCGGCATGATGTGTAGCTTTTAAGGATCTTCTGGTGGACCTTACTGTGTCAAGCAGCTCCTATTTAAGTGATGCCTTGATTGTGAACAGGCCTGGGTGTGGCTAGAGAAATTGAACTCAGGTGTGGACAACCACAGTTATAGTATGTTTTAACAAGGGGGGCAATCACTTTTTCACACAGGGCCATGATGGTTTGGATTTTTTTTCACCTTTAATAATAAACACCTTCATTTACAAATTGAATTTTGTGTTTACTTGTGTTGTCCTTGACTATTGTTTAAATTGGTTTGATGTTCCGAAACACTTAAGTGTGACAAACATGCAAAGGAACAGAAAATGAGGAAGGGGGCAAACACTTTTTCACACCACTGTATGTATAGGATCACTTACATAAATAGGGGTTGTCAGTGAAAATATGATAAAGTATGGGCCCCCTTGGACCTCTACCTAGGTATCCAATAATGATTAGCTCTCAGAGGTAGGACGTTGAGACAGAAGGGCACCAACACCAGTCTCAGAAGCATCAACCTCAAGGATAATAGGTAACGTAGGATCAGGATGTGTCAACACAGGAGCAGAAACAAAGGCAGCCTTGAGACTCTCAAAGGCCTAATGGACTCCGGAGACCAACTCTGTGGGTTACATCCTTTCTGGTCATATCAGTCAGGGGCTTGAACAGAGACAAGAAGTTACGAATAAACTTCCAATAATAGTTGGCAAATCCCAGGAAACTCTGCAGAGGACGTAAACCCATGGGTCAAGGCCACTGTAGAACTGCCAAAAGTTTCTCTGGGTCCAATCGAAAAACCAGCAGTGGAAATGAGCCCAGGAATTTAACCTATTCACAATGGAACTCGCACTTCTCCATTTTACAATAGAGATTGTTCTCTCTTAGTTTCTGAAGCACACAGCAGACATCTGTGTGGTGGCTCTCCAGGGACTTAGAAAATATGAGAATATCATTGAGATAAACCACCACACATAACTACAACAAATCTCGGAGGACATTGTTAATAAATTCCTGGAAAACTGCCAGGGCGTTACAAAGGCCAAAAGGCATTACGAGGTACTCAAATCACCTGTTCTGGTATTAAATGCAGTTTTCCACTCGTCGTCCTTAATCCTCACAAGATTGTATGCCCCTCTCAAATCAAGCTTCCTGAAAACCGTTGCTCCCTTGAGGTGGTCAAATAACTCCGTAATCAATGGAATTGGATAGGCATTCTTAATCGTGAAACGATTGAGACCCCTATAATCAATACAAGGTCTCAGTTCACCACTCTTCTTCTTCACAAAGAAGAAACCAGCACCAGCAGGAGACAAGGATTTGCAGATGAAATCTCGAGAAAGTGCGTCTGCAACATGCTCCTCCATGGCCTTATCCTCCAAGACTGACAAAGCATAAACCCGGCCACGATGCGGTATGGCACTAGGTTGAAGGTCAATTGCGCAATCATACGGCCGGTGTGGAGGCAAACTACTGGCTTGACCTTTGTATGGGACAATATGGGACTGAAAAGCGCCTGTTGGTAACCCTACTCTCTGCACTGTATTATGGATATTTGACTAGTTATTGTATATCATGGTCACCATACATCTATTTTCTGTATATGTCTATTTAGCATGAAGTGTTCTGTACGATGTCAACTGGTATGCTGTATGTACCCTATATGACAACAATAAAGCAATTTTTTTTTGTAATAAAAAATAAATAAAAAATGAATACACAATTTTAGGCGATATTCTTATCTTGCTGGAACTTCAGAGCTTATTATGGTAACAGAGGGCTCCCACGCACAAGTGGCTTCCCATGGGGGCACTGGACAGAGAGGAGGAGCTATGGCGGGGGACCCAAAAAGAGGAGGTTCTTGGCCGCTCTGTGCAATTCAATTACAAAGAATAAGTAAGTATAGACATGTTTGTTGTTTAACCACTTGCCGACCGCCCCATGTACATATACGTCGGCAGAATGGCACGTACAGGCAAAACAACGTACCTGTACGTGCCATTCTTCTGGCGGCTGGGGGGTCCGATCGGACCCCCCCCGCCGGCGGGGACGGTCGGCATCGCTTCAGGAGTGATCCGGGATGAGGGGACGGCCAGTGGTTTCTGGCCACCCCCTCGCGATCGGTCCTGGCGAATGAAAAGCTTCCCCTGTCTGTCTATTGTATAGACAGGCAGGCGGAAGTGATGTCACGCTCGGTGCGTCGGTCTATCTGACCGGGGCGCAGAGGAGTGAACACACACAGGTTAGTGCACAAACAGTACACTGACACCAGTACACATAGGCACACAAATAACCCCCCTGTCCCCCCAGATCACCCCCCCCCCCCCCAGATCACCCCCTGCCCCCCCAGTCACAGTGTCACTAATGGCAGTGATCGTTTATTTACTGATCACTGCATTTAGTGTCAGTGTGACTGAAATAACTGTCAGGGCAGTTAGTTTTAGGCCCCTTTAGGTCTAATGTAGCCCCCTACCCCCCCAATAAAGGTTTAACCCCCTGATTGCCCCTAGTTAACCCTTTCACCCCCTTTTGCCAGTGTCACTAAGCGATTGTTTTTATGATCGCTGCATTAGTGTCACTGGTGCCGCTCGGTAGCCAGTTTTTTTTTTAGGTTAACTGCCATGTTTATATAGGTTCATAAATAGGTTTATAGGTCAGGTACCCCCATATTACAACCTAATTAAAGGTTTTAACCCCCTGATTGCCCCTAGAGTTAACCCTTTCACCAGTGATCACCGTATAAGTGTCACTGGTGACGCTGGTTAGCCAGTTAGTTATTTCGTTATTTAGGTTCCCCGTCAGGTTTTTATATAGCGTCAGGTACCCCCATATATTACCTAATAAAGGTTTAACCCCCTGATTGCCCCTAGTTAACCCTTTCACCCCCTTTTGCCAGTGTCACTAAGCGATCGTTTTTTCTGATCGCTGCATTAGTGTCACTGGTGCCGCTAGGTAGCCAGTTTTTTTTAGGTTAACCGCCAGGTTTATATAGGTTCATAAATAGGTTTATAGGTCAGGTACCCCCATATTACAACCTAAATAAAGGTTTTATCCCCCTGATTGCCCCTAGAGTTAACTCTTTCACCAGTGATCACTGTATAAGTGTCACTGGTGACGCTGGTTAGCCAGTTAGTTATTTAGTTATTTTGGTTCCCGTCAGGTTTTTATATAGCGTCAGGTACCCCCATATAGTACCTAATAAAGGTTTTAACCCCCGATTGCCCCTAGTTAACCCTTTCACCAGTGATCACCGTATAACTGTTACGGGTGACGCTGGTTAGTTAGTTTGTTTTTTATACTGTCAGGGCACCCGCCATTTATTACCCAATAACGGTTTAACCCCCTGATCGCCCGGCGGGTGATATCAATTAGGTTTTAGGGTCAAATAAGGTCTGCGTCGCCCCAGGTTAGTGCCAGTACCGC
Organism: Lithobates sylvaticus; assembly: GCA_028564925.1. Lineage (NCBI taxonomy): Eukaryota > Metazoa > Chordata > Amphibia > Anura > Ranidae > Lithobates > Lithobates sylvaticus. The sequence continues at coordinate 420,441,325 of CM053030.1, forward strand.
AAACACCCACGCGCAAAGCATACACCTCCCTTAGTGGTACAGTATCTGAACAGATCAATATCTGATCTGATCAGATCTATACTAGCGTCCCAGCAGTTTAGGGTTCCAAAAAACGCATTGTTAGCGGGATCAGCCCAGATACCTGCTAGCACCTGCGTTTTCCCCCTCCGCCCAGCCCAGCCCACCCAAGTGCAGTATCGATCGATCACTGCCACTTACAAAACACTAAGCACACAACTGCAGCGTTCGCAGAGTCAGGCCTGATCCCTGCGATCGCTAACATTTTTTTTGTGGTAGCGTTTTGATTCAGTCGCTAACAGTCAGGAGCTTTTTTACCTGTGAATCTCAAAAAAATAAAAAAAACAAAAATAGTTGTCGTTTTATTGTTCTCTCTCTCTCTCTATTCTCTCTCTATTGTTGCTCTTTTTTTACTCCATTCTATTCTGCAATGTTTTATTATGTTTTATCATGCTTGCTTTTCAGGTATGTAATTTTGTTTACTGTGTTTTAGTGTTAAGCATTTTTTTGTTTTCAGGTGCGCCATTCAGTTGCAGCGCGGATTTATTTATCTTGACAGCACAGCGTTTGCTCCCACGATACATAAAGCCGCGACTCCAACGCTGTAGGAGGTGATTTCACCACCACAGTTAAAAAAAAGAGCATATATGCCGAAGCATGGGGGCAGCAGGGGCGGAGGAGCGATTGGCTCCTAATGCCACGTACATACGGTCGAAATTCCGACGGAGGCTTGCCCCGTGGAAAAGTCCGACCGTGTGTACACGGCATAACTTTTGCGGGAGGATGCCCCCATGCTTCGGCATATATAAATGGTGCATGTATGCCCATCATTAGAAGTGGGTGGATGAAGGGAGGTATTCTAATGGTGGGCATACCCACCAATCAATCTCTTTTTTTCGTTCAACCAAGAGGCTGCATGAAAAAAAAAGATTACAATATATGTCCAGTATGTTGCTGGACTTTGAATGGTTATACCAGAATGATGCCTGCAGGTTTAGGTATCATCTTGGTATCATTCTTTTCAGCCAGTGATCGGCTTTCATGTAAAAGCAATTCTAGCGGGTAATTAGCCTCTAGACTGCTTTTACAAGCAGTGGGAGGGAATGTCCCCCCTCCCGGATATAAACCGCGCCATTGGGAAATTGGGAAAGCATTTTATCACACCAATCTTGGTGTGGTCAGATGCTTTGAGGGCAGAGGAAAGATCTAATAGACCCCAATTTTTTCAAAAAAAGAGTACCTGTCACTGCCTATTGCTATCATAGGGGATATTTACATTCCCTGAGATAACAATAAAAATGATAACAAAAAAAAAAAAATGGAAGGAACAGTTTAAAAATAAAATAAAAAAGCGAAATAAATAAAAAAAAAAACTAAAAAAAAAAAAAAAAAAAGCACCCCTGCCCCCCCTTCTCTTGCGCAAAGGCGTACACAAGTGTTGGTCTGGCGTCATATGTAAACAGCAATTGCACCATGCATGTGAGGTATCACAGCGAAGGTCAGATCGAGGGCAGTAATTTTAGCAGTAGACCTCCTCCGTGAATCTAATGTGGTATCATGTAAAGGCTTTTAAAGGCTTTTAAAAATGTATGTAGTTTGTCGCCACTGCGTGTTTGTGCGCAATTTTAAAGCATGTCGTGTTTGGTATCCATGTACTCGGCTTAAGATCATATTTTTTATTTCATCAAAAATTTGAGCAATATAGTGTGTTTTAGTGCATTAAAATAAAAAAAAGTGTATTTTTTCCACAAAAAATGCGTTTGAAAAATCGCTGCACAAATACTGTGTGGAAAAAAAAAATGCAACACCCACCATTTTAATCTGTAGGGCCTTTGCTTTAATAATATATATAGTGTTTGGGGGTTCAACGTAATTTTCTTGCAAAAAAAAAATATGTTTTCATGTAAACAAAAAGTGTCAGAAAGGGCTTTGTCTTCAAGTGGTTAGAAGAGTGGGTGATGTGTGACATAAGCTTCTAAATGTTGTGCATAAAATGCCAGGACAGTTCAACCCCCCCCAAATGACCCCATTTTGGAAAGTAGACACCCCAAGCTATTTGCTGAGAGCAATGTTGAGCCCATTAAATATTTATTTTTTTTGTCCCAAGAGATTGAATAATGAAAAAAAAAAAATATATATTTTTTTTTTACAAAAAGTTGTCACTAAATGATATATTGCTCAAACATGTCATGGGCATATGTGGAAATACACCCCAAAATACATTCTGTTGCTTCTCCTGAGTACGGGGATACCACATGTGTGGGACTTTTTGGGAGCCTAGCTGCGTACGGGACCCCAAAAACCAAGCACCGCCTTCAGGCTTTCTAAGGGTGTAATTTATTTATTTCACTTCTTACTGCCAATCACAGTTTCGGAGGCCATGGAATGCCCACATGGCATAAAACCCCCCAAAATGACCCCATTTTGGAAAGTAGACACCCCAAGCTATTTGCTGAGAGGTATGGTGAGTATTTTGCAGATCTCGCTTTTTGTCACAAAGTTTTGAAAATTGAAAAAAAAGAAAAAAAAAAAGTTTTTTTCTTTACTTTCTTCATTTTCAAAAACAAATGAGAGCTGTAAAATACTCGCCATGCCTCTCAACAAATAGCTTGGGGTGTCTACTTTCCAAAATGGGGTCATTTGGGGGGGGGTTGTGCTATTTTGGCATTTTATGGCCTTCGAAACTGTGATAGGTAGTGAGGAGTGAAATCAAAAATTTGCACCCTTAGAAATCCTGAAGGCGGTGCTTGGGTTTCGGGGCCCCGTACGCGGCTAGGCTCCCAAAAAGTCCCACACATGTGGTATCCCCGTACTCAGGAGAAGCAGCAAAATGTATTTTGGGGTGCAATTCCACATATAACTATGGCATGTGTGAGCAATATATCATTTAGTGACAACTTTTTGAAAAAAAAAAAATAATTTTTTATTTTTGTCTTTATTCAATCACTTGGGACTAAAAAAAAAAAATATTCAATGGGCTCAACATGCCTCTCAGAAAATAGCTTGGGGTGTCTACTTTCCAAAATGGGGTCATTTGGGGGGGGTTTTGTACTTCCCTGCCATTTTAGCACCTCAAGAAATGAGATAGGCAGTCATAAATTAAAAGCGTGTAAATTCCAGAAAATGTACTCTAGTTTGTAGACGCCATAACTTTTGCGCAAACCAATAAATATACTCTTATTGGCATTTTTTTTACTAAAGACATGTGGCTGAATACATTTTGGCCCAAATGTTTGACTAAAATTGAGTTTATTAGATTTTTTCTTATAACAAAAAGTAGAAAATCTCTTTTTTTTTCAAAATTTTTGGTCTTTTTCCATTTATATCGCAAAAAATAAAAATCACAGAGGCAATCAAATACCATCAAAAGAAAGCTCTATTTGTAGGAAGAAAAGGACGCAAATTTCGTTTGGTTACAACATTGCATGACCGCGCAATTACCAGTTAAAGCAGTGCAGTGCGAAATTGAAAAAAGACCTCTGGTCCTTAAGCTGACAATTGGTCCGGGGCTGAAGTGGTTAAATTTAAACTTACGTTAACCTTTTCAGTTGTTTGACCAAAGCAGTATAAAAAACTTTTTTTATTTCAACAGTTTTGAAAAATGCAAGCACACAAGCATATATAAAGAAAATGGTTAATTTTATCAAATTTTAAAATTTTTGGAAACATATTTTTTAACAAAAACAGTGTACATATCTTTGACATGTGCAAATTACATGTCGTTCTGCCAGCTCACTGCACCAATTCTAGTAAAATAATTAATATACTCCAGCCTGCTTTGCTGGGCACTTTGTGTGCAGCAACATACCCCTGTGCATGTTGACGTAGGTAGTTGTCTAGGACACAACATGCAAGAACTATAGTGTCTATTTTGTACAACATGACCTGATGAATTGCGGTTTGGAAAATACGAAATCTGTTGACCAGGATTCCAAATGCATTTTCCACCACCCTTTGTGCACAGGACAGCCTATAGTTATAGATCCTTTTGATCTGGGGTCAAGCCACGCGTGGGGAAGGGCTTCAATAGGTGTTCTCCTAATGCAATGGCGTCATCTGCTACCAACACAAAATGCATACCTTCCACACTCTGGGCAGTACTTGGCAAATTAAAGAGGAAGTAAACCCTCTAATACAACTTTAGATCTTCTTAAACTAGATAACACAGGCAGCTGATTGCTGCCTGTGAAAGTGCACTTACTTGCTTACTTCAGATGATATGCCTGTTTTCATTTAGAATGACGTCATGCGCGCCTGCGCAGTGTGTAGCTGCTAGATCGGCATATGTGCAATGCCGTTTTTCTATGTCCGGCTTGTCTGCTTAGTGAACTGCGAGACATTCTCCTCTGAACGGCATAGAGGATAAGTCTTGCGATGTAAAAATCATTCAGCAGCCTCTACCTGACACTCCCCCTTGTGACTGAACAAAACGTCACATAGGGGAGTGAATTAGAGGAGAGAGAGACACACAGGAAGCCAGCAGTTCTCATATAGTCATTCCATTCAATTCTCTGTTGCTGTAGTAACGGCAATCGAGAGCGAGGCTTGGTTATGACGGTACGGCGCATGCGCAAATTTTCGACAGGGCCGCGCAGTAAGGGCGGAAATGACTTCCTCATAGGCTGCTGTAATCCACAGTAAAAATGGAGCAGCCGAGACCATGAACAAAACAAAAAAGATAACCACAAAAAAAGGTACTTACAGCGCTCGTTTTTCTATTTAGGACAGATAGCATGCTTGGGTATGTTACAACACTCACAATGAGTTAAAAAATAGAATTTTTTTGGGGGGGTTTACTTCCTCTTTAAGTGTCTCATTCTGGAGGCGCCTATAGAATACCGATACATAACTTTTATTGGCCTACGATGCTCGCTGACATAGCTGACTACTGTCGGTCCTGTGTTACCTGCCAGCGAACTGGCAAGGTAGGGGATGTACACAGGGCTCCGCTAAAACCTGCCTGTGATTGACAAACCTTTTAAGAGGGTAACAGTGGATATCATTGGGCCGCTAGGCATCCCTAGCAGTTCAGGCAAATGTTATATTCTGACAGTGGTCGACTATACCAGGGCTCAAAATTTCAAGTCCTGAGCTACTAGCCAGGCCTCAAGAGTTACTCGCCACCAGTTGCCCCGCCCAACCCCTACCCTGCCCCGCCCCTAAACACACCCTCATAAATTATCTCATGAAATGATACTTAAATGATTTATGCAGAATTAAGTTATAAAAATAAATATTAACAACAACTTTGTCCACCAATGCAGCCAGCCTGTGTCCCCCCCCCCAGTGCAGCATGTGTCCCCAGTGCAGCATGTGACCCCCCCAGTGCAGCATGTGACCCCCCAGTGCAGCATGTGACCCCCCCAGTGCCGCATGTGACGTCCCCATGTGCCGCAAGTGTCCCCCTGTGCCGCATGTGTCCCCCTGTGCAGCCTGTGTCCCCAGTGTACCCCAGTGCAGCCTGTGTCCCCCCCAGTGCAGCCTGTGTCCCCCCAGTGCAGCCTGTGACCCCCCCAGTGCAGCATGTGACCCCCCCAGTGCAGCCTGTGTCCCCCCAGTGCAGCCTGTGACCCCCCCAGTGCAGCATGTGACCCCCCAGTGCAGCATGTGACCCCCCAGTGCAGCATGTGACCCCCCAGTGTCGCATGTGTCCCCCCAGTGCCGCATGTGTCCCCCCCAGTGCCGCATGTGTCCCCCCCCAGTGCAGCCTGTGTCCCTCCCAGAAATGCATGTGTCCCCCCCCAGTGCAGCCTGTGTCCCCCCCAGTGCAGCATGTGTCCCCTCCAGTGCAGCAGGTGTCCCCCCAGTGCAGCCTGTGTCCCCCAGTGCAGCTTGTGTCCCCAATGCAGCCTACCTGTGCAGGGGAGGAGAGCCGCCGCCGCCGCAGCCTGTCTGATTAGAGCACCAGGGGAACATAACAGCTTTCAATTCAATAGCTGTTTGTTCCCCGCCGCACGCCGTCATATACAGCCCCTCCCCCTTGTCCGAGTCACTTTGATAGACAGATCACCCGTCCAATCCTGGGTCAGGTGATCTGTCTATCTGTCTATCAAAGATCCCCGGGGGGGATCTGTATATGACGGCGCGCGGCGGGGAACAAACAGCTATTGAAACGAAAAGCTGTTATGTTCCCCTGCCGCTCTAATTAGACAGGCAGCGGCGGTGGCTCTCCTCCCCTCCGATCCCCTCCGATTCCCGGCCGAGCTCATTAGCGATCAAGGCCCTCAGTTTGTGTCCGACTTGATGCAAGCTCTCTGTCTAAAAATACATATGATGCATATCATGGCCAGTCCTTATCATCCACAAACAAACGGCTTGTGCGAGTATTTCAATGGCACCTTGAAACAAATGTTGCGCACCTTTGTAATTTTTGTGCACTCCCAGGGCAAGGACTAGGAACGATATCTGCCTCATTTGCTGTTTGCTTACAGAGAGGTGCCCCAGGAGTCCACAGGCTTTTCACCATTTGAACTTCTGTACGGACAGAGGGTTAGAGGGCCCCTGGACCTAATCCATGAGACCTGGGAGGGCACTGATGGGCACTGATAGGTGGCACTTATGGACGCTCATAGGTGGCACTGGAGGGCATGTATAGGCGGCACTGGTGGGCACTGATGGGCGACACTAATAGATGCCACTGATCAGAGGCGCTGGCAGGCATCACTGATGGGCACAGAGTGCCATCCCTAATGGGCAATGATTGCCATCCCTGGTGGGCTCTAGTGGGCTTACCTGGTGGGCATGGGTGGGCATCTCCGGTGGCCATGGGTGGGCATCCTTGCTGGCCATGGGTGGGCATCCCTGGTGGCCATGTGTGGGAATCCCTGGTGGTTCTGGGTGGGCATCTTGGGGGGGCTGCCCCCCCTGTCGAGAGCAGCAGATCGGCTGTCAGCGCAAGTAGAGGAAAAGCCAATACATAGCTTTTCCTGTTTACACTGTCATCAGCTGTGATTGGACACAGCTGATCATGTGGTAAAGACAATAGGCGAATACGGTGCACTCTGGATACAACAATATCATAAAAAGAGGGGGGTGTGGGTTGAATAGGAGAACATCGTCATCTGGTCGAACAAGGCAAAGATAAACATAGTGTTCCTAGACACTTTTTAGAGGTCTGCCGCTCAGCACAAATGCTATTCAGGGATTGTTTTGCATTTTCACAGTGAAGGCTAAGCATTCTCTGATTGCATAAGGTGGTGAGGCGGGGCAGTGATGTCACAATCTCCCCTTCATCCAATCATAGAAATCTTTGTATTCATTTAGAACTGAGCATCCATGCATTGCATTTTCTGATTGACTGCAAATGTTCTCTGATTGGACGAGGTGGAGAGCATAATGTCACTCTCCCAACTCTCCACCTTGTGCAATCAGAGAACACCTTGCATTTATTCAAAAAATGCAAAGTATTTTCTGAATGGAGCCCATGCTGAGCATCCAACATATCCTGTGTTCAGAATGCAGCAGGCTAGCCACTCAGCATCGGACCCGAATGCAAGTGGAGATCATAGGAGTAGCAGTGTCTACTTCAGTGATTTTCAGCTTCATGGGGTATTTGCCAGGTATGGTATAAACTGCACATAGTTACATTGGCTCTGCTTGGACCAATGTAACTATGTATAAAATTATACCATACCTGGATTTCCTCTTTAAATACCCAATCATGTTCAAGAGAAACTATAAAAAAAATGATTTTTCCTACCTCCTGATTCGCTATTCGAAGTGAACACACTTCATGTCATTTCCTTTAGTAAATCAGCCCCACTGGGTTGGTATTTTACAGTAATTTTGTACCCTGGCCCATTAAAGAGGGAGAAGATCGCATCTGTCTGTGCCGCTAGGCAGAAACCACATTCTGGTGAACTACAAGCAAAATATAAATTGCAGCCAATACCTAATGACTAAGCTAGTCAATGAAGAAGGGACTGGGGATGGGGGTGGGTAGATGTTGAAGATGTTGGGGGTTGATGTTAAAGAATCTGATGAATGCTGCAGCTCTTGAATGAAGTAAAGGTAAGAGACATGGGCTGGGACATTTAATTTGGATTTTTTTTGTGTCTTACACGGTCAATGTACTTGCCCCAATTTCTGATTGTAGGATGCCAATACCAGTGAATCTGAGCCTGAAAAGATACAGCATCATGCAAGTGCCATGCTCCATATTATTTATTTCACCTTGAGAATTTGTCCATGCCTAACCCCAGTAAACATTACCAAAATTAGATTCATTGAACTTGGATAACATTAATGATAAGTGCTAATTAGTGTTCCGGTGGACAGGAGACTTTCATAAAGGCCACAATCAGTGGCGGAATTATAGGGGTCGCCAAGATCGCCATGGCGACCGGGCCCCTTGCTGCAGGGGGCCTTTGAGGCCCCCAAGTACTCGTTGATAGGAGGGGAGGCTGTGAGGAGCTCCCCGATCGTCAGCCGAGTTGTAATCTGTGCAGGGAGCTCCTCACATACCTCGTGTGCTGTGCTGTGCTCTTTGTCTCCCCCTACAGTGCAGTACCCGGCAGGAAGAAGGTAAATGTCTGCCGTTTTTAAAAAAAAAGACTATCTACTGTATGTGTGTTTATATGTGTTTATATGTGTGTGTGGGTGTGTGTGCATGCATGTGTGTGTGTGTGTGTGTGTGTGTGGGGGGGGGGGGTGCATCATGTTGGAAGCAGAGGATGTGGGTGAGTGATTAGTGTCCAGCTACACAATGCTATAACTGATATCAGTGCTGTGCAGGGTGGTCAGTGTGTCTGCTCTCTATGTTTCTTCTGCTGGTGACCACCCTGGAAAACTCTCCCTTCCACCAGCAGCTGCAGGAAGAAAATACAGACAATCAGTTCTAGTAAATGCGCCCCCCCCCCGTTCCCACCATCCCTGTGCTGAGGTCCCGGGTCTGTACACCCGCTGTGCCCAGTATGAGGGGTTCCCACCATCCCTGTGCTGAGGTCCCGGGTCTGTACACCCGCTGTGCCCAGTATGAGGGGTTCCCACCATCCCTGTGCTGAGTTCCCAGGTCTGTACCCCCGCTGTGCCCAGTATGAGGGGTTCCCACCATCCCTGTGCTGAGGTCCCGGGTCTGTACACCCGCTGTGCCCAGTATGAGGGGTTCCCACCATCCCTGTGCTGAGGTCCCGGGTCTGTACACCCGCTGTGCCCAGTATGAGGGGTTCCCACCATCCCTGTGCTGAGTTCCCAGGTCTGTACCCCTGCTGTGCCCAGTATGAGGGGTTCCCATTGATAGGTTGCACTGATGGGGGTGGCACTCAGTGCCCATGGGCACTGATAGGTGCCTTGATTATCTGTGTACATATCCCTATGTACATGGCCGGCCTAGAGCACACATCAGTCAGGGGCGCCGTACCAATGCCCCCCCCCACCACCTCCAGGCTCAATGACTGACTCTGCCCCCCCAAAATGGTAGCAATCTATAAAAAGGTGGGGTATACATGGGCAGGGCAAAGGGGGTGGAGTCAAAGGGGGCGGCAAAATGAGGTTTCGCCTAGGCCCTAGGGTGTCAAAAATCCTCGCACCAGCCCTGTGTGCATGTGTGTGCATGCATGTGTGTGGGGGGTGTGTGGGGGGGGGGGGGGTGCATGCATATGTGTGGGTGTGCGAGTGGGCAGTGGGGATTCACAGCGGCGGCATTTGATGGCACAGCGGCGGCATTTGATGGCACAGTGGCGGCATTTGATGGCACAGCGGCGGCATTTGATGGGCACAGTGGTGGCGTTTGATGGTACAGTGGCTGCATTTGATGGGCGTAGTGGCGACATTTGATGGCACAGTGGCGACATTTGATGGCACAGTGGTGGCGTTTGATGGTACAGTGGCTGCAATTGATGTTTTTATTTCTGAATTTTTCAGTTTGCTTGCGCCCCCCTAAAAATTTGGGGCACCAGCTGTCACTGGTTTATGTGTGTGTGTATATATATAGTGTGTGTGTGTTTTTATATAAAAATGAAGAAATCGGTTCCTTTTATATGCAGCCACCCACTTGTGACCGGGCCCTGGTGTTCCAACGTCGGGCTCGGAGTAAAGAGCTTTGTCTGGAGGTCGGGGGGGGGGGGGCCCTCCATGGTTTCTTGCATCGGGGCCCTGAGGGTTCTAGTTACGCCACTGGCCACAATTGTGTCCACACTGACACCGGCATCTTTTAATCAATATCAGACGCGTAACTTCTGAGACATTAGGATATTGTCTCAGTGTTTTGGCGTCTTTGAGGGCAGGACCTGATCAGTGAAGTGACAAGATGATGGGGATACAGAGACAGATAAAATTAAATGAGAAGGCTAGTGACATTGTCTGTGTCACGAAACAAGATTTAAAAAGATGTAATGGAGGAAGTCATAAATCAGACTTCATTTTATTGATTATTTTGGACACAGAATTAGAAGTAATCAGTAACCCTTGACCTGGAGAAAAAGGGAAGAAGAACAGAACTTAAAAAAATGAAAAACAGGTCAGGAAACTGACAATAAATCTGTACAATTAAGTAGTTCCCTGGACAAACCAAGTTAATACCTTTTATGCTGGTTTTAAACCACTAAAGAAACTTTTGAGGAAGCATTTTCAGTGTCACTTTTTTGTTATTGTAAGTTACTTTTATGTTGGACAATAACTCTAGATTATTCAGTATTAGACAATGTCAAATGTCCAGGCACCATGCACACTGGCGTATGAAGTTATGCCCCAAATATGGTAGATTTTTTCTGCCAGATCTTGGCAGAAAAGATGCTCCTAATGTGTGTGTGTGTGTTTGTGTGTGTGTGTGTGTGTGTGTGTGTAAGTGCGTATAGGCCTAAACTGTAAATGCATTCTACAGGCCAGAATATTACCCTGCCTCATTATTAACCTATATGCATTCAGTTCCCCATCCACACCATCATGTTAACACTTGTTGTCCTCACAACAACAACTGAGGAGGGGGGTCCCTGCTGGGAAGATATTCCTCCATCTACTTCATCAACGAAAGGAGGTAGATGTTAGAAAGGCATAGCACAATAGCACAATACGTAAGATCAGTGGAAACATTGCAGTGTAGGCAGGTTTCCTACAGAATAGTTAGGTAGATGGCTTGCCTAGGCTGGGGAAAGTTCCCAGATTTTTCGGGTCTTGGGCTGGCCTTCCTCCCTGTATGCTACATAAATAGGGGGCAGGTTTGGTTTTTGAGGGTTGAGAGTCCAGCGGGAGCTTGAGAACGAAGAAACACCACAGTACATGGAATCCAGAAACCCAAGAATCAGTATGTAACCAGCACAAGATATCGGTGTTCCGTTGGACAATACCATTCATTAGGGATCACCAACTTTGGACTAGCACTTGTAAAGCTATACCTGGGAAGCCACCTTCATTATCAGTCAGATTAGGCTCTGGACTTTGTTATGCTAATTGTTCTGCCATGAGAAGTATAGTAAACATTGGTGTGCGCAGCCTATTGCATTAGCGTGTGCACCCCCAGAGCACAAGCACACGTGCGTGCGTAAAGCAGCAGAGCAGTGGGCAGTGTCAGTAGAGCAAAGATTGGTGTCAGCGGGGCAGTATTTTTTACAATATTTTTTAGGATTCCCGTTATGGGCCTATAGTGAAATATCGGGGGTCTAAGCAGACCCCTGATGTCTCACTTTTGAGACAGAGAAAGAAACTGAGGACAGAGATTCCCCAGTGTCTTTCTCTGCAGCCTGCAGTAAACATAGTTTACTATGCTTCAGTTAAAGGGGTTGTAAAGGTTCATGTTTTTTCACCTTAATGCATCCGATGCATTAAGGTGAAAAAACACCTGGCTTTGATTGGGTAGATTGATAGCAGCGCAGCCATTGGCTCCCACTGCTGTCAATCAAACCCAATGACCCGGGTGCTGGGGGCGGGGACGAGTCATACATTTGGCTTCTATGGACACTGAATGAATGACTCGGGAGATCACAACTTCAAGGGTATTATCTAATGCGGGGAGGAGCCGCGAGAGCCGCCGAGGGACCCCAGAAGAGGATGTTCAGGGCCACGCTGTGCAAAACGAGCTGCACAGTGGAGGTAAGTATGACATGTTTGTTATTTAAAAAAAAATAAAAAAACGAAGCTTTAGTATCAATTTAAGAATAAAGACAGGAGCGATCAGTGCAGATCACTCACTGTGTTCATTCAGAAAAGGAAGGCCAGTTGATTAAATATTTACCAGCCCCTTCCCTGGGTGTGACCAGGCACACCTGGCACACCCTGTGCGCACACCTATGATAGTAAACATTGTCAAACTGTTCTAAGCCTGGTGTAAAGTCATTAAAAAGGGATGCATGATGGTTTCTGGTGTATGAAAGAAAAAGGTAAGTAAAACACTGTGGGGTATGAAGCAAAGCCACTACAAAAGGTTTACTCGTCAAGACAAGCAGGAGGAAGGAATGTGGTTGCTATTGGTAACCAGTAACTAGTGCAAGGTACATTGCAGCCAGTCATGAAGCGCGGTACCTGGCGAAGGTGACAGGTCCTCCGGTAGCGAGGGGATTGGTGTTCTGGTTTCCCCAAAGTCACTGGGACCAAACCTGCGGTACGGAGACCTCATGTACCAGGCCATATAGTACAGGAGAGTGGAAGGAGGTAAATTAAGTGCATGCATGCGGTCTGTGCCAGGTGTGCGGTGGAACCCCATTCTGGCCCTGGGAGCGAGATGGCAGAGGTACGCTGGACTGGTGGAGAGGGCATGGGCTCAGCTGTGTCCTTCCTAAATGCAACACACATCAAGTGAAGGTGTGTAGTGACACAGGACAGCACTTTTACAGCAGGGATGTGTACTTTTATTGCTGCACACTGTCTATGGCTTAGGGATAGTTTCTCATTTATACGACAGATTTTGTACTTACTGTTGTTATGTGAATGTTAGTCTGCTTATTGTATATTCATGTTTTTTTTTTATATACATATACATATTATCTTTCCCACCGGAGCTCATGTTCTAACCCAATGTTTTCAATTTTTTACAAATAAATAAACTTTAAAACTTTTTTACATATCAACCCTGACTTCTCTTCATTGTACGCTGCCCAAAAACCCCAACGTGGGGGATTGTTCCTTCCTTTTTTGCTATGGCTCACCTCTAAGCCATAGAACAGCTGTAATGTTCAATTTTCACATGAACAAGGTCCCTACCTCGTCACAGACATTGATGAGCACACATACATGCAAAAATTACACAGTTCTTGTCTTTTGTGTGATTTCTGTTGAATCATCCCCAAGAAGAAAATAGAGGGGCTAAAGGATCTACTTGCCCTGTCACAGACTCATGATTGTCCAGGGCTATATTGTTGTCATTTCCATGGTTAAAAGTCCTTTCCCACCACCAGGACTTCTTTTAACTGCAATTACAAATCCTTTGTACAACAGTTCACATATATATTTCAAACATGTATTAATTGTTTAATTGGAGCCCTGCTTTACACTTGGAGAGGACCATTTACATGTGTTTCAAAGCAATTATAACTTTAATGAAGAAAAAATAATGCGGTCACAAACAGCAGCCTGTTTGAATTACTTATTTTATTTGACCACTTCATAGAGAAAATTATGATTGTGATGAAGTTCTGAATAAGCCTAATCACAATTGGTCCTCTTTAAATAATTAAAACTTTTAGACTTTTAGTCTATTAAATATACTGTATCATTACAAGTGTCTTGTAATATCTATTTAAGGGCAAAAAAAAATCTATTGATTCTATCTCTGCCTCTGATGGCATTTATCATTTGTTGCATGCTCTCTCTGTGAACTACAGAATACCCCAAAGTTATGAAGAAGAGGAAAGTGTTTTGTAGCACTGTCCTATAGTGCCAACCCTGTTGCTCAATAAATATAGTGCAGTCAATGAGGGTTTTCATACTAGGATAGAAAGTGTGTGTTACCGGCAGGATCGCTGGCAGGTGAAAAAAAGGGAACAAAATAATGCAACCACCACATCTTAGGACTGATAAGCTGCAATATATTACATTTTGTTTTTTTGGGTTTAAATATCATTTAGGAATCCATTACATAGAGTAATGAGGTAGTTGTATTTTCAGAACATAGCAAATACACTTTGCGAAGACTGTTAAACATTTTGTGGATCGTATAATGTTTTAATTCATGTATGTTTAGAAATTATATACAACTACACAGAGGTAAGTTTATTAGTCTTGTGCCAGGTTTTTAGAATTTATTGCAGAAGACGTGATTTGTATTGGTGTGTGGAACATCCACTTGGGGGCACTCTTGTGTGAGAAAGAAATTTAGCAAGCATTTGCTTTTCTTTTTATACTAAGTCTCAAGTTTATTGTACAGTTACATATTGACAGCCCAATGAAATTTTGTAATTTAACAGTTTTGCTTCATATAATAATAAAGGAATTTCAATGTAATAAGAGGAGCCTATTATTTTAAGGCTTCTTTTCATCACGGTGGAAGGCCTGCCTCTGGGCTGAACAGCAAATAAGAATAAAGTAAAAAAAAAAAAAAAAATTTGATATGAAAGCTTTTATCCTGGCAGATTGGGTAACTACTGACTTGAATTTATGAATAATTCTTTATTAACTGAAATCCAAATTAATTTAATTTTATAGAGCATTGACTACGGAATCTGTTCACATGGCATTCTGTCTGATCTAAATAGCTTACCCTGGGAAATACTAGCTTACAGGGTGTTGGTTTCAAACAAAACAAAAGCATTAACACTGCCACTCTGTAATTTACTGTTCACATTGTTTGTCAAATGAAGCCATATAGAGAAATATGATCAATTGCATTTCCAAGTCCTGTTTTTAAAGACCTTTTTTTGCTCTCGACAAGTCCCCCTATTTTCCCAGGTTTGTGTCTGAATTGGCTTTGGTGATGCTATCTTTTTTTTTTATTGCGTAATGATGGATGAACCTGCAGCGTTTGCTTCGCTGAAGGTTCAACTAATCTGGCTTGAAGTTTGGCAAATCCAAACTTTTCAGCAAATGCCACTGATGTTGAGGAGGGTATTCTGCTGTTAAATTCTGTCCATTTTTAATAGGCATTGAGAGCTGGACACTGCTATGGGGAACATTTAACAAAGCAAATTTTTTTTAAAAACACTGATAATACCTATACAGTGGGAAGAGAGTCCCTTTATTGTGATCTTGAGTGTGACAAAGAAAAAATACAAGTCCTTTAGATTACATGCTTGGGATGTGCCTTGATATGTGGTACTCAAAAACTGTTTCATTCTAAGTTTATTGGATGGGGTCAGCAACACCATGTTCTGGTATCACATATTTTGGATGTGTTATTGATTTTATAACTTCTACATTTAGCTTGGGTTAAATATAGTAGCATAATCTCAATCCAATTTAATTCAACTATATGAAATACTTTTTTTAGTTAGTTTTGGCTGTAACACCTGATTTTTTTTTATCAGCAGTAATAGGCCAGATTTGATCGAGTAGCAGCCACAACCCCACATTTCCCAAGCCCCCTCCTATCCCAATTATTTCCAAATTTTAAAATATAGACTACAAGTATGTGTATGTTAGAAATTGGCTAGCATCAACAAAATACACCAGCACTCGAATAGGCAGCAAATAGAAAGATAAGCAGGTTTTTTATACATTTTTTTGCAATAAAAAAATAGAATGTATTATCTGAGCAACAGTGGCCATAAATTGTTCAGTGGTTGGGCAGTTTGTAAGCAGCTTCGTTAAACTACAATATAAGAGGGAAAGTTGATGCAGTTTTTATCTTGAATTAGAAATTAGGGTGTATTATTTGAGAGAAAATAGCCACAAATATTGTACAGTGGCTGGTGCGCAGACTACTATTCCGGCCAGTAATTGAGGCTTTGCGGTCTGCTTGAGTGAGATGCAGCATTCGCTCTGTTGACTGAAAGCATTGCCCTTACATTGCTTACACTGGCAGGGGAACTGGTGCCCTCTTCTGGTGGCCAGGGCTGCTACAAGCAGTGTTAATTTTGTCAACAAAAACCTTTTCGGCATAATTTTATTCAGCGGCATTTTTGCAGTGACGAAAAGAAAACAAAAAGCAAACCACATTTTTATCCACTGCTGAAAATCAATTCCGTTTTAGTTAAAGAACAAAAACTAAATATAAATGTGAGGGAGGGACGTTTACCCTCAGAACCTCCGGTTTTCACAGGATGACAGGGGCTGGGCTGTGTAGTTAACCCTCACACGATGCCACACACTCACACTTCATACTGATATATAGAGGCACCCTATCTGAGCTGTGCGGGATTAACCTTTTTGCTGTAAGAGCTGTTTTTGCACCCATGCTTAAAAAATCAATTTAGACCGGAACATTACATACCCCCCCCCTAAACATTATATATTTTCTCAAAGCAGACACATTCATGTAAATGTGCACTGCATGGTGGCATCATCACACAAAGAGTTTTTATTTTAACGTTACACTTCTGTCAAAAAAGCTACATTCTTGTAACAAAACTTGGTAACCTATTAGAATTTCTCACTTCAGGAGTATATAAGGAGTTTGGAAATTGTAGTGAAATGCTTAACCGCTTCAGCACCGGGGCATTTTTTACCCTTCCTTACCAGAGCACTTTTTGCGATTCGGCACTGCGTCGCTTTAACTAACAATTGCGCGGTCGTGCGACGTTACACCCAAACAAAATTGACGTCCTTTTTTTCCCACAAATAGAGCTTTCTTTTGGTGGTATTTGATCACCTCTGCGGTTTTTATTTTTTGTGCTATAAACAAAAGAAGAGCGACAATTTTGAAAAAAAAACACAATATTTTTTACTTTTTGCTATAATAAATATCCCATTTTTTAAAAAAAAAAAAACTATTTTTTTTACTCAGTTTAGGCCGATACGTATTCTTCTACATATTTTTGGTAAAAAAAATCGCAATAAGCGTATATTGATCGGTTTGCGAAAAAGTTATAGTGTCTACAAAATAGGGGATAGATTTATTGAATTTTTTTTTTTTTTTTTTTTTTTACTAGTAATGGCGGCGATCTGCGATTTTTTTTTTTCGTGACTGCGACATTGCGGCGGACACTTCGGACACTTTTGACACATTTTTGGAACCATTCACATTTACACAGCGATCGTTGCTATAAAATTGCATTGATTACTGTGTAAATGTGACTGGCAGGGAAGGGGTTAACACTAGGGGGCGCTGTAGGGGTTAATGTGTGTCCCTATAGGAGTGATTCTAACTGTGGGGGGAGGGGACTCAAGGGGAGAAGACCGATCATGTGTTCATCCGTACTGGGATCACATGATCGGTCTTCTCTGCACTGACAGGACGTGGAGCTGTGTGTTTACACACACAGCTTCACGGTCCCGCCCGGTCCCGTTGTTTTAACGGGCAATCGCGGGTGCCCGGCGGACATCGCGGCCGCCGGGGCACTCGCACCGGGTCCCGAGCGATGCCTCGGGCGCGCGCGCGCGCGCCCCCCAGGTGTCCGGGAATCCGAGGACGTCATATGACGCCCACCCAGGATGGGAGATCTACCTTGTGGGCGTCATATGACAGCGGGCGGTATTGAAGTGGTTAAATAATGCATTACAATGTAACTAAACTCATTCGATTTTAGTCTACTAAAATGATTTTAGCAGACCAAAATGTACTGGAGATTTAATCGACTACAAACGACTAAAACTAAAACACTTGCAGAAGACTAAATTGGGACTAAAACTAAAATGCAATTTTAGTCCTAAGACTCAGACTAAAACTAAATCGAAAATTGCTGCCAAAATTAACACTGGAAAAAAGCAGTTACTGACGGCCCTGAGGGCTTCCCCTGCCTGCTCTCAATGCCTGACAGCTGGGAAGATGTTAAAGGTGTTGGGGGCTTGATCTGGTGCCCTTTCCATAACAGTGAAAGGACAGGGAGTGTGGGGCAGCTGGTTGGAACGGCTTCAGTTCCATTTACACATTTCCATTTATCCCTCACAAAGATGGAAACAGTTTTTCATTTGTTTTTTTTTTCTTCAATAAAATACATTTTTTATTCTTTTTCATTCTCTTCAGTTTTGCACTCTTTCCCTACCATGCCACAGCCACACAGCCGAAGGCCCCTTTCACACGCGCTGTCCAATTTCACACGGTCTGTCAGTTTTTCAGGTGAACCTGATCGGACCCTAAAGTCTCCTCTATGGAGCAGCGAATGTCAGTGGACACATGTCCGCTGACACCCATCACCATCCTGTCCGCCAAAAACAGACAGATGGTGGTATGCCAGCAGCAGACCAACTCCCGATCAGTGCTCTCTGCCAATAGCAGAGAGTGCTGACCGGAGTGTTCTGGTGGGGGACCGTCTCCTGTCAGAACACAACAGCTCAGTGGGGGAGATCTCTGTACTAACATCAGATTGTTAGTACAGTGGCTCTGACCTGAGCTGTTAGTTTATTTACATTGTGTACAAGGCTTTACATGCATATGGTGGCCAGGTGACGGACAGGCTGTGATGCTGCCTTTCTGCCTTGGGCCCGTGTCCTACTGGGGATGGTCCACATGCCTTGCACTGCATTGAGTAAAGTGCCGCCATACTACATATCCCGGGCTCCGCTTGCTCATCTGCGGGCCCAGGACTGGCATAGCAGGTGCCACAGGGTAGAGGGGAGAGAGGAGAGTGGACACCCTCCCTATATTGTTCCTGACCCAGAAGCGATGTGTATGACGTCACTTCTGGATCCCTGTTGACAGTTTCCCCGGCCAGCAGGGCCGGGAAAGAATGTAATGTAGTGCATTCAGTGGAGCACAGGGGAGACATGCACATATATGTACGTACAAATGTAAACGCATGCGTTGGGGTGGCTACGCATGAAAACAGTTGATTGCAATACACGTTACATATCGCGGTGCACAAACTGGCTCCTAACTTTTTAATCTGGCTCCTAGATTCAAAACAAGTTTTTCAAGCCCTGATGTAAGCAACTTGGTAAGGCCTCAACGTAAAAGGAAAACAACAAGGCACGATTTATCTTAAAACTAAAAATTAGATTGCATTGGTTAAAAAAAAATAGTCACAGATATTATTCAGTGGCTGACAGTATATAAGCAATTTAGTTTAGGTTGCTTTATAAGAAGAGGAGAGAAGAGGCAGGTTTTATCTTTAAGTTTATTTGAGAGACAATAGTCACAAATATTTCACAGTGGCTGACTAGTATGTAAGCAGCTCTCTAAGGCATCAACGTACAAGGGAAAGATGAGGCAGGTTTTATCTTGAAATAAATATTAGAGTGTATTATTTAACAGAAAATAGTAACAAATATTATGCAGTGGCTGGACAGTATGTACGTGATGTGGGCTACAAAAAAATAGAGAGAGACTAGGTGGGTTTTCTCTTAAAATATAAATCAGAGTATATTATTTGGGAGACAATAGCCACAAATATTAATCAGTGGCTGGACAGTATGTAAACAGCTTGGTTAAGCTTCAACAGAAGAAAGTAAAAATTCAGATTTTAGCTGAAACCAAAATTCTTATGTTTTTTTTGAGAGACAATAACCACAAATATTGTACAGTGGCTGGACAGTATGTAAGTAGCTTGGAAAGACTGCAGTGTGGGCTGCAAGGTAATAGATAAATACAAGGTAGATGTTATCTTGAAATCAACATTAGTGTGTATTATTGGTAAGAAAATAGCCCACAAATTATGGACAATAGAAGAGTGAGAGGCAAGGCAGGTTTTATCTTGTAAAAAAAAAAAGTGTATTATCAGGATTTACTTGTAGCAAACATTAGACATTTAGAAGCTGAGGTACAGTGAAAGAGGCGGTATGACACCTTTACAGGGCTTAGGAAATGATATAGGCAGCAAACATTGAGGCACAATGCAGGATTTACCCTGATGCAAATGTTAGAAATTTGGCAGCTGAGTACACATTATGAGGCACCTTTATAGGGTTAGAACACCAGAATAGGCCAGATGAGGCAGTTGCTGGTAATGATGGAAAGTATAATTTTATTTTTAGAGGACTGGGTGACAATTAAAAGTTTAGACTGTAACATCAGCAGTGGGATTTTGTAGCAATTGGTAATCCAAAATTGGTTCATTAAAGAAAGTGAGCTGGGCCACACTGTCAAGGGGGCAGGTGGATTTGCCTCTACATAACAAACCCTCTTGCTGCATGGAAGGAGACAATAGCCACACATATTATTCAGTGGCTGGACAGTATGTAAGCTGTTTAAATAGGTTGCAATATAAGAGGTAGAGATGATGCAGATTTTAACTCAAAACAGAAATAATAGTGTTATTTGAGAGACACTAGCCATACATGTTGTACAGTGAGAAACGAGGCAGGTTTTATCTTGCAATAAAGATTGTCTGAGGGACAATAGCCAAAAATATTGTTAAGTGGCTGAACTGTTTGTAAAGAGCTTGGTCAGACCACAGTATAGGAGGAAGTACAAGGTAGGTTTTAGCTTGAAATAAACATGAGAGTGTATTATCTGACAAACAATAGTCATGAATATTTGTGAGTGGACTGACAGATGACCAGAATAGGCTGCAAAATATGAGGAAATGCAGGATTTTCCCTGCAGCAATCATTTGAAATTTGGCACCTAAAAGTTCAGGTGCAGAAGCATTGTGTGGCACCTTTACAGTGCATGGACACTGAAATAGGCTGCAGACATTGAGGTGTTATGCAGGATTTACCCTGCAGTAAACTTTAAAAATTAGGTAGCTGCAGAAACAAACCTTTACAGTGCCAAAGCACTGGAATAGGCCAGGAGAGGTGGCAGGAACTGGTAATGGTGGCAGTACCTTTTTTTTGGGGGGGGGGGGGGGGGGGGGAGATTACAATTGAAAATGTAGTCTGTAGCAACAGTAGCTGGGTTTTGTAGTCATTGTTAATTTAAAACTGGATCATTTTAAAACAAATGAGCTGGTCCATATCTTGATCCTTGCTACGCAAAAGGATTTCTCAGACAGGGCCCTAGCTGCAGGGCAAGTCAGAATCTCTAGGGCATACTGTGCAAGCTTCTGTCAATGGTCCATCCTGGATACCAAATAACCCACGGGGTCAGCCCTGGACACCCTACAACAAGGTCTGGCTGTTATGGTGTAAGAAAAACTCTGAAAAGCAGCGCTGAGTCAGCCATCCCCACTGCTCCTTTCAGGGATCAGAGTCACATTGTTCATCAGAGGGGATCCTGCCATGATCAAGACATGTGGTAAAGAGGCTTTTATGAAACATTTAAGACACACTCCAGACAGGTGGCAGTAGATCAGCCATTTTACCCTTGAATCAGGGATCTAATGTGGTAGCTACCCAATAGTGGTCCTTCTATTTGACGACTCAAAAAGGCGTTTAAGAATACTTAGTGGCACTGAGAGCAGAGTCCCAAACAATCTCACCCCACCTACAACAATCTCACCCAACCCACCAACAACAGGGTTTAGGAGGGGTAAAATGCCCCGCCCCCCAACCTGAAGCCTTTCCTATTTCCTCATCACTGTCAGCACTCCAATCCTTCTTCACAAATATGGAAACAGTAGGCAAAGGATCCTGCTGGCGCTCAAACAGCAAGTCCTCCTTTTCCTTTTCTATTAGACATGGGCACCGGCAAAAAAATTGTTTTGTTTCGTACGAAAAAAAATCGTATTTCATAATTTGTGTACAAAATTCAATTCGGATTCGTACGAAATACGAATTTTTGTTAGATTCGTAAACTTTTCGTTAAAAATAACGAAAGTTCGTTATGATGAATTTATCATTATGAGGGGCTCCCACCATCCCTGTGCTGT
Source organism: Lithobates sylvaticus (assembly GCA_028564925.1). NCBI lineage: Eukaryota > Metazoa > Chordata > Amphibia > Anura > Ranidae > Lithobates > Lithobates sylvaticus. Next base: position 420,463,053 of record CM053030.1, read on the forward strand.
GCTGACTTCCTGGGTTTTTAACCTTTAGTTTCGTTAACTTTTCGTAAAAATAACGAAAGTTCGTTATGATGAATTTATCATTATGAGGGGGTCCCCACCATCCCTGTGCTGAGTTCCCAGGGCTGTACACCTGCTGTGTCCATTATGAGGGGTTCCCACTATCCCTGTGCTGAGTTCCCGGTCTGAGTGTACACCTGCTGTGCCCATATTTCGTATGAAATTCGTAAGCATAGAAATTCCCATAGGTTTCCCACCATCCCTGTGCTGAGTTCCCAGGTCTGTACACCTGCTGTGTCCATTATGAGGGGTTCCCACCATCCCTGTGCTGAGTTCCCGGGTCTGAGTGTACACCTGCTGTGCCCATTATGAGGGGTTTTCCACCATCCCTGTGCTGTGCTGACTTCTTCTGATTGGTGAACAAAACACCACACATGTTTCTGTTAATTTGGATCCGAAATTCCGAAATTCGTTAACGAAATTTCATATTTCGTATGAAATTCGTAAGCATAGAAATTCCCATAGGGTTCCCACCATCCCTGTGCTGAGTTCCCAGGTCTGTACACCTGCTGTGTGTCCATTATGAGGGGTTCCCACCATCCCTGTGCTGAGTTTCCAGGTCTGTACACCTGCTGTGTCCATTATGAGGGGTTCCCACCATCCCTGTGCTGAGTTCCCTTGTCTGAGTGTACACCCGCTGTGCCCATTATGAGGGGTTCCCACCATCCCTGTGCTCTGCTGACTTCCTCTGATTGGTGAACAAAACACCACACATGTTTCTGTTAATTTGGATCCGAAATTCCGAAATTCGTTAACGAAATTTCATATTTCGTATGAAATTCGTAAGCATAGAAATTCCCATAGGGTTCCCACCATCCCTGTGCTGAGTTCCCAGGTCTGTACACCTGCTGTGTGTCCATTATGAGGGGTTCCCACCATCCCTGTGCTGAGTTTCCAGGTCTGTACACCTGCTGTGTCCATTATGAGGGGTTCCCACCATCCCTGTGCTGAGTTCCCTTGTCTGAGTGTACACCCGCTGTGCCCATTATGAGGGGTTCCCACCATCCCTGTGCTCTGCTGACTTCCTCTGATTGGTGAACAAAACACCAGTCACAATTCTGTTAATTTGGATCCAAAATCCGTTAACCAAATTTGGTATTTCGTATAAAATTCGTAAGCATAGAAATTCCCATAGGGTTCCCACCGTCCCCGTGCTGACTTCCTGGGTTTTTAACTTTTAGGTTTAGGTTTGTTAACTTTTCGTAACAATTACGAATTTTCGTTATGAATTTGGATCCGAAATTCGTAAACGGAATTTTGTATTTCGTACGTAATTCGTATGCATAAAAATTCGTATTTCGGATTCGTATGAATGTACGAATTTCCAGAAATTCGTGCAAATTTTCATTTCGTACGAAACTATTTTCTATGTTGTGCCTCCAGTCCCTGGACTATCAGACCACAGAGTATATCCTTCCCACCATGTTGCACCTTACCATTTTTGTTACCTCTTCAAAGGGTGTGTAAATGCAGCATTAACCCTGAATGATGAGCCATTAACATAATGAAAAGAATCCCAGCTTGCCAGAGCCTGACTCGTACCATGTTTACACAGGTTCACAATGGCCAACATTGAGTTCCAACATGTAGAAATGTCACAGATAAGGTGGTTCACAGGCAGCTGATGTTGGCACTGCTTTTCTGCCAGGTGAGCCATGGCAGGGTATGACCACAAACTCTTTTGGCCAGAGCACTTCATGATGAATCACTGCACCACCAGGTTGAGGACATGTGCCAGGCAGGTAACTAGGTAAAGGGTAGCCAGCAGGTTAGCTCTATGGTCACACATGACCTTCCTGGCTGAAGATGGTGTGGGGTAAGCCCTGTCCCAGCCTGGGCCTGCAGATCTGCTAGCAGTGTGGCCCAGTGTGGCTCCTGGCACGTGGCAGCACCACCAGCCCCATCCTGCTTTTGCCCCAGCTGCCAGAAGACCGACACAGTGTGCTGTGAAGCATATGTAGCATCCATTCCACGTGTTCAAGGTTATATGTACCCTGACACTGAAAGCGTGGTCCAGTAACACAGATACATCATATTCCACATGATGATCAGGGCAGGAATGACCCTCTGGGAAGAATAATGGCAGTTGGGTACCTGCCATTATGGTGTAACACCTCCCATGAACGCCCAGATGAAGGCTGATTCCACAAGCTGTCGTTTTACCATGCTAGCTTTATATATATAGTTAAAAACACATTGTCAAATTGCCAAGAAGTTCATATATACGGAGTGAGGTATTTATAACTTTAAGGCTGGGAAAGATCACCTCGAACTTTAACATGAGGGTAGAATTACACCATAAGTGCCAAATTTTATGGAATTTTAGTAGTCAGTTCCTATTCCTATATATAACTTTTTCACAAGAGATAATCTGATTAACCAATGGTTTTCACTGGGCTACCATAGAGTAAGATGGCCTCATTCTTTCAATACCATTCCTCTGTAAATGTAGACGATAGGAGGGTCTTCCATTTGGTCTCAATAGCCAGTGGTGTTTTACCCAGTTTGATGTGTAGCAAGTGGGAATAGAGAGTTGGATATTAGCCCTTTGGGGCGACTTAAACACTCCTGTTAGTAGGTATTCAAAGATGGATTTATCCTTGTCCCTGAATTGTGCCTCCTTAGCCATATACAGAGGACCAGTCTACAAGCTGGATAGGCAATGTAATATACTTACTCCCAAGGATCCACGTTTTTAAGAATCAAAAACTTGGATACTGATAAAGCACAATGAGGTGACACAGACATATTATGTTGATTTTACCACCTCCAGATAATGCTGTATGGCTAATATGTAATGTATAACCAGGGTTAAACACCAGGTCGTATGCTGCTTAACATGCGTTACACTGATGCATTTTACTGTGTATTGTTGCTTCCTCGAAAGAGCGTGTCCGTTTACAGCAGGGCAGTACATAGGATGTTGAACCAGGAATATATACTGATAATTTTTTTTCTGTAGTAGTTGCAATTTTCAAGAGTATATATTCCATGTGCTGAATAAATGATAGTAGTGCATGCACTTATCCATGCTAGTTTACACTGGAGGATCAATTATTTCACATCAGGTTTGTGTGCAAGCACTAATACAGCTACAAATATCTAAGTATCTACACAACCAGATATGAACTTATAAAAATAAATATTGATCATAATTTGCTGATCTTTATCTATTAAAATTAAGTGTTGACCCATGGTTACTATTGAACGATATAGTGGGATCCTTTATATCATTTTGCCACCTGCTATATTTTAATGTGTGTGGTTAAATTATTAAAAAGGAAGTTTATGGTATAAATTGAACACATTATTTAGTGAAATATATGTATGTGTATGATTTATATACCTGGTTCATATACTGTACAAATATAATTTTTGTGCTCAAAATACCATATTATTGTGAATAATATAAACAATATATATATAGCCACAACAAATATATTTATATTATTTGAGGATATATATATATATATATATATATATATATATATATATATATATATATATATATATATATATATATATATATATATATAATTGTTTAAGTGAATCAATTTATTTTTAAATAATAGAAACATTGTGGATGATTCCATTTACATCTTTATATATTTCTTTACATATTTTGTATTATACCGTATCTCACAAAAGTGAGTACACCCCTCACATCTTTGTAAATATGTTATTATATCTTTTCATGTAGCAACACTGAAGAAATTGCACTTTGCTACAATGTAAAGTAGTGAGTGTACAGCTTGTATAATAGTGTAAATTTGCCATCCCTTCAAAATAACTCAACACACAGCCATGTCTAAACCACTAGCAACTAAAGTGAGTACACCCCTAAGTGAAAATGTCCAAATTGGGCCCAAAGTGTCAATATTTTGTGTGGCCACCATTATTTTCCAGCACTGCTCTAACCCTCTTGGGCATGGAAATCACCAGAGCTTCACACGTTGCCACTGGAGTCCTCTTCCACTCCTCCATGATGACATCACAGAGCTGGTAAATGTTAGAGACCTTGCGCTCTTCCACCTTCCATTTGAGGATGCCCCACAAATGCTCAATAGGTTTTAGGTCTGGAGACATGCTTGGCCAGTCCATTACCTTTACCCTCAGTTTCTTTACTGTGTTTGGGGTCGTTTTCATGTTGGAATACTGCCCAGCGGCCCAGTCTCTGAAGGGAGGGGCTCATGCTCTGCTTCAGTATGTCACAGTACATGTTGGCATTCATGGTTCCCTCAATGAAGTGTAGCTCCCCAGTGCGGGCAGCACTCATGCAGCCCCAGACCATGACACTCCCACCACCATGCTTGACTATAGGCAAGACACACTTGTCTTTTACTCCTCACCTGGTTGCCGCCACACGAGCTTGACACCATCTGAATCAAATAAGTTTATCTTGGTCCTTAGTCTGCTTGTCTTCAGCCAACAGTTTGGAGGCTTTCTTGTGCATCATCTTTAGAAGAGGCTTCCTTCTGGGATGACAGCCATGCAGACCAATTTGATGCAGTGTGTAGCGTATGGTCTGACCCCACCCTGTCAAACTCTGCAGTAATGCTGGCAGCACTCATAGGTCTATTTCCCAAAGACAACCTCTGGATATGACACTGAGCATGCACTCAACTTCTTTGGTCGACCATGGCGAGGCCTGTTCTGAGTGGAACATGTCCTATTTAAACCACTGTATGGTCTAGGCCACCATTCTGCAGCTTAGTTTCAGGGTCTTGGAAATCTTCTTATAGTTTAGACCAGGGGTGCCCAACCAGTGGCCCGTGGAGCCCCCTGATGTGGCCCGTGACCTCCTGCTCTGGGATGGAATAGAATACTGTTTTTAACAGTTACACTACGTTGCACCCGCAGTGCGGGAAAACCACAGTGCATCAGTGTAAAAGCAGCCTTGGGCCCCTTTTACACGGTAGGTCCGACCAAATTGGACCCTCCTTTCACCTCTAAGGAGTGGCAGATGTAAACCAACTTGTGTCCTACCTCCAATCCGATCTGCACTCAGCACTTCTGGTAAATTGCAGAGCAGCCAGATTACATTACGGTAAAAAAGGCAATATAAAAGTCCAGGTAAAATAACCAGATCCTGCAAAGGAAAGGCACTTATCCTAATAAATATTGCAGCAGCGCTAAAATACAGTCTTTTTAGATAAAAAGAGTTCATAAAACATCATGGTGTCCCGGAATATAGTCTATATTGGTGCAGTGAACCGAAACTTCTGGATATTTAGTGATACACCTTCCACGGATAAGCAATTTTTTCACCGCGTGCAGATCACACTCCCCTTTGGGGATGCACTTACCAGAAATAAAATGTATATCAGCGTTTCAATAAAAGCTATAGGCCACTGTCATCTCCTCAGCACGTCCACCTTTTCCTCGTCTGCCAAATACCAGAGCGGATCCACTCCAACCCCGCATATGGATATGAAGAAAAAAGTGCGGATAGCGTAGTACAGTTTAAACCCAGATAGCTTTATTTAGACATTAGAGACATTAGGTGTGTCTAACAGAGAAAGATAAAGATATTGTACAAGCATCCCAACAAAATGAGAACAAAAAGGCGGTCAATAATAAGGAATGGGGCTTCATATCTGGGTTTCATGCCCAATATAAGGAGATTGAAGAAATATTCAAGCAACATTGGCACGTCCTTTTATTAGATAAAAAACTCAAAACTGAACTACCCCGCCAGCACCGCAGTTCACCTATAGGAAGGCCACGAGTTTTGGGGATAAAATTGTTCGGAAGATTGTAGACCCTCCCAAAAGACCACCAACGTTCTGGGACAGAAACGGATTCTATGCATGTAGAAGGTGCAAGGCGTGTCGAGAAGTTGCCACACCCAGCAGAGCGCTAGAGTGTTTCATCTCAACAGTGAACAATCAAACGTTCTCAATCGATCAATTTATTACATGCAACTCCACACATGTGGTCTATGCCTTAAAATGCCCATGCGGACTAATGTACATTGGACGTACTAAAAGGAAACTAAGAATACGTATTGCAGAGCATATACATAATATCAAAATAGGGTATAAGGACCACAACGTGTCTCTACACTTCAAACTCAAACACAATATGGACGCATCGGGCCTACTTTTTTGGGGAGTTGAACAGATCCAACCCCACTGGAGAGGAATTAATTTAGTGCGCGAACTATCCAAACGCGAAACTCACTGGATATACTCAGTGGATGTCTTAGTGCCAAAAGGCCTAAACGTTGAGCTAGACATCAACTGTTTTATAAGTGACACATGATACTCCGATTATTATTATAAGACCAGTGGAAATAGATTCTATCAGTGAAGTAGAAAAGGAACAGTGCACTAAAGGTGCCAACACCGCTCCCCGTAGTTTGCATATATATAGATTTATTTATGTATTTATTTATTTATTTATTTATATCTACATATTTATTCATCTATTTATTTATACACCTTTATAAGGATAGAATCGCATCCATATATTGATCTCCAACTTAAAAAACAACTTAAAAAGACTTCATATCAAAAGGTCACAGGCACTATGGGTCACGGTGGTCTTATTCTTAATTCTATTCTTAATGTTAATTTGAATTTTAAATTTATTTTTATTTATATTTATATTTATTTTTATTTTTATTTTTATTTTTATTTTTATTTTTATTTTTATTTTTATTTTTATTATTTTTATTATTTTTATTTTTGTTTGTATTTTATTTTATTTTATTTTAATTTTATTGTTATTTTTATTTTTATTTTTATTTTTATTTTTATTTTTATATCTATTTTTATTATTATCTTTATGGCCTCTGAGTATTTCTGAATTTTTAGCGCAACATCAGCCTATGTTTTTATTGGTCTTCCATATAATGTCTTAACTTATCCAGATTTTAATAAGCATTATATCCCACCATATGGTTTTAGTATCTATTTTTATCTATTTTTATCTATGTCATTGACTTCAGCGTAAAATTACAGTATTGAGAATTATACTCCATCACATTTCATTTTATATTCATTTTATATATATATCTTTTAGTAATATATTTTGGTACATACAGAAATTATTTTTAAATATCGGAAAAAATGTCTTCAATATTTTATATATAAAAAGTAAAATATTGTATATTACCTTTATCATCAGACAGTTATCTCCACGCTAGCGATTTCTAGCGAGCAACATATGTATGGAGGCACTAATATATAAATTGGCTGATGGACGCGAGCATTGTTATGACCATTGTCAAATAGCATTAGCACATTGAGTGACACTAACATCACTATGTGGCAATATGAATGCAGAGTGAGACACTGATTATAAAGGCATCACTTAGTACTTAATAAGTTACTGACCACCAGGTGGGTTTAGTAAGAAGAATGAATTATTTATTAATTATTTATGAACCACAGCACTAAAATGCACCAACATGCATCCTAATGCAAAGATCGCAATACATATGCACTCACAGCGGCATCCATATAATGACAAGTGATGGAAGGGTTAAAAGTGCGATATTATTGAGCATAAAAGCGTGGCATTTATATTGTAGAAATACAAAATGTAAATCAGAAATGTAACTGTATGTAATAAGCAGGATATGGTACAAGGTAAAGAAAGCTAGTACTAGCAGTTAGAATATTATTGCTAGCATACAATGCAGACAGCGGCTGAGCACTCTAGTGCTTAGCAGCTGTAAGTTCCCATTTGCCATAAGGTATGTCAATCATATTGCGCGGGGCCGGATTGGGCGCTGCTTATACTTAAACTACACTTCCGGTGGCGAGGTCACACCCTCAGACGACGTCCGGAAGTGACGAAACGCGTCAGGGTCGTGACCTCGCAGGAAGTGACGTATGCGCTCCAGGGTGCGCTTCAGCAGCAAAGCGGACCAGGAAGTGGAGAAAAAACTCATTCTATACACCGCTTTGGCGCCCGAGTTCCGGCGGACGGAGGGGCAAAAACAGGCTGAGTGCACCCTTTTCATTTTTAAGGCTGTTTTATCACATATTTCTGGTACGCAGTTTTAATGAGGGGGGAATATCTAATGTCTAAATAAAGCTATCTGGGTTTTAAACTGTACTACGCTATCCGCACTTTTTTCTTCATATCCATATGCGGGGTTGGAGTGGATCCGCTCTGGTATTTGGCAGACGAGGAAAAGGTGGACGTGCTGAGGAGATGACAGTGGCCTATAGCTTTTATTGAAACGCTGATATACATTTTATTTCTGGTGAGTGCATCCCCAAAGGGGAGTGTGATCTGCACGCGGTGAAAAAATTGCTTATCCGGTGGAAGGTGTATCACTAAATATCCAGAAGTTTCGGTTCACTGCACCAATATAGACTATATTCCGGGACACCATGATGTTTTATGAACTCTTTTTATCTAAAAAGACTGTATTTTAGCGCTGCTGCAATATTTTATTAGGATAAGTGCCTTTCCTTTGCAGGATCTGGTTATTTTACCTGGACTTTTATATTGCCTTTTTTACCGTCTTGCATTGTATCTACAGTAGCTGCTTTAGTAATATCGGGTAATCATTACCAGATATTTTTACGTGTTTTATCTTCCATATTTTAAGTGCATTTAAATGGGGCTGGGCAATTGTTTACTGTCCAATAATAGTACGGGGAGTACTCCGGGGAGTACTCCAAAAAGTACCATGGTTCCTGTCCCCAGGTTCCCCAAAAGGTTCAGACTCACCCACTAATAGGCAGTACTGTTCAAATTGCCAGGAAGGCCTTTCAGACATCTGATATCTCTCCTCCGATATTGCCCCTGATGCCTATAATTGGGAACCCAGACTTTATGCCCAGTCTCACTAATAGAAACCTTAGGCGATTAAGTCAGGTTTGGAAATCCCGGCTGCTTGACTTTTGGCCACAAGGCAGACTACTATCTCCAGAAGAACTTTTTCTCTGCTCCTACCCGCCTCTAGATTTCTGGAGCACTGTCCAGCTTCGACATTTTCTCCAGACATTTAGCAAAGCCACTTATTCTCCACGCAAACGTACACAGTTTGAGTCAATTTGTCGAAACATGACCAATCAAGGCATATGCACTCGCTTATGTATGGCTCCTTGTCTGCCCCCTCTGATGCTTGTACCTGACGTTCCTACTCCAATAAAACCTATTGACCTACACGGAACCTTCACTTTGAAACAAGCAGATAAGGTCCTCTACCTGTCTCATAAATCATCCATTGCGTATAGATATCAATAAATAGGTTACAAGGTTCTGTCCAGATGGTACCGGGTCCCTCACTTACTTTGGAAAAGAACACCTTTGTCACCTGTTGGCATTGTTCTGAGGCAGTAGGCATGATGGCACACATCTTCTGGTATTGTCATCAACTAAGGTCATTCTTGGAGGATGTGACAGCTACAACACTTGAAATCTGTAGACCTAAGTGGGAACCCTGCAGCTTGTCTTCGCCACCTGACAGAGAGTCCCATCCAGAAATACAAAGCCTTTTTTACTATCCAGAATGAATGCAGTGACTGCCTGCATTCCCTCACTGTGGAAGCACACAAAGCCACCGACTAAAGCACTGTGGTACTCTAAAAGGAATGATATTCACTGCATGGAGGAACTTTCAGCTACCCTATATAATACCAAGGGGAAATAGAGAGAAATGGAGACCATGAAAGTACTTTGTTTACACTATCAGCTAACTGCAGGTGATGTCTTATATACAGCCTGATATGCCTTAGTGTCCTTTTGTGCATTCTCAGGATGAAACCATGGGGAGTGACTGCTTCTCCTTCCCTTTTCCTCATTGCTCTGGACCGTACCCACAATTTTTCCCTTACCTCCCCCCTTTAATTTTGCTCATTCTTTATTTGATCTTCCTGCCCCCTTCCCACCCCATGCAGTAAGTTCTACTACATTCACCCAGCCTCTTCCCAATTCTTACACGGATTCCGATGGTCTCTGCTCCTGGTGGGCAATTATTTGTAACGCCATCTCTGTGATTAAGTCTTATTGATCGTGTTAGTTGAGATTTGTCCTAATCATTGTATCCTATGTAAACACGTATCTTCTCGCAATAGTGATTCTTAGTAGGTCTATGGAACTAACTTTTTGTTGTTTCACACGTATGTCCTTTCAAATGATTCTTGTGGTATGCATTGGTGTCTTGTATAGAATGCTTTTTGCCATATAAATCTTTTTGTTGGGGTACTCTTATCACCTGTGAGAAGTATTTACTTTCAATAAAGAATTATAAAAAAAAGAAATAAAAAAAATGAACCCACTTTGTAACATCTGAATCATTCCTCTCATTTAAGCCTAATGACCCAAGCCACTAATGAAGACAACATTTTCTTGGCTGCATTTTTATGCCTCCGCTAACTGAAGGACACCTGCTTATTATCTCCTGTTTGTACATAGCTCTAGTTTTGTAGGGAATAAGGAAAAAATCTGGCTCTTGAGGTTCAGGCTACTGTATGTGTCCAGAAAGACATGTAAAGGGTGTGTCACCTGCAATGATTCTAGGAATCGTCTGGCCCACTAGCTGATGAATTTGGTCTCTGTTGTCCTATAAATTGCATAGCAAGTCATGTTAGATAGTTTTAAGGCTCCCAGTCTGATTGTTTAAAACGCATCACTGTTTTTTTTACAACATGGAAGCTTTGCATAAAAAGCTCTTACGCCGTATAGATTTTGAAGTGAAGGGAAAACATTACTGCGTCTGATCAATGGTTTGGTGTGCAGGGATATTAATTATTATGTGTCCCCAAAGAGTTTACTTTTCCACTGACATATTAAAACATATTAAAACAGCAACCCTCGCTGCTTGCGCACGACAGGGCGTGAAGTAAAACTGCGGCCAGCGTGACAGATGTAATTAATTCCAGCCCAGCGGCTGGGAGGCCATGATATATACTTCATCACCTCATCACTCTGATTGAGAGTGAAGCAAAGGGAGGGGCATCGTTGACCCCCAAATATAAAACATAATAAAACAAATCAAAAGTATTTGCAAGACCTTAAGTAAGCGTTTTCTTCCTCAAAAAAGAGTTATTATAGCCACGTTTGCTTTAATGGTAAAGCATATCATGTTAAAGGCCAACTCCTTCCAAATATGATATTTTAGTATTTGGTGGATGAACATATGTTGAACAATCTGCTAGTTTCTTAGAGCTCTTGGAAACTTCAGTGGTTAGATTTCTCCTTATTACAATCGTCTCGGCGACTTTTCCAACAAGGCTGATATTCAGTGTACACAGTCTCTTTTGGAGATACAATTCCTAGTTAGTTATGTCTTCTGCATTAAAGTGAACACATTAGAAGAATGTGTCTCATGGTCCAGCAGGCTTGGACAGGGACGTTACCTTTCTTTCACGGCGCACTGGGTAACCCTGCTGGCAGCTGGGAAGGATGCAGGACAGGGTGCAGTAATGTTGGAGCTTGTTCTGCCACCATGCCTCCAAAATGCTAAAATGGTAGTGGTGATTCTGCCACACCTCTCTCCTCCACCCCCTTTTCTTCTTCTTCCTCTATGGCCTTTTCCTGTGCAGATTTGTCCTTGGAACCAGCGGTGCTCTGTAGGCGTTCTAGGGGCTACGCAAGCACTCAAGCAAAAAGATGCCATGCAGTGCTTGAGTTGGTCTGCTTAGGGGACATGAGCCGCACTGGGGCAGAGATTCTGGCAGCTCTGCAGGGGCAGGTTCAGAGGTGGTTGACACCACGCCAGCTTCAGGCAGGAATGGTGGTTTGCGACAATGGTACCAACCTCCTCTTCGCCCTCCGACAGGGACACTTGACTCATGCTCCCTGTTTTAACTCAAGTCCTTAATTTGGTAATTTGGTGGTGCAGCGGTCCTGGTGCAGGTACCTGGGCTTAAAGGATCTCCTGAGGCAGGCCAGGAAAGTCTGTGGGCATTTACGCTGGTCATATATTGCCATTGCTCGGCTGGCTGACCTTCAAAAGGAATGCAACAGCCCAAGAACCGCCTCATCTGTGACATGTATGGCACCAGGACAGGGTCAGGGGAGCTTGGCTTTTTTTCGCCACGCCAGTGGCTAATGATCAAGGATGCATGCACTGTCCTGTCACCATTTGAGGAGGCCACGAGGATGGTCAGCAGTGACAGTGCATGCATCAGTGTTACTGTCCCTCTTGTCTTCCTGTTGGAGCACACGCTGCGTGGAATAATGGACTGGGCACTTGAGGCAGAACAGAGGGAGGAAGAGGAGGACTTCCTTACCTCTCAAGGCCCCCTTTATCCAGATAGTATTCCTGCAGGCCCGCCTATCACACAGGAAGAGGAGGAGGAGGATTGTGTCAGCATGGAGGTGGAGCCTGGCACTCAGCATCAGCAGCAGTCTTGAAGGGATCGTTTTCAGTCCCCAGAAACCCATGGACTTGTACGTGGCTGGGGATCATGTCATCCTTGGTGACCCAGAGGACTCCCTGGACCGAATGCCTCAGCAAACCTACACTGCATGGCTTCCCTGATCCTGCAAAGCCTGAGAAAGAACCCTCGGATTTGTGGTATCAAAGAGAGGGATAAGTACTGGCTGGCAACCCTTCTTGATCCACATTACAAGGGTAAGGTTGCGGAACTTATCCAGCCTTCGCAGAGGGAGCAGAGGATGAAACATCTTCGGGAGGCCTTACAGAAAGGTTTGTGCAATGCGTTTCCAGAGCCTGGGAGGTTTCAATTTCCTAGTCCTCCTGGACAACGTGTTGCTTAGGCTTCGGTCAGTCACAGAAGGAGCGGTGGAGAAGGGGGCCCTCTGACCGATGCTTTCAGACAATTTTTTAGTCCACAGCCCCAATGTCTGATTAGTTCCAGCAACAATTGCCAGCGTCTGATTTACATGGTACAGGAATACCTTGGGGCAAGATCAGACTTCGAGACCTTTCCAACCGAAAATCTACTGGGTTACTGGGTCTTGAGGATTGATCACTGGGCAGAGCTGGCACAGTATGCAATTGAGCTACTGGCCTGTCCTGCATTCAGCGTTCTGAACGCATCCTGCATCTGAACGCACATTCAGTGCTGCTGAAGGCTTTGTAACCGATCACAGAGTGCGCCTGTCCACAGACTAGGTTGATCGACTCACCTTCATAAAAATAAATCAGTCTTGGATCACTAGCTACCAAGCACCTGATGCTGATGCAACCGATTCATTTTTTATGAATGTGAGATCCCTTGAAGACTGCCTATGCTGATGCTGAGTGAATATCCTGTTATGCTGAGTGACTATCCTATTCCTCCTCAATGTTCATGTTGATAGCTTCTAAGAACATTTTTGGTTCTGGGCACCAGCACGAGTGCCTAAAGCCCAATTTTTCTGCTCCTGTTTAACAGGGGCATGTAATTACAATTTTTGCTGTAATATTTTGCAACAGGGCTTGTTCCTGCGCTCAACTAGAGTATCTGTGAGGCTTTACAGTGTTGTGTCACCACCACCGCCACCTAAGGCCCAATCTTTCTGCCCCTGTTTAACAGGGGCGCGTAATTAAATTTTTTGATCTACTATTTCACAGCAGGGCCCGCTCCAGCACCCACCAAGAGTAACTGTGAGGGCTTAGTGTTCTGGTACCACCAACACCAAAGGCCCACATTTCTGCAGAGTATATAGGGCAGGCCATATTGTATATACAGGCGGCCCCCTACTTTCAAACATCCAACTTACAAACGACTCTCCTGTAAGAGTTAATATGGGAAAAAGGTGTCTCCACTGATGCTTTTATCACCAATCCTTGTTTCCCTAAAAAAAAAAAAAATTTTCTAAATCCAATTGTCATTGGGACAGAAATTGAGGTGAAATCTTCTAAACAGGGGCACAGACAGCAAAACAAATGTTATAGGGGTGATGATAACCCTTCCCTATGTTATCCAAAAAGCTTAAAAAAAGATTTTTTGGCTGGAGCTACACAAAAATGTACCTGTTCCAAATTACTAACAGATTCAACTTAAGAACAAACCTACAGTCCCTATCTTGTTTGTAACCCAGGGACAGCCTGTATACTGCTGTTCAGAGTATATAGGGCCTGGGGGCCCCACGCCTTTTCTTTTTTTAATTTGGGTTACCCTTAATATCCATACAAGACCCAAAGGGCCTGGTAATGGGCTGGGAGGTTTACCCATGCCGTTTTTCTCAATAATTTTCATCTATATTGCCGGGACATTACAGCCGCAAGCAAATTTCATTTTGTGCAGGGACTGTTCTAAACACGGGAAACACGCGCCACTTTACAGGCATACTATAGACACCCCCCAGGTACGATATTTAAAGGAATATTTCACTGTTATTTTTTTCACTTTAAGCATCATTAAAATCACTGCTCCCGAAAAAACGTCCGTTTTTAAAACTTTATTTTGCATTGATACATGTCCCCTGGGACAGGACCCGGGTTCCCAAACCCTTTTTTGGACAATAACTTGCATATTAGCCTTTAAAATTCGCACTTTTGAGTCCCATAGACTTTAACAGTGTTCGAATGTTCGTGCAAACTTTCGGTCCGTTCACATGTTCTGGATGCGAACCGAACCGGGAGGTGTTCAGCTCATCCCCACCAAAGACATATTTGCCATTGAATCAGCCCTGATGGTTACCATCCTGTCTCTGCCCCATGTAACTGTTACTGCACAGCAATAGGTAATTTCCATGCAGCAGAAGTCGATCTCATTTAGTAAACCCAAGTCTATGAGATTTCACAGGCCAGTGACTACTAAGCACAAGCAAAATAGGAGTTCTTACTTGCCAGTATCTAGAAATACAGTACAAGACATAGACTTGCAGAATGTTCATAGACCATGGGTTATATGCATGGTTACATTCAGGTGATTGGACACTGGCAAAAATTGTATTCATGGGATATAGTCAAGCATCAAACTGAGTGGTGGGCAACAATATATCAAACATAATTGCCAGCAGGCCCACAAGAAAAATAAAGGTTAAGAACTTGAGCAAAACACTCAGTTTGAAGCACCTTGCAGCTGAAGCAGCTTGCAGCTTGCATCAGCCAAGGTCTGAACATGCATCTGGTAGAACTTAGAGAACATGAACCGAGCACCAGGTGGAAGCCTTGCAAATCTGGGAATTAGATGCTTGATGCTGAAAAGCCCAAAAGACACAAACAGCTCTAGTGGAATAATGTCTGAGAGGCAAAGGAGAAACAGGTTCCTGGTCTCTGTTCATTCGTCTGGTTCACTTAGTATAGTCAGGCAAATACGCATGACAACTTTAGCTGCCTGCAGGGCAGAACCTGCAAGGGCAAACAAGGCCTTCAAGTCGTCTTCCCAGATCCTACCAACAGAATCCTTAAAGAGAGAATATCTTCAGCAGGAACTCTAATGTGTTTATTGAAAACTAAAATGGCACCAGAAAAGCATATTTCTTCTTAAATTCCTATACCATAGAATGCATTTCAAGAGCTTAGGAGAAGTGAATACCCTTTCAGGATTCGGCCCGTCCTCATAAAGTGCACAACCAAAACTTTCTTGGCTTAGCCAGTATTTAGTGCCGTTAGGGGCTTGTTTAGGTTGACGATAATCAGGTGCTGCTAGGCAAAGACTTGTGTACACCACAATCAATCAGCGTGTAAACAGTAACTTATAAAATGCAGGGGAAATAAAATCCTCTGCTGTTCCTGTTACAAAATCCGGGTCCTCAATACATTTCCTTCATAATATTCTCAAGTAAAGAAGGTTTCTCCTCTGAATTTTGAATTGGGCAATGAGAATGGAGGACATCTCTGAGTTTTTCAAAAAATTCAGACATAGTGGCAGAGGAATCTGCTTTTTCCAGACAGGCCACATGGCACATGCCTGAGAAGGAGCGAAAGTCCAATAAGGGGAGTGTTGCCATTATAGGACATTGCTCTGGAACAAGGGAACATCTATCACCTTGAGTGGTGGTTTGTGTTTCCTGTAGGCTGCCTGCAGAATGCATGCTATTTGGCCCTTTTGTCCTAGCTCCTTTGCAACTGTAATCTGCCATTGCTAGGTGAGAAAAAGTGAGCATATTTCAGGGGTGCTAAAAAATGCCCCTTTCATTGAGGGTGGATTAAAAACATTTTGAATGGACTAGAAGTGAACTGGAACTTTAATGGTATTTCTTACAGTGTGATTACAAGCACAGGTCTTGTCAGCAGCTGGTTTGGCAGGTGAATGAATGGAAAGCAATCTATACATGGAGGAGGTATACCTTTCAGAGCACAGCTTCCTTCTATGAATACAGGAGGTGGGCATAGTCGGAATTCTTGATGAGTGCATATGAAAGGCCTTCAGCTCTATTAACACCTGCTGCACCAGAACATTACAGGGGTAAAGGTAGGGGGTTCAGAGGATGGAAGATTTCAACTAAAGCACCAGACAGCAGCACAAAAGACACATCTCATTGATTGCAGGTCATGAAATGAGGTTGTTGAAGATAGTTTCATGTCACAGGTCATGCACCATGGCAAGACTGAGCAGAGCAACAAGACACAAGGTAGTTTTACTGTACCAGCAAGGTCTCTCCCAGGCAAAGATTTCAAAGTAGATTGGAGTTTCAAGATATGCAGTTCAAGCTGTTTTGAAAAAGCACAAAGAAACGGGCAACACTGAGGACTGTAGTCGCAGTGATCGGACAAGGAAAATGAATGCTACAGATGAAAGACACATCATGCTTACTTCCCTTCGACATCTGAAGATGTCCAGCAGTGCTGGCAGCACAAAATGGGAGGGAACCAGTGGGATCCAGGTACACCCATCTGCTGTCCAGAGAAGTGGTATTCATGGAAGAACTGCAGACAAAAATCCATACCTCTGTCGTGGAAACAAAGCTAAGTGACTCAACTATGCACAAAAACATAGGAACTGGGGTGCAGAAAAATAGCAGAAGGTGCTCTGCACTGATGAGTCAAAATTTGAAATATTTGACTGTAGCAGGAGGCAGTTTGCTGAAGGGCTGGGAACGATACAATAATGAGTGTCTGCAGGCAACAGTGAAGCATGGTGGAGGTTCTTTGCAAGTTTGGGGCTTCATTTCTGCAAATGGAGTTGGGAATTTGGTCAGGATCAGTCGTGTCCTCAGTGCTGAGAAATACAGGCAGTTGCATATCCATCATGCAATACCATCACTGAGGCATGGAATTGCCCCCAAATGTATTCTGCAGCAGGTCAATGACCCCAAACATACAGCCAATGTCATTAGGAACTATCTTCAGTGGAAATAAGAACAAGGAGTCCTGGAAGTGATGGTTTGGCCTCCAAAGAACCCTGATCTCAACATCAGTGAGAGACAGAAAGATTTGAGGCAGCCTACATCCACAAAAGATCTGTGGTTAGTTCTCCAAGATGTTTGGAACAACCTACCTGCCGAGTTCCTTCAAAAACAAGTGCAAGTGTACCTGGAAGAATTTATGCTGTTTTGAATGCAAAGGGTGGTCACACTAAATAAATATTGATTTGATTTGGATTTCTCTCCTTTTCATTTCTCTTTTCATTTTGTTAATTGATAAACAATAAAGTATTAACACACTTCTATTTCTGAAAGCATTCTTAATTTAGAGATTTTTTTCCCACCTGTTTAAAACTTTTGCACAGTAGTGTATAAAGGTGCTGTGATTTCCAGGCACCACAGCAACATTCATATTTTACTTTGTATGGCTGTACGCCTAATGTATGGCCATGTGCAAGAACCCTTACTCTCTATGGTGCATCCTCTTCTAAAGGAATGCAGACACTATTTGTTTTCTGATTACAACACCAAGGTAGTTATGATAAAGACAGTCCCTCAAATTTGGAAAATTAGTATGAAAAACGATATGGTGACACACCCTCAACCTCCCTCTTAAGCAGTTATTGAGATAACTTCCAAACTACACAGGTAGTTCATTGTTTTCTATGACTAAGCTGATCCACAGACTTGTATTGCTAGGAGAAGCAGTAAAGAACAATTACTGCTTAGCACTGCAAAGCAAGAAGCAGAGGCTGCCCATGGATGGAACAAACATGGCTGCCTTTACAAACACGTCATTATAGACTATAAAAAAACAAGGTTTAGAAAAACATTAAAACACATTCATAACATTATTCACACCAATATGATCTATTTATATGCATATACTGTATTGTATAGAATAAAGCGTATTCAAAAGACTATACATTCTTTTTAATCTCGCAGTGCTAAGGCAAATGTAGAACTGCATTTGCTTTTAATGCAATATTGGTTTTCAAAATACATACCTGTATAATTTAATTAAAGTTTATGGACATGAGCAAAACTTGGCTATAATTGTCACCTGAAACCCTAGCATGAGAAAACTCTGAATTAATAACAAACTTGTATTAACTCCTATAGCTATATGGTGGTCCCATTGGGATACAACATAAGTATAGTCTTACAGGGGCTTTGGAGGCAGAGATCCTTTCTTTAATGTTTCCTCCATGATAGATCTTGTATCCAGTTTCTGTCTTGTCAGCCTAGGAGTGAAAATCTGCCAGGACGCTATTCCTATCCTGGAGTTCATAAGCTTGTTCTTAAGGACATCATTGTATTTCAGTTCTGTATCCTCAGTGACATCTGCTTTCCTCATTTATTCACAAAATGCCAGAACTACGAGAGACAAATCACAGTGAAAGGAGAAGTACAGATCAGGTCTTACACTCACATATATAGATGACAAAACTTTGAAGTTGGGAAAAGAAGAATTTATTACATTTGAATCCATTTCAAATGTTATAGAAAACCACAAGGGCTCAAGTGATGAGGTGTAATTCTGCATCACCTGTTAAAGAAAAAGCCCATAACATTCTAGATTCCCCATGCTCTATCAAAGAAAATGTAGAGTGTTTTGGCATCTATTTTCTTTCTTTATCATGAATTTATTTATTTTTAGTCAGGTAAATATGAAATGCTGCAATTTATGATTTTGATTCCAAATTTTTTTATTGAATAGGCTTAACAAGATTCACAAAGTGGAACAAGGTACAGAGATTAGTAATCATGGGCACAGATGAAGTTGACTTCCAGTTGTAAAGGGGTGCCTTTTATATGTAGGAATGTGTCTGTTATGAAGTGAGCTAAGGTTGCCCATGCCCTGCATTTTCTTTATCACTAGGTCCCTCAGAGGGAATTAATCTGAAGGCTTAGGGTGATGTAAGGTGTGTGAATAGGTCTGCCTGAGAGGAACTGGTCACTGTTGATGATGAAGGAGGACTAAAGGGTAGGGACATTAAGAGTGGGAAATGTGGAAGAGAAAAGGGTGAAGAAAAAGTAGAAAAAAAAGGGGGGGCAGTAATGGGTGTGGGGTCAGGGGTGAGTAGGCAGATTGACAGTTGAGTTGGAGCTGGTGTGGGACTAGGGAGGTGGGATAAGTGGACTCCGGTGTGGCTCATAATCCCCCATATGGAAAACAACAGAAGCCCTTGTGGGCAAAGATTGGTTTGTCACTTACAGCCTTTGGCTGGTACCTGCCACAGCAAGTGAATGTTTCCTCTGTGACAGCCTCCAGCATGAGATAAATAAAGTCGTTAAAGGCTGGGGTAATGACTGCATGATTTAGTGGTGTGTGGATGTAGGGAACCTAAGGCCATAGATGTATAACTGGATTTACAAGAATGAGAATGCTCACATGTAGACATGCACCATTTGTGGGCTCCACATCACATATCTTGGAGGAGCAGGGGCAGGAGTTTGGGGAGGTTGTTATGAGAGGAAGGGGACATACAGTATAAAAGATAACTGTACTAAAAGTAATCTATAAAGTCCAACTCTGGACAATGCTAACAAAATAATATTACCCCCTCCCCTAGCAGATGCAGAATATATTCCTAATTTTTCTAACACAGAGTGATACATACCATATTAACTCAGTCTTCCTCCCTGTGAAGATCGTTTTTTTGTTGCCTCTCTTCTTGCTGAACTCTGAACAGTCTCACATACAATGCAGAACCACCAGCCACTGCCAACACTCTTGTGCTAGTGAAAAAGAGACTGGACTGCCATTTGTCATATGACCATGGGATAAGGTAAGTGTAGCACCCCCTGTGTACATAGTGTATAGTAAATACATTTACTTTAGGCTCCACTGTAGCCAGTGAATCCAGGGTTAATTGGTTTGTGTACAGTTAGCTGGCAGACTCTGAGGGCTGGGTTTCAGTCACCTCCCCCTAGCTTCTGGAAGCTTCTAGAAGGTTCCATAACTTAGTAGGCAGAGGGGTGGAGACAGCAGCCCAAATATCCATGGGGATTCTGCAAATCCCTGGCAGAATGAATGCCCAGTAGGTGGAGAGTGCCCCATAAGTATTCTGGACCCTGGCCAGGGGGGAGAGTGGGTTCCAGGATCCAGAGGCCTGGAAGGAACCCCTGTGATGGGTAGCTGTTTTTGCGAGAGAGAGAGAGAGAGAGAGAGAGAGAGAAGAGGAGGAGCTAGAGAGGGACCCTCACCCCTTTAGTCTCATCCAGGAGACACCCTGCAAAGCAAGTGGGACCTGTACAGCAGGAGGCCTGGACAGAAGTTACTATCCTGCTGCAGAATTTCAAAGGACTGAGTGAGTAACTGCTACCTATTTAAAGCCAAGAAGGGAGGATGCAGCTGGTGCAATCACTAGCTAGCCTTCATAATCGACAGTATACAGCTTACCTTTATTCCTGCTTGGGGGAAAGCTTAAGTGAAGCCAGGTGCATTAGTATTTTTGCTGAAGGGAAGAGAATACTTGCAATATGTTTGGGTCTTGTGCAATATGTAGGCATTCAGAAAGGATTTGTGCTTATTCCTGTGGGAGTGCAATCTGGGATATATTCTGAAAGTTACGTTTGGGACTTTATATGAAGTGTGTATCCAACAGTTGGTAAATTCATAAACAAAAATGTTATTGTATATTAAAAACAAGTATTTTATTGGGTAACCTAATCAGCAGATGGTAACAGTATTACAACACGATTGAAACAATTCATAAAATAAATGCATGCATCACTGGTACAGTTAAGCCATAACACACTTATCAGAATGTGGAACTTTAAGAGCTGATTTATAAAGAATCATAATGGTATTGATACATGATATACATGATATACATTGATATAAACACAAACATCTAAGTACATAATAAAAACAAAAGGATTGCAACATATTGTGCTCTACGTGTTTTGTGAAATTCATTTCCTCTGGAGCAGGTGCAATCCATATATCTACAAAAAATATATATCTAAACAACAGTATATCTGGATGATAAGCAGATATTATGTAAAAAAAAAAAACAAATTAAAGCGATGCCGTTTACAGGTTTTAATTACAAATCAACTCAGACTGTTACCAAGTGGTGTTTAGGACCAAGGGCCTTCTAAAAATGTTTACCACGGGAACGGTGGGAGTAGTACCCGTCAGGTTGTATACAGGGTTCTGCCTGCAACTATATATAGGGGATGTAGTCCCCAGGAGACAGCCTCTATATCTAAGAATAGTACTGTACGGGACTACAATTCCTAGGAGGGATGATGAACTGGGAGAGGGGGGAAAAAGGAAAGAGAAGTGTGGACTTAGGAAGAGTGAGAGGGAATGGATGGAGGGTGCTGCTGAGTTCGAGGTTTGTTGCCAGAGATTTATTGCAGAGTTGGACTGCTGCTATGTTCACTCAGAGGCCACTGCCATCAAAGAGACTCGGTGAGCTGAGGAGAGGAGGGTCACTGAGTTATAATAGATCATTGCTAGATCATCCAGCGTTGACACCAGTGCCACGGGTTCCGTGGGAAGCACCACTTGAACGTCCAGGGTTTCGTACACCAGAGAATAGACAAAGGCTTTACCACAGACCTCACAGTGGTGAGATGTCACTGCCTTCAACCTCATTACCTTCCTCTTAAAGGAACACACTAACTTGGGACATAGGTTGGAGACTCACACCCTTTACTTGAGTGATCCAATGCTGGACTCTGGGCTCAAATGTTTAGTACCACACTGGTTAGTGGAAGAGGTTTTGGAGAAACTCTAGAACTTTTCAGCCTCTAGGAGAGTATCATCTTTAGTTCGGGCCCTCTAGATTAGGATTCAGGTGTTGATTGGGTCAAGAAATGTTTGGTTCTCACGTTGTCTTTGGTGTATTGTACAAATGTGTTTTACTTTGTGACTGTTTAATGCCGTTGTCATTTTTTTAATGTTGTTCTTGTTGTCTCGGTGGGTGTGAAGCCCAAATAAATTCTCATTCCTCAGCCTGGGTGTGTCAGTGGGTGTGCAATTTCCAGAAGGTTTGTTGTCATCTAGAATCAAGAGACTGAAATCCTTTAGCGCAGGGGCGTAACTAGAAATCACAGGGCCCCATAGCAAAATGTTGTATGGGCCCCCCCCCCCCCCCCCCCCCCCACCACAAAAAAAATAAAAAATGGACTAATGCCATCGAACAACATATTACCACACTCATGTGGCACAGTACCCAGGCAACAGCTTAATTTTGAACAACAAAGTATGCAGTATACTGTATGCAGCCCCTGAAGGACACACATGCATACCCCCATCAGTAAAGACCCCCCAGCAGTATAGACACCCCCCTAAGTACAGACACCCCTCAGCATTACAGACCCTACCTCAGTGCAGGACCCCCCCTAGCAGTACAGACACCCCCAGTGCAGACCACCCCCTCAGTACAGACCCTCCAGTGCAGACCTCCCCAACATTACAGACCCCCCCTCAGTGCACGACCCCCCAAGCAGTGCAGACCCACCCCCCTCAGTGCAGACCCCCCTCAGTAGTACAGACACCCCCCCTAGTGCAGACCCCCTAGCGCAGACCCCCTAGCAGTACAGACACCCCCCCTAGTGCAGACCCCCTAGCAGTACAGACACCCCCAGCAGTACAGACCCCCCACCCAAGTGCAGACCCCCCCCATCAGTACAGACACCCCCCACCTCAGTGCAGACCCCCCACCCAAGTGCAGACCCCCCCCATCAGTACAGACACCCCCCGACCTCAGTGCAGACCCCCATCAGTACAGACACCCCCGACCTCAGTGCAGACCCCCATCAGTACAGACACCCCCAACCTCAGTGCAGACCCCCATCAGTACAGACACCCCGACCTCAGTGCAGACCCCCATCAGTACAGACACCCCCGACCTCAGTGCAGACCCCCATCAGTACAGACACCCCCCGACCTCAGTGCAGACCCCCATCAGTACAGACACCCCCCATTACAGACCCCCCACCCAAGTGCAGACCCCCCCATCAGTACAGACACCCCCCACCTCAGTGCAGACCCCCACCCAAGTGCAGACCCCCCCATCAGTACAGACAACCCCCCCACCTCAGTGCAGACCCCCATCAGTACAGACACCCCCGACCTCAGTGCAGACCCCCATCAGTACAGACACCCCCGACCTCAGTGCAGACCCCCATCAGTACAGACACCCCGACCTCAGTGCAGACCCCCATCAGTACAGACACCCCCCGACCTCAGTGCAGACCCCCATCAGTACAGACACCCCCCGACCTCAGTGCAGACCCCCATCAGTACAGACACCCCCGACCTCAGTGCAGACCCCCATCAGTACAGACACCCCCTCATTACAGACCCCCCACCCAAGTGCAGACCCCCCCCCATCAGTACAGACACCCCCACCTCAGTGCAGACCCCCCACCCAAGTGCAGACTCCCCCATCAGTACAGACACCCCCCCACCTCAGTGCAGACCCCATCAGTACAGACACCCCCGACCTCAGTGCAGACCCCCATCAGTACAGACACCCCCGACCTCAGTGCAGACCCCCATCAGTACAGACACCCCCCATTACAGACCCCCCCATCCAAGTGCAGACCTCCCATCAGTACAGACGCCCCCCACCTCAGTGCAGACCCCCTTAGTACAGACACCCACCCCCATTACAGACCCCCCATCCAAGTGCAGACCTCCCATCAGTACGGACGCCCCCCACCTCAGTGCAGACCCCCCTTAGTACAGACACCCACCCCCATTACAGACCCCCATCCAAGTTCAGACCCCCCCATCTCAGTGCAGGCCCCCCTCAGTACAGATCCCCCCCCCCCACCGCAAGACCGCCCCCCCCCCCCCCATCAGCCCACACCCCCCCCTCCCCCCCTACGGACGCCCCCACCTTCCCCCCCCGCGCGCCGCCGCGCCACCCCCCCCCCCCCCCCCCACCCCACCCCCCACCCACCCACCCCCCCCGCCAGTGCACCCCCCCCCCCCCGCCCCACACCACACCACACCTCCCCACCGACCCCTCCACACCCCCCCCCCACCCCCCCGACCCGGCCCCCCACCCACCACCCCCACCCCCCACCCCCCCACACCCAAACCACCCAGAACCCCCCCCCCCCCCCCCCCCCCCCCCACCACGCCGCCCCACACCACCCACCCCCCCCCCCCACCTCCCCCCACATCCAGTTACAAGACACCCAGACCCCCCCCCCCACCCCACTCCCACCTCCCCCCCCCCCCCCCCACACCACCTCCCCCCCCCCCCCCCCATCCCGCCCCCAACCCCCCCCCTCAGACACCCACACCTCCATTGAACCCCCCATCCAAATCCCCCATTACAGACCCCCCACCTCAGTGCAGACCCCTTAAGAAAGACACCCCCATTACAGACCCCCCATCAATACAGACACCCCCACCTCAGTGCAGACCCCCATCAGTAGACACCCCCCAGCAATGCAGACACCCCCTTAGTACAGACCCCCCCACCCAAGTGCAGACCCCCTTAGTACAGACACCCCCCACCTCAGTGCAGACCCCCATCAGTAGACACCCCCAGCAATGCAGACACCCCCTTAGTACAGACACCCCACCCAAGTGCAGACCCCCTTAGTACAGACACCCCCCACCTCAGTGCAGACCCCCATCAGTAGACACCCCCCAGCAATGCAGACACCCCTTAGTACAGACACCCCACCCAAGTGCAGACCCCCTTAGTACAGACACCCCCCACCTCAGTGCAGACCCCCATCAGTAGACACCCCCAGCAATGCAGACACCCCTTTAGTACAGACACCCCACCCAAGTGCAGACCCCCTTAGTACAGACACCCCCCACCTCAGTGCAGACCCCCATCAATAGACACCCCCCAGCAATGCAGACACCCCCTTAGTACAGACACCCCCACCCATTACAGCCCCCCCCCCGAGTAGTGCAGACGTGCAGACATGCCGACCCACCCCCCCTCCTTGCATACCTTAGAACAGCGGCGTGTGTCCCTCGAGGCTCGAGCGCAGGCTCCTCCTCCTCTCTGGATGTAAACAGAGAGGAGGGGAGGCGG
The DNA here is from genome assembly GCA_028564925.1 of Lithobates sylvaticus. NCBI lineage: Eukaryota > Metazoa > Chordata > Amphibia > Anura > Ranidae > Lithobates > Lithobates sylvaticus. Next base: position 420,488,312 of record CM053030.1, read on the forward strand.
CTTCGGTCCGCGCCGCTGTTCTTCCTCCTGCGCTCCAGTGCAGCATAGAAGGCATGGTGAGCGGCGTTAGTGGTGCGGCTGCCGCTACCCGCGGGTGTCACCCGGCGCGGCCCGCACCCGCCTAGCAACGCCGTTCACCGGGCCCTTGATTGGCTGAGGGCCCCATAGCGACTGCATGTGTCGCTATGGCGGTAGTTCCGCCACTGCTTTAGCAGCTCTTTTGGTAATAAGCATGACACGCGTATTAATCAATGTCATTGTCATACTAACCACACAAATTATTTTATTCAAAGTCAATTAATACTTGTTTCTAAATTAAATGTATGTCAATAAAATATGGCTAAAATTGCTAAAAATGGTTGAAAAGTTGTTAACCAATGACAACCTGAAAAAGTGAAAAACTGAGAAATACCGCTGGTAAACAAAACCATTAAATGTGCTATGAGGATAGCTTTTCTAGGATTTTGCTGGGAAGCCCAGTGACATCACCTTTGTGTATCCACTTCAGCTCTCGCATCTTTGAACCACTTATGGACCAGAGCAATTTTTTACGTTTCCATCATGGACAGCAGGCCCGAATTGGCCATAGGGAAAACCGGGCACTTGCCCAGTGGGCCGCGGCCGCCAGGGCCGCCAGGCTGCAAGTCCTTGCGGGGCCCAAGGCAGCTGGGCTGCTCTTAGAACCCGCACCGCTCATCCAGCCTCTCCGCGGCCACCCGGCTGCCAGTTGAGCTCAGCTATTGGCGCCGGGGGGAGGAGCTAGATGAGACGCCCTCGGCCTCTCCGCGCCTGTATAGGTCAGCCATCGGTGCCGGGGGAGGCGTGACTGCGAAGGGGGGAGGAGCCAGAGCAAACACCTGCTGCAGGCACCTTGGGCCAGTTAACAGAAAATGTGAATGCAGCCCCCCCGTAACCTGGATAGGAGGAGCAGTGGGGGGCGGCTGCATATAGAACAATCATTCTCTTCATCTTCCTCCTGCAGTATCGGAATGCCTGCAAGAGATAGAGGAGAAGCAGGCATTCTGAGACTGCAGGAGGAAGATGAAGAGAATGATTGTTCTATATGCAGCCGCCCCTACTGCTCCTCCTATCCTGCTTCTTTCTGCTGCCCCCCTGGGCTCTCCACCCCACCCATACTCTTTGCCTCCTTGTGCTCTCCACCTCCCCCCATGCTCTCTGCCACCCCTCTGTGCTCTCGACCTCCCCCCATGCTCTCTGCCGCCCCCCCAGGGCTCTCCACCCCCCATGCTCTCTGCCACCCCCTGTGCTCTCCACATCACCCCCATGCTCTCCACTGCCCCCTGTGCTCTCCACATCACCCCCACGCTCTCCGCTTCCCCCTGTGCTCTCCACATCCCCACCACGCTCTCCGCTGCCCCCATGCTCTCCGCCGCCCTCCCTGTGCTCTCCACCTCGCCCCATGCTCTCCGCTGCCCCCCTGTGCTCTCCACCTCCCCCCATGCTCTCTGCCGCCCTCCCTGTGCTCTCCACCTCCCCCCATGCTCTCCGCCACCCACCCTGTGCTCTACACCTCTCCCCATTCTCTCTGCCGCCCTCCCATGCTCTCCACCTCCCCCCATGCTCTCCGCCACCCTCCCTGTGATCTCCACCTCACCCCATGCTCTCCGCTGCCCCCCTGTGCTCTCCTCTTCCTCCCTCTGCTCTCTGCCTCTCCCCTGTGCTCTCACCCCACTCCATTTTCTCAAGGTTTTTCCATATGCTCCCCATCCCCCATGCTCTTTCCTGGTCCCCCCTCACCCCCCCACGCCTCTGCTGGGTTCCCCCCTCCTCTCTCTCAGGGGATCTGTCAGGGTGGAGAGTGGGGAAGGGGCCAGTTAACATGTCATGGGCTGCTCAATCCAAAATGCCCGTGCCTATTTTTTGTCCCAGTCCGGGCCTGATGGACAGTAACGTTTTGGGTAATTAACCAACTCAAGTCTGGACATTTTCACCCCCTTTCAGTCCAGGTCAATTTTCAGCTTTTGAGTTTCACACTCAAAAAGTGACAATTACTCAGGCATGCAACACTTTACCCCAAATTAAATATTTATCATTTCTGGGACAGATATTGCTTTCTTTTGGTGGCTATTAATCACCACTGGGTTCTTTAATTATTTTTTGCTATATAAACGAAAAAATAAGTTTATGTTATAAAATTTTGCAAATAAATTTCTTCATAAATGTAGGTCAAATGTATTCTGCTACATTTGTTTTTAGTAAAACTAACCCAAAACACTGTGTATTATTTAGTCTGTGTGAAAGCTAAAAGGTCCACAAACTATAATATACTATTTGAAAATTGAACAGTCCTGATGTACTGACTGCCTCTCATTTCTTGAGACACTGAAATACCAGGACAGTACAAATACACCCAAATTACCCTTTTTCAGAAAGCAGACAGTCCAAGGTATTTAGTAAGTAAGTACATAGTGAGGTTTTGAAGTTGTTTTTTTTTGTCATGTTTTTTTGGGAAAATTAAGCAATTACATTTTTCTTTTCACAAACTACTTGCAACTACACCCTAAAATAATTTTTGCTATGCCTAAGTATGGGGATACCACATGTGTGACACTTTTTCACAGCCTAAATGCATAGAAGGGTCCGAAATCCAAGAACCTTCAGGCGTTCCAGGGGCATAAATTTTGCATCTAATTTTCTTAACCACCTATTACATTTTTGGAGACCCTGGAGCACCTGGACAATGTAAACACCAGGCGGCACACGGGCGCCGCCCCCCCTATCCAATGTGGGTTGGGTGTTTTTTTGAAGCACTGATTAGAGCCAGAGGCTCTAAAAGGCTTCAAAATAGGGTGAGCTCAGGGTGCAGAGAATGCGCTCACAGCCCACCCAGGTGTGTTACAACAGCAAATGAATATTAGCTATTGTAACACTGATCCTCCTCCTGGCCGATCAGGAAGCATCATCCGATCGGCTGAAAGGACAGGCGGTCCTATTGGATGCCTAGGAGGAGGGGAGGAGCCGGACGATGGAAGCCGCCGATGTAGGAGAGGACACTGAGCCGCTGCACGCTGCCCGCCACCCGCTACCCGCCTAGATGGGGTAAGTGCCGGACTGACTGGCAAACAGCAGGGGGGGTGGTTGTTTACCATCCCCCCCTCCTAAAAAAAAACATCAGCCGCCACTGGTAAACACCCACAAAATTCTCCAATTTTAGAAAGCACACACTCCAACAAGGTATTTTCTAAAAGACAGAATGAGTCTTTTGAAAAAAAAAATTTTTGCCACAAATTTTTGGAAAATGTAGGAAAGAAGATGAAAATATATTTTTTTACACAAAGTTGTCAATTAATAAGATATTTCTAGAAATACATCCCAAAACAAATTCTGCTACTTCTCCCAAGTGTGCCTATACCACATGTGTGAGACTTTTTCACAGGCTAAGCACACAGAGTGGCCCAAAATCCAAGGACCAACTTCAGGCTTTCTAGGGGCATAAATTACACATCTGTATGTTACACCGAATAAATAGATAGCAAACATACCCTGCTTTAACATTGCATCCACCCGTGGAATAGCTCCAAACTACAGTACCTAAAAATCCCCATAGGCGACATTTTAAAAGCCTTTACCGGTTACCAGTTTAGGGTTACACAGGAGGTCTGGAGCTAGAATTATTGCTCTCACTCTGATGTTCGCAGCGGTACATCACATGTGGGGTGCGTTTGCCATTTACAAATGTGCGCGTGGCTAGCGCACGTGTTCGTATTTGTGCATGAGCACTGGCGGATGCACTTTAAAACATTAATTTTTTTTATTTATTATTTGTTTTATTTAAAAAATTTTTTTTAACACTGTCTCTTTAATTATTATTTTTTTGTATCAACTTTATTGCTATCACAAGGGATGAACAACATCCCTTGTGACAGCATATGCCGTGACAAGTCCTCTTTATGGGAGACGGGCGTTGGATGGGGGCAGATTGCCCTCCTCGATGCTCGAGGCCAATATTATTCTGATACTTAAAGAGGGGAAGGACCAGCAGGAAGTTACCTCGTATCGCCCAATATCGCTGCTATGCTCCGATATTAAGATCCTGGCGAAGGTCTTGGCGATTCGACTAAACAAATGCATACACAAGCTAATCCACCCGGACCAGTCAGGTTTCATTCCAGGCAGGTCAACTAGCACCAATATTAGAAGAGTCTTCCTTAACATGCAAACTCCAACGGACAATACAAGTCCTAAGGCCATTCTGGCCTTGGACGCTGTTAAAGCATTTGACAGCCTGGAATGGGACTACTTATGGCTGGTCCTGGAGCGATTTGGTTTCGGGCCTACTTTCATTAAATGGATCAAACTTTTATACAACGAGCCTAGAGCTAAAGTTAGAGTGGGCGGGGACTACTCCGAGGTGTTCCAGTTGGAAAGGGGGACGAGGCAGGGATGCCCCCTGTCTCCCCTCCTTTTTGTACTGGCAATGGAACCCCTGGCGATCCTGACAAGAATGCGTCCGGATCTCCAGGGATTCCGGCGCCAGTCCGGGGAGGAAAGAATCGCATTATTTGCCGACGACGTTTTATTTTTTTTATCGGCGATATCAACCTTTCACTCGAGGTAGTGATGCGCATGATGGAGGAATTTCGGCAAATCTAACCCCTGCCCTGGACGTGGTGACCAAGAGCATCTATTATGACCCCAAATTTTACTCTGGCCTCCAATGCAGCGGGATCAGCTGCCTGGCGGGCTCCTGGCTGCGGTGGCAATAACGTCTGGTAAAGGACGACAAATGACCAGAGTATGGAAGGCAGTGGGATACAATGGGTTGAACGAGTACACCCCGCTATGGTACAATGATACCCTGGGAAACAGAGCCATGAGTACTAAGGGTCCTGATAGTAGCAGAAAGGGATGGGAAAAAGACTTGGGACCAATTACTTCGGAACAATGGGATCGGGTCCTCATACAGGGTGGCCTGGTATCAATATCCCCCTCGCAAAGGGTTTCCCACCTGTTTTTAATTTACCGAGCCTATTATACCCCCCAAAAACTGTTTAAATTTGGTAGAAAGCCCAGAGACGAATGCCCAAGATGCAAGGCCTCAGGCGATCTTCTACATATGGTATGGAAGTGCCCAAAGCTATTCAGGTACTGGATAGTAGTGGATAGCTTGAATAGAATCTTTGGGACCACTCTGGAACCAGAGGCTAGGACCTGCCTTCTGGGAATCTTTGAGGATGGCAGTGCATCATCCCCCACCAAAGTTGCATTGCTGAGATGCCTGTATCAGGCAAGGCGCCTAATCGCGTTGAACTGGCAAGCCAGGACGCCCCCTTCCTCAGCGAACTGGACTGAGGCGATTAACTCTATGATATGGTGCGAGAGGGCAATGTTTATTCGGCAGAATAACCTTGAGAAATTTGCCCGTATATGGAGCCCCTGGCTGTGTGAGCTGGGCTGCATGCCAAGGGTGGGTGGCGACGGGGGGGATAGATCTTCCCCCCCGGCGCCCCCACACCTATAAATTCCTTAAGGATCACCATTGCTATCCTGACCATGGAGCGGGCCCGGGGGCCCCCTCCTTCCCCCGGCGCGCGCGCCCATCCTGCCGACTTTTCGAACCTGGGAACCAGTAGTGTGTGTACAGGGGGGGGGGATCATGGGGGGGACATGGGAGGGGAGGTCTTGATTAGGTAACACGAAGTGACTTTTTTGTATTAAACCTGTATTATTATTATCAATTATTCACCACTGTTTTTTTTTTTTTTTTATGGATCATGTGTGTTTCAACGTTTGCTTGTAAATGTTTTACAAATTAAAATAAAAATAAAAATTAAGAGATCTATTAGACCCCAAATTTTACTCTGGCCTCCAATGCAGTGGATCAGCTGCCTCCCTGGCTGGTAACGTCTGGTAAAGGACCAAAACCGGAAGTGACAACATAATTATTAATATTACAGGATTTATATAGCGCCAACAGTTTGTACAGTGCTTTACAACATGAGGGCAAACAGTACAGTTACAATACAATTTAATAAAGGTCGCCCCCTGGGGGCCTGACAGCTTGGCCTCTTTCGCCCTGGGTTTATAGGTCTTGATACAACATTATGCTCCCCCTATCCTCCTGAAGAAGCGGGCGTCCACCCCGTGAAAGAGACAACCGGGATCCCCTGTAAATGGAGTTGACTAATGTATAGATATCAGATTATTGCCTTCTAAGTGTAAATAGTCTTATGCCGCGTACACACGATCGGAATTCTCGTCGGAAAAAACTCTGACAGTTCAAGCTGTGTTGCCTACACACGATCACACCAAATTCCGACGGTCAATAACACAGCGGCATAAAACACGTTCGACAGCACTATAAAAGGGAAGTTTAATGCTTCCGAGCATGCGTCGAATTGTTTCCGAGCATGCGTCAGAATTTTGCGTGTCAGAATTGCATACACACGATCGGAAAATCCGATAGAAAGGTTTTCCTTCGGAAAAATTGAGAACAGGTTCAAATTCCGACAGAAAAAGACAGTTGGGCATACACACGGTCGGAAAATCCGATGAAAAGCTCCCATCGGACTGTTTCCATCGGAAATTCCGACCGTGTGTACGCCTCATTAGATATATGTTTTAAGGTAGTCTGACACAGGAGTGATCACTGCACCAAGCCACTCTTTCAGATGTTCAGCTCTGAAAATGGTACAGGGGCGTGTTAGGCCCCTTTCACACATGCGGACCGTATGTCCGTATTTCATCCATCCTTTTTCATATGAAATACGGACATACATGCATCCCTATGGGATAGCGGGTGTCAGCGGATGAACATCCGCTGACACCCGATATCAACCGTCTCCGCTATGGTCCGATTCTGCAGACAGAGGAAAATCCTATTTTTCTATCCGTCTGCAGAGCGGATCGGATGAACACGGACAGATGGTCCGTGTTTGTCCGATCTCCCATAGAGGAGAGCGGAGATCTGACAGGGCGATCCCTGCACAGTGTGCAGGGACCGCCCTGTCATTCGCTGGCTCAGCAAGGATCAGCGGAGCGATCCCCGCTGAGCAAGCGGATGTTTAAGGGGCAGATCATTACGCATCCGTCCCGTGTGAAAGGGGCCTTACAGTTTTTATGCGCTCTTTGCAAACAATTGGCACCCCCTGTAGCTAGTCAAGTTGAAAATAGAGAAAGTGGAAGAAGAAGGCTCGAAGTGTTTCATCAGTGGGCATAGTGATGGCAACATTCCTATGGAATTCCTAGGGTGACAAGCAGCAGTGCAGAAGACTGTTGCCATCACTTTGCCCTCACCTTCTGTTTGTATGACAACTACAAAATGTGGAAATTTGCATGACTTTCTGTACCAGACACAGTGGTCATCAAGATCAATAATGAGGCTGAACCTGTCCAGTAGGGACACAGACAGAAATAAACACCCCATTAAAAAAATGAAAGTTTTGTCTTCACATTTACTAACAGTTTTTACTTCTTTTTAAAATGAATCTATATTTTGAAGTATAGACTTGCAGATATGACAGATCTTTAAATTCTGCAAAACGAATTTAAAATTCACAACAGCCTATCTGTCAGAATATTTCTTCAATTGAGTTTTCAGATCAACACCTTCATTTATGTTTTTGTAGACCCACTTGAGAACCTTCGCTGAAATAAGTATACTTTTCCACTGCATGTCAACCTTTATTAATATGGATGGAAGAATTGATGTCTTCATTTTCAATCATATAAAAGTGCATCTGCATGAAAATGTCAGATGTAATATAAAATGTTGCTCCTGTTTCAAAGAAACACGTGTATCCATTCATTTAAAAGGGAGTATTTTTCCCAGGCAGAATTGTGGAATGTGGAATACACCAGACTTAACTATCTCTTGGTCCGGGCGCCAAACACAACAACATACTTCTCCAGTTTATGGATGTAATGAACAGTCTGTAGACAGAAATCATTTATTTCAGTTTGATCTGAATTCTACACGCTGTAAGATCTGCAATAATCAGAAAAGCATATGTGCTGCTTAACTTAAACACTTGTTTCCACATCTAGGGGTTTCTGGCACCTCTCTGTACTATATAAATAATTGTTCAACCTACAATTGTATACTGAAAATAGCTAAATGCAAAGCAGATTCTTCGGCATGGTGTGAAGTAGGTTGATTGGGCTATGAATTAATACTCTATATACAAACCCAAGTAATAATACACTAATGCACAAATATTTGTGGACACCTGACCATCACACTTATATTAGCTTATTGGACATTCCATTCCAAAACCATGGAAATTAATATGGATTTGGTCTCCCTTTGCAGCTATAAAAGCCTTTGCTCTTTTGAGTAATCTTTTCACAAAATATTCATAGTTTCATAGTTGGTAAGGTTGAATAAAGACACCATTCCATCTAGTCCAACCTTTGTAGGTGTGTGTATTTGTGGATGTGAGTGTGTTTATGCCAATACCATTTGATTTCCCATATCTCTGTATATTGCATTTGCTAAGATGCCCATCTAATGCCCCGTACACACGGTCGGATATTCAGATGGAAAAAGTCAGATCTGATTATATTGTCGGAAAATCCGATCGTGTGTGGGCTCTATCGGACTATCAGAAAAAATTTGAGAGCAGGGTTTAAAATTTTTCGACAAAAAAATCAGATCAGACTTTTTCCGATCGTTTATAGAGAATTCCGACGGACAAAGTGCCACACATGCTCAGATCAAATTACGAGACCAAATGCTACATGAATCATTTGCCATTGTTCAAGATGGCAATGGCCAGAAATGCTAGAGAGGTGTTTTTCAAAGTGAATTCTCAGCAAAATAAAGCATAGAGACATAGATAGATGGGGGAGTTTGCTTTGAATATTAAAAATTAATTACATAGCATTTTTGGTTTGTGGTGCTCATATGCAGTGTAGTTCTTCTTTAAGGTTGTACCACTTCTCCTCCAATTTCATTCAGTGTCCGCGTGTCATTATTTTATTTAAGTCGTCTTGTAAGGTTTCTATATCCTACTGAAGTTATCGTCCTGCTTAGCTTTGTATCATCAGAAAATACTGACATCTATGTTATTTATTAATAATTTAAACAGAATTTGTCCCAGGACAAATGGTATACATGGCACATGACGTGCAGTAGCATTACCATACCCCTTGAACATGGTACCCACTAACATAATGGGGATAATCCTAGAGGATTAGGAATTTTATTTTACACAAATTAGTGTTAATCTACCTTGATCTAATTTATTCTATTCTGAGAAAAGCAAAAGTAAATTGAATAACTCACTATATATGTCTGTTTGCGGAAGTGGAATGAGATTTATATAGGGAGGAGATTAGGTTGCATGCATGTTGTTCACACACAAATATCTATTCAAAATTTGCTATAGCCTGTGGTACAATTTTACTTTTGACAAGTATATTGAAGTGTGGCCTTGGTAATTTATGCCCATTTCGCCAACATTGTACTTGTGGGTTCAAGTACTGATATTGGACAAGAAGACCTGGCTCACAATCAGTGATCCAATTCATCCCAAAAGTGTTATGTAGGGTTGAGATCAGGGTGAAGGCCATTTGAGTGTCTCCACACCAAACTTATCAGATGATTTTATGAAGCCGACTCTGTGTAGAGGGGCACAGTCATACTGGAACAGAAAAGTACCCTTAAATAAAATGTATTAAGTTTATTGTGGGGTTGCAGCTTCAAACAGTGAGCCTACAACAAATAAATCAGTTCACCAAACATTAGCTTCAGGCTCGCCCACTCATATTCATCTAGAAGGTATAGTCTTGGCTGGTAGACACCTTCTCAGTTTTTTTTGTCACAGACAGAAATTTCTTATAGCCATACTCTCCTCTTAAAACAATAACTTCCTGTTTTTTTCCACACTGGTTGGAAAACTTGGGGACAGTGCATCCTCTCCTACCCGCTCTGGTCAGACTCAGGGGTCAAAACTCCACACTAAAGCTGTCTACATATTATACAATTTTCTTGTTTAATTTACTTTAGATTTACCTTGAGCAATGTAGTGTAAGGGCCTACCTGATTGCATACAAATTAACGTGTTTATGTTTGACCTCATATTATTGGGTTTTGATAAATCTAAAGGAAAATTGTACAAAAAAAATGGTATCATGTGTAGCCAGCTTAACCCATGGGCTATCTGGTGCTGTTGTCTACATATTTTTACACCTGTGTGTGTACCCAGCCACCGCAGATGACCTGTTCTGATCAGCCCATAATTTAGAGAACTCCCAATGCCTATTTTCTATTGCATTTTTATGGGCTTTTATTTTCACACTCTACTGTTCACTAAAACAGTAAAACAATTTAGGATAAAAAAAAGAAATGTCACTCTTATTATCTCACTTGATGTTTGAAACATACACTTATCTGGTGTGTTTGTTCTATATTTTACTGACCTTATGTATATATAACTTCAGGTGCAAAATACAAAATACACCTGACTGCAAACTTTGTGAATAAATCTGAAGATCCTTTATTGGATGAAATGTGTCTGAAAAATGTGAATGGGATCTATATAGAAGTAAAGTCCAGACAGAGTGAGGTTCATACAGTGCGGGTCTTGTTTTATACCTGTAGAACACAGACTACACATTGCAGAGACCTGTGGGAGACAGACTTACACAGAAATACTCGGACATCTGGGATTATTTATGGGAAGAAAATGAAGGCCACCTAGGTTTTCTGCAGGTTTTCAGGTCTTCAAGTGGTCCAATGTCCTGCCTGGGGTAAAATATTGCTGTCTGCTTCATAGTAATCTTGTGACATGTTATTTTTATACTAATGACATCCTCGGTATGATCTGACTGTCCTGGTGTTCCTGGATTGTGCTACAGCCTCTTTTCCAGACGCTTACTTTTTCTCTTTGAATAATGTCTCATGTACACATAGTAATATTAACATCCTCTGGTGTGATTACAGATTTCAGGATATAGCTTGCGAAATTAAAGGTACACTCCAGACAAAATGAAATATTCTGTCCTGGCAATCATACATAGAGCACAACCAACCTTCTCAGTACTTTAGCTATTTATGCAGGTACTGTCATGCTCCAGTCCACCTTAGTATCTTTGGCCTGTAATCTGCTGATCCTGGAACAAACCTGCTGGTAAAACTTGAATGCTGCAATGTTTGCCTCTAGCATTCAGAAAGCCTGTTGTAAAAAGGATTCTGAGATTTAGTAGTTCTAGCAGCTGCCATTCAGATTTAAGCCATCCTTGGAAGCTTAAAGGGGTTGTAAAGGTTTGTTTTTTATTTTCTAAATAGGTTCCTTTAAGCTAGTACATTGTTGGTTCACTTACCTTTTCCTTCGATTTCCCTTCTAAATGTTTTTTTTTCTTTGTCTGAATTTCTCACTTCCTGTTTCTCCTCAGTAAACTTCACACCATCATCCAAGCGGTGTTTAGTCAACCAGAACAGCTTACTGAACAGCTTACTGAGGAGGAACAGAAATTCAGACAAAGAAAACAAAGAAAAAAACATTTAGAAGGGAAATTGAAGGAAAAGGTAAGTGAACAACAATGCACTAGCTTAAAGGAACCTATTTAGAAAATAAAAAAAAATGAACCTTTACAACCCCTTTAAATGTGCTTGATAAAGCAGTTAGCTGAGAGACGGTAAGTGACACTGAACTGACTTCAGGAAGAATTCTCTTATTGCCCTTCTACTGATATTATGAGGATCTTGTGTGTGGAGTGGAAGCAGGATTTACGGTACATGGAATTCAGATCTAGGTATAATGAGCTAACATTCAGTAAAGCAGTACAAAGAGAAATGAGAATGTCACAGAATTTATACAGTAATTCAGTTTACACAAAGTCAGGATACAGGAACAGAGATCGTGATCTGTTAATATTGGTTAAAATGTATGTAAACTCTGATAATGTATTTCTCTCATTTGTTCCCTTTTGGCCAATAAATATATTGTAGCAAGAAAAGAAGAAAGAAGTGCAGCGCTTATACTATAAATAATAATGTTGAAGTGATCACACTAGTTAAAGTGCAAAAGTGCAAACTGTGTAGCAGCAGCCAGGCAAAAAGCAACATTTACTTCTAGGGGTTGACTTTTTAAAGATTATTGCATAGTAACTTGGATGGGCTTAAGGAAGCTGTGAGATACTCCAGAACACTAACAGGAGTGTGAGGACATTCATCTCTTTCCAGCTGCTTCTCAGAAGAGTCCCTTGAGCAGTAGGACATGAAGCAGACAGCACTGTGACATTCTATGCAATGCCCCAGGCCAGGCAAACCTTGATACTAGTGCACCAGGGGTTAACAGCAGGAACAGTCACAAGGATTCTTCTCTCTAAGGTCTGTACTCACAGTGTCCCTGGTGCTCGGATGTCTCCATCCAGACTCAGGCAGAACATCTATTCAGTGAGCCTCCAGACTGGATCCTGGGTGAAAAAAAACGTAAAAAAAAACTATTTCAGTCATTGATAAAAAAATGCGTAGGGGTCCCCCCAAATTCAATAACCAGGCCCTTCAGGTCTGGATGGATATTAAGGGGACCCCAGCCAAAAAAAAAAAAAAAATGGCGTAGGGTCCCCCTCAAAATCCATACCAGGCATAAAACCATACCAGACCCTTATCCGAGCACGCAACCTGGCAGGCCGCAGGAAAGGAGGGGGGGACGAGAGCGGCCCCCCCTCCCGCCTGAACCGTACCAGGCCACATGCCCTCAACATTGGGAACTTGTCCCCATGTTTGATGAGGACTGCCCGGTGGTTGTGGGGGTCTGCGGGCGGGGGGCTTATCGGAATCTGGAAGCCCCCTTTAACAAGGGGACCCCCAGATCCCGGCCCCCCCCAGTGACAGGAGAAACGGTCTTTGACAATTCCTTTATTAAAATCTTCTTTCTCTGGTCTCCTTCTTCAGCCTCCAGAGATTCGCTTCTTCTTCCTCCGATCGTCTTCTCGTCCGGCATCTATTCAGTGAGCCTCCAGACTGGATCCTGGGTGAAAACTTCCTTTTAGATCTCTAGGAACTTGCAGCAAAAAAGGCCCCCAGCTATGCACAGCTTGGACCTCGATGAGACAGGCAGGATCTTCAGCTGGACTGCCAGAAAGGGCTGGTAGCCCTTCTGGCTGGGGAAGAACACTTATCTCTGAGGCTTCAAACCATTTATGCACAAGCTCCAGCTGAGCACACCTCCCCAGGGATTGGCTGGAGCTGCATAAATATTCAGGCTGCTCGTTTGTTTACCCTACCCACTACAGTCTGGAAATCTCCAGAAGGACAGAGGGAAGAAATCAAACTTGCAGTCTGCAGAGCCCAAAACAGCCCAAAGCAATCACATGCTGCTCTGCTGATTACAGGAGAGCCACAGAACTACATTTGCCTAACCAAAACCAGCACCCAGATATCTAGAAATCCAATGACTTCATGCACTCTTTATTGCTGGTGCACTGTTAAAAAGTGTAGCGCTTACCCCCACAGGAGCCGCTATTGTTTATGGGTCCTCTGTTCTGCCACAACTCTTAAAGCTGCTCTACATCCATGGACACACCCAGTTATAGGTAGAAGGCCACTCAGGGCAGGGTAACTTAAGCTTTAGTGAGTCAAAAGTATTTATAATAATGCACAGAATTCGGGCTACAGGCTACCAGAAAGTAAGTTAAGTAGATGTCAAAGCAGGTAAACAGTGCAAGGCCTGACATCAATCAAATTAACTTTTTTAAAGTTGCATAACTGAGTAAAATGAATGCTGGCCTGTAACAGGATGAACTAACTGAACTGCAGCTGTGTCAAGGTTTTAAATGAAATAACTAATACTAAGTGAGATCATACCCAATTAGCACAAAGATAGTGTTCTTGAGTGCACTCTAATATCTAGAGGTACCCAGATGGTCCCAAGTACCAGGCGCCTTAATGTTAGTGTTGGCCGTCTTGCTGTGGGGCCCTTCTGTTGGTGGTGCTGCATCTGTCTTTAAGAGTATGTTGTGTATAGCTGCTTTCATGTACTGTACCTTACGGCTGAGCCTGACGTGCAAAGGGAAAGCCTCCCAATCAGTGCCGGCTCAGAGACCACTGATGTTGAGACAGTGGCTGCAAGAGCACGATGAGGTATGGGTGCCTGTGCAGTCTTCTGCATAGTGGACGTGTCACCAGAAGGACCGTATAGCTGGAACAGCAGGCGTTGGCAGGAACAGCAGACCCTAGGCTGGTGGCAGCAGGCAGAAGTAGGCAGTTGCTAACAGCAGGTGCAGGAAGACTGATGGCCCTGGTAGAAGACGCTCCAGCAGGGAACAGGCAAGTGCATGCAGAGCAGAAGAGCCACAGGATATGTGGTCAGACAAGCCGGGTCGGTAACAGAAGGTCAGATGCAGGCATATACGACAGACAAGCAACGGTCCAGGTACAGGCAGGGGTTGGCAACATGAGATCAGGCAGATAAGCAGAAGGCAAAGGCAAGTCCAGATACAGGCCAGGGTCAGGGCAGGAGATATTCAAGCTAAGTCGAAGACGGGTCATACACAAAAATCAGCAGGATCAGGTTCAAGAACATAGGTACAGCTGCAGATCAGCAGTGGACTAGTGCAGCTGCTGTGCTTAGACGCTAATGCGCACGTGCATGCCCACATCTGTGCGCGTTCGCGGGCGTGTGCTCATGCACTCACCTGAGTGCAGTAAGACGGGCATTGGCAGGCACGTCCATGTGCCTCAGAATTTAAGTTCTGCTATGGCCAGAACGTTCCTGACAGCAGCAGGGCTGCCAAGAAATGAGAAATCTCTGTGGGGCTGGATGTAGCAAGGAGTTAAGTGTCAAATCTCCTCTCAGGCAACGGGTCCAGTTTCACACATTTGACGTATAGTGGTTCCAGACTTTGGGTCCCGGAGGCTCAGTCTCCCAGCTCTGGTCCACACATGTGGCTTCGTACCATAGCTCTAGTTCATATACCATGCAGTCCTTGGTGAGCTCTGAGAGCAGGTCTTACCTCCCTCAGACTGACAGGCTCAGGCAGCAAGTCCCCTCTGTGTAGCACTTTCTCTCTGATGTAACTGTGACAGGTCCAGTGACTCGTCTGTCTAGCTTGCTTTCCCTCAGGCAAAAAGACCACAATCTCTCCAGAGTGCCTGTAAAACCCTCTCCTCCCTCACCTCCTCTGTCCCCGTGAGATGCTGGTCATTGTAGTTTGTGGTTTCATTAGCCCTCATTGAGCCCTTTAAGGACTACATGTCCCATGATCCTCTGGCTTCTCACAGTGAACCGGCTTTTTACCGGAGGCATCACTTGGCCAGGAAGTAAATAATGAGAAGAATGAGAGTTGCCGGCTGTCCACACACAGCTTCAGTGTGTGTGTGTGTGTGGGGGGGGGGGGGGGGGGGGGAGCGGGTAAACATATAGCTAAGGGCACTGGGCTACACAAGTTAAATTGTTTTCCAGCTATCTTTTTACACTAAAAAACACACTATGTTATGAAGAGGAGGAGAGAAGAGGGGGACATGTTCTGTAGTCCCATCTTAGGGTGACAGCGCTGCACGTCTATAGTTCCTCTTTAGAGCTGCTCCTGTATAATGAGTAAGTATTGACAATCTAGAACAGGATTATCAGGTAAAATAAGGGAAAATAATGGATAGTATGGAAAAAAATAATGAATGAAGCCACCATCCAAAGACAAGTGGTTGTAAATGATCACCTTGTAAAACAACCCACTTAGTTTGAAATAGAAATGAAAGGCAAAACATTGTATAGTGTATAGATTTAAAAAAATATATATATAAATACCGGTACTTTTTCCCCCTTTTTTATAAGTGATCACATTCCCTCTGTTCTCAGCTGCATAAGAGCTGCAGGGAGGAGAAGCAACAGTACACTAAGATTCCCAGTGAATGGCTGTGCGGGGGGGGGGGGGGGGGGGGGGGGGCGTGTCAGGACAAGTCTGATCATTGGAGGAGAGAAGGCTGAGTTCCCAGCAGAGCTAGAGAACTGACAACGGTGTGCTCTCCTGTTTAGGCTACTTTCACACTGGGGTGTTGCGGGCACTGGCGGGAAAGCGGGCTTTCACACTGGAGACCCAGCAGCGGCTGTTTCAGGGCGCTTTGCAGGTGCAATTTTTAGCGCTGTAGCGCCTGCAAAGCGCCCCAGTGTGAAAGGGGCCTTAGTGTGGTCAGTTTTTATAGGAAGTAAGGGGGCTGACAGGAACACCAGGAATTGCACACAATGGAAGAGGAACAGGGTACTTTCTCATGCCGGTACATGGTACAGCAGGCACATATCAGGAATATGAAATGTTGGGGTAACAAATGCTTTAATCTGTACTGCAATTTAAAAATGTAAACTACTGTCAGGAATGAATTGCAGGCACCCAGAGGCACCTTTAGTTATCTTCATAAGCGCTATGGGAGTCTGAAACCTTGAGAGCTTATTTAGGCAAAAAAACAACCTTAGCTCTAATCTCCCTTACTTCATTGGTCAGTGAGGCTGTCCATCACTTTACAGAATCAATAAGTAATGGCTGGAGCAAGGAGCGTAAAGAGGCATCTACCAAGCCAAAGTCAGTATTTCCAAATTGGGGGCATTCTCATTAACGCTTTTTTTTTTTTTTTTTTAGGACAGAGAGAAGAGAAATGAAAATACCTGTGATCTTTAATTGCTGTCTTTGCACCCCTTAGGGAGATTTATCATCTCTATATGTCCTATTTACCGCTATCATCGAAAGTGGAAATAAAAAAAAAAACCACATTTTGGGTGGAAAATGGAACATTAATAGAGGGGAAATCTTCCAATAGAGGCACTAGGTCTGGTGACCCTGGTGACACTCCGGGATTCCCTACTTTGGCGGGATTTACTCGAATTTCCTGTTTTGGCTTTGCGACAGGAAGTGAAGGGAAATCACCCCAATGGGACAAAGATGTAAAAAAAAAAAACTGACAGAGGTTATAACCCTTGCTTACTCTATCCTAAATGAAAAAAATAAGTTTTGCATTTAGCTTTAAAGGTACCATTGAAAGTACAATTGTCCTAAGATTCATTCATAAACTATTATTGCTGGCCCCCTGCTAAGATCAATATGTACCTACACCTGTCTGGCTTCCATACATCTTAGTGTCGGCCCTACAACGAGCATGACACAACTGAAAGTCAGAATTCCTTATCTCTATACTTGTTCTGAATCAGTGACCTAAGGCTGGGTTCACATATATGAGGCTGCAGTTTGCAGTCCGGAGTTCAGTGCATTTCTGTTCACTGGTTCAGGTGCGATTCAGGTTCAAATGTTTCCCTGAATTCGTACCTGAACCGGACCCAAAAACGCACAAGACCGTTTTCAAAATTGCACTGCAGCCGCCCTGCACATGTGTGAACCAGCTCCATTGAAAGGCAGTCACATTCACATGTTATGCGAATTGGAAGCGGTTATAAATGCATCGCATATATGTGAACCGAGTCAAGGACACACCATCATCACGACAGCTAGACAATAAACACTTTTTTAGGGAAAGGTCAGCAATGGCAGTTTTTGTGACATATTTCATTTAAGCAAATCACAAAGCACTCATTTCAAATGTTAAAGGCTAATTTAATCAAAAATGGATATTTCAGTTTTATACAGTTACTAGCAAGCTGAAGTTTCTTATATATCTCAGGACTCCAGTAATGAGCTACCTCCACCAAAATCCTCAGCTCTGCCAACAAAGCTAAATGATGGTGTCACACTACTGAGATGGATTCTCCATGATGCAGAATAAATCTATGGGCAGTTCAGCTGTGAGAAAGTAACACCTTTTTATGACCTACTGTAGGGAAACCTTGCTGCTGGAGTAATTATGGGACATATGAAGTTTCTGGGTGTTTCGGCTCAGAAGGGAAATTTTAATGCCAGACGCCATAAACTCCTTCAGAAGGAGGTACTGGGTGGAGTGGTTCTGTTATTCTACAATAAATTCCTCAGCATAAGAGACATTGCTATGTGCACCCTGATCCTTTCCTTTCTGGTTTGGTGTCTACTGGGCTGGGATGAGCCAGCTTAGCATGCCATCTTATTGCATTGGCAGAGGAGTTCAGTCTAGAGCCACAAAGTGTTTAATTTAACTTGGTATTTTAACTCGCTTAAGAAGCTTATTGTTAATGCTGAACTCCAGGCAGTCAGCTAAATACACAGTGAAATACATCTACACCTGTCATCAAGGATTTGTATTTCTGTCCATCCAGTCCTGGGATTTACACAGCTCTGCCACACAAGAGGGGCCTGATCATTTTCTGTTGTTGCTTCCCTTTAATTTACAGGTTCTCTCTCCTCAACCCTGTGAGTGGGCAGTAAAAGGGGAAGCAGCACAATGATGAGCTCCTCGCTCTGCCACTCTGCTCTCCTCTTCTAGCAGCATGTTGCTTGCATCGTGGCACACTTGATTGGCCCCATGTGCTGCTTTTGCCCCCCTCTCTTGGAGCTCGGCTGTACAGGGACTGCAAGAGGCTGATAGCAAAAGAATAATTGGGACATCAATGACTTTTATGGTGCACTGGAATATTTCATACACTTATACCCTGTACACACGATCGGAATTTCCCGACAACAAAACCGTGGATTTTTGTTTGAAGGATGTTGGCTCCAACTTGTCTTGCATACACATTAAATTCAATTCTCAATGCTTTTCACAGAGTATACCTCTTCTTCAGGAAAAGAGCGTGAAAGAAGCAGTGCACAGGATCGCCCATACAGTATACAGGATCGCCCACTTGCCCTGCGGGTGTGTATGGGGGAGCACAAGGAAAATGGAGAGCTAGCGAGAAGAGCATGAACACGTAAATATGATGCCACACCATCCTCTTGTTACTATATAGCTGACTATTAAACCACAAGGGAGCACCAACCTAGTAGCTACTTAAAAAATAAGGATGGTAGCCACAGATATTGAAAATGTGTAAGAAGAAATACAAAACATAAAGTTATATGGCAGCCATTTTATGTGGGCATTTATTATTGGGGGTTACTATATATGTCAAAGAGTATACCTTAAAAGACAAATTAGGACTGCAGAATATAAAGTGGTATTCTCCATATACACTATATTACCGAAAGTATTGGGACACCTACCTTTACACGCACAGCAAGGTAAGCAAGGTCCATAAATACATGGATGAGCGAGTTTGGGGTGGAGGAACTTGACTAGCCTGCACAGTCCTGACCTCAACCCCATAGACCACCTTTCGGATGAATTAGAGGGGGAGACTGCGAGCCAGGCCTTCTCGTCCACATCAGTGCCTGGCCTCACAAATGCGCTTCTGGAAGAATAATGAAACATTCCCATAGACACACTCCTAAGCCTTGTGGACAGCCTTCCCAGAAGAGTTGAAGCTGTTAGGCCCCTTTCACACTGGGGCGGTTTGCAAGCGCTATTGCGCTAAGAATAGCGCCTGCAAACCGACCCGAAACAGCTGTTGCTGTTCCTTCAGTGTGAAAGCCCGAGGGCTTTCACACTGAAGCGGTGCGCTTGCAGGACGCTCAAAAATGTCCTGCAAGCCGCATCTTTGGCTCGCTATAGGAGCGGTAAATTTACCGCTCCTATAGCGCCCGGTCCCATTGAAAACAATGGGGGGAGCGCGCCGAACCCGCCCGCAAAACGCCGCAATAGCGGCGGTTTGCGGGCGGTATTGACCCTTTTTCGGCCGCTCGCGGGGGGTAAAAACACCCGCGAGCGGCCGCAATGCGCCGCTAAAACGCCGGTAAAGCGGCGCTAAATATAGCGCCGCTTTACCGCCAGCGCCCCCACCGCTCCAGTGTGAAAGTAGCCTTATAGCTGCAAAGGGTGGGCCAACTCAACATTGAACCCTACGGACTAAGGCTACTTTCACACTGGAGCGGTGGGGGCGCTGGCGGTAAAGCGGCGCTATATTTAGCGCCGCTTTACCGGCGTTTTAGCGGCGCATTGCGGCCGCTCGCGGGGTGTTTTTACCCCCCGCGAGCGGCCGAAAAAGGGTCAATACCGCCCGCAAACCGCCGCTATTGCGGCGTTTTGCGGGCGGGTTCGGCGCGCTCCCCCATTGTTTTCAATGGGACCGGGCGCTATAGGAGCGGTAAATTTACCGCTCCTATAGCGAGCCAAAGATGCGGCTTGCAGGACATTTTTGAGCGTCCTGCAAGCGCACCGCTTCAGTGTGAAAGCCCTCGGGCTTTCACACTGAAGGAACAGCAACAGCTGTTTCGGGTCGGTTTGCAGGCGCTATTCTTAGCGCAATAGCGCTTGCAAACCGCCCCAGTGTGAAAGGGGCCTAAGACTGGGATGCCATTAAAGTTCATGTGCGTGTAAAGGCAGGCGTCACAATACTTTTGACAATATAGTGTAGCTAAAATTGCTAAAAAAAAAATGTATAGTTAGCATTACACACAGTCATCAGTATTAATATTAAAACAATAACAATAGCTTTTCCCACGGTTGAGCTGCATTAACACTTGGTATACTGCATGTTAATGTTAGTTGAGTTAAGGCAGCATTTTCATTTGAATAGAATGCCTAATGCACTAAAATACAGCAAAATGTGCATGTACTATGTTCTGTAACACAGAACACTATGGGGTTGAGTTAAAAAAAAATGCAAAAATCTGGTGCAGCTGTGCATGGCAGCCAATCAGCTTCTAACTTCAGTTTGTGCAGTTAAGCTTTGACAAGAAATCCTGGAAGCTGATTGGCTGCCATGCACAGCTGCACCAGATTTTGCACTCTCCAGTTTAAGTAAATCAACCACTATATCTCACAGTAGTGCGTTACCATGCAATTTGGTGCTCTGCAATGGCTGTTGGCAAGGTCAGTTGAGGTGCTACTCAGAATGAATGGGGATACATTATGACATCAGGTTTTACAGTGCGCTAAGGTGTGAATGAGACCTAAGTGAGCACATGCAATTTGTATTTTGTGACTGAATAATGAATGAGTTTTAGGTGTTAAAGTGAGTGTTTAGGAGTGACATTAAGACAGACAGATTTCACCTGCTTCTAGAAATGCAGCCTTTATGGAGGTTTAAGAAGAGTTTCAGGGGCCACAAAACATACTGTAGCTGCTGACTTTTAATATTAGGACACTTACCTGTCCTGGAATCCAGCAATCCATCGGCTGTCAGGTGCTGCCACCGCCATTGCCGGTAAAGGAACCTGGCCTACTGTGCATGCGTAAAGCATGCTGCTCTCTCTTACTGGCCTGGCAGCAGGGGAAGGAGGAGGGGGCCGAACTTCTAAAGTACCTAGCCGTGGCCAGGTCTGAGGGAAGTGGGGACAGGGTACCTGTCAAGAACAGGTACCTACTCCCCCCCGAAAGGTGCCAAATGTGGCACCGGAGGGGGTAGGGGGGAGGGGGGGAGGGGGGGAGGGACATATAAGAAGAAGTTCCACTTTTGGGTGGAACTCCGCTTTTACTTCAGAAATGATTTGTATTGCACACTTAGTCCAGCTTGTCACAATGTAAGTATATATTACTCATAACTAACACAAAAAGAGCAAACAATATTAGTCATCCAGTGCTTAGGTAAATTCTATATAGAGGGTATAAAAAAGAACAGGCTGCTGCTATAACAACAAACAATATAAATCAAAAAGCCTTAAAAGTTAATCTCCTGTGATCCATAAAGCGAAAGCAGCGCTCTTGAGTGTGTTACACCCAAAATTTAACACATTTTATATTGGTGCACTCTGTGACAAGTAGGGATGGGCCCGGTGCTCGATTCGAACCCACGTTCGAATCGAGCACCGGGCGTTCGCTCGCTCGGCGAGCCCAGAACTATTTGGGCCGTTCGCATCACATTCGTGTGATGCGAGCGGCCCTGCAATTCATTGCGGCCGGCGCAGTGCATTGCTGGCTGATGATTGGCCAAGCATGCACTGTGACCCCGCATGCTTGGCCAATCACAGCGCCGGAAACTAGGAGATCAATAATTGGCTACAGGCAGGACGCCTGTAGCCAATTAAAGCTCAGGGGCTTTAGTACACGCCCCACCATTTAAAAGGCCGCCACGCCGTCGGCCCCGGTCACATGTGTTCCGGCTTTAGGAGAGAGCAGTCTGCTGATTCTGTCTTTGCTTGATTGCTATTTCTTTGCTAAACCATTGCTACCTGAGTCATTCATCATTACTGAATACGGATCATTCATTGCTGCTGATTGCACAGTGAGTGTGATATTAGCTGCTGCTGGGGATTAGTCTGGTGTGTGCGTGCTGTTAGTACAGCATAGCAGTAGCACCAACCGCAGTGCTGTTAGCACAGCATTGCACCCCAACTTCTGTCCCAACCTTCTGTCCCATCCCAGGCAGGGATTTATAGGAGCCATATTGTGTTTGTGGCAGCACACATAGGTCCTATATTTTCTTGTCAGCAGCACACATATAGTACCTATAGTATCTTTGTGTCAGCAGCACCCATAGGACTTATAGTGTGATAGTGGCAGCGGTGCTACTGCTATGCTGTACTAACAGCACGCACACACCAGACTAATCCCCAGCAGCAGCTAATATCACACTCACTGTGCAATCAGCAGCAATGAATGATCCGTATTCGGAACCAGCGGTGCTCCGTAGGCGTACAAGGGGCTACGCGAGTAGATGCCATGCCGTGCTTGCGCTGGTGTGTTTGGGGGACAGGAGCCACACTGGGGCAGAGGTTCTGGCAGCTCTGCAGGGGCAGGCCGAGAGGTGGTTGACGCCACGCCAGCTTAAGCCAGGAATGGTGGTTTCTGACAATGGCACCAACCTCCTCTCCGCCCTGCGACAGGGGCAGCTCACCCATGTGCCCTGTATGGCTCAAGTCCTCAACCTGTCGGTGCAGCGGTTCTTGGGCAGGTACCCAGGCTTACAGGATGTCCTGAGGCAGGCCAGGAAAGTCTGTGTGCATTTCCGCTGATCTTATAATGGCAGTGCTCGGCTGACTGAGCTGCAAAAGGAGCTGAACCTGCCCAAGAACCGCCTAATATGTGACTTGCCCACCAGGTGGAACTCAACGTTGGCCATGCTGCAGCGACTGCACACGCAGCAGAGGGCCATCAATGAGTACCTTTGCGACTACGGCACCAGGACAGGGTCAGGGGAGCTTGGCTTTTTTTCCCCACGCTAGTGGAGCATGATCAGGGATGCATGCACTGTCCTCTCACCATTTGAGGAGGCCACGAGGATGGTGAGCAGTGACAGTGCATGCATCAGTGACACTGTACCTCTTGTCCACCTGTTGGAGCATACGCTGCGTGGGATAATGGACAGGGCACTTGAGGCAGAACAGAGGCAGGAAGAGGAGGACTTCCTTGCCTCTCAAGGCCCCCTTTATCCAGACAGTGTTCCTTCTGTCCCACCCATCACACAGGAAGAGGATGAGGAGGAGGAGGATTGTGTGAGCATGGAGGTGGAGCCTGGCACTCAGCATCAGCAGCAGCAGTCTTTTAGGGATGATGTACAGTCCCAACAAACCAGTGGACTTGTACGTGGCTGGGAGGAGGTGGCTGACGATCATGTCGTCCTCAGTGACCCAGAAGACTCGACCGAATGCCTCAGCTAACCTACGTAGCATGGCCTCCCTGATCCTGCAAAGCCTGCGGAAGGATCCTTGTGTTCTTCGGATCAAGGAGAGGGACCATTACTGGCTGGCCACTCTCCTTGATCCATGGTACAAGGGTAAGGTTGCGGACCTTATCTTGCCGTCCCAGAGGGAGCAGAAGATGAGACATCTCAGGGAGGCCTTGCAGAAAGGTCTGTGCAACGCGTTCCCAGAAACTGGGAGGTTACAAACTCCTGGTCCTGGAAGACGAGTTGCTGAGGCTTCGGTCAGTTGCAGAAGGAGCGGTGGGGAAGGTGGACGTCTGACCGATGCGTTCAGACAATTTTTTAGTCCGCAGCCCCAAGGTATGATTGGTTCCAGCAACCATCGCCAGCGTCTGATATACATGGTGCAGGAATACCTAGGGGCAAGGTCAGACTTGGACACCTTTCCCACCGAAAATCCTCTGGCTTACTGGGTCCTGAGGATGGATCACTGGCTAGAGCTTGCACAGTATGCAATTGAGCTACTGGCCTGTCCTGCATCCAGCGTTCTTTCCGAACGCACATTCAGTGCTGCTGGAGGATTTGTCACCGATCACAGGGTGCGCCTGTCCACCAACTCGGTTGATCGACTGACCTTCATAAAAATGAATCAGTCTTGGATCACCACCAGCTACCAGGCACCTGAAGCGGATATAACTGAATAATTTATAATGTCACATCCCTTCAATACTGCCTATGCTGATGCTGAGTGACTGTCCTGTTATGTTCACTGACTATCCTCTTCCTCCTCCTCAATGATCCATGCCACCACACCAGTGCCTAAGGCACAATTTTTCAGCCCCTGTATAACAGGGGCGTGTAATTACAGTTTTTTAAAAAAATGCTTTGCAACAGGTGTGACTGCTGTGCTCCAAGTACAGTATCTGTGAGGGGTTGCAGTGTTGTGGCACCAGCACCAATGCCTAAGGCACAATTTTTCAGCCCCTGTATAACAGGGGCGTGTAATTACAATTTTTTACAAAAATGCTTCGCAACAGGTGTGACTGCTGTGCTCCAAGTACAGTATCTGTGAGGGGTTCCAGTGTTGTGGCACCAGCACCAGTGCCTAAGGCACAATTTTTCAGCCCCTGTTGGGGCGTGTAATTACAATTTTTAGGCAATGCTTTGCAACAGGTCTCATTGCTGTGCTCAGAGTACAGTATCTGTGAGGGGTTGCAGTGTTGTGGCACCAGCACCAGTGCCTAAGGCACAATTTTTCAGCCCCTGTTGGGGCGTGTAATTACAATTTTTAGGCAATGCTTTGCAACAGGTCTCATTGCTGTGCTCAGAGTACAGTATCTGTGAGGGGTTGCAGTGTTGTGGCACCAGCACCAATGCCTAAGGCACAATTTTTCAGCCACTGTATAACAGGGGCGTGTAATTACAATTTTTAAAAAAAATGCTTCGCAACAGGTGTGACTGCTGTGCTCCATGTACAGTATCTGTGAGGGGTTGCAGTGTTGTGGCACCAGCCACCTAAGGCACAATTTTTCAGCCCCTGTTGGGGCGTGTAATTACAATTTTTAGGCAATGCTTTGCAACAGGTCTCATTGCTGTGCTCAGAGTACAGTATCTGTGAGGGGTTGCAGTGTTGTGGCACCAGCACCAATGCCTAAGGCACAATTTTTCAGCCCCTGTTTAACAGGGGCGTGTAATTACAATTTTTTAAGCAATGCTTCGCAACATGTCTGACTGCTGTGCTCCAAGTACAGTATCTGTGAGGGGTTGCAGTGTTGTGGCACCAGCACCAGTGCCTAAGGCACAATTTTTCAGCCCCTGTTGGGGAGTGTAATTACAATTTTTAGGCAATGCTTTGCAACAGGTCTCATTGCTGTGCTCAGAGTACAGTATCTGTGAGGGGTTGCAGTGTTGTGGCACCAGCACCAATGCCTAAGACACAATTTTTCAGCCCCTGTTTAACAGGGGCGTGTAATTACAAATCTTGATCTAATAGTTCACAGCAGGGCCCATTCCTGCACCCACCAAGAGTAACTGTGAGGGCTTACAGTCTTGTGGCAACACCGTCCACCACCACCACCACCACCACCACCAAAGGCCCAATTTTTCTGCCCTGTTCATCAGGTGCATGCAATTACAAATCTTGATCTAATAACTCACAGCAGGGCCCATTCCTGCACCCACCAAGAGTAACTGTGAGGGCTTACAGTCTTGTGGCAACACCGTCCACCACCACCACCACCACCACCAAAGGCCCAATTTTTCTGCCCGGTTCAACAGGTGCATGCAATTACAAATCTTGATCTAATAACTCACAGCAGGGCCCATTCCTGCGCCCACCAAGAGTAACTGTGAGGGCTTACAGTCTTGTGGCAACACCGTCCACCACCACCCACCACCAAAGGCCCAATTTTTCTGCCCAGTTCAACAGGTGCATGCAATTACAAATCTTGATCTAATAACTCACAGCAGGGCCCATTCCTGTGCCCACCAAGAGTAACTGTGAGGGCTTACAGTGTTGTGGCTACACCAACATCTAATAGGGCAAATTTCTGCAGAGTATATACGGCAGGCCCCTACTTTCAAACATCCAACTTACAAACGACTCCTACTTGCAAACGGAAAGAGAAAACAGGAAGTGAGAGGAAATCTACCCCTAGGAAGGGAAATTCTATCCTGTTACATTTAATTTGGGAAAAAGGTATCTCGTCTCTACTGATGCTTTATCACCAATCCTTGTTTCAATTAAAACCCCACTTTTCCAAAAACATTTGTCATTGGGACGGAAAGTGAGGTGAAATGTTCTGAACAGATGTGCAAAGACAGCAAATGTTACAGGGGTGATAACCCCTCCCTATGTTCTCCAAAAAGCTTAAAAATAGATTTTTTTGGGATGGAGCTACACTTCATAATGTACCTGTTCAGATTCTACTTAAGAACAAACCTACAGTCCGTGTCTTGTTTGCACCACCTATATACTGCTGTTCAGAGTATATAGGGTTGTAGGTATAGGGTTTTATTTTGGGTGCGGGGTCCCCCTTAATATCCATACAAGACCCAAAGGGGCTGGGGTGGGGGGGGGGCGGTGATGGGGTAGCCATGCCATTTTTCTCAAGGATTTCCAGCCATATGGCCAGGACAAGACATGACTTTAAAGCCGCAAGTGGTTTTAAATGGCTTCTTTTTTTCCTTTACAAATGTCATTTTGTGCAGGGACAGTTCTAAACATGGGCAACACATGCCACTTCACAGGCATACTTTAGACACCCCCCAGGTACCATATTTAAAGGAAAATTTCACTTTTTTTTTTCACTTCATGCATCATTAAAATGACTGCTCCCGAAAAAACGTTAGTTTTTAAAAGTTCTTTTTGCATTGATATATGTCCCCTGGGGCAGGACCCGGGTCCCCAAACCTGTTTTATGACATTAACATGCATATTGGCCGTTGTAATTAGCAATTTTGATTTTGAACGTTCGCGTCCATTATAACGAATAGGGTTCGAAAATTCGCGCAAACTTTCGGTTCGTTCGAAGGTTCTGGTGCGAACCGAACCCGGGGGTGTTCAGCTCATCCCTAGTGACAAGTGAGTCCAAAAAAACACGCTCTGCTGAATGTTCGATGAGGGCTTTTGTGTAGTAATAAACCTTTACCACACCACGTGATTCTACTCCCCTCAGAGTTTAAACTCACGCTTGTTAGGTTTGTCTTTTCCATTTAGCAGTCATAACCAAGAGAGATGACACCATCGGTATTTGAGTCAGGTATCCTGAACAGTTGATTTGTTTCCTTCAATTCAGCTGTCCATTCAGAATCTGGCACCGTCAACGATCTTAAATGGCTTATAACATGGGGAAAAAAAAAACATGTCCTCATAGCGTCCTCATCCTTGGATTCTCGTCCGCGGTGATATCTGGGTGGAGGTCCGTGTAGCTGACAGATTCACAAACCGTATGGTCATGACTAGACGCATTTCGTCATTACATCTTTATCAGTGTGTGTGCTACACTGACCTCCACCGGGTATCACTGCGGATGAGATTCCTAGGAACGGTAAGCGAGGACTGTGTACAGTGATTTGGTTACACCATTGGATGCATTTTTTAATTGTTGTTCTTGTAAGTGCATATGGAAAAGGGGGGAATTTTTGTGGGAATAAATACTCAAACAGGTTCACGCTATGAGGACTGTTTTTATTGCCCCTAGTTATGAGCCATTTAAAATTGGCGGTGGTACCAGATTCTGAATGAACAGCTGAATTGAAGGAAATTAATCAACTGTTCAGGATACCTGACTCAAATACAGATGGTGTCAACTCTCTGGATTTTGACTACTAAATGGGAAAGACAAACATAACAAGCATTTACCTTATATTGATCTGGTGAGTTTACACTCAGAGGGGAGTAGAATCACGTGGTGTGGTGAAGATTTTTTACTACACAAAAGCCCCCATCGAACATTCAGCAGAGCATGTTTTTTTGGACTCACTTGTCACAGAGTGCACCAATATAAACTGTGTTAAATTTTGGGTGTAACACACTCAAGAGCGCTGCTTTAGCTTTATGGATCACATGTATTACTCGTACCTGATGGACCACTGGGAAAGCTGGAAATCACTGAACTAATAGACACTACTAAAGTAATAGCTACAATCTTTGGGATTGTGCTCAGGTTCTACTGTATGTGAGTTGCTTCCCCACTGTATGCTTACAAGAAGGAGTTGCTCGTTTGGCACTGCTGTAATTGATTGGAATGTTTATTATTTTTTTAAGTGAACACAAGGCACTCTCTAATTGGTGAGATTGTGATTTTGAGATTGTGATGTCACTGCCTCTTCTCACCACCTCATCCAATCACTGACTAACCCAGTGGGGCAGCTGCTTGAAGAGACCCTGAGCAGGACCTAGAAGATTGTGGCTATCACTGTTGAAGTGTCCACTGCTACAGTGATTTCGGGCTTGCCCAGCGACCCATCAGGAATGATATATGCATAATTACATTGTGCCAAGCTGGACCAATGTAAGTATGCAATTCCTAGAGCTTTAAAAAAGTGTGCTTTTCAGTCATCATCCATTTTAAAAATTGTATTGTGTTTGATATTATTGTGTTTATTTTGGTAGGTACTGTGGGATATCTATGTAGCCAGGTGATGGGCTACAGCAATATGGAGAAGGAGACATTGCCTTTTATTGTTCTCTCCCTCTACTGAGATACTGATGTTATGCTGCACCGTTCTCCTCTGGCCAGCAGTCTCTGCATAGACTTCTATGCAGAGCACCAAGAATCCAAGGAGCTGTAGCTTGAGATGGCAACCCTATAATGAGAGGAATAGACTCCTTTCAATACAAATCGAATCCAATACATTACACTGTGCAGTAGGAGTGGAGAATTTTTTTTATTAAACTGTCCATGAAAGCTCTTCCTCTTGGTACTGAGGGAGAGCACCTCTGTCTGTATATTCACCTGCCAGAGACCATACCAGCGGAGACTCGGAGTGAGGGCACCCAGGGGCAGCACAGCACCACCCACATCACAGCACCTGCACCGCTGCTGCAGGGAGACTGGAACATCCACTCACCCTCTGTTTCCTAATGCTGATCAACAGAGGCTTTTGGGGAGAGACTGAGGGTCCCCCTGCTACAACGAGAGCTCACTGGAGCATCCCAAGGACTGGTGAGAGGGCTATCTGACCATTACTAGCAGGGACTGAGCCACTTACAGCAGGGCACCAAGTGTACCTTATCCATACTGTACCCATACTGTACTCTATACCACTCATATTCCAAACCTTAACTGCATATGTATACCAACCCTATACTGCATTATACGGAACCATTACCACATATAAACCAAATCTACCTTGCACCTGTGCCAAAACTACCATACCTATACTGTACTTTACTAAAGTTAATTTGCATGCAGTATACGTACAAAGATGCTTTTCAAGGGCCCCAAAGATAGCTGGCAGAAGAACATTTCAAAGGACTGCCCCTTCTGTAATAATTATTATGCAACCACCCTTGTTCCCTGCCCCCTCCACTACCACCCTCCTTTTCTTTTGGACAGTGTATACCCAGCCAGCCTAGGACTAGCATTGCCGCTATAAATGCACTCCGGCAGTATATTTACAGCACTCAGCAGATTAAACTTTACTACTGCTCACTGCTGCACTTGAGGTGGCCTTGCTACTGTTTATGCTAATCTGGACAACAAATGTAATTTTATGCCTAGTCCTTATTATTAGGCTGACCATAGATGATTCGACTTTCTTTCCTTCCACCACAGCTGGTAGGAAAGAAAATAACTTGATTTCCCCATCAACACAGTCAGTGTTATTGAGGGAATGCCTCCAGCTGCGCTATTGTATTCAGCAGAATACAATGTTTACTGCTAGTGGCCAAAAAAATCTGACATGCTGGTTGTACCCAAGTTGATCGATCAATCAACTTGTATACAATCAGCCTTCCCATACATGAATCAAATCCAAACTGGTTCCTGCTGGACGTGCCCAATTTCGATCCATGTATGACCAGCATAAGGATAGCCATATACACTTAACCACTTCCAGACCAGCCTCGTTTTGGATTTTAGGTGTTTACATGTTTAAAACAGTTTTTTTTGCTAGAAAATGACTTAGAACCCCCAAACATTATATATTGTTTTTTTTCTAACACCCTAGAGAATAACATGGCGGCCATTGCAATACTTTATTTCAGACCGTATTTGCGCAGCAGTCTTACAAGTGCACTTTTTTTGGAAAAAAGTCACTTTTTTGAATAAAAAAATAAGACAACAGTAAAATTAGCCCAATTTTTTTTTGGATTGTGAAAGATAATATTACGCCGAGTAAATTGATACCTAACATGTCGCTTGACGCTTCAAAATTGCAGCCGCTCGTGGATTGGCGACAAACTTTTACCCTCAAAAATCTCTATAAGCGACATTTTAAAAATTCTACAGGTTGCATTTTTTGAGTTACAGAGGAGGTCTATGGCTAGAATTATTGCTCTCGCTCTACCGATCGCGGCGATACATCACATGTGTGGTTTGACTACCGGTTTCATATGCGGGCGCTGCTCACGTATGCGTTCGCTTCTGCGCGCGAGCTCGTCGGGACAGGGTGTTTTAAAAAAAATCTTGGGGGTTTTTCTTATTTATTTTACTTAATTGTATTATTTTTTGCACTGTTTTAAAAAAATAAATAAAAATGGATCACTTTTATTCCTATTACAAGGAATGTAAACATCCCTTGTAATAGAAAAAAAGCATGACAGGTCCTCTTAAATATGAGATCTCGGGTCAAAAAGTCCTCAGATCTCATATTTGGACTTCAATGAGAAAAAAATAAAAATAAAATGTAATTTTAAAAAATGACATATGTAAATTCCCCTTTAAGACGTATGGGCGGAAGTGACGTTTTGACGTCGCTTCGCCCTCCTATGGTATAGAGATGAGTGGGGGCCATCTTAGCCTCACTCATCTCTATACACAGGCAGGGAAAGGACCCAACCGGGAGCGGGGGGGGCGGGGGGGGGGCACCTCTCCCGCCGCCGATAACGGTGATCTCGCGGCGAATCCACCGCGATGACCACCATTATCGGAAAGGGGACCGCTCACTGTGAAGAGGGATACCTCGGTTGTGGCAGCAGCTGCTGCTGTTACCGAGATATCCCTCTTCAAAAAAATGACGTATATATACAGTGAGCGGTCGGTAAGTGGTTAAAGAGGAAGTAAACCCTAATAGGTTTTCTTATAAGATTGCCCTGTATTTGGCTCCATCCATCTTCTCTGACCAACTTCCCTGTACCTGCTGGAGAAAAGCATCCCCACAACATGATGCTACCCCCACCATGTTTCACGGTGGGGATGATGCGTTCAGGGTGATGTGCAGTGTTAGTTTTCAGCCACATATAGCGTTTTGCTTTTAGTTCCAAAAAGTTAAATTTTGGTCTCATCTGACCAGAGCACCTTCTTCCACATATTTGCTGTGTCCCCCACATCATGGCTTCATGCAAACCTCAAACAGGACATCTTATGGCCCCCTTTAGCAAGGGCTTTCTTCTTGTCACTCTTCCATAGAGGCCAGATTTGTGGAGTGCACAACTAATAGTTGTCCTGTGGACAGATTCTCCCACCTGAGCTGTGGATCTCTGCAGCGCTTCCAGAGTTACCATGGGCCTCTTGGCTGCTTCTCTGAATAATGCTCTCCTTGCCTGGCCTGCCATTTAGGTGGATGGCCATGTCTTGGTAGGTTTGCAGTTGTGCCATACTCTTTCCATTTTCGGGTGATGGACTGAATAGTGCTCTGTGAGATGTTCAAAGCTTGGGATATTTTTTTATAACCTAACCTGGCTTTAACCTGGGTTCAGACTAGTGCGGTGCGAATTGAAGGCCCTGCGTGACTGCGCAGTAAAACGTCGGCTGTTCTGCGGTGTGTCCGGTTGGCTGTTGGTTGTCGGGGTCTGCGGACGGGGGGCTTATCGGAATCCAGGGGCCCCCTTTAATAAGGGAGCCCCCAGATCCCGGCCCCCACCCTATGTGAATGACCCCCCCAAGACGGAAGAAGACCCCCGGAGCAGTGCAACAAAATATTTTAAAAAAATGGTGTGTTTTTTTAAAATTTATGTATGAATACTTTTTCAAGGCACTGGTAAGGTCTCTCCCAGGCAAAGATTTCAAAGCAGACTGTGATTTCAAGATGTGCTGTTTAAATTCTTTTGAAGAAGCACATAGAAACGGGCAACGTCAGAACCGTAGATGTAGTGGTCAGCCAAGGAAACTTAATGCAGCAGATGAAAGGCACATCATGCTTCCTCCCCTTCAACATCCAAAGATGTCCAGCAGTGCCATCATAGAACTGGCGGAAACCAGTGGGACCCAGATACACCCATCTACTATCTGGAGAAGTATGGCCAGCGATCTTCATGGAAGAACTGCAGCTAAAAAGCCATACCTCTGACGTGGAAACAAAGCTAAGCCACTCTACTATGCAAGAAAACAGGAACTGGGGTGCAGAAAAATAGCAGCGAGTGCTCTGGACTGATAAGTCAAAATTTTTAATATTTGGTTGTAGCAGGCGGCAGTTTGTTTGGTGAAGGGCTGCAGAGCCGTAGAATAATGAGTGTCTGCAGGCAACAGTAAAGCATGGTGGTAGTTCCTTGCAAGTTTGGAGATTTGGTCAGAATTAGGGATGAGCCGAACACCCCCTGGTTCGGTTCGCAGCAGAACATGTGAACAGGCAAAAAATTGGTTCGAACACGCAAAAAAAACGTTAAAGTCTATGGGACACAAACGTGAAAAATCAAAAGTGATAATTTTAAAGGCTTATATGCAAGTTATTGCCATAAAAAGTGTTTGTGGACACGGGTCCTGCTACAGGGGACATGTATCAATGCAAAAAAAAGTTTTAAAAACTGCATTTTTTTCGGGAACATGTAATCATATGCCACTGTTAAACAGTGGCAGAAAAATTGGGCCTTGGGTGGTGGTGATGGTGGTGCCACAACACTGTAACCCCTCACATATACTCTTGTCGGGCGCAGGAACGGGCCCTGCTGTGAAATATTAGATCAAGAATTGTAATTACATGCCCCTGTTAAACTGGGACAGAAAAATTGGGCCTTGGGTGGTGGTGGTGGTGGTTGTGCCACAACACTGTAACCCCTCACAGATACTCTTGTCGGGCGCAGGAACGGGCCCTGCTGTGAAATATTAGATCAAGAATTGTAATTACATGCCCCTGTTAAACTGGGACAGAAAAATTGGGCCTTGGGTGGTGGTGGTGGTGGTTGTGCCACAACACTGTAACCCCTCACAGATACTCTTGTTGGGCGCAGGAACGGGCCCTGCGTTAAAATATTATATCAAAAATTGTAATTACATGCCCCTGTTAATCAGGGGCAGAAAAATTGGGCCTTGGGTGGTGGTGGTTGTGCCACAACACTGTAACCCCTCACAGATACTCTAGTTGGGTGCAGAAACGGGCCCTGCTGTGAAATATTATATCAAGAATTGTAATTACATGCCCCTGTTAAACAGGGGAAGAAAAACTGGGCGTTGAAAAATTGCGTTGAAATATATAAAAAAAATTTAATTACATGCCCCTTTTAAATTGGGGCAGAAAAATTGGTCCTTGGGTGGTGGTGGTGGTGCCACAACACTGTAACCCCTCATAGATACTCTTGTTG
This sequence comes from Lithobates sylvaticus, assembly GCA_028564925.1. Classification (NCBI taxonomy): domain Eukaryota; kingdom Metazoa; phylum Chordata; class Amphibia; order Anura; family Ranidae; genus Lithobates; species Lithobates sylvaticus. The sequence goes on from CM053030.1 coordinate 420,521,933, forward strand.
GGCGCAGGAACAGGGCCTGCGTTGAAATATTAGATCAAAAATTTTAATTACATGCCCCTGTTAAACAGAGGCAGAAAAATTGGGCCTTGAGTGGTGGTGGTGCCACAAAGCTGTAACCCCTCACAGATACTCTTGTTGGGCACAGAAACAGGCCCTGCTGTGAAATATTAGATAAAAAATTGTAATTACATGCGCCTGTTAAACAGAGGCAGAAAAATTGGGCCTTGGGTTGTTGTGGTGTCACAACACTGTAACCCCTCACAGATACTCTTGTTGTGCACAGAAACGGGCCTTGCATTGAAATATTATATTAAAAATTGTATTTATATACCCCTGTTAACCACTTCAATACAGGGCACTTATACACCTTCCTGCCAAGGACAATTTTGAGCTTTCCACGCTGTCGCACTTTGAATAACAATTGCGCGGTCATGCTACACTGTACCCAAACGAATTTTTTATCATTTTGTTCCCACAAATAGAGATTTCTTTTGGGGGTATTTGATCACCCCTGGGGTTTTTTTTTAATGCTACACAAATAAAAAAAGACTGAAAATATGGAAAAAAATAAAAGTTTTGCTTTTGTTTCTGTTATAAAATTTTGTAAATAAGTAAGTTTTCTCTTTCACTGATGGACACTGATAAGGTGGCACCGAGGAGGTGGCAACAATGATCGGGCACTGACAGGCACCAACGATGGGCACTGATATGCAGCACTGATGGGCACTGGTAGGCGGCACTGATGGGTGGCACTGATATGCAGCACTGATGGGCATTGATAGGCAGCACTGGTGGGCACTCATGGGTGGCACATGTGGGCACTGATGGGCGAAACTGATGGGCACTGAAAGGCTTAAAATATGGGTACTTATGGGTGGCACTGATAGGCAGCACTACTGGGCACTGATAAGCGACACTGCTGGGCACTGATGGGCATTGAAACGTGGCACTGATGGGCACTGATACACGGCACTGATGGGCATCCCTGGTGGCACTGGTAGTGGTAGGCATTGTCAGTGGGCACTGATTGGCAGCTGCCTCGGCATTGATTGGCAACTGCCTGGGCACAGATGTGCATTTCCCTGGGGGTTTAGGGGGGAATACCTGGTGGTCCAGTGTGGATGGCCATCCTGGTGGTCCTGGGCGGCATCCTGGTGGTCCTGGGTGGCATCCTGGTGATCCGAGGGGGGGCTGCACTGATAAACAATCAGCACAGACCCCCCCTGTCAGAAGAGCTGCCGATCGGCTCTCCTCTACTTGCGTCTGTCAGACACGAGTGAGGAAAAGCCGATCACCGGCTCTTCCTAATTACATTGTGATCAGCCGTGATTGGACACGGCTGATCACGTGGTAAAGAGTCTCCGTCAGAGACTCTTTACCTAGATCGGTGTTGCGGGGTGTCAGACTGACACCCCGCAACAACGATCGCCACTATGCGCGCCCCCAGCGGCTCAATATCCTGATCACGTCATATGACGTCCGGTCAGGGTATTGAAACAACTTTGTTGCTGTCATTCTGCTATATGGCGGGCGGCAAGTGGTTAAACAGGGGCAGAAAATTGGGCCTTGGGTGGTGGTGGTGCCACAACACTATAACCCCTCACAGATACTTGTTGGGCGCAGGAACGGGCCCTGCTCTAAAATATTAGATCAAAAATTTTAATGACATGCCCCTGTTAAAGGGGCCAGGGGCAGAAAAATTGGGTCTTGGGTGGTGGTGGTAGTGCCCTGAACCAAAAATATTTTTGGAAGTTAGCATCATCAAGATTAAGGAGGAATAGGATAGTCAGCATAGGCAGCCTTCAAGGGATCCCACATCCATAGCAAATTCAATCAGCTACATCAGCATCAAGTGCTTGATAGCTGCTGATCCAAGACTGATTAATTTTTATGAATGTGGGCCTATCAACAGAGTCTGTGGACAGGCGCACTCTTTGATCTGTTACAAACCCTCCAGCAGCACTGAATGTGTGTTCAGAAAGCATGCTGGATGCAGGACAGGCCAGTAGCTCAATTGCATATAAGTTCAGCCCAGTGGTCCATCCTCAAGACCCAGTAACCCAGTGGATGCTTTGTTGGAAATGTCTCCAAGTCTGCTCTTGCCCCTAGATATACCTATAAACCATGTAATGCAGACGCTGGCGATGGTTGCTTGAACCGATCAGACCTTGGTGCTGAGGACCGAATTTTTTTTAAAGGCATCGTTCAACCTTCTCCACCGCTCTTCCTCTGATTGAACGAAGCCTCAGAAACGTTGTCCAGCACCAGGAAATTGTAACCTCCCAGGGTCTGGAAATGCATTGCACAAACCTTTCTTCAAGGCCTCCTGAAGATGTTTCATCCTCTGCTCCCTCTACAAAGGCAGGATGAGTTACCCTTGTAATGTGGATCAAGAACAGTTGCCAGCCAGTAATGATCCCTTTCCTTGATACCACAAAGGACCCTAGGGTCATTTCGCAGGCTTTACAGAATCAGGGAGGCCATGCAGCGTAAGTTTTCAGAGGCATTCGATTCTGAGTCCTCTGAGTCCTCTGGGTCACTAAGGATCACGTGATCCTTAACAACCTCCTCCCAGCCACGTACAACTCCTTGAGTTTCTGGGGACTGAAAACCCATCCCTTGAAGACTGCTGCTGAGTGTTATTCTCTACATCCATGCTGATACAATCCTCCTCTTCTTCCTGTGTATTTGGTGGGCCCACAGGAATGCTATCTGGATAAATGGAGCCTTGAGAGTTAAGGAAGTCCTCCTCTTCCTCCAGCTGTTCTGCCTCAAGTGCCCTGTCCATGATTCCACGAAGCACGTGCTCCAACAGGAAGACTAGAGGGACAGTGTCACTGATGCATGCATTGTCGCTGCTCACCATCCTTGTGGCCTCCTCAAATAGTGACAGGACAGTGCATGCATCCTTGATCAGTAGCCACTGGCATGGCGAAAAGAAGCCAAGCTCCCCTGACCCTGTCCTGGTGCCATACTCGCACAGGTACTCATTGATGGCCCTCTGCTGTGTGTGCAGCCGCTGCAGCATTGCCAACGTTGAGTTCCACCTGGTGGGCATGTCACAAATGAGGCGGTTGGTGGGCAGGTTGCATTCCCTTTGAATATCAGCCAGCCGGGCACTGGCATTGTATGATTGGCAGAAATGACCACAGACTTTTCTGGCCTGCCTCAGGAGATCCTGTAAGCCTGGGTACCTGCTCAAGAACCACTGCACTACCAAATTCAGGACGTGTGCCAAACATGAAACATGGGTCAAGTGTCCCTGTCGGAGGGCGGAGAGAAGGTTGGTGCCATTGTCGCATACAACCATTCCTGGCTGAAGCTGGCATGGTGTCAACCACCTCTGAGCCTGCCCCTGCAGAGCTGACAGAATCTCTGCCCATGTTGCTCCTGTCCCCTAAGCAGACCAACTCAAGCACTGAATGGCATCTTTTAGCCTGACTGCTTGCGTAGCCCCTTGAACGCTTACAGAGCACCGCTGTTTCAGAGGACAAATCTGCAGAAGATCCCATACAGCAAGAAGAAGAGGAGGGGGTGGAGAAGAGAGATGTGGCAGAATCACCACTAGCATTTTGGAGGCATGGTGATGGAACAAACTCCAACAACACTGAACCCTGTCCTGCAATCTTCCCAGCTGCCTGCAGAGTTACCCAGTGCACCGTGAATGAAAGGCAACATCCCTGCCCATGCCTGCTGGACCATGAGTCAGCGGTAATATGCACCTTACTGCTGACCGCCCTGTCCAACTAGGCCAAAACATTGCCTTCTACATGCCGGTAGAGAACCGGAAATAGATTTTTTGAAACCTGCCACTGAGGTACAGCACATTCCCCAAATTCACGAAAGGGGGCAGAGTCTACCAGCTGAAAAGGCAGCAGTTGCAGTGCTAGCAATTTGGCCAAGCTAGCATTTAGACGCTGAGCATGTGGATGGCTGGGACTGAATTTCAGCAAATGGGGTAGGGAAATTTGCCTGCTAAAATCAGATGGTGGTGTACTGCTAGCAGATTGGCTGCAAGTACTTGGGACACCTATTGCTATACCTTGATCATAAGACACCTTTTAAATAAAAGGGGGAATTGTTAGGGACTTTGAGGAAGCCATGACAGATAAGTCATGTATTTCCATCCCTAGGGACTTTAAATGAAAAACTGACCTGGTAAGGTCAGAAATTTCCATCCCATATTAGGTTCAATGAAAAGAGGGGGCTGAGAAGGGGAATTGTGGGACTTTATATGAAGCACATGACTGCAAAAAAGGTATTAAGGTGAATATGAGGAAATTTATTGATTGAAAACAGATACATAAATATCAAAACGGTATCCAGGTACATAGTAGAATACATATATTGCATGATAATACACTTTGGACATTTATACAGTGCTGATAATCCATCGTATTTGAAAGGAACATGATAATCACATACGGCATGACTATTCCATAATGTATCCATAAAAATAAGTTTCCTAATTCACCACGAAAATTGATGTAAAAAGATGATGAAATTGGTTGCCTGCGGGGCCTATGGCCTTAAAAACCTGAGGGGGGGGGGTTTGGTTGGGTATTCCATCTAGAAGCGAAGTATGAATAAGGTAGGTGAAATCTTTAAAAGGGAGACATCCGGTAGCTCTACGCGTTTCGTGGCTTCTTAGCTGATGATTAGCTGATGAGTGGCTAAGAAGCCACGAAACGCGTAGAGCTACCGGATGTCTCCCTTTTAAAGATTTCACCTACCTTATTCATACTTCGCTTCTAGATGGAATACCCAACCAAACCCCCCCCCCTCAGGTTTTTAAGGCCATAGGCCCCGCAGGCAACCAATTTCATCATGTTTTTACATCAATTTTCGTGGTGAATTAGGAAACTTATTTTTATGGATACATTATGGAATAGTCATGCCGTATGTGATTATCATGTTCCTTTCAAATACGATGGATTATCAGCACTGTATAAATGTCCAAAGTGTATTATCATGCAATATATGTATTCTACTATGTACCTGGATACCGTTTTGATATTTATGTATCTGTTTTCAATCAATAAATTTCCTCATATTCACCTTAATACCTTTTTTGCAGTCATGTGCGTCATATAAAGTCCCACAATTCCCCTTCTCAGCCCCCTCTTTTCATTGAACCTATTGCTATACCTTCATTCCTCTCAGTGCAGGTTTTTAGGAGGACTGGAGGTATAGCAGGGTTGGAGATCCCAGCTGAGGAGCAAGGAGAAGTCTGCCTTTTTCTTTGATGTGGGTCTTTCAAATGCTGCTGCCAACAGACTGCATGGTAGGTTGTCATATGTCTGGTCAAACATGTGCTGCCCAGGTGGCTGCTGTTTTGGCCAAGCTTGATCCGCTTCAGACATTTCAAACAGCAATGGTGTGATCTGCTGCACACATGTTGAAAAAGGCCCACACCAAGGAACTTTTAAAAGTCAGCGGGGAGTCAGCAGCGCCCTGCACCTTGATGCAATAGAGTGGCTGCCCCTAAGCTGCCCCCTAGAGGACATCCTGCCTCATTGGAGTTGTGCCTTCTCCTCCTCTCTTCTCTCAAGCACCCAAGTACAGTCAGTGACCTCATCATCATCCCCTCCCTCCTCGTCCCTGGAGCAAACTTGGCAGTATGATGCAGTGGGAGGAACATGACTGCCAGTTTCTTGTCCTTCTTGGGCACCCCCTCTCTCTAGGCTTGCGTTACTCCCTTCCTAAACCTGGGAACCAACATCTAAGCCTTCAAATCGCTGCACATCCTCCAGCAGCATGTACCCGACACAGTGGTCGAATAATTCTGGGGACTCCGTGCATGATGGTGGGGCTACGGAAGGAGTGACTGTGGACAAGGAGCCGGTGGAATAGGCCGCTTTGGCAGCTGAGTTGGAAGGCAAACTACTCTGAGCCTGGGTGACAGAGGATGAGGAGGATAAGGACAGCTTTGTTATCCACTTCACCAACTCTTCTGCATGTTCTGGCTCAACAACACAGCCAGCAGCAGAAAAAAAGGACAAGCGTGCACCGGGGCCACCTGCAGAGGATGCACCATTTCCTCGACCAGCACTGTTGACTGTAGACACAGAGGCTGCTTGCCCTCTTTTAGTGGCCTGTGAGCGTCTGCCTCTCTTTGGTGGCCTTCCGGACATGATGTATATTTTGGTTTGCAATACCACACTACACTGTATTAGATACTGTTTACACCACCAGAAGTTTAGTAGAAACTGTACACACTGTATTAGATACTGTGTACACCGCCTGCACTGTATTAAAAACTGTACAATGGCTGCACTGAATTTTATACTGTGTAAACCACCAGAAGTATAGTAGAAACTGCACACACTGCATTAGATACTGTGTACACTGCCTGCACTGTGTTAGCAACTGTACTATGGCTGCACTGTATTGTGTACTGTGTACACCACCAGAAGTGTAGAAAAAACTGTACACACTTTATTAGATATTGTGTACACTGCCTGCCCTGTATTAGCAACTGCTGTACTACGGCTGCACTGTATTGTGTACTGTGTACACCACAAGAAGTGTTGTAGAAACTGTACACACTGTATTAGATACTGTGTACACCGCCTGCACTGTATTAGCAACTTTACTACGGCTGCACTGTATTGTGTACTGTGTACACCACCAGAAGTGTAGTAGAAACTGTACACACTGTATTAGATGTGATAATGCAGCTGAAATCACAGCTGTGACAAACTCTGCGCCACCAAAAATTATATAATATAAGTAGTGAAAAATCCATATAAAAAACAAAAATATTGAAAAAGCTGCACCCTTAAAAGAATCAGTGAGATTTTTTGATAGTTTAAAATATGCAATAGGGGCGCTCCATGACTAAATAGGTAAATTAGACTAGTTAATAACCTATTACAAGTGAAATCTTCCACAATATTGATATATGCACAAAACTGTGTTGCTATGGGCATTTGTATAGTGACTTTATTGCAATAATATAGAGTTTTAGATTTAGTAACAGCATATGTCTACAAAGTTCTCTTCCACCTCCATTGATATGTAAATAAACCAGATAGAAGATGAGCAGAGGAGGTTGGTGTTTACAGGAAGTGGGTGGGGGAGGCATGGAGAGGGTTTGAAAGAGACATGTGTTTTGGGAGAGAGGAGCAGTTGGTTTTTGGAAGGACAAAGGACAAGATGGCTTTGAGGAACTGGATATCGTTGGAGACGCGTTTGTGAGAACAAGGAACTATGAAGAACATCTTAACCCCTAAGTTGAGTAATTGTTTAGTTTACCTAATGTGTACATATTATACATGCTTATATGTGAAGCTATAAGTTGTGATGTATTGTATTGTTAATCCTACAGTTTGTATGTGCAGATTTTTCCCTGTTTAGTAAAGCATTAATACACTTCAGAAGTCTAGTCTTCCTTGGTTTTAACACAAGAACTTATTAGATAAACGCAGGCATAACAAAAACCCTACCTAATAAGGATACTGGGTACTACTACGGTGATGATAAATAATTGAATAGTAGGTGATTATTCAAAATAACCATACGTGCATTTGAATAAGAAAATCATTGTAAACAAAAATCTGAAAAAGTCCCATTTAGATAAGTCCATTTGGGTGAGTGAACCCCTCAGAATAATATTTGTGACAAACACTCCTGCTTGTGTGGCTTCCAAGTTGCAGTATGATCTTCTCAGAAAGATAGACAACCCTTCACCACAGGCATCAGCATTCAAGCACCCAATAGTGATGTATAAGCTGTCTGCTTACCAGATTGTTTTGACTACTTTAATTAAAAAGTTAGTCAGCTGCGCTTTTGCAGGTATGTGTCTGCTCACATGTAAGATGGCATGGGATCATACAGGTATCACTTCCTCCTTAGTGGCTCAGGCAGGGTATATGAAAAGAACAAACATAGCCATAGCATAATACTGTTTTATTTAAAAAGATAAAAAAGAGAATAGCCAAATGGCTACTTACATAGCACAGTGCCCGACCTGGCACTGGGGCTGCTCGCATTTAAATATTGTTTATCCAGATGGAGAAATCTCGTGTCTGGCCTTGTGGAAGCGGCGTGCATTCCAACTCGAGTGGCCGACAGCCAAGAGACAGGAAGTGGAGTAAAAAAACGTGACCAGGTACCGTTTTGATGTACGTTTCCTTTACACGTCTTCAGGGGGCGTCTGTATTAGATACTGTGTCTGTGTACATCGCCTGCACTGTATTAGCAACTGTGCTACGGCTGCACTGTATTGTTTACTGTGTGCACCACCAGAAGTAGAAGAAACTGTACACAGTGTATTAGATACTGTGTACACTGCCTGCACTGTATTAGCAACTGTACTAAGGCTGCACTGTATTGTGTACTGTGTACACCAACAGAAGTGTAGTAGAAACTGTACAAACTTTACTAAATACTGTGTACACCGCCTGCACTGTATTAGCAACTGTACTATGGCTGCACTGTATTGTTTACTGTGTGCACCACCAGAAGTAGAAGAAACTGTACACACTGTATTAGATACTGTGTACACTTCCTGCACTGTATTAGCAACTGTACTAAGGCTGCACTGTATTGTGTACTGTGTACACCACCAGAAGTGTAGTAGAAACTGTACAAACTTTACTAAATACTGTGTACACCGCCTGCACTGTATTAGCAACTGTACTATGGCTGTACTGTATTGTGTACTGTGTACACCACCAAAAGTGTAGTAGAAACTGTACAAACTTTATTAGATACTGTGTACACCGCCTGCACTGTATTAGCAACTGAACTACGGCTGCACTGTATTGTGTACTGTGTACACCACAAGAAGTGTAGTAGAATTTGTACACACTGTACTAGATACTGTGTACACTGCCTGCACTGTATTAGCAACTGTACTACGGCTGCACTGTATTGTGTACAGTGTACAACCCCAGAAGTGTAGTAGAAACTGTACAAACTGTATTTGATACTGTGTACACCGCCTGCCCTGTATTAGCAACTATACTATGGCTGCACTGTATTGTGTACTGTGTACACCACCAGAAGTGTAGTAGACACTGTACACACTGTATTAGATACTGTGTACAAGTGTATTAGAAACAGTACACCACAGAATGCACTGTAGATATAGACTACAACACTGGATGCAGAGTATATACAGTATCTCACAAAAGTGAGTACATCCCTCACATTTTTGTAAATATTTTATTATATCTTTTCATGTGACAACACTGAAGAAATTGACACTTTGCTACAATGTAAAGTAGTGAGTGTACAGCTTGTACAGCAATGTAAATTTGCTGTACCCTCAAAATACCTCAACACACAGTCATTAATGTAAACCGCTGGCAACAAAAGTGAGTACACCCCTAAGTGAAAATGTCCAAATTGGGCTCAAGGTGTCAATATTTTGTGTGACCACCATTATTTTCCAGCACCGCCTTAACCCTCTTGGGCATGGAGTTCACCAGAGCTTCACAGGTTGCCACTGGAGTCCTCTTACACTCCTCCATGATGACATCACGGAGCTGGTGGATTTTAGAGACCTTGCGCTCCTCCACCTTCCATTTGAGGATGCCTCACAGATGCTCAATAGGGTTTAGGTCTAGATGACATGCTTGGCCAGTCCATCACCTTCACCCTTAGCTTCTTTAGAAAGGCAGTGGTCACCTTGGAGGTGTGTTTGGGATCCTTATTATGTTGGAATACTGCCCAGCGGCCCACTCTCCAAAGAGAGGGGATCATGCTCTGCTTCAGTATGTCACAGTACATGTTGGCATTTATGGTTCCCTCAATGAACTGTAGCTCCCCAGTGCTCGCAGCACTCGTGCAGCCCCAGACTATGACACTCTCACCACAATGCTTGACTGTAGGCAGGACATACGTGTCTTTGTACTTGTCACCAAATAAGTTTATCTTGGTCTCATCTTAGTCTGCTTGTCTTCAGCAAACTGTTTGCAGGCTTTCTTGTGCATCATCTTTAGAAGAGGCTTCCTTCTGGCATGACAGTCATGCAGACCAATTTGAATCAGTGTACGACATATGGTCTGAGAACTGACAGGCTGACCCCCCCCACCCCTCCTCCCCTTCAACCTTTGCAGCATTGCTGGCAGCACTCATACATCTATTTCCCAAAGACAACCTCTGGATATAACGGTGAGCATGTGCACTCAACTTCTTTGGTTGACCATGGCGAGACCTGTTCTGAGCAGAACCTGTCCTGTTAAACCGCTGTATGGTCTTGGCCACTGTGCTGCAGCTCAGTGTCAGGGTCTTGGCAATCTTAAAGCCTAGGCCCAGATGTTTTGGAACTGCATTTCCCATGATGCTCATGCATTCTGCAGTGTAGTTGAGCATCATGGGAAATGTAGTTCCAAAACATCTGGGGTGCCAAGGTTCACCATCAGTGGCCTATGCCATCTTTATGTGGAGCAACAATTCTTTTTTTCATATCCTCAGAGAGTTCTTTGCCATGAGGTGCCATGTTGAACTTCCAGTGACCAGTGTGAGAGAGTGAGAGCGGTAACACCAAATTTAATACACCTGCTGCCCATTCACACCTGAGACCTTGTAACACTAACAAGTCACATGACACTGGGAGGGAACATGGCTAGTTGGGACCAATTTGAACATTTTCATTTTCAAGTGAGTACACAGGGGTGTACTCACTTTTGTTGCCAGCGGTTTAGACATTAATGGCTGTGTGTTGAGTTATTATAAGGGGACAGCAAATTTACACTGTTATACAAGCTGTACACTCACTACTTCAGTGTTGTCACATGAAAAGGTATAATAAAATATTTACAAAAAGTGAGGGGTGTACTCACTTTTGTGAGACACTGTGTGTATATATATATATATATATATATATATATATATACACACACAACACTGTGTATATATATATATATATATATATATATATATATATGAATACACCGCCTGAAGTGTATTAGAAACAGTACACCACAGAATGCACTGTAGATATAGGCTACACTGGATGGAGAGTGTATATATATATATATATAAACGAGACTGTGACTATATATATATATATATATATATATATATATATATATATATATAGACTGAATATAAAGTAAACACTGAATATATAGTCTATGCTAAATGTAGAATATATATATATATATATATATATATATATATATATATATATATATATATATATATATATATATATATATATATATATATATATATATATATATATACTAGACTGACTGTATATATAGAAGGCCAGTATGGTGGCCTGAAATTATGGGAGGAGCCCAGGGGGTATTTAACCAGCCGACTGGCTGCCGGTCCTTGTCGGTTTCCTGTGCGAGATACCCACCCTGCCTTCCCCTTTTCAGGACATTTCTCAAGTATTCTTACTCCTAAACAGAATACTCATTTCACATCATTTCATAGCTCCTTTCATTTCATCATTTCTTGTCTAGGGTATGCCCCCTTATTTTGGTGTACCATACGATAGACCAGGGCACACTTTCAGGTCCATTTCATGTGATAAGTTTTGTGTGAAACCTGTATGTCATCTATATACGTATCGGCCATAGGACTCTAAACCATAAATATATATATATCAAATACACTGCCACTAACTGAATTACCTGCCTGCTTAATCTAAATCAAGCTATCTCTCTGTCCACACCAACAACACTACACACGGCCGCCGTTTAAGCAGCCTTATATATTGTGGGGCGTGGACTTAGTCCCCCTGAGCCATGATTGGCCAAAGGCACCCTGTCTGTGGCCAATTATGGTTCTCTTAGCAGAGGGCACTGTGATTGGCCAAAGCATGCAGGTCAGATACATGCTTTGACCAATCATCATACAGCAATGCACTGCGACCTCGCAGTGCATTATGGGGCATTCCGCAGCGCTCAAATTTGCCGTGAACGCCCCATAATGTTTGCTGTTCTGCAAACGGGCGAACACCCGATGTTCGAGTCGAACTTATGTTTGACCCGAACATCAAGCTCATCCCTAGTCAGGATCAACGGTGTCCTCAATGCTAAGGAAATACAGGCAAATACTTATCCATCATGCCATACCATACCATCAGGGAGGCACGTGGTTGGTTCCAAATTTATTCTGCAGCAGGGCAATGACCCCAAACATACATCCAATCTCATTAAGAACTATAGTCATCATAAAGAAAAACAAGAAATCCTTGAAATTATGATTTGTCCCCCACAGAGCCCTGAACTCAACATCAGAGAGCCTCCCCCTTACATCAGGGTCCCCAGGGAGCCCCCCCCCCCCTTAAATTGGGGTCCCCAGATAGCCTGCCCCTTACATTAGGGTCCCCAGAGACCCTCCCCCTTACATCAGAGTCCCCAGAGAGTCCCTTCCTTACATTAGGATCCCTAGAGAGCCTCCCCCTTACATCAGGGTCCCCTGAGATCCCCCTTACATAGGGCTCCATTCCAGAGGTTCCCAGTGAACCTGGCTAGTCTCTGCTTTGCTATGTGTATGCGTGAGGAACAGGAAAGAGGATTGCACACTGGAATCTTCCACCGCAGCATTCGGTGGAGGGGGAGCGGCACGGCATCCGTGCCTAGTACAAGGCTCCCCGCACAGCAGGTGAAAGATCTCCCCCCTGCAAACATGGTATGTCCGGATATAGGCACAAGGTGGCTCGGGAGGATCAGAGCCCACATGGGGACACAGCTGTGAAATTGGGGTCTACGGGGGCTGACAGGGGGCCTGTTCTTTTTGGGCAGCGGGGTTTAAAATAAGGTAGCTGCAGCTCCAATAGCCCCTATGTTAATCCGGCACTGCTGCACCTGGTAAGAGACTCTGGGCTATGGGCCCCAGATTCGGGGCTATAGCCTCGAATGCAACCCCCTAGCGATGCCGCTTTTTCCAGGGGCTCTATTGCTAGAGCGAACCACAGAGGTGACAAAGGATAGCCCTGCCTAGTGACCCTGGATATGGTGAAAGATTCTGAGACACAGTTGTTAACCCTTATCCTGGCCCTGGGATTGTAATAGAGCAGTTTGGCCCAACAGAGAAATGCTTTGCCAAAGCCAAATTTTGCTAGGACCTCCTGTAGATATGGCCGTTCAAAAGAATCAAATGCTTTGTGGGTATCCAGGGCCATCACAACCCTGGATTCCATACCTTAATGTTTGGCTTGCATGTTGGTAAAAAGCCTACGCAGATTGATTGAAGTGTGCCTGCTTGGGACAAACCCAGTTTGGTCAGAGCTTACAATTTAAAATATCACCCCATTTAGTCTATGTGCCAAGACTTTGGGCATGATTTTAACATCAGAGTTTATTGGTGAAATAGGGTGGTAGGATTCACAATATAAATGATCCTTATGTGGTTTTGAATTAAGAACAGTTAACACCTCAGCCATAGAAGTGGGGAGACACCTGTCCTCAAAGGCATTGGTAAATACCCTGAGCAAATGAGGAATCAAGATTTTTTCATATTAAATGTAACACTCTATAGGAAACCCATCTCAAACTGGTGTTTTATTACGGGCAAAAGAAAGTGGTGCCTGTTTTGGGTACAGTGATTTCTGGTGGTATTGCATGTTTGTACACTCAACCTGGTGTATCAGAGGGGCTGAGATTCTTGAGAAGTGTATGGCAAAGAACAGAGAACCCATGCTATTTAGCGGCTCCTATTGGGCTAGAGCTACACCTGTGATTACCATGGCTTGTCTAGCTGCATCAAAGAAGGGCCAGTGATCACCCTCCAGAAAATCTCTTTAATTTATTGCTTTTATTTGTGCATGTTCTGGCAGTTGAGCATGCAGAAATACTGTATGTTCACACAGGCAAACGTTAGACCCCCAAATATGTTGGAGGAATGCACCTAATCTTGCTTCTTTGTGGTGCATGCACAAACAATCAGATGCAAAAGTGTCAAAAATCTGCACTTTTGCTTTAGTGAATCAGTCCATTTGTATGTAACTACTTGCTAACGTTGTGAAAATTTCAACGTAGCAGCCCATACAGTGGCTATGGAGCCCAGGCCAGGTAGGGGGATGAGACGAGAAGTAACTCTGCCATGTATCCTAGGTTTCAGGACACTCTGCAAACAGGCAGCAATGCTGGGCATTCCAGCACCAGGTACTGTTTCATCATGAATCCCTGGGAGATATTGTAGATCAGTTTGACCATTCTTTTTACAGTTTTCCCTGCAAGTTTCCCCTGCAAGTTTCCCCTCTACATCTTCAAGCTCCCCACAGTGCTTTCCAGCCCCCCACAGAGCCCCTCTTTTTCTCATAATGCCCATGTCCGCCACAGCAGCCCCATCACTCCACCATGGCCCTGCAATCTTCTTCATAACCCCCAGCCCTCACTGTGCCCCCAGTCTGCTCCTGGGCTCTCCTCCACCTATAAAACCCCACAGCCACCAACTGTGCTACTTAGTTTCCTGCATAGTTCCTCCAGACCCAAACAGTGCCCCCCCCCCTCCCCAGCTACCCACAGAGTCCCTTATATATTTTTTTCCCACTGTTGTGGCAACTATTCTACCTTCTGACCACCAGTTTTGGTGCATTGTTTCCTCCTACTGACCACTGATGTCAGGACATATTTTCTTTTTACTGACCACTGACACCAGAGTATTTATTCCTTACTTACAACTGATGAGACACTTTCCCCCCTACTGACCAGACCACTGACAAGGCATTTTTTTTATCCTACTGTGTTTGCTAGATGTTCCCTATTTAATCAGAGAAATACGCATCAAGACATAAACTTTTGACTTTTAAGTGCTTTATTATATTTGAATTGTAGTGGATATTAACATTTGTACAAATATTCTTTTGTAAATCTAGAAAGAGATGTAAAAACTGAACAATTAAAACAGTCTCTTTGATGAGTGTGTAACTCAAAAAGGGAAAAAAAAAACAAAAAAACATAAAAACAACACAAAGCTTAACATAATAAAACATAGGAAATGCTGATGAAATTATTTACACAAAAGGTACCAAATGCTTTCCCTTCCAGTAAGGAAGGTGGTTACTGTACAAGGTTTATCAAGCAAGAAATTATATTGTGGACATTGCAATATGAGAACATACAATGTATGCAGCACATTTTGCTGTTCTTTGTTTTGACACAGTGCTAAATGAAATGTTACAAAATCAGTTTGTTGAGCGCACTCATGGCTTGCACATAGTAGAGTCAGTCCTGCTAGAAGCTGATCAAAAATACAATTTATCAGTTTTACAGGGACCATTACTTTTGCTGAGGCATAAGGCACAAAGAACCTGATTCATCAAGCCATGATACTTAAGGCTTGCTAAAATGGCCTTTAAAGTGATAATCAATCACGTGTGATAATATTGCTTGAGAGGCACACCTTTATCATACCTGCAGTGCTATTGTAGCTTAATATCAGGACCAGAGTGTCTCAGCCATATTCTTTGTTCTTAGCCTAAAAAAAGACTTCTTCCACTCCATATTGGCAAGTGGTGAATTTATTGGAAGAACTTTCATCTTAGCTTTGTTTGTCTGAATTAAACTGTTGGATTAAAAAAAAGAATCTTGATTTTTCCCTCAGCTGCCAATCTAATTGCTCAGCTGTTTGCTAGTGCAGCATAGGTGCTGGGATCTGGCTGTTATGAACATCATACATTAGAAGTGCCTTATGAAAACTGATACAAATGTCAAGTTATTGTCCTTAACTATCAATCAGATTGCAGTGTAAAAGATTAAACCAGACTGATTGCTAACAAGTACAACTTCAGTTTTGCTTCAGTCCACATATAGTAAATCACCTGCCCCCATGTTAATACAAACAGATTGCTGGCTTTACCAACGTATATGAATATTGTAATGGGATTTTTACATGGAAACACAACTTACTGATAATCAATGGTCTGAGTAGCAAGAACATGTCAATCTAAGGAAACATTGTGCAATTCTAGCAAACACTGAAATCCCTGTAAAAATTTTCATAAGGGTCTATATAACAGTCATCATTGGTTAGTCTCCCTACTCAAGTGCAAAGGACATGTTCAGTAGGCTAGCCTCAAACCATGAAGATCAGTTCCTGACACTCATCTTTAGTAAACTTTTTGTTGATTTATTTACATGTTAAAACCATTTGAAGTTTTATTTTATTTTTTATGAATATTACAAATATTTTGGGCAGCATAAAGATCATACAAACTGTTGTGTAGCTAGGTTTGGTCAACCAGATCTCAATTAGACAAGATTTTTAAACAGATCCATCTTAAAGTTAGCTGGTATTTTGTTTTTCCCAGATAAATATTTTTTTCTGTCATCTTCATATTCTACAGGCATAAAATCATTGATGTTTTCATGTTTCACCAACATGCAAGGTTGTATGTGTAGCCCCTAAAGCTGGCCATGCATGCTACAGTCTGAATGTACAGTACACTTTCTACACATTTTCCTTTAGGCTTACCAAAACCATGAAGCATCAGGGCCTACCTAGGCAGTCCATTCATTTTTTGTATCTAGTCAAGCAGGCCCTTGCACTACATTGTAGATCTTAACTCTGTTGTACAACTAAGTTATGGTCATTTAAAGAATATGTTATACAGTTGCTCTCCTCTGGGTCCTAAGTTGCATACAACCCCTACACGTTCTCCTTTAGAATTACCAAAACCATGAAGCATGAGGGCCCATCTAGGCAGTCTATTCAATTTATATCCAGTCAGGCAGACCCTTGCACTAAATTGGTGGTGGTAAATCTGAACTTGGTTGCACAACTGAATATGGTCATCTTAAGAATCTAGAGACTGATGTTCTTGTTTAAAATTTTATTACAGTGATCTCTAGCTTCAATGGTCTCTAGCTTCGATGGGACTTTAAAGGAACCTGTCAAGACAGTTGTTAGGTTGCAAAGCTAAGCTTCCTCTTAGCCCCAGAGGCTGTCACAGTGTGACCCACTGGAAGTGGAGCCTGTTTTTGGAAAGGGCTATAAATCATAAAGCACAGTGATGTACCTGCCCTGAGCTGGCTCTGCTCCTGGGAACTAGTAATGGAAGACTTTAGTGTTGGATATGGTCCTTGACTGTGCTGGGCAAAACCTGTCCTTACGCCTATTTTTACCCTTACGATGTAGCAGAATTACATGAAGTTTTTTTTATTACCATGACACTATTTGATACCCTAACAAATCATTATTGTTTCTAATTGTAATGTTTTAGAACAAACTACATGATTAGTTATAATAACATAAATAATAATGCAAAACACATGGGCCATAAAGTTTCTTTTATCTCTTCAGTAGTCCAAGTCATGAATAACAATGCTTAAAGCATCAGTTTGTCAATTTTAAGAGAGAATGCTGCCAATGTTAACTATTGGGCTTACAACTAACTCATTACTGCATAGTCAGTGAACAAAAATCCTTCTCCAGTCTCCAAAGACACAGTTATTCCCCTGCTAGGTACTAGCATTCACCCTCTCACATAGTATAGTGAAGGTGACAATCACAACCCATGCATCAAAGAGATGGAGACGAGGGATTAGCTATTGACTTTTGACACAAGTCAAAATTTGCATATCAGTATCAGCATTGCTTAGGCTGTAGTTTTTGAGGTAAGCAAAAATGTGCAAAGCAGCTGATGGAACAGATTAGGAGGATGATGCAGATTTACATTCTTGGGGAATAGAAGGGTTCACAGTGGCTTATGGTAAGGTTTCTATAACCATGGTATTGGGCAAATATCTCAGCATTTAAGAAAAAAAAATACACTGTACATCTAGTTGACTAATTGTCAAATACTGGCCTTTCAATAGAGCTGAAATTTCTGTGAACTTGGAAAGAATAAAATATGCATATGCAAAATAAATACTAAGCATACCAACTAGTAAAAGGTATTCAAAAATCAAAATGACGATCATCTTTTATTCCCTAAAAAACTGCTTTTAGGGATGGTGGAAAAAATCCACAGTCATACTAAGATCATTTGCATTACTTAATACACATTAAAAATCATTAGCAAAACAGTGGACTCTGGCAGTACTATAGGTACAACAGAATACCTAATTCAAAAGAAAAAAAAGTTATGTAGTTTATAAATCTGCATTTTTTGCAGTATCTAACAATCGATATCTGATTTAAGAGGCACATAAGGCATGACGCAGAGAAAAACCAATGCTTGTGGAAGCAGTACATTTGAATTGGGCACCACACCTAAAAAGGCTGACCCCTGCTTAGGTATTGAAGGATAGTTTGTAACGCTGAGCTTTCAGTTTTATATCTATTGTTTAGAGTTCTCTTATTTCTAAGATGATCACAAGCAACCATGCATGCTGTGAATGAAACAGGGCCTTTTCCTGTGGGAAGCTGTTCTCTTGTGGGTCACTGTTTATAGGTAACTTTGGCAATTGTTCACAGTTTTTTTGTAATAGGTCTTTTTACTTTAATTACATTAAACTAATAGTGCACATTTTCAGGCATCACGTCTGAAATAACAGTGTTACCAAGTTATTTTGCACCACATTTATTATGATTATTGAGTAGATTGAGTACTCAATGTTTTTTTTTTTTTATATTGTGGCTAAGTATATAATAGTACTGTTTTCTAGGACTAAATAAGTCTGTTGTTTTTCTTCTTAGTTTAAGACTACAAAAAGTGTTTCTCAATGTGTATTATTGTATACCTAAAAAAAACAAAAAAGTATAGTGGGACTCTATGCAGGGACCCTGTATTCTAGCCCAGTGGTTCTCAACCTCCTGTCCTCATTTACCCCCAATGGGCCATGTTTTCAGGTTTCCCTCTATTTTGCACAGCTGCTTTAAATCAATATCAATGACATGGTATTGATAAGAGCTATTTTATCTAAGGGAAATTCCAAAAAAAGATTACCCGTTGGGGGGGGGGGGGGGGGGGGTACTTGAGGGCTGAGGTTGAGAACCACTGTTCTAGCTCACAGGTTGAACACCTGTGAATGTGATGGACCAGTGTTTTTGAACTCCTGTCATCATTTACCATAATAGTTTAAACTTTAAAACATTTCCCTCACATGTCACATCTGTGGTTATTAGAGACACTCCTATACTCTTTAAGATAAATAAAAACCTGAAAACATGACCTGTTCTGTAGACATAATATTCTAATATACCACCTCTTTATGTTGCAGAAATAACTTTCCGGTCTGGAGATGAATTTGTGCAAAAGTCATGTAGGCCGACAGTCAAGGGTCCCAAAATAGGAGGAGGGGTTTGAACACACTTTGTTTTATCATTGACCCAACTCTGTAATGCCTAACATAAAAAAGCAGGAATTTACCAAAGGTTAAGAGCCAGATACACCTTTAGCAGTAGACTTAAAGTACAACCACATATTTGTTTTTAAATCAATATTGTAATGAGCCAAGCAATATGTATATTAAGCAATATTAATACTATACATTTCCCACATAACCTAAGATTTTGCCATTGTCTGTCTAACATAACTTTGTTGCTGAATCTACCAAAAGCATGGACTCATATCACTAAGTGAAAATCCTAATACATTCAAAGTATTCTCCTGTGCTCTATAGGTCTTAGCATTCATGTCAGACCATGGCAACATCTTTATGTGGAAAACAGGTATAGCATTTATCTTGCTAAATTAATAAGTGTACTAGGCTCATTACAATAATCGGCAACCATTACCTCTTTATCACAGTAGCTGATGCTATTATAACAGTATATTGGATTCATGCATGGTTTTACTATTTTTTCATCATTACAATAATCATCTTTAAAAGAAAGGTGCAGCTGTCCTTAAACATTAAATCTATCCAGCTTCCACTGTAATGTAGATGGAGTACATTTCCAGTTTGGTTAAGTTTGCATATATACATTACACTGTAGATGGTTCTATGAAAGACTGTATCATTACACAAATCTGAAGAACAGTTGGAGTCTGATTATTTTTATCTTATTGAGGTATTCAGGGATGAAACATTACAGGAAAAACATTTCGCAAAGCAGCGAATACACTGATTTATTTTATGCAAGGTACATGTTACTGTACAACCACTAAGAATCTGTGCTCATGGGGGGCAACTTGATAAAAGAAGGTCTAGGTTTATGTAAATGTAAATTAAATCAAGCCCTACCCTTTTCCATGTGTTGTTGGACACTAAATGGTGGGAAACTGGAAACTTCAGTATTATGATGACCCCATGTGTCCTTGTCCAATCAACATTGATGTGTAGACCTCAAAGATTTAGTTATGGGCGTATTGCCAAATTAAAGATCAAAAGAAGTTAGGTGGTTTAATATTACACTATATACCTCCTTTTTAAGGAAAGTGTCTTTCCCACTGTAACCTGTGAGAGTATCATATTGTTTCTCTCACTTATAGAGGATATCAATGATATCTTTTTGCAGTGGGCAACCCACACAACATCCAGACACCTTTGTATTCAGGGTTGGAAAACTAAAACTTCCATAAGTAATGGCTCACATTGGAACATAGAGCAGAAAGGGCAAGGCAATTTGTTTTTGATTTATGATATACCAAACTAGTGAAACCTGTGCAGTAAAGAACTATTACTATGACATCCAACAATAAACAGATCAATACATTCAGTGCAGCGAATATGCAGGCAGTTATTATGCACAGAGTACCATGCAGTTGTATGGATGCAAAAACATGCAGAACAAGCAATTTAAGTTCAGTCATAATTATTTCTAAAACAACTTAAACGGTAGTTAATTTGGACAGTACTGGAAAGTATTTTATTGCTTATTTAATGAGTTTCAATGAAATGCTAAGCAAAAATGGGGAAAATACCAGTATATTTTTTTGTAATATTTTCTTCTTCCTGTGACTAATGCCTTGTAAAGAAAGTAGGTGGTTGTTCTAAAAAAATGGAATCGAATAAATTTCCACTTGTGCTGTAACTCTCACATTGGGGTAATCATGGTTCTTAGAGTTAAGAAGGAAAAAAAAAACACCTGCCATACCAATCCTATGCTACTGGTAATACAATATCATATGGAAAAAACAATGTACAAAGTGCATAGGATTTTTACTTCTTTGTAATGACTGCTTAAAATGGAAGAAATCATAAATTTGATTGGTTGCTTTTACAAAATTGCCCATCATTATTTCTCTGTGTATTTCTTTGTGTACTACCGAATCAATAAGTACCAGAGTGGTACAAAATGTTGCGACACATCAGCCAATCAGATGTTTCTTTGTCCCCCAGATCTATGACTGCAAAAATGAACATATTCCCTGTTGCTCTTGGCAACCAATTATTTTCCATTTTCAAGCGTTTCATAAATGAATCATTATGTAACCTATCCTTATCAAAGTTCATAGTTTGAAGATATAGTTTGTGATGATTTTCACTGTAGTTTTCTCTTTAAAACCTTCTTAATTTATACTTCTGTTCAGTAATCAAACTACTTCTAAGATAACAAATTTTTTAACCTAGTTGCATACACATTGTTTGCAAATCTGTTTTTGTAAATTATTATTTATTCACAATATCTTCAGAATCTGCAATATCTTCTCACAATACATTATTTTGCATGGTACCTAACTAATTACAAACAAATGGTAGGTTTACGGGAATGTTACTTTGGATATGGCAGGGCTATCACAAGGTGGAGAAGACTTTAAAGGAAAAATATAGACTTTTCAATGATTTTTCTAGGTATGCATGTAAAGAAGATCAGCAGGCATATACAGTATACGCCTATCAATCCTTAAAAATGTATTTGTATAGTTTCTAACTGGAGTCAGGCATATTTGTTCATTACATTAAGCAGGTTCCCCTTCCTGTTTGCAGCGCTTTACAATGGTAGTTCTTTACTGCTGTTTCTCACTGTAAAAGTCAGAGAGTCTGCTGACACATTGAAAGCAATGCACTCTCTGTGTATCTAAACCCAGAAACATTAATTAAATACAGTATATAGCAGTTTAGCGGTGGCTATTTTTTTTTTTCATTGAAGCGTCTTTCCTTTATTTTTACCTGGTAAATCTGCCATGAACACACTTCCTGACCTAGGGTGACAACGCTTTAACAGCACAACAGAAACCTCCCCCTCTCCTCTTCTCCATAATACATAAAGCAGAGCAGAAATCATGGGAAGTTATCATTTTTTTTTCCTGGATATTACAAAAGGCTTTCAGTGGTATGTTTAACATATCAAAAGGGACCAAATAGGAGAAGGTAATTATTAGGATTTACACACACTTTAAGCAGTCGGACAGTTATTGTTGTTTCAATCTACTTTGCTTCTGGTGGTTGATCTACAATTTTTTCATTTAACACAAAAACAACAATATGAACATTTTTTTTTTTTTTTTTTACGGTCTTGCAAAAATTACTTTAACGTAAACTCTGCAAATCAAACTCAAGTATGTGCTCACTGAAAATATATTTCCCTTTCTCGTTCCATGCATGGCACTGAGTATTTCGGAGTGACTGGTGCTTTATGTGCTGTCTGTAAGGGTGGAATCCTACATAACGTAATAGGGACTTAGTGACAGGTTTCCTGTTATACATACAGCCTAACATTTTCTAATTTATGCCAAAACTCTTCAGATCCTGCACTTAGACTGAAGAGAAAATTTAGGCTGAGGGATAAAGAAATGGTCTGCTGTCTGAGCTGCCCACACAGACATAGTTTATTTATACTTAATGAACCTGCTCCCATCCACAACTTATATATTATACTCAAGCTATTTTCATAGTTATCTGATAAATGGTCTAAAATATATCTGGAAGAAGTGTGTCAACCATGGAAACAGCTGACACCTGGTTGCTTTAGGCAATACCTTGAATTGGTTTTTACTCTGGCATTGTGATTAACAGAATGATAGTTAGGATCTGCTGTATACTTTAGCATAATGTGAGACTGTTATATATTCGTATATACACATACTATATAAATATATCTAAACATTTCTTTAAATCTTTGCTTTGGTCCTTTCCAGCTTATTTTTAGCAAGATGTGAAAAATGTGCAAAGAATAACCAGATGGGAGATTTGCTTCTGCAGTACCATTCAACTCTCACCAAGTTACAATGTGTTTCATAATGGAAATGAAGATATCGGTTTACAAGTTACTAACCCTGTTTAAGTGTAAAACAGCTACTTAAAGGTTAACAAAGTGAAAAAAGGTATTACTTAGAGCTCTGGACACATTCCATCTTCTATCTTTCTGTGTACATATCATTTATCACTGTTGAATAGTATGCACTTTTCTTTGCCGTCATTTATATGGCATTGTTAATTTAACGTCTGCTAACAAGTAACATCTCCCTTAAGTTCCTTCAGATAAACATTTTCTTTACTTTTGTTAAAAAACAAAAATAATCTAATTGCTCAATTTAACTCAATTATTCATTGAACGCACTTACAGGCTTAACCGAAAAAAACTTTTTTGCATAACTCCAACGTTTTCTTATATGAAACGACCCAGGTACCACAGGCTGCCTCTCACTAGCTCTAAGGTCAAACAAAATATTTAATTTCTTTGATTTTGATCATTTAAAATAGCTGCAATGAAGTGACCCAGTTGCTTTGTAAAAATAAAGGAGCACAAGTTGAGCCCACAAAGCTTTAACCTTCCCACTGTCTGCAACACCAAACAGCATTAGATTTTAAAAATACATTTTCTGGAAAAAAAAAGTCTTCGTCCAACACATACAGAACTTTTGAATGCTTGTGTACCCTTCTGAGCTCAATGGTTTCTTCTGTTGGCTAATGTGAATACAGGACATGGACAGTGGAAAAACCAAAGAGGGCAGTCATCTTCCAGAAACATGCTGGATGCTAAGGAGCCTTCAGTAAGTTTTTCACCTAAAGTCAGCTGAGTTTGGAGGTATTGAAGAGTTGCCTCAGGCAAGAATTTAGACTTTTCTTTCAAGGCTTAGTTTGTGTATATTGTAAGTTTACATATGTCAGAGTAATTTTAATGTAGCAAATGTCTAAATGATCAATTTTCTTTTTCAGTCAAAGAGCCTCTTGCATGGCAGGTCTGTAGGCATGAAAGCTTATCTTTAACTCCGACCTTGTTATATTGTGTCACCTACTGACTATTCCATTTCAGTTACTACAATTCCATGTCCTTGTCACTGTTGCCTGTCAATTTATCTGATTTAGCCATTCTTATGTAAGCCTGATAGCAGATCCTGCAAAATACCTGTGACATAGCTTTCCTTCTTGAAAACTGCAGTACATAGTCCAAGTATTTCTTCTATTTGCTATACAGACAACCGTCAAACCTGTAACAGCTCACAGACATGAAAGGATATCATGTCTATGGAAGCCGCTGTAATGCAGCCTGAAATGGGGCAGATTGGACCCAGCGAACCCATTTTCAAAAGACACAGGCTTCACCGCACACACAACTACAGGGAATTAATTCTGTTTTATCAATTCATTGCATAGAGAATGAAATGTTATGGTACTGGTCAGTATTCGTGTGCTAATGGATTTTACATATGTCTGTTAAAGTACATCTATAAAGGTTTTTAGTTATCCAGGTCATAAGACAGCCAGTGGTAGTAAATCAAACACAATAGAATTTTTTTCACTACTCAACCAACCTGATGGAGATTGCATTACCCATAAATGTTTAGATGTCAGGGAACTGTCTTCCCATCAGATGGACAGATAAAAAAACACTTGGATGAGTAGCAAAACATTTTTAAGAATAATAAGAAAAGCAATTGAGTTTGTTTTATTACCACTATATATCCTATTCTATCATGTATAAATTATCACATTCATTTTCCATACTATGCCTGAAGAACAGACCTGAACAGTCTCAAAACTTTGCAGTTTTCAGCTATTCAATTAAAGTGTAATAAAACCCAAAAATAAAAATGTTTAAATATTGCAGCTTACCGGTACCTGGATGTATCGGATGCAGTTGTTTTTTGTTTTTTTTTTGGCTCATTTCCCCCTTTTTTTACCTTGTAATCCTGTGAATAAAACACACCATGTCTCTTCATGTCTACAATTTTTTCTCTACTGTATCTATGGGGCAGCCATGGTTGTATCACTGTCTGTAAATTGATGGGACTAGCAGTTTACACAATAAGCCTGAAAAAGTAAAGACTAATGCAGTCAGCACATCTAAGGACTGGTAAGTTTCAGAGCTTCAGGATATATTTTTATTTTTTGGGGGGCGGGGGTTAAATAACTTTAATGATGAAATACTAAATGAATAATTGTTTGAATTATATAAAAATGTATCTTTGTATGTTGTAATTTGTAATTTGTAATGTATGTTGTCCTTATCACATTCGTGGTAATGATCTCTTTGGTTAATTTTGCAATAGAATGGTTATAAAAAAATTATTACGGTAAAGGAAAAGTTTTTTATAACTCTCTGGTTGTCCTGATCACCAGTCTCACTGAATTTTAACTCAGGTTTTAACCCTCCATTACACTATTTAAAAAAATTTGTTAAATGTAACTATAAATGTAAAAATGTACTGGGTTACATTAACAGTTTATTAGGATGATGAAATACAGCACCAATAAATCTGTAAATATCACCCATTTTGATGATAGGGCTGACTTTTAAGCCAGTGATATGCAGTTATAATTAAATATATGTGCAAATGTTTAAAACAGAAAATAAAGGCGCTTGGTCCATTAGATCAATGTTTCTCAACTCCAGTCCTCAAAGTGCC
Organism: Lithobates sylvaticus; assembly: GCA_028564925.1. Classification (NCBI taxonomy): domain Eukaryota; kingdom Metazoa; phylum Chordata; class Amphibia; order Anura; family Ranidae; genus Lithobates; species Lithobates sylvaticus. Next base: position 420,547,524 of record CM053030.1, read on the forward strand.
CCAATAGGTCATATTTTCAGGCTTTCCATTATTTTGCACAGGTGATTTGATCAGTTTCACTGCCTTAGTAATTACCACAGACGTTTCATCTGTGGGAAATCCTGAAAACATGACCCGTTGGGGCACCTTGAGGACTGGAGTTAAGAAACACTGCATTCGATGACAGTTTTAGGGCTATATTTCTATGTGTTGGTCCTTTGTTTTTGTGTTTCCATAATTAGTAACATGAATAATGTATTTTATTTATTTTACACCTGCCTGTGACCACATGTTAAGGTCACCAGATCCTTTTTTTGGGTATATGTTGGTAGGTTAATTCACTCTTTGAGCTCTGATATCTCTGAGAATTGACTGGCACCTGCATTTCAAATTTCACAGTAATTATGTGGGACTCCCTGTAGGGTTTGTCACTTATTTTAAACTGCTAATGTTGCAGCAGGTGGAATGAGGTATCATTGTATTGAGGGTTAGGTACAGGAGATCCATCATTAGCAGGATCATTTCTGACAAAAAAACAGGTAGATACTTCTGTCTCGGGTGTATACCTGAAGTATCTATTTTTTTGTAGACTGGTTTTAAACTACCTAAAAGCCCAAGCAATTGAAACTGAGCATATAATAACAAATGTAAAGGCAGAAGTTACTTTTAGTGAAAGCTACATGTCAAAATGATCAGTAGATCTGGAGTTACAGACAGTTGTAATTATATATCACGCTAGCTTTTTTATTATGCAAATATTTGAACCTACCGCCTTCTTGTTCCCAAGTTGTTCTATAGTTCACTTACTGTAATGATTTGTGTCACTGACCAATAGGGGAACATGGTGGAGGTGATGGTGGTGGTGGGGGATATGGAAGGCCAACTCTTGCTTGCAGCACAAGTGAAGCTTTGAATATATGTACAGCTTCTTTTATCAGTAGATCTATTGGTTCTTGGTTATGCTGTTTTTACCAAAAGTAACCTTTGCTTATATATTTTTTTTTTATCAAATGCTTATTTTGAATTGATCAGGTTGCCAAAAGGGGTACTTTAAAGTGAAACAGTCAGACTCCCTAATAATTTAAAACAAAAAGTCTTGCCTTGGAGCAGACACCATGTGTAGACGTAGGCCCACCTGGCATCCCACAAATTCAATGAGAGCTCCCCAGTAGCCAATAAAGGTGCTCTAACTGAGTAGCGGACTGTCATTTTCAGAGAGGTTTTTTTTTTCCAGGGGTGTTATTTGTCTTAATTGTCAGAGGAGTTGTGCCTCTAATAAGAGAGTGGGCTTGAGATCTTCCAGGGTCACAAAATAAGGGGTTTCAGGTTAAAGAATGCAATAGAAGACACCAATTCTAAGAAAGGACTTTCATTTTGCTTTAAAGCTCAATTTCAGGAAAATAAAAAAAAATCCACTACAAGGGTTAAAATGCTTGGTATGTCTAGGTGACGACTGAAGAGCCTCTCACTTACCTTGCACACCACTTTGGCTGGCGCCAGCACTTTCCTCTGCCTAAAGATCTGTTCTGTGGGTGCATCCAGGGTCAGGACAAAGGGTGGGCAGAAGGAGTGGCTGCCCTGGACACTGTGGTATCATGTGAGGTGGGGGGGACCACAAGGAGATTGGGGAGGAGAGGATTTGTGTTGGAAGGGGGACTAGGGGGGCTGCAGGGGGTAAATATTGTTCTAGGAGGGGAAATTAGGGGGAGGGGTGCTAAGAGTGGTGATTTAGGGGGATTTGTGTTGATAGGGGGATTGGGGGAAGAATATTTGTGCTAGGTGGGGGGATTTGAGGGGAATTTGTGCTGGGAGGGGGATTTGAAGTGGGGGGAGATGTGTACTGGGAGGGGACATTTTAGGAGTAGAGGAATTGTGCTAGGAGTGTTGGATTTTTTTTGGAGAGGGGCATTTGAGCTGAGGGTATTTGGCGGATGGGGGGTGGACGATTTCAGCCAGGGGGTGGATTTGTACTGGGAGGAGGGGAAATGTACGCTAAGGACACATAATGCTCATACATCTGGGGGGGGGGGCAGTTTGGCATGTTTGCCCTGCGCTGTAGATGACCTTGTCCAGTCACTGGGTGGAAACTCCACATCATCATGTGCACTACAGAAACATTGGCCCAATATTGTACACTGAGGAGGCTGGAGTGCGACCAGAGCTGGTTGCAGCTTACAGAGAAAAATGCGGGGGGCCATTTATAGTGTTGGAGGGAGCATGCTGCAGCCGGTGGTATGGTAAGTATTTACTCCTTAATCCGCTAACCCCAGACTAAACAATCATTTACCCTTGTAGTGTAGGGGACCCCACTGCAAGGATGGATTTTTTAATTTTCCTGGAATTAGGCTTTAAATAATCAGGTTGACAGATACTTTAAAGTGCAAATCTCACCTTAACTATAAATTGACCTCCAAGTATTTGTTTATTCACTATGATACAAAATAGCAATTCAATAGGAGCTAGTGACACAGCTATTTTAATGAGCCTAAAAGTTCCAGGTGGTTTGAACAGCTGACAATTGTTCCATCTTAAAAAATGCTTTGCCTAATGGTATGCAAATAAGAAGCATGCTATAAATGCACAATAATGGTAAATGCTGGGTACTGGTAAACTGTACAGGAGTACACGAATACACATATTGGCCTGCCTGTTTAGCATAAAAAAACAGACAAGCCTTAGCCACAACATATACACATGTCAATCTGTCAGGCTACAAAACTGAGAAAATTCAGATGACCGTAGAACAGCTGAGCCTTATTTTTTCTGCTGGTTAAAAAAAGAGGAAAAATGGAAAAAAAGATACAACTATATTTCAACAGAGGAAACAGAACCAAACCATAAAGCTTGTTTCCAATCAAATGGTAACATAAAATGCCATTCTTGTGTTACTTTTAGTGCTTATGTTCATATAATATCACTTATGTTCTCTCCATAAAAAAGAAAAAAATCTAACTAAATTAGCACCCTGGGGCATTTTAAAGATATAGATTTTTACACATGGTGTACTAATATATATTTGTTCCATTTTTATAAAAGGCTATCTGATTTCCCATAAAATGTAGAAAAGCAATAAAAAAGAAAGCATTGGACTAAACAATTCCAAAGTAAATGCTTGCTTAAAAATATATATGTATATATATATATTTTATATATATATATAATGTATAAAAAAGGCCTGTACATTAGTTTTGGTTGACTGGGTTAAATTAATAAAAGTACAGTGCATGCTCAGACCTGACCTGGGGTTTGGAAGTTTCTATACGAGTTTACACATAAAATTGGTTTTGCAACAGTTGTTCTTTTTTGGTTAAAATATTTCTAACAGCAGTATGCAGTCATAGTATTACAGGCAGCATTATTATATTTATTTGGTACCAAACAGCAATGCAAATCAGTGCTTTTTCCATTAGACTGGGAAGTCTGTATTTGATGTTGTTATGATTACATTGAGTCCAGAGACACTATAACACAAAAATAATGTAATAATGCTGACTGCACCTGTTTGTTACATTGTCCATGATAGTTGTCAACTTATGATGTGGTGGAGTTTGTATATGGCAAGATGTGCACTCAGTTCATTTCATAAAGCAATGAAAGTGTCTTTCCTCTCCCTTCCTAGACAATGGTAAATGATGTCTAAAATTAAAAACAGAGCAGCCAATAAACTTCTTATAGTCATTTTTACAAAAGAGGTTGAAATATAAAATGAAGAAGCTCATTGGTCGCTTTTGAATAAATAACTGACTACTAGCCAAGGATGGAGAAAGACAAGTATGGGTGTTTTGTTTAACAGCAGTAGAGGAGAGGAAGCTGTATATCTGTTGAAGCTTCAGGGGACAGTTAAAAACAATCACTTTTAACCTACTTCAAATAATGAGGAAGTTAAAAATTAAAAAGTTCTGGGACTTTAATGGGTTTCTTCATCAATATTTCATCTTGCTTCAAGGTAAAGCTACTCTTAAATAGCTACAGTGATTTTATTTTTTTACAATTTTATGAGATAGCCATATGCTATTTAGTTAGGTAGGAGTGAGTTTATGACAACAACAGCTTCAAGAGGCAACTTAGCTGGAAGCATGAAAAGTCAGATCAGAGGTCCAAAACATTAAATGGCAAAGAAGTGTGATGTGCCAGCCTTGAAACACAACATTCAGGAAAATTAGTTAATAATAATGTTTAGAGCGTTAATAAAACTGTATAAATTAAGTATTGCTTGCTTAAATGCATGCTTATATAAATCATATATTGCATCAAGTGTTTAGACCGGTGGATACTGAGCACCTAAAAAAGTTGTTGCAAACAAGATATCAAATTACGGGCAATGGGTATGGACCACTGAGTTTGATGGAGAAACCCTTTAAATTGGCACTTGACAGCCAATTGATTTAGGTACAGTTTGTAGAGATTAAAACACAACATAGTAGCTGTAGTGAGATTAACAAATATTTTTTTTTATAATACACTCGTTTCACAATCAACTGTCAAGAGATGCCGTCTGATTAGAAACTATGGCATTAGACCTTACTATATATTTATATATTTATAACAGTTCTTGGAACAGTTGTAATATAACGTGTGTATTATAAAACTGCTTTGTCAATTTTGAATGGCAAAAATAAATACACTGGAAATGTAACAGGTAGTTATGTAACAATTTTGTCAATGCATTACATTTAATGTCCAGGTGCAAGCACCTAAATCTGGTCTTTGAGCAAAAATGGCTGTCACCCTATGTTCATAAAAAAAGAAAAAAGAAAAAACAAGATTCAGGCCACTTTGAAGACTGATGAAAAAAGAAAGCAAATTTGAAATGTTACTATGTACATAAATGCTTCAGTTCTCAAAGTAACACAATGTACCAGAATACCGAGAAAGCGTCACACGTTTCCCAAAAATGCTAGCATAGTAATTGCATAAATCCCTTTTCTTATAAGAAAAAAAAAAACAAATTTTGAATGAATACTATAAAAAAGAAAGGCAAGGTCTTTCAATGACTGAAGAGACTTCCAGGATTGAAATAAAGTTGAGAAAATGTTCGTAAAAATGGAAGATCTGATTTAATACCAAACTCCCGAAGGCAGTTTTTGAACCCATTGTTTCAGAGAATTGGGTTTAGGTCTGTTCTGTGGTTGGCAAGAGGATTGAGAGAGGAACTCCCAACCACGTCACTGATGGAAGAGGAAGTTGTAATGGTGTTATGTTGAATGACTTGCTGCTGGGAGCAGGCTGAAACCGGACTCTCAGGCGGGCTGTTTTCAGGACCTGAGGATGACATTAGCACAATGTTTTATAACAGATCAGCTTAAAATATCTAATACAACAATGATGTATTCTCATTTCACACAGAGATGCTTACATTTTGTCAACTATTAAACATACTAGAATCGTCTTAACTTCCTATTTTTTCTACTGCAGAGGATAATGAAGACAGCATGCTTGACCTTTAGGTTTTTTCGATTTAATCTGGGGCATTACCAGGCTACTTGGGAAGTAAACTTCCTGGAGCATCTCTTGGGGTGGCCTTTGAGCTCATATGCATCTTGATATACCTGGAACATCTCTAATTAGAGATCCATTGAATCTGTTCAATGAATCTTATCTTGCTATAGACCATCATCAGCTGTCCTATTTTCAAGTTCCACTTACAGATACAGGTACAAGCTCAAAATGCCAAATAGAAGGACTGCATGGCCAGGTAAAGATTATAGACTCCCAAAAATGTAAGTGGTTGCCTACATGAAAGCACACACATAGCTTGTTCTCCTAAGTGAATTGTTTGCTTAGTTCAAGACCCATTTATTGTGTATTTGTTCTTAACAATCCATGGGGTTGATTTACTAAAAGCAAATATGCTGCTCACTTTGCAAGAGAATTTTCACTTTACTGGGGAATTTTGCCATAGCTAGATGAATGTGTTGAAAATTCATTTTGCAAAGAATACGCAATAATGTGCAAGGAAAATTAAAACACACTGTATTTTTGCTTGCACATGATTGGATATGCAGACTGTTGGTGCCATATAAATCCTGTATAATACTTTTAATAATAATGAAGTCAGCAGAGCTTAACCTCATTTACTACACCAAGAGAAAGTGCAAAGTGAACAGCCTATTTGCCTTTGGCAAAACAACCCCTCTGTATCTTTTAACTTTACAGGGTATTTTTACAAATGTTTACAATAGCAGAAATGATGACCTGAGCTGTTCTAGAGACACTGGAACAGAATTACCAGATTTAAAATTAGCAGCCTGAAGTCTTGTTCTACATGGACAGGAGACTTATATATTTACCCAGTAGTTTATTCATTCCTGCTCTCTCACAAAGTATTTTTAAGACACAAGTGGGCCCTCATAGCAATAGCAGGTTGTCAAACAGAATAACTTGAATTCGTTTTATTCTGGGTAAGTCTTTTAATACCTAAAGAATTCATTGTAAAAGAAGATTTTTTTTGCAAGGATTCTCCTTTCTTTTTGTGACCTTTGGTTCATTTTAATGGTGGGGCATTTTCCTAGGCAACCTAAGAAAATTCCCTTTTAATAAAGCCATCCTAATGGCTCAATAAGAGTGGCACAAATATAAACATTGATCTCTACTGGTCTTATGTTGCAAAATACAAGACCAAGTAACAGAAATGTGGGCTCTCTCTTTGCTGCTTTCTGCTACCTCCATTTATTCACTTAGCATTTCCTGTGATGAAGAAAGAGTGGTTCCCTTTTATTTTAATATGTCAATAGCAACATACTGCTTCAGAATTATTATTTTGGCAGCAAATGTGCTAATGCGCATGTGAAAACTGGAAGAAAGACAGCATTAAAAAGACTTAAAATTAAAATACATGTATAACTAAATACAAACTGTCTGACATAATAAGCCGTTAAAAGGTGCTATTAAAGTGTATCTAAAGAAACAAAATATTTAGTTTTGTAGTAGGAAAGTGTTATTAAACCTTTTTTTGTGCCCCTACTGAGGAGATTCACCCTCTCTAATTGTCCTGATGACCATTGTCCCCGAGAATGACAATAAGGGAAAAAAAATCACACGTTTTTACGATGTTAGAAGATTGTAACACATGCTGTGGTAAAAACTGTCTAAGAGATTATTTACTATTTATAGGCACCTTTCCCTCTATTAATAAATAATTAAAAATACATTTTTATATATATATATATATATATATATATATATATATATATATATATATGTATAATGTGTGTGTGATTTTGAGATAAATATCCAAAATATTTTAAATGCTTCTGTTAATGTCACCATTAATTTGCAACTACATTTTTTTCTTTATGTTTATCTGTCTTTGTGATCTGATTTACAGAGTATTCCTAAAATAAATTTTGCTATTGAGGTTAACAAAGACATCATGCTGGCAGGGTAAATTCATGGGGGATTATGTAAGAGACCTGTAAAAGCTGCATCAGCTTTTCTTTCTTTTTTTTTGCTCTTTATGCTAGGAGGTGTTACATGATGTATAATAACCTACACACTGCACTACACAAGCTACAATAACCCTCCTCACCTACTTATTATATCCAGTGTACACCTGCATTATGATTGAACACTGTCAGAGAAATTAGATGTGTTTTATTTCTATAATTATATATTGTATTTTCTTGTAATTTTATACAGTGCTGTATACAGTCTTTCTATTATATGATTCCTGACAGAAGCTGATAAAACATTGTAGCACACAATACAAAATCAATATCTATCTATCTATCTATCTATCTATCTATCTATCTATCTATCTATCTATCTATCTATCTATCTATCTATCTATCTAGCTATCTAGCTATCTAGCTATCTATCTATATCATCCGTCATCTATCCACCCATGCTAAAAGGAAGGCTATGTTGAAAAAATAACAGAAAAATTACAAAAGGCATTTAACACTTTATTTTTAAAGTGGCTTCAACTACACAGGCGTTTAGGTCTGTACAGCATGAATGAGCTCTTTGCATACAAAGTGCATTTGGGGCCTTGCATACACCCTTGCACGCTTGTCACATTGAGACATGTGGCCGTGTCCATACAGCCACTGCCTCCCCATTCAGTAACAATGGCTGCCTGTACACAGCTCTAGGTGGTTCCAGCCACATACAAACAGCTCATTTGCTCTTCCTCAGCACATGTGTGAATGACGCCATCAGTCAAAACTTTTTGTTTTCTTTTTGCATAATGTAGGGAATAATGTATGGAATGTATAAACCTCTTTACTCGTTTTCCTTTCAGGGGGATTGGGAGATTTATCTTCACTTTCTTTTCCATAGACAAAACAAGAGCAGTTGTCTTTAGCAATTGTCACTGCAAAACATGTCCCCATTGAAAGACTTCCCCTCTATTCCTGTCCTGAGGACAAGAAAAATAATTGGGATTTTTACTCACTTGTACTCCCAGAGACAATGGTTATCAGGACAAGTAGTGAGGGTGAATCTTCCAGCAGGGACACAGACAGCAATAAAGCATAATACACAACAACGTGACCTATCTCATCTAAGGACATAAATATTTTGGTTTGGACCCACAAGGGAAATAATGTTGCCTCCTGTTTTAAAAGGCAATACAACCTTGACAGGGTTGCCATCCCTATGGAGCACATGGAGGAGGTTATGTTAAACCTATGTTTAACATAACCTATGTTTTTGTTATGTTGTTTTACAGTCTGGTATGGTGGACCACCCATAATTCTTGTATGAAGGCTGTAATTCTTAAATGGAACAACTTTGAAATTAGCAGCATGTGTACCAAAATCCTCAGCATCCTATTGAGAATCAGGGGTGCATTTTTTTGAACAGCTGAAAACACCTTTAACTTGAATATTCTAAAAATAACAGAAAAGTGATGCAAATGTTGTTCTAAATCTGCTATATTAGTTCTATCACCGGAAATCTTCCTTTCTGTCTGCCATCACATTTTGCAGCTGATCGAGCTGTTAGTATTCTATACCCACTGCATTTCAGATTTGTTACTCCTGGGCTGCAATATTTGTACCTACATGGTTAAATATGCCTCATGATTTGCATGTAGTGAAATGTTATTTATTTGGAGAAAGGAAAGTGAGCCATTTACTCCACACACACAGAAGTTCTGGGTAGTTCTCTTTACTCCCAGCAGTTGCACAGAGCAACAGGTGCTGCTGGTGGTGGTGGAGGTGGGTGGGCATTAGGTAAATATGTTGTATTGTCCTAATTAGGCAAAACACAGGTTCACTTCAAATTTACATAAAATAGAAAGTTTGAACTAAAAATCACATCCTCCCAGGCATTCTCCTCTTTGAGTACAGCCTGTGGTATCTTACTGCAAAGCCAGGCCTTTTACAATAGATATTAAAACAAGAAGACCAATGATTTGAAAATGAATTGCTATATCTTTAAATGAAACTCAACTTACCATGAACTGGGCAGCTTTTGAGTAGAGGTACTCATCCTGCATAAAATGGAAAATTCATTTTAAATGCTTTAAGCAGCTCTCCTGCACTGTGATTTTGGCTTAAAATAATGCTTGCAAGAAGTCCAAAGATGACATCATACAACCCAGGTTTAGAAAGAAAATGTAATTTACTTTGTGCTATAAAGGTACTGTACTTTTGTATGTGCGAATGCTGAGAAACCACACTGTATAAAGAAATAATAATGCAAAACTGCAGCTTATTAAAAACCTGCTATGCCTTCATGTAAAACACTTTTTTTAGGCTGAATATTGGAGACCTTTGGAATAATGGAATGTTTAGTTCCTTGAGCTTTTAAGACCTGTGTATTATGCATGAAGAGCCAACAGTTAGCTGCAAGTAGGAACAGCCAGCCGACTTTGAAACATATTTTCAACTTTAGAATGTATTTCTACAAAAGAAACATCTCATAGGGGTTTAGTATAGGGCTTGCCAATGTTCATAAACATTGTTAAAACATTCATTAACAAGGTTGACTTGAAACTACAAACTTTTCTTCTGCTCCTGGACACTTGCATACATCACTGTATTGGAACAACTAAAAAGCCTTTCGCCCTGATAAGTAGAGCACATGATCTCATGATCTGTTTGTCAAGGACACACACAAAATTTGTCATAATTGTATCTCAAGAAGGTTTGAATAGCATTCTTGATGTATCTGCATTCATTGGACTAATCTTTGGTCAAATTTTCTAAATATGGATCTGTGTCCTGTAGAATAGTGGTGTGCATATTATGGGAATTTAGATAATTCCAAGATTTCCATCACTAATCAGAATTTTGTAAAGTATATCTAAATCCTAACTGCGTGACATTTAGTTTTGTATCATAAACAAATGCCATGTTCGTTTCATTTATTTTATCCTGTTTTGCAACTGCTGATCTCCTCAAGACCTTTTTGCAGCATCTTCTGTTTAGATGCCTTCACTCCAGCCTAACTTGCACATCATTGCTCTGAACTATCCTGATTTTGACAACAGTGAACTATGTCCCAACCATACGCATCAAGACAGCCACCTGTAGTCCCCATTAGAGGCACATGTGACAGAGTGGCAATGTAGGAGCACAATTTGGAAATAGTTGTCACTCCACCTAAACAAGCACCTTCATGACAGGATGGCCAGATATTAATTTGGCAAGAGCTGTATATTTAAAAAAGACTGATATAAACTTTTGAAATTACACAAACTTAGAGCATTTATTTTAGATTTTAATGATTATGTTAAGATCTGTGTTATTCCTTTATTTACACAGAAGTAAACTTAAGCACTGCTTTAGTGTTCAAGTCTGTTAAAGGCTTTTATGATATATGGATAATATAGGATTTACCTATTATACAAAGCCTTTCTTAAGCTGGACATAGACGGTTCAATGATGTATGGGCAGGCTGCATGTACCCAAGTTGATTGATTGATCTGTTATAGCTGCTAGCAATAATCACTGTGTTCTCCGGTGGAGACAGCTTCCACATGCCCCCACCAGGAGATCACAATAACTCCTCAGGAGGGATTCCCCTATCAACAATGACTGTGTTGATGGGGGAATCCAGTGATTTTCTTTCCTATAACCACAGAATATTGCTCCGTCTATGGCCTGCTTTACTAATGGGGTGCATTTATTGAAAGCCAGAAAAAGGAAGGTCTAAGTCACATGGCAACTAGATTCTTCTCCTGACTTTCAAACAGCAATTTCTATATTTGCTGTCAGACATGATGAGCCTTTAAGATCATTGGAACTGACTTTTCTCCTAGTTCAGAAGTCATCAGCTATACCATATGGATTGTTGGGGCCACACAGGAAATCGGTCCTTGCATGTGTAGAAGGCTATTAGGATTGTATTAACAGAAAGGATTGAAGCTATTATTATTATTTTTTTTTTTTAAGTTTGAGTCACATTATGCTACGTGGCATGTGTTTTACATAAAAATATGCCTAGTGGAGGTCTCCAAAGCATGTATGTAATCTATACTTCCATTAGAAGACTGTACCCTATTATATACACATGAGAACTAAAACATCTCTAAATGTACTGCAGAAATGAACAGCACTTTCCAAAAGCATAAACATTTTATACCTAGATAACACTAAAAGGGAAAGTACAACGCTTTTTTTAAATTTATTTTTTATTGTATTTATTTAGTTTATGTATGGATGTATTTTATTATATTTTAATAATTTGTATTTAATCTTTATTTTAAAAACACTTTATACAGTGTGTATTCATGGCCCAGTTTGCAAAGAATGGATTTCTCATGAATAACCCCAGCACTGCATACATGCTTGCATGGCAGCCTTGGTAGAACAGATTTAGCAAAAAAAAAAAAAAGGATCTTCTCAACTAATTAGACAGCACAGGTTTAGAAAGGAACCCATACAAACGGGTGTTTTAATCTGGAGACTGACACTTGCAGGCCACAAGTAGAAAAAAATAAAAAATCTATGGGATATTTCTTATTAACCTGATTAATAAATAACAAAATTTGTATGTATTAGCACTGAATTATAAATAGATAAAGAATATATATATATATATATATATATATATATATATATATATATATATATATATATATATATATATATATATTATATATATATATATATATATATATAGTGTATGTATAGCACTATACATTCCCTTTAAAGCACTCTTTGGAACTGTTAGTAACTGAGGAAATGTTTCAAAGAAGCGGACATAGAAAAACATATTTGTCCTCATGTGTATGATGGTAAATTCATACAAAACGTGATACAAGAAACAGAGGGAGCGCAATGTATGAGCAGTTAGACACCTGTTTATGATGTCATGCTTTGACATTCTTGCACAGGGAAGCAGGAAAGCAGATTAAAGAATTAGAAAATTAAGTTCTTAATAACTAACAAAAATTTGCTACTTCATATAATTGTTTTAAGACAAAAGTCTTTATTTGATAAGTCAAAATGTAATGCACAGACCGTGGCACCTACAATTTAGTTTTTTCAATTTAATAGCAATTTATTTTAGTAAGACCACTGGAAGCTTTAAGCACATTTTTCATTGCTCTGTGCACTGCATTATTAAATAAAGACCAAAGGTATTTCATTGCTCCTACAGATACAACAGACTTTTGTCAAATGCAATGCAAACAATATTATTTAATAGGAGCAAAGTTATAAATTATAATTTTGGTAAGCACTCATCTTAAGAAGCATATGTGTGGATAGACAAATAGAAAAAGGACCACTTATGGGTAAGGCAGAGCACAGACCTTTCTGCATGAAGCAACTTGTATGGCATCCACTAGGATTTGTAAGTTGGATAGTATTGGGGGGTAGTAGTACCATCAATTGCAGTCATAATTAATTTAGCTTTACTTATGGTGGGTATATAACAATTACAATGCAATCACTATATCTGAGCACTGGTAAACTACAATAGAAACATTTTTGTTTTATAATTTTAGATACACTTTAACCTTTTTGCACAGATTGGTCAGGTCAGGTGAAAGGGCAGCCATATAGTTAAAATGTATAGGGGGGGGGGGGGGGGGTTGCATACATTTTTGTCTCTGAGCACTTAAATCCCCTTCCTGTCCAGGCCAATTTTAAGCTTTCAGCGCTGTCACACTTTGAATGACAATTGTGCGGTCATACAACACTGTAGCCATATGAAATGTTGATAATTTTTTCAAATAGAGCTTTCTTTTGGTGGTATTTAATCACTACTGGGGTTTTATTTTTTGCTAAACAAACAAAAGAAGACAATACATTTGGAGAAAAAAAACGTTTTCTTAGTTTGTTATAAAATTTTGCAAACAGGTAATTTTTCTCCTTCATTGATGTGCACTAATTAGGCTGCACTGATGGTGACTGGTAGGCTGCACTGATGGACACCAATAGGCTGCACTGATAGGCATTGACAACACTGCACTGATGGGAACTGATAGGTGGCACTGATGGCCACTGATGCCACTGCATTAATAAGTGGCACTGATAGGTGGCACTTATAGGTGGCACTGATGGGCACGGATAGGCAGCACTGAAGGGCCCTGATAGCTGGCCCTGATAGGTGGCACTGATGATGAGGCACTGATGGGCACTGATTGGCAGAACTGATGGGCACTGATAGGTAGCACTGGTGGGCACTGTTAACAACTGAGGTACTGTAGGCAACTTGAAATATATTATAGTTAGCTGTGATTGGTTGGCTACAGCTTATGTTAGGACTAGGGTTAACACATTCAGTACATGTAGTTTTAGGCTATGGATTAATTTTAGGTATATGTAAAAAGGTTAGAGTGAAAGCTATCAAATGAATTACCATGTGGTTAGCATGGTTAGTATGGCTTCCAGTTTTTTTTTCAGTTTAAAATATATTAACCACTAGGTGTGTTTTGTAAAATGTCTGACCAAAACTCTAGATATCCCTACATAAATAAATGGTCTCTTGTATTAATACTAAAATGCATGTTTTACGTCTTTACTAAATTCTGTTTAAATGTGGATCCTGGTTACATCGTATAGACAAAATACAATAAATTATAATGAATGTCTATTCCCTAGTGGAATATCTATTCCAAAACATATATGAGCCTTTTTAATAAACCAACATGCAAAATGCACTAACTTATCCTAACTTATCAGTGTGGAATAATTTTCACTGACCTAATTCCAGTAAAGTTATATCTAACTGGTTGCTTACAATATTGTATACAAAAATAATTATTCCCTCTGATAATCAATCATATTCTAGTCGTGTTTTTACTGCAGGCCCCAAAGTGAAAGTATACTTGTGACAGGTTGCTAAATGCATTAATGTCTGTTTGTTAAAGTTGACCCTGCTTGGCCCTGGAACACTGGGGTTGATTTACTAAAGGAAAATAGTCTGTTCACTTTGCAAGGTCTCCATGATTAAGATGATAGTAAACCCCAAACCATAAATGTTTATTACCAATAGATGTGGTGGCTGCATTCATTTTTTTCCCCCTTCTGTTTTCACTTGGTGATCTTGCCAGTAACAGACCTCCTGTATCAGAGTGCCTCCCACTCTGGATGAATAAGGGGGCACATTTGGGTCGGATGAACGAGGGGGCACATTTGGACAGCAGCGTTGTCAGTCTGGGTGGAGGGTAGATTGAAGCCAAACTCCAATTAACACATTTTAAGCTGTTACAGCAAATTGTTTTGTTTCCTTTTGGGCTAAAGATTTTACTTAAATAAATAAAACTGATCATTGCGAGCACCTCTGCCAGTGGTAAATAGTTTGTCTCATCCCTGTAACTGATACACCTGCAAGAGAGTTAGTTCTTTTGAAAAACAATAGACTTACTGGCCAGGTTCCCAGATAAAAATAGAAGAAAGAATAGCTGGAAAATAAAATGAATCCAGCCATCATTTTTAAGAATTGATAAGCAATATAATAAATGTTTGCTTTTGGGTTTAATACTGCTTTAGGCCCTTTGTGGGGGTGAAATTCCTCTGAGTAAGAGGTGGACAGGCAAGACTATATGTTGTGAATCTTCTATTTATTATATTAAAGCTAGTTTTACATTGGTTATGGCATCAATGTGCGGTCCGCTCATTTCTACTTGACAAGCAGCACAGTTGAGTGGGGATACACTCTTGGGCATGCACCCGATGAAAGCTGGAGGTACAGGGAAAGAAGCAAGTTTGGAGCAGCATAGCTATAATTGATTCCACTTTTTAAGTGTTTTTTCCCATAGCTTACTTAAAGAATAAGGTGAAGCTCTGCTGACTTCCATCATCCAATCACATACAAGCAAAAGTTCTGCTTTGTTTTACATTTTCCTTGCACAAGTTAAACTTCACTACAGTCACTAAGCTGGGAAAAATCCTCTTGCAAAGAGCAACTTCTCTTGCAAAGTAAACAGCATATTTGCCTTTAGTAATCCTACCCCATTGTTCCTACTGATGACAGGAAATTTAGAAAAATGTTTTGGTGAAATGCAATCAGGGACAGTATTCTATTTGTTTCTCCAGCAAAAGAGCCCCTGAGCTGTAAAAGTAATCCTGAATAACAATATTAAATAGCTATTTAGAGAAAACATCTATATGATAAATATTACAGTAAAATCAAGTACTTACTTAAATATCCTTGTGACTCCTTCTGCATGGTAGTTATTGGACAATCTTTATGTGTAAGCAAAAGTTGTTTTAGTTGTGCTACCTCATTTTTCAACATGGAGACCTCATTCTGAAAAAAAAATGGAAACCACATTAAAATTCAGAATACTTTCAGACACCTGTACAGTGAAACAAGAGCTTCGGAGACTCAAGTGACTGCCATTAATATGCACAGGTACCAATTTTTACAGGACAGATTTACAATAATTTAACTGTTTAGCCTTGTTTTTAGACAATGCCCTGAAATACCTTGCCAATGCATATGAAGATTATCTTCAGAAACACTTTTATCTTCTCCATGTTGACCTACAAAATCAATCTGTTTTTGACCAGTATTAAATATTTCAAGACTGATTCCAAATACTCAGTTACAATTAACCACAGTTTTACATGCTACAACATGCTAATTAAGCCAATACAGACGATGTCTTAAATTATAACCCAAGACAGTTAAACAATAGAAGTACTTACAAATTTATATTCAACAGGAGTCTAGTTAATTATTGTTTTCATAACTTGCTAAATGGAACACATGTAATTTGCCAGATTGTGAGATAATATCAGGTTTTGAAGGTAAGCATATATTAAAACTGCTTTTTTCAACCTTGTCCTTGGAAGTGGCCCCAGTAATAAAAGATACACCATATGCTAGTTAGAGAATGCTTTCTGCTACTAATGTGCTGTAGGCTTGCCCCTGATTTTTCAGACCAGCACCCTAACCTGGTAAGCTCAAGTTTATAGATGCTATATAGAGTTGTTCTTGTCATTGACAATAAAAATGAGCCTTTGTCCATGGTACACAGAACCAGGACATTGTCAGAGACAGGCTCAGAATGTTGTGGAACATTACTCTTCTTTTAAACGTTGACAGATTCCTTGTAACCAGGTTTAAAAGTACAATATAGAAGGTTAATTTCATATTCTAGTCATGATTTAAAGAAGAACTCTAGTCTCAGAAATAATTTTCTTCAGTGTCTATAAGCAGAGCGTTTAGAGCAGGTCTTTACCAGTGCTGCTTGTATATAGCTTTATTAATTTGCCCTGGGCGCACTTTAGCTTGAACATCAGAGCTCTGACTTGCTGCTTTCTTCAACCTGTTTATCACTGTTGGTCAGTGAGACCTTTTATCAAAATGCTGAAACATGATTTTTTGAACACTTTAGAATAGTCTTTCGCAACCTTTTTTCTTACCCCAGAAGAACCCTTGAAATACTTTTCAGATCTTGTGGAACCCCTGCTAAAACGCTTACCAAACCTTGGTATCCATTGGGCAAAGTGTCCCTAATGCCCCGTACACAAGCTCGGACTTTCAGGCGGAATTGTCCGCCGGACCTAGTCCAGCGGACAAACTGCCAGACTTTCCAGCGGAGCTCCGCCCGACTTTCCGAGCTGTGGACTTGCCCACACACGCCCGGACTTCTCCGGCGGACAATCCGCGGGGAAAAGTCCGCGGGACTTTTGAAAATGTCAAAGAAGAAGAAGCGGAAGAAGAAGAAGAAGAGGAAGAAGAAGAAGAAGACGATGCAGAAAGCGGCAAGAACAGAAGAGACCCCGGAGACCCCGGAAGACCCCCAAAAGCGGATCGAGACCCCCAGACGACGGCGGCGACGACGAAGAAGAAAGCTGGCTCCTCCGCTCGGTAAAAGAGCTAGGTAAAAGAGCAGAAGAGAGCGGAGAAGTCCGGCGAGAAGACCCCCCAAGACGGAAGAAGACCCCCGGAGCAGTGCAATAAAATATTTTTACAAATTGTGTGTTTTATTTATTTACACTTTTACACCTTAGGTGAATGGGTAGGGGTACATCGTACCCCCTACTCATTCACATAGGGTGGGGGGCCGGGATCTGGGGGCCCCCTTATTAAAGGGGGCTCCCGGATTCCGATAAGCCCCCCGCCTGCAGACGCCGACAACCAACGGCCAGGGTTGTCGGGAAGAGGCCCTTGTCCTCATCAACATGGGACAAGGTGCTTTAGGGTGGGGGGACCGCACGGCCCCCTTTCCCCAGGGCACCCCCCATGTTGAGGGCACTCGGCCTGGTACGGCTCAGGAGGGGGGGCGCTCGCTCGTCCCCACCCTTTTCCTGGCCGGCCGGGCTGCGTGCTCCCTTTAAATCCATACCAGGTGACGGGGCTAGCGCGGCGGCATTCACTGCCTTCGCTAGCCCCGTCTACCTGAAGTCACGTTCTAAATGAACGGACTTTCCGATGATCGGCAAGTCCGTTCATTTCCAAAAGTCCCGCGGACTAGCATACAGACCGCGGGATTGTCCGCCAGACTGCCGAGTCCAGCGGACAATTTTAAAACAAAACTTAAAACTTAGTCCGCCTGACTTTTTTGGGAAAGTCCGCTCGTGTGTACGAGGCATTACATTGATGGGAATGTCTTCCCTAAAGAGAACTAAAAATACCATTGGAGTCATGCAGTCTCTGCCAAGTGCCTCTGGCCCCGGGACTATACAACACCATCAAACCGAAGGGCAGTTAGTCACATCTCAAGGAACCTGTAGCAACCTCTGGAGGAGCCATGGTTGAGAATGGCTGCTCTAGAAGATAACTGAGGTTATGTGCAGACACCACTTGGTTTGTACATTTAATCCTGCTGGTACAGTAAGGCAATGTACATATAACATGATAACATGCTCACTGTGCTGCTTTTTTAGCATTATCCAATCAGCAAGTTGTGTTTTTTTAAATTTTTTTTACTATACTACTGCAGCAGTGGTTGCAGATTTGGCTATGCTGTCTAGCATAGCCAGATCCACAAGATAGCACCTAAACAGAGCAAGATTTAAGTCAGCCCCTGCCTAAGGGGTAGGAGATATTAGACCTAGCTTACAGCGGGTACATCCTTTGAGGTGAGAGCATAGGTGAAACTGTGGTGGGAATCACAATGTCATTGCTTTAAATTGCACCAATACATAGAAGATTGCACTGGAAAAAATATGTGATCACTGGATGTATACATAGCTGTTTTTTCAAAAGACTTTTATTTTGACTTTACTTTAGAAGAGACTTTAATGCACAGTGGGGATACGTGTTTATATATATATATATATATGAATTGCATTTACATATGATTTCTATGTATTTATTTATATGTATGATTTGCAAATGTTTTACACTTCATAGTGGTTTTGCAATTTGCACTTTATATGAATAATGAGGATTGTAAATGTTAGTATATTAGGGTAAATATTTGTAATCACGCATGGTTTGGGGAGGCGCAATGGGCATTATTTCATTCTCCCACGATTGTCCTATGAGGATACAGGCCCCCCTGACCCTCTTTTTGGACAGTGATGATTGGCCCTGTGCTGATCACATGCACTCTCCCAAGAATTAACTCTTTAGCAATACACACAAAACTGAGCATGTGCATCTTGTCCCCTAGCTTCTGTACTATCAGGAGATGGTTTGAGGACTCTGAAAGAAGGGGAGGATCAGAAGAGACAGGATCAAATTGCTTTTTTACACAATGCTGAGGATTACCCATTAGGTTCCACAGAGAGTATAACAAGCATACTTTATTGCATATACCGACTGATTTTACTGTTGTGAGTTTAGTAACACTTTAATGCAGACTACAACTCCAATGGCAAATAAAAAAGTTCCCACATACTTCATATTTAACCCCTTTATGCCGGTGGGAGCCAAAGCATTAAAAGGGCCACAATGTCTGAGGCTGGTATGAGGGCATCTGATCATGCAACACTGTAATTGGCTGGACAGTGTTGATGTCATCGGGAGCTCATCCTACCAACTGTTCTATGAGTGTTGCTGGAGCTCAGAAAAAGTCAGTGAAGCATGCAGAGGTTGGACAAAAAAATGGAAACACTTAGCGACATATTTCAGGTTAAAAGTGGAAGTAATGTAACATTCTTTTGCTTCCGCTGTGTGATGAGGCACCTAGCAAACAGATAGGAAGCCTCACTTTCATCATGCGCGGCTAGTAACATGAAGTCATGTCAGAGCTTACTGAGTTTCAAAGAGGGCAAATTCAGCTGGTGACTCTGTGACTTAATCTGCCAATTTATTTGAGGTGTCGCATGGTACAGTATCAAAGGTTATGACGGCATATATAGTTCTCAGGAAAACGTTGTCCGATAAGCATAAGCGTGTTCGACATAGTCAACTGACCAAAAGTGACAAAGGCACATTGTTCAGGATTTTGACACAGAGTTTTGCATGAAGAGTGGTATTAGATTCCATTACCCAACATCCAAGACCATCCAAGGCCTATATATCTCAATTCCCAGAAGAATTCAGGCCGTCTTGGATGCCAAAGGTGGTCCAACACTATACTTGTTTCCATAATTCTGTCCAACCCCTGTATATGCAGCAGCTGGCCATTAAAATTCACATACCATGCCACTGCATATATGTGTATTGCTACCATAATGGGTTAATAAATATTTTTCAATACAAAATAATAAAAGAAACACACAACCATTTTAAATTATATAGACTCCAAACAATGATATTCACACATTAAAAAGAAAACTATGTTCTAAGTAGGATGTCTTTTTTTTTCATGCTGCTCCCACTTGAGTGAACGTGCATTCTTTTTGTCCATCAGTTTCATGTGGCTTGACATCTTGCAGGTGCATATGGCAATTGTTAATGTTCTTAACCTTTTTACTTTAGCACTTAAATATAAAAGAGTGGGAGATACTATCTTACCTTGGGGCACAGTGCTGATATATATCCTTCAATGGCATGTATTTTTAACCTCCACATAAACTGTGACATTATAACCTTTTAAATAAAGCTAAGCATCTCTAAACTTGCCCATGTGTGAATTGAAACCAAGTGTCCTGTAATAGGATGCACATGTGTGTATAGATATATCATCTCAGGACCATATCATTTTTTTGATTTTGAATGTGTACCATACACCTCTACCTGACAGGGGAGATTAAAGTGGATCTTATGGTTAGAAACCTAGCAGTCTGACCCTATTAAATGGGGCAGCGTTTCTCTGGAATTTATGCTGATTTTGAATACTATGGGGTTGATTTACTAGAGGCAAATAGGCTGTTCACTTGGAAGTTGCAATGCAAGTAGCATTTTGCAAGAGAATTTGCCCCAGAGCTTAGTGAATGTGGTAAAGTATCACTTTGCAAAGAATACCCAATCACATGCAAGGAACAAAAACAAAAATGCATTTTTGCTTGCACATGATTGGGTGATGTAAGTCCGCAGAGCTTCACCTCATTCACTAAGCTCTGGGGCAAATTCCCTGCAAAGTGCAACTTGCTTTTCAAAGTAAACAGCATTTTGGTTTTTATTAAATCAATATCTATCTATCTATCTATCTATCTATCTATCTATCTATCTATCTCTATCTATCTATCTATCTATCTATCTATCTATCATTACATGCGGTTATTCATACATATGTATATGCTTCTAATATACTGTACATATACACTGTCACTGATACACAGCACAAAAGCAAATCATACCATCCTACTCACTTTGTCTTGCCTTAAAGAGACCCTGTCACCAGATCATTAATTTTATCAAAAATCTTCTATAAAATGATATGTGCATGTATTATATGTATTTATTTATTTACCTTTAAAAGCCTCTATTGTGTAGACATCCAAAAGTGCTGAGACTGCAGCTGGGTGCCACCATCTTAGCTGTGATGTCGTCAGCCCCAGCAAACTCCAAGCTGTCACTCAAGTGACACTTTATAGTATTCCCCTTTGCTTTTCCCCTGGCAGCTACATAAAAGTAGGGAGGGTAGGGGATGGATGCAGATGCTGGGCCAGCATAGATTGTAATGAGACCCTTCCAGAAAAGAAGAGGGCTTTGATGTGCAAGGAGGAAGGGAGCGTGCTAGGAATTGACTCTCCTGGAGTAGTCAAATTTTCTAGCAACTTCACAGGCACATTGCAAGCGAATAAAAATCACTTTTGGAAATAACACATGCTGCAAAAAGCATATATGATATTTTCTGTACTTTTTGCCAGGAATTTATTTGAATTGCTGACAGGGTATCTTTAAAGAACCAGGGCACAATGTAAAAAAAGCCTGGTAAAGCTAACATTTTTGGTTGTCTGTAGCAACCAATCAGTTCTGACTTCACTGTCATTTTCACACTATGACCTTTAAAACAAATCAAAGAAGTTGCAATGGGCAGCAAGAAATATTACTTTGACCATACTTTGCATACTGTACAAAAGTCTTGTAGTGCCTCCCCAGCAGCCTGTAAATAATGTTTAAGCAAACTTTATTCATTGCCTGTTTGGTGGTCATTGTATCAAAACAATAAGCAAAACGATTATTATATATAAACTATCAAAAAGCAAAAACTTTAACATACATTTAATTATTATTAATATATTATTTGTCATATATACAAAATGATTATGTTTCATCTTTTAGCAAATAAAAAATAAATTGTCTAGCTAAATACCACAATAATTTAAAGTTTACCAAAACCTCAAAACAAAAATGTAATATATCGCAGCTTACCAGTCATTGGAGGTGGTGGCTGTATTATTATTTCTTTTTGCAGGCTATAGTTCCATTATTTTTACGTAGTGATCCTGCCAGTAATAATCTTTCAGTCCTAGGTTAACACTCACTGCACTGTGTCTGTTAAGACGCATTGTTGTCATCCTAAATTTCTCTCCTGGTTAGGATTAAAAACAACTACCCCTCATCTATATTACATTGCGGAAGTTGTTTTGTGGTTCATAAAAGATAGCTGGGAAAGCTGATAACATTGTTAGAAATCTCAGTTCAGTGCACAGGATGTCACAAGATCACAAGATCAGTGGCAGAACTTGCAGAAAATTTACTTATCCTAAAAAAGGAAATTAATGCAGCCATTACATGATGAGCTCCTGATGACACCAGCACACACTGGTAATCTGAAATATATATGACTTTTGTTCTTGGGGTTATTATGTATTTTAACTTGTATTAAAGTAAACAGTAACATGCAAAACTTTTTTTTTGGGGGGGGGGGGGGGATTATAACCAGTCTGTTTTGTCCATTGGGGAGATTTTCCTTCACTGCAGACCAACATGA
Source organism: Lithobates sylvaticus (assembly GCA_028564925.1). Classification (NCBI taxonomy): domain Eukaryota; kingdom Metazoa; phylum Chordata; class Amphibia; order Anura; family Ranidae; genus Lithobates; species Lithobates sylvaticus. Next base: position 420,570,127 of record CM053030.1, read on the forward strand.
AACAGATTTCATACATTTTAAACTGCACCTTTCAGTGTTGTAGAGTAGACTAAGACAATGCAAATTTACATTAGTTTTTTTATTTCTTGAAATTTAAATATCAGAAATTTAGCTTTCATTTAAATCTCAAACACGATTATGGAGATTTGCATAGAAGTTGCTTAAAGTCAGACCTCGGACCGGACACTGCCGATAATACATAAACATGGCCGTGGCCTGCTGGGATTTTTAGTAATAGCGTACCATTATTCCAGACATCGAAAGAATAGGTGGAAATAGGGTGATAGTGAGTGATCTGCTGGATGTCCAATCACTGTTTTCTTTGCTAAATGCTGAAAACAAAATCAGGGCTATATTTTGAACAAGATAGAGCTGCTTGCTCTGTAAAGGTTTCCTTGAGGCAAGTGCAAAGTCCTTTGGCATCCTTTGACACAAAGTGTTTACACAAGAAGGACCTCAGTCATCTGCTAGAGCAGATTATATCTGTGTTTTCATTATTAATGTAATGTGTCTTGCTGGTGTATGATGGACATGTAGAGAAAATGCTCAGCTATAACCAGGGGCTTTGTGAAGCTGTACAGTACACACCTGAAGCTGCATGTTTGTCTGGGTTAGTTCCTCTGCTTTCTTTTCCAGTGACATCACCCAGACCTTCCTTTTCTGTCTGCACCGCGTGGCAGCTGCTCGATTCCTTTCCAGAAACTTTCGCCGCCTCTCGTCTGGATCCTCGTCCACCACCCGCCTGCGTCGGCCTCCCGTGGGCTGAGGGGACTGTATTGTCTGAGAGGGCTGCATTTGCTGTGCTGCTGGTGAGAGCTGGACCAAGAAGAAAAGCTAATTGACTCTCTAGACCACTAAAAACACACATGTTAAATGTGGTGGTAGCAATGTCGGCCAAAAGAAAAACTAAAATTTCATTTAAATAACCACTCTGCATTTCTTAAGCATTCACACTGAAAGATGTCTGTCTAAAACTTAAATAAATATATACAGATTTTTTTCTTTTTTTTAATAAAAGCAGAAGGGACTGTGGTAATGATAATAGTGTTATCTCCTGCTGGAAAACTTTGCCGTCAACACGGTCCGATCACACCAAATCCGAGGGTGTGTACGCTTGTCCGACCGGACAAAGTGCTACGCATGCTCAGATCACATTACAAGACCAAAGCTATTGGCTACTAGCCTCTACGTAGTCCCGTCGTAGGCAACAAACGTCACCACGTTCAGAATGATCGGATTTTCCGACAACTTTGTCCGATCGTGTGTACGCAAAACCAACATCAGTCAAAGTATGACGGACATGGTCCGACGGACCTGGTCCACGGATTGTCCGCGCGTGTGTATGGGGCTTAAGAGTGTTAGGTCATACTCTTTGAAAGTGCACCTGTCATTTTTGCTAGCCATGCTAGTATTTAATTGGGTAGGGGAGATAGATAGTTCCTTGTTGTTTCTGTCCTATCATGATGATTTTTGTATATTTTTTGAAAAGTGATGAGCAATCACTGCCTTCAATATTGTCAAGCCATCCCTTTCATATAATGAAGCCCTACTTCTGTTGTTACCACGGCAGTGGTAAGGAAACTATGATGTGGAGGAGTATGGTGCCACTTGAATTGGTCCTACACATTATAATCTGATTGTAAAATCTCTGTGTAATCTCCTTTAAATTTACCTAAAGTATGTAATGTGAAGGCCAACCTAATCAATGTATTCAAACCAAATCCAGTTATGAAGGCCCTCACTCTATATTCCAGGTACCTAATCAGTGGCCCATGGGCCACATGTGGTCCTACAGTATTTGATGTGTAGCCCTCAAACCCACACTCCTGTTTCTCCTGTTTACTAAACCTGGAGAGTGCAAAATCTGGTGCAGCTCTGCATTGAACCCATCAGCTTACAGTTGTTTTTCTTTTTTTTTGTCAAAGCTTAATTGAACAAGATGAAGTTAGAAGCTGATTGGCTACCATGCACAGCTGCACCAGACTTTGCACTCTTCAGTTTTAGTAAATCAACCCCACAATTTGACTATTTTTAAAAAGATGTTCATTGTCTGTTAGAGTCTTCTGTAGTGACATATATACTGAATATTATATTTGGTCACTTGGTTATGTCAAAGGCCACAGCTGAGGCCCCCCTATATCTCATAAGCTGACCAGAGCTGTTCTACAAAGTTGTTGGTAGATCTTAAGGAGAGTATTCAATCAGAATATTTAGTATATGGTCAACTTTACACTGATGAGTCTCAAACACTTATATCCACCACAACCTCAGCTTCTTACCCTGTCGTGGCAACATACAAAGAGCTTGGAGGCATAACAAGTTCTTCTTATTAGTAAATTTTAGGTGTGTTTTAATAAATCTCTGTTATTAATCCAATTCAACCTTGTACCATAAATAGTGATACTCTAGAATAAAAATTGCTTATTAAATGTATGAGTAAATATGCAGAAATTAATTTACTATGTAATTGCCAATTTACTTTTATATGCTTACCTAAAGCATTTTTTTTCTCCAAAGCAAAGTGCACACAGTGAAAATGTGGAATACCCTTTTACTGGCCTGGTAACAATTCTAAATTGTGGATATTCTTTCACTTTCTGTCCCAATGACAATAGTCAGCAGAAAAATAAATAAAGAAAAAGATGAATCTCCCTATATTTATCTTCTCTTGGGTAAGCATGTTCACAATGTTAGACTGATAGCACTAACAGCACAGAGTCCTGATTGCTTCAGAGCACTGTCCAGAAATTATCGGACTTACACATTACTTTTTTTAATAAATACATAGCTTGAGTATATCTTTTTGTCTATATAAGTTGTAACGTAAGCTTTAAAGATAAAACTTTTTTTTTATTGATTCAGGAAAGTGAAACACAATGATCCTCTTTGTGGTTTACATGATTTCAATCACCACTTTGTATTGCTAATGGAAGAAGGATTGACATTTTTGATCCAGCCTGCACCAGAACAATGACAAATGGGGTCTGATTGGCTACTGTTTTTTCTAGATCTGTCACACACCGTATTGACATATAAAAAACTGCCAATTATGGGTTGAGGAGTTGCTCATAACAACTGGATGCCAACTGTAATTTTTCAGTAGGGCTTAGAAGACTAAAGCTGTCGATATATGGCCCCATCTTAAGGGGTCATTAGACTAATTTTTATGTAATTGCAATGAATATTTCTCATGAATTGCCATTTTCTCAGCACCTGGAATGGCTCTGCACTCTGATCTTCTCAACAAACACATAAAAAATCTCTCAATTATAGACACTCAGAATCTAGCCATATTTAATGTACAGTATATCTGAAGCCAATACTTTCTTTTTTTTAGTTTTGGATAGCATAGGGAACATTTATAAACATTGCCTTTTTTTCTGATGTCTATGTACCTTCGGGAAGTTTCCCTTAATTTCTTTTCCTGGATACACAAAAGGAAGTGAGAGAAAATTTCTCAAAAGAATGGGGAACTATCATCTTAGACAGCTGTCGCTGGAACAGGTATCCCATTTCGAAATTTTCCCCTCATCTCATGTTCTGGTGTCAGTTGCAAACTTTTGAATCTCCCATTATTTTTTTACTTGATTTTGAAGTCCAGTAAGTAAATCAGTTTTATTAAATATTAATTTAATATTAATATTTGGTTACAGTCAGTGTATTTCAGGTTCCTTTCAGCAGGGGGAAAAAGAACTCCAGGAAGCAATTCTGGATGTTTAACTTAAGCAACATGGAATTAACTTGGTGGAGTATGAATGATTTGTATTAAAGGATCTATTACTAACAATAGTTTAAGCAGCAGTCTAACAGGTGAGTTGTACACTTTCCTCACCACACATCAGTCTACATGAGACATCCATCACCCACAGTTGGTACTCCTTGCAGATATATCTGATAAATAAATTGATCCACACAACCAGCAATCTAGAGCTTCACACCTCCTCTTGTTTAGCAAAACAAACCTGACAGGGCTTCCAACACTTCAACACTTTGTCCAAAACAAAAAAAAAAAGGTTTGGCTTTAGATATACTTGAAGGAGTGAAAAACTTTGTAATAAAAGACAGACATAAATAATCTAGCGTGCATGTGGTACCTGATAAAGTGGATAGAGAGGTTATAAATGATCACATATGTGTTACTTTAGTAACCAGATGTTGTTAAAGGGTTAGTTGTATGTAAATTTACTATGCAATAAAGGGACCTGGGTATTTTATAAATCATTTTCAGTAGAGAAAAAATGAGCTTACTTTAAACAGTATTCTTGTAGGTCAAGGATGGCTTCCTTGATGCCTGGCTAGAATACTTCCACTGAGAAAAATCCAGTTCATCCTGTGCAGAATCTATGATATTGTGTGTGAAACCAGCATTTAAGGAAATAATGCTCTCCTTTTGACATGCAATCATGCATGTGCAGTGCACTCTTCCTCCCCTGCCCCAACGGCCACCGATTTCTCTACTGTGACAGGGTAGGAACAGCGGGCTGCCCATATGCAGTTGTATGTCAGAGGGAGAGCACTCCTTAGATGCTGGAGAATTCCTTAGGTGCTGGTGTTAAATTGTTCTTATGTCCTAGATTCTGTGCATGATGTGATTGATCTCTTTCAATTGATGTTTTCTGGCCAGGTTTAAGGGACACCATTCTTGGCCTACAGAAATATCTTCAAAAGTAAGCAATTTTTTTTCTCCAATAAATAATGTTTTATAAAATACTGAGGCATCCTTTATGCATAGTAAATGTTTATAAAAATGTGAACTTATCATTGTAGCAAGACAATTGGGCTTACTTACTAAAGGAGTTAAGTGTTAATATTTACTGCAAATATCTAATCATTTGCAGATGAAATAAGTAAACAGGAATTTGCTTTTCCCATTAATGGGCAATTGAAGTAAATTGGTCAATTTATTGTGTTAAGATTCTTGACTCCTTTAGTAAATCAGCATCTATAACTTTACTTTGCCATTAATAAATGAAATAAGCTATCCACATTAGGGTTAACTTGACAAATGGCCAAAGTTATGTAAAAACTGTCAAAAGTTTGTAACTGGATATTCATAGTATCTTGTCTCATGCTGCATTATTAGAAATTATATTTGTGTCTAAATATTTAAATTCAATATTTTGCTGGTATTGTGCAGTTCTATTTGAAGACGCATTTCTCTGTGTTATACAGGTCTGAGCACATGGAAAACTTTCAAAAGCATGGCTACTGTCACCTCAATTATTCTTGACAGGGAGCCTCTGGTAAGGGAAATTTTAAATGGAGCTTTTTGATTGACTAAGCTTACAGAGATCAAAATCTAAAAACAGCCTAAGGGCCTATGTCGACAGACTTTGGGGTTGTGTTGATGGGCAAATGCAACTTGCTTCTGACATCAGTTTGAGATGCTCTATATTTGAATGTCCCTAGATTAGCAAGCCACACTATAAAAAACAACATTCACAAAACACCTAATTCTCTGTGAATTTTTTGTTTTAATGAAACCTGGGCTTAGTTTTATACTCAACAGCTCTGCAGGTGTTCAAACAGAGAGATATTGAGCACTTGCTTACAGGATGTACATGCCAAAGGTAATTGACAGCCACATTTCGCTTATTGGTATCTGGGTGGGTATTTCTGGCCTATAAGATATTTGGTATTTTTGATCAAGCTAATGTTAAAGTGTCTAAAGCTAAAACTTTTTATTAGTTTCTAAGAGTAATGCCGCGTACACACGAGCGGAATTTCCATGCAAAAAATCTTTGATGGTTTTTCCGACGGAATTCCACTCAAGCTTGGCTTGCATACACACGGTCAATGCTTCCAAGCATGCATCAAATTGTTTCCGATCATGTGTAGGAATTTTGCGTGTCGGAATTGCTACCAAAAAATTGAGAACACGCTTTCAATCATTTGCTGGCTGGAATTCGGCCAGCAAAAGTCTGATGGAGCATATACACGGTCGCATTTTCGGACCATAAGCTCTCATCGGTCTTTTGCTGGCCGAATTTCCGATCATGTGTACGCTGCATTAGGAGTAAGAGTAAGGAGAGGGTAAAACCTCACCTGTGTCCCATTTGGGAAATGTCCCTTACTTTTTGTCCTAGAGACACAACATGAAGTGAGAACACATTTCTCCAAAGTGAGGTAAATAATCTCTTAAACAAGTGCCCAAACTGAAATATCTCCTCTATTTCTATTCCATGGCAACTCAATATTTTGGATTCTCTCTCACAGTGTCAATAGATGGCAGGGCAAATAGTGAATTTCACACTTGACAGACATACTAACCACTCATTACAGTATCCAAAACAAAATATTTGGGCTATTTTGTTTGATATAATAAAATCCCAAATAATTGAGCAAATAGTTTTAGGCCTTAATGCTCTTGCCTAGCATGTGGCAGAATCAAAGCACAATATTTAGGATTTTGGAATTACTTAACCATCTTTTGGGTAATTCTTGGAGCAGAACAAAAGGGGAGGGGGGGGGGGAAGTGCCTGTTGAGAGGAGTTAGAAAATCTGTAGCACACACCCCTCTTCTGTAGGTACCCATAGATATGCTGGATCAAGCATGATTATCCAAGCACAAGGCACCAACAGATTTCCACATACATTTTATCTTAACCAATCTTGAGGGAAAATAATGACCATTTTTGGGGTATCATTGGTGTACATAACACCATCAGAAATCAATTTTTTTTGCTTGTATGATTGCTCTATTGCTTCTCCCTGTTGAAATTTTGAGGACATTCTCTCTAAAGCTGGCCATGTAATGATATATTTTTTTTTTTTTGGATTATTGTATTTTGACAACTGCACACACCAGTGGTTGGCTCTATCTATTAAGTGAGAAAATATTTTCAACAGAAGTAGATCAAGCAGTCTACTTCTGTTGAGTGGGTACAGCTACACACTGATTGCATTTTGGCTAGTCCTTGCTGAGCCAACTAAAATCGTATCAGTATATGGCCAGCTTAGGGATCATCCTCGACTAAAGAGATGCAGACACTGCAGCATTTATCATAACAACAGTGAGATTGCACCAGGTGGTTATCATGTAGGCAGACATTGCCATTCAAAAATCAGTTTGAGACAGTAGGGGTAACAGTTTCTTCAGAACCAGCTGTGTGAATATGCAAAAACTTTTGCTAAAATCCTTGCAAAGTGTATAGTTCACTTAGAGGGGATTTTATTTTACTCCACAAAACTTGAGCTTCACTTTAAGAAATGGAGTTCTGCCAGTGGGAAGAAGTCTGTTTCCTGAGATCAATGCTGATTGGCTGATCTAAGTGCAGTGCACAGTAACCCTCAGCCAGTGGCTCTAGCCCTCCTCAAAATGTGTGATTTTATACTTTGCTGCCAGAAGTGGACACCTCTTTTTAAGAGGATTACTTTTACATCTTTGAAAAGAAAAAGTTAAAGCTGGCACTACCGCATGTACAAAAACAGTGGAGTTAAAACATATAAATGCAAATTAAAACACTAGTACTACAATTATATAAATAAAAAGCACTAATGCCTATCATCACCTCTAAACTGCTTTTTCTCTCCACTTAAATACATGTCTGTTGGACAGTCTGTTTAGCTGAAATCCGCACCTGTAACTGCTGTTCAGATTTTTATCTTTATTCGTAATGAGCTCTGCAAATGAATAGGCTCAAACAGCAAATTTGAACATTTCAGCGAGGCTGTCACATAAAAGACAGTCTGTTAATTTGTACATAGAGTGCAGCAGAAATTTCTTGAGACTTTAGAAGTCTGTAATTTATGTGTCTGCAGCCTTGTTTGTAACACATCTGCTGTCTGACTAGAACTTTAGCCAAAAAAAAGTTTTCCTACTTAATGTATTTACTACACAGATGAACATTTATGAGGCTGATTTAAACACCTTTTTTTTTTTTTACACTTATAGAAGACCATAGTCCCAGACAAGTGCACCCTAGACACGAGGAGCTACATCTAAAAGCACTCTTCTGTTTAGCTGCAATGGTTACTTAAGGGAAAATAAGGTAATTGGGATTGTAATTGCTGTCTCTTGACGTCAAAAATTGGAATTAGTAATCAAATCTGTTTTTGGCTGAAAACTATTGTTTTCCTTTTGAAAGATGGTATATACGTTTTTGAACACTGTACCAGATTCACATTTCACTTTCTGTTTTATCAACCACAGTGATCAGCCAACAGTCATATTCTCCAGAAGATTGGAATGGCAAAGAAGATCTAAACACCTCTAAATTAAACTGGCCATAAACTAGATTTAGTAGACTAGTAGAATTAAGAACAAATGTTCATACAAACATGTGTATGGAAATTCTGATCAGAGCACTTGATTTGTTGATGAATGTCATGTGAAAGTAATTCCACATTTTATTTGCTTTTAAAACTTGATTTGGAATAAATGGACTTTCCCAAAATGAAAACAGTGTAAGAAAAAATGTCCATCTTGCTCTTTCTACATTTCTTGTCACTGCAAAATCATTTGACCCAACTAACCATAAAAAAATTGATGAAATGTTCAAAAAAATTTAAAATTTCACGTCACGTGGTGTCAGAGGGGGAGCTGTTGCGGCTTTTTATTTATTTTTTTTTGGCTCGTCAGCGCCGTGAGATAGATTTACATCGCAAGACATTTTTATTTTTTTATCTTTTAATAAAGGACTTGTCCCAAAGTGTCGCCTGTCTTTTTTACTATTTTTGACACTTTTTTTTGTGAAATGGTAGGGGTACAATGTACCCGTTACCAATTCACATAGGGGGAAGGCCGGGATCTGGGGGTCCCCTTGTTAAAGGGGGCTTCCAAATTCCAATAAGCCCCCTGCCCGCAGACCCCCACAACCACCGGGCAAGGGTTGTGGGAATGAGGCCCTTGTCCCCATCAACATAGGGACAAGGTGCTTTGGGAACCCCAAAGCATCCTCCCCATGTTGAGGGCATGTGGCCTGGTGCAGTTCAGGAGGGGGGGCGCTCTCTCGTCCCCCCTCTTTTACTGCAGCCTGCCAGGTTCCGTGCTCGGATAAGGGTCTGGTATGGATTTTGGGGGGACCTCTATGTCATTTTTTTAATTTTGGCGCAGAGCTCCCCTTAAAATCCATACCAGACCTAAAGGGTCTGGTATGAATTTTGGGGGGGACCCCTACGACATTTTTTTTATTTGGCGCAGAGCTCCTCTTAATTTCTATACGAGACCTAAAGGGCCTGGTATGAATTTTGGGGGGACCCCCACGCAATTTTTTTAAAAAAAAATTGGTTTGGGTTCCCCTTAATATTCATACCAGACCCAAAGGGCCTGGTAATGGACTGGGGAGGGGGGAAACCATGCCGTTTTTTTCAATGCGTTTAATATATGTTGCCTAGACCTGACAATTCATTACAGCTGTGATCATTTTTAAATGAATTTTTTCCTTTAGAAATGTAATTTTGCTGTGGTACTGTTCTAAACACGGGAAAACTGCGCCACTTTACAGGCATACTATAGACACCCTCCAGGCACGATATTTAAAGGAATATTAAATTTTTATTGTTTCACTCTAAGCATTATTAAAATCACTGCTCCCCAAAAAAACTGCAGTTTTTAAAACTATTTTTGCATTGATACATGTCCCCTGGGGCAGGACCTAGGTCCCCAAACACTTTTTATGACAATATCTTGCATATAAGCCTTTAAAATTAGCACTTTTGATTTTTCATGTTCGTGTCCCATAGACTAACGGTGTTCGCGTGTTCGTCCAAATTTTTTGTCTGTTTACATGTTCTGGTGTGAACCGAACTGGGGGGTGTTCAGCTCATCCTTACTTTAAATTAGTAATCCACCAGAAATTTACTTTGCAGACAAGACAGTTTATCTGGCATTTACTTTTATTTCTATCTGAGCGAACTTATTTTTTAATTACTAATAGGACACAGTGAAGTTGATTTAATAAATGAGTAGGGGTTGCTTACTTTAATTTCCCTTGCACATGATTAGGTATTTAACCGCTTCCCGACCGCCTCCTGCACATATACGTCAGCAGAATGGCACGTGCGCGACCCCGTCGGGAGTTCCGTGACCCCGGCCACGGGACCAGCGGACCCGATCGCCGCTTGTGTCCCGCGATCGGGTCACAGAGCTAAAGAGCGGGGAGAGGTCTGTGTAAACAAACCTCTCCCCGCGCTTCCTACTCTGCCTGTCATTGATCGGCTGTTCCCTGTCAAAAAATGTTTTTTTATATATTTTTTGGGGATATTTATTATAGCAAAAAGCAAAAAATATTGCATTTTTTTCAAAATTGTCGCTCTATTTTTGTTTATAGCGCAAAAAATAAAAAACCGCAGGGGCAATCAAATACCACCAAAAGAAAGCTCTATTTGTGGGAAAAAAGGACGCCAATTTTGTTTGGGAGCCACGTCGCACGACCGTGCAATTGTCAGTTAAAGCAAAGCAGTGCCAAATCGCAAAAAGGGGCCTGGTCCTTTGGCTGCCAATTGGTCCGGGGCTGAAGTGGTTAAAGTGAACACATATTCATCTTATTTACTAAGCTAAGTGAGCATTTGAATGTCTCTACTCCTTTAGTAAATCAAGCTTATTTGGAGTTTATTGTGCTAGTATACATTTTAATAGGCAGGGGGAAAAACATTTTATTGATTCCCCCATTCATTGCATTAATGCTGTAAAAACAAAGAGCTCAATTTAAAATATATTTACCTTACCCCTGGTGTCTGCCCACTGTGTCTAGGTGATGTTATAATGCTTTCAGTGAGACTACGGGAATGGCAAGGGTTCCAATATCTCACCAAAAGGACTGTGACATCACCTTCTCCAGTGCTGCATCTCAGATAGCAATATCCCGGATAGAAGTAAAAACCAGATTGATATTTTCTTGCTCCATTCAATTTTTTTAAAATATAGAAATAAGTGGGGAATTAATTAGCAACATTTTACACCATAACTATAGGACTGTAATCGTGCACTGGGATAAAAACTGTTGTGGGAGGATGTCACCATCTCTTAGTCACTTAGAGATATAAGCGTATGTGATTCATCCCACTGGTGCTCAACCAAAACTGTACATTCAAAGTGCAGTTGGTTTTTAATATCTAATATAGTTAAAAAGCTCAATAGTAAAAAAGAAGAACAAATATAATACAGGGGGCCAACTATTGTGGGGCGTAGAGTGGCTGTAAGGTGCACAAATAACTTGGAAAGATCTGTCACTAATCATGTTTAGCTTTCATTTTTTAGTTTCCACGGCTGCAAATAGACATGTCCTTGAAGCACACACCTGTGTAACACTGGAGCTTTATCCATGCTAATCTAAAGTAAAAGAGCTTTTGGAAGAAATTTGAAAGTTGAAAATGATTATTTTTTTAGGCAAACTTTTTTTATTTTTTAGGCAAAGTTTTAATATGCAACATGCTGTGTTTAGTAGGAGTTATTCTATTCTTTCTTTGTTTTCAGAGACGACTAACATAGGGCTCCCCATATAAAAATAAGCCATCTTATTTACATATTTAAAACAAATATAGACATACAGTCAGTGTTTTACCAAAATGTTTAAATACAAAGTATAAGATAAGCACCTTTTATTGCATATTGAGGAAAATTTAATTGACGTTTTAATGATTTGCTCTATACCACATACTTAACACTGATGCAAAGTATTTTGCACAGATGTGTTGTTTGCCTAGCTATTCATACCTGGAAGAACCACCTTTTGCTCATTTGTCTATGCTATATTGAGTAGAAGCTAGAAGCTGATTGACTACCATACGCACAGACTACCATACGCAGCTGCTTCAGATTTTGCACTCTCCAATTTTAGTAAATCAACCCCGATATTTTAACTTTCAAATACTTATCATTGCATGATGGCATTAAACAAAAATGATTGCTAGGTGTAGCTGTTGCTGAGGGAAAGCCAAAGCCCCCTTATCTCAGACTCCAACTGCCCAAAGTAGCGATGAAAGTATTGCCATAATACAACATCTGCAGTACAAGGGAGCTGCTCGCTCTTAAAAAAAACTGTATATTAAAACAGCCATGTTATTACCTTTAAAGTAGTATTAAACCCCAAATCAACAATATATTATATTGCATCTTACCAATCATTAGAGATGTGCTGGCTGCATCAGTTTTCTTTTCTTTGGCTTTTTCCCCTCTATTTTCACCTGGTGATCTGGCCAGTTACACACCTCCTGTATTAGTGAGACAAAACTCTGGAGGAATGAACATACGAGGCACAGCAGACAGCAGCACTGGCAGTCTTAGGGGGGTAGTGTTAAATGTATTAGCAGAGCTTGATAACCTAACAAATTGAAGCCAAACTTCAGCTCACACTTTATAAGCAGTTTTTTTCTTTAGGGAAGGTTTTGCATGAATAGATAAAAACTGATCATTTTAATTATCTCTGTCAGTGGTTTGTCTCTCCCATGTAAACTGATACATTCTGCTGGAGAGCTGGAGAGCTTGTGCTTTTGAAAAATAGAACAGAATTGCTGGCTGGATCATCAGATGAAAAAAGAAGAAAGCCTAAGAAAGGAAACTAATACAGCCATCACATCTAAGAATTGGTAAGCTGCAACATAATAAATGTTTGCTTTTGGGTTTATTATGGCTTTAAGCCATGCCAACCCCAAAATGTTTTACATAACAACTCAGTACGAGTATTCCATAGATTCATTTTGTTTTTAACAGTGTATCAACTTTTTGGTTAATGTTTATTATTATTTTTTCTATTTTCAAAAAATGTCAAGAGGTCCAAAAACTTGTACATGACTCACTAATTTTCACAGTCGCCACCCACAAAAAAAAAAAAAAAAAAAATATATATATATATACAATATATACTATATTACCAAAAGTATTTGGGATCCCTGCCTTTACGCACACATTAACTTTAATGGCATCCCAGTCTTAGTCCATAGGGTTCAATATTGAGTTGGCTCACCCTTTGCAGCTATAACTGCTTTCTGGGAAGGCTGTCCACAAGGTTTAGGAGTGTGTCTAGGAGTGTGTCTATGGGAATGTTTGACAATTCTTCCAGAAGTGCATGTGTGAGGTCAGGCACTGATGTGGACGAGAAGGCCTGGCTCGCAGTCTCCGCTCTACACAAAGGTGTTCTATTGGGTTGAGGTCAGCACTCTGTGCAGGCCAGTCAAGTTCCTCCTCCCCAAACTCGCTCATTCATGTCTTTATGGACCTTGCTTTGTGCACTGAGCCAAATCATTTGGTGGAGGGGGATTATGGTGTGGTGTTGTTTTTCAGGGGTTGGGCTTGGCCCCTTAGTTCCAGTGAAGGTAACTCTTAAGGCGTCAGCATGCCAAGACATTTTGGACAATTTCATGTTCTCAACTTTGTGGGAATAGTTTGGGGATGGCCCCTTCCTGTTCCAACATGACTGAGTGCACAAACAAGGTCCGTAGAGACATGGATGAGCGAGTTTGGGGTCGAGGAACTTGACTGGCCTGCACAGAGTCCTCAACCCAATAGAACACCTTTGGGATGAATTAGAGCGGAGACTGAGAGCCAGGACTTCTCGTCCACATCAGTGCCTGATCACACAAATGCGCTTCTGGAAGAATGGTCAAACATTCCCATAGACACACTCCTAAACCTTGTGGGCAGCCTTCCCAGAAGAGTTGAAGCTGTTATAGCTGCAAAAGGTGGGCCAACTTAATATTGAACCCTACGGACTAAGACTGGGATGCCATAAAAGTATCATACTTTTGATAATATAGTGTATATTTTACCCAGGCAGTAGGGCCCTGTTTCATTACGATTTTCAATTTCCACCAAATATTCACTAAAGAGCCAGAAGAACAAACACTATTACACTAGTGCATATTAAAGAATTATAGTATACATAATTGGCACCTACCTGTGCTTGTCCACCGCTGTGCAGGGGAGCATGTGGTGACGTCTGATGATGCGATGGATGTTGGTGCAGATGTGAATGTGAGTGGTGGTGCGGATGACCTTGTTGGTGATGGGGCTGGGAGTGAGGATGATGTGTGGGGTGCTGGTGCTGCTGATGAGGATACGGATGATGTTGTGACAAGTTCTGATGCTGATGTGGGTGTGAGTGCATATGATGATGTTGTGTCTGTTCCTGTCGGGAGTTCATCATGTCCATCATGTGTCCCATAGAGTTCATATTCCCATTAGATATAGTTCCAGGATGATGGGATAAAGCTGCCTTTAATCTCTAGAAAAAAAAAATGATATTCTATAAAAATTGTAACAAATACCATAAAGACAACATATATGTACTGTATAGATTGTTACTATGACTTTACAAAAAAGGGAAGACACTGATCTGTGCATTAGAAGCAATACATATAAAATCTATTTTTCAGTGTAGGTATTGCAAATGAACAGTTAAGAAAATTTAAACAGCAAAATAACAAAAATGTGCTTTTATAATAAAGCAGTGAAGAAGCAAATAGAAATGATCTATTATAATCATCCGATTTTAATTTATTGTAGTCAGATCTGCAGAAGAAGTTTTGCTCTGTAGTGACGTATTTTAAGCCATAGGAGAAAATTCTTAGTTAAAGTGATTATTTACATGCTTAAATTTTAGGGCTGTTACTGATTAAAATTTTCGTGTTCGATTAATCAATTTTTTTAAAAATCGATTAATCAACTAATTTTGATTAATTATAATGCACATACAGATCCAACTACTTTTAACTGATCTTCTTGCATTGCAACTCTGCATTAGTCAGGTGGTAAATGTGGTATACACTATATACAATCACCCGACAATAGTTAGTTTCCACAATCTATGACTTAACTTCACAGTTCACACAAATACGTTTTAAATTGAAACTGTAGCACTGACGTAAGTAATTTTTTTTCCCACAGTAGCGTGACAATCCTTCCACCTCCAGTCTAACTAATCACTCTCACCTTATGGCATGGACCCCTGTGCAAACAAGTGGTCATGCAAGTGGGTATCAAAAGGGTTAACACGGGCCATAAACTTCTCTCACGTCTCCATAGATCTCAGCAAGGACGCCAGGCCATGAGTAGAAAGAAAATATCTAAGTGCTCACCGTATAGTATAAGATTTAATTTTTGTGTTCAAGCACAAACTACTCACATAAAGATGATAAAAACACAGCATGTAAAGCCGACAATCGTGTTAGTTTCGTAGGACAGCAGCGAGTGACGTCATGCGTAGCTCCTCCCCCGTACACGTTCTTTTCAATCAGAACTTCAACATCACCAGACTCCTCCCCCCTTCCCTTCGTTAGCAGACGGAGGCACTTCTGGAAGGGGGGAGGAGTCTGGTGACATCGATGTCTGTGACATCACCGGATCTCCGACAGAACTCCCTGAAGACCCGGAAGCCGGCGGAGAGGTGAGTACCGATCAAAAGAATTTTGATCCGTCAAAAAAATGAATCAATTAATCAAGGAATTAATATTTAATTTCCACAGCCCTATTAAATTTGTTTTTCCCTTTTTCAAGCTGTGCTGTACATTTTCTATTAAATGCAAATTATCAGAAAGCAGATTTACGAGGTTCCCTGTCCTTAGTAGAAGCACCGCCTCTAGGACTCAAATAAACATGTGACTATAGGATTATAGGGGAGCAGGGAAGGGCTTCCCAGCTTAGAAAACAAATTTTGATGAAAAATTGTAACCTATCATGCACCAATAAATAATACTACACATACCTCCATATTGTCCTTGCATAGTCACTGTGCCTTCACTTTTTTTTAACACACTTAACTAAAATAGTAGCCTAAAAAAATCCCATAAATTAAGGTTCCTATTTATGGAACGCCAATAGATAACCACGTTGTATTCTTTGCATATAATGTACATAAAAAAAAAAACAGCCTTTTAAACCTTGTCCAAACCTGTAGACAAACTCACCAATAAAACCTGATACCAAAATATAAAAGCAGACAATAAAAAAGTGTCCATATTTATCTTTGTTAATCTTTTAGAGTACCTTGAGAGCTTTAAAGCCTGGGAGACATCATAAATTGGCAAAGGTTGGAGCTCTGCCATGCCCCTCACATCTCTAAGTTCACTGTTTTGAACCTCTCTAATGACTAGAATCTAATGAATTGCATTGTGAGGGGGTGGTTCCTAGAGGTTCAGGTCAGAACGTGAAGATTATTCACCCCAGGCGTTGAGACTGCTGGAACATACTAAAAGACTGATAATAATATACGCAGGGTAAGCAGCAATAGGTGTATGCTATTATGTATTCTAGTGTCAGCTTTTGTTGTTAAGTTTAACAAGTGTTTATTTTAAAGAGTTGTTAATGCTTGGCAGTCATATAATTTGTGTTATAACTGTGTTGTGTATGAATCCTCTACACTGTAGGTTGGACAGAAATCAATGTTTGGGTTCACTGGATGTTAGGGTGGCAAGCAGTGTACACATTGAGGTTGATTTACTAAAGGCAGAAAGGCTGTTCACTTTGCAAGTGAAGTTGCACTTTGAAATTTGCTGAAGATCTTAGTGAATGAAGTGAACTTCTATAGACTTTCACTATCAAATTGTGTGTAAGCAAAAATATTGTTTTTTTATTTTCCTTGCACATGATTTGATATTGTTTGAAAATTTAAACTTCGCCATTTTCTCCTGTGCAAAGTGCAATTTCCCCTGCAAAGTGGACAGCCATTTTGTCCTTTAGTAAATCAACCCCCCCCCCCATTGATTTAAGAAGTTGGGTGGGTAGAATGTTGATTTGCCTTCTGATCAATTTTATTTAATGTTTCAGAAAATTGTTAGATGAATATTATTCATCAGAAGTTCAAACAAAACATGTATTGAAATTTTACTAATCACATCACTCCCTTCCTTCCTCGTTGTTTTACAAATTACAGTAAGGTCGCATTTTCTTGACAATAACTTATTTTTTTCTGAAAATTATAGCATTATTATTCTTTACTATGTTGATGATAATTGCATCAGCATATTGTAGAAGTCCACTAAAAAAAATGCTTTGATCCAGTTGGACATTTAGTGTCCCCATTGGAAGATTTCCCCTCTTCTACTTTTCTGGGGACAACCCAAACATGTGGTAGTTTTTTTTTTCAATGGTAAACAGGATAAATCGAAAGGGGGAATCTCGGTAAGACAGCAGTAAAAACCCAATAGGTGTTTTAATCCATTTCCACTCTATCCAAACCCCCAAAAAAGTTTTGCCTTTAGTTGTAAAAAAAAAAAAAGCGTGCCTTTAGGAACACTTTAGGCATTTATTAGGTTTAGCGTGAAGGTTCACTGTTTCACCCTCCAGATGAGGATGGGCCCAACCACCAGAAGTATGTGATATTTGGAAGTATGAGTCTACGCTGGTAGGTTGTATGTTAGTAAGCTTTTTCTGCCGTTTTTATTTTAACCAATTGAAGACCAGGACTATTCTGACACTTTTTGTTTACAAGTAAAAATCTGCATTTTGTTTGCTAGAATACTATTTAGAACCCCAAAGTTTTTATATATATCAATTTTAAAGCTTGAGTTGTTAGGTATCTATATATTTTATATAAAAAAGAAAATATATAGATACCTAACATCTCACGATTTAAAATTGTGCGTGCTTGTGGAATGATGACATACTACAATACTTAAAAATATCCACAGGCGATGCTTTACATTTTTTTACAGGTTACCAGTTTAGAGTTAAAGAGGAGGACTTGCACTATAATTATTGCTCTCGTTGAACGTTTGCGGCGATACCTCACATGTGTGGTACAAACATCGTTTGCATATGAGTGCGCGACCTACATATGCGTTCACTTCTCCATGCGAACATGGGAAGCGGGGACTCTTAAAAAATGTGTTATTATTATGATTTATTTTATTTATTTATTTTTACACTGTCCCACAGTTTTTCATTACTTTTATTCTTATCACAAGAAATGTAAACATCCCTTGTGGAAGAAATAAGGTATGACAGATCCTCTTTATGGAGATATCTGGGGTCTATAAAATCCTAGATCTCTCTTCTACCCTGGAAAGCATGAGATAAAAAGAAAAAAAAATCTCACGCTTTCCAAAAAAAAAAAAAGCATCTGCCCTAACCGGAAGTGAAGTCATGACGTTGCTTTTAGCCTCCTAGATCATAGAGATGGCCGAGGGCCTTCCAGTCCTCGGCCAGCTCTTTGATAAACCAGTTGCACCACTGGATCAGATACCCCGATTGCAACGGAGAGCCTCTCTAGCTAATCAGCCGATAGGATTGATTTTAGATGAAAGAGCATCGCCGGCTGAAAAAAAAAAACTGGGGTTATGGCATACAGCTTCAGCTATAACCATAGTATAACCACTTCACACAATTAGGTACATGTAAGTAAATCTGCGGCAAGTGAAATAAGGCATTAGTATAAATAAAAAAAACACGCAAACGAACAAACAAAAGATAATACCACTTTAAACTTTGTAAAGAAAATGCAGACAATTTTCTCAAATCTTCCTAGCTACAAGCAGCCTACTAGATACATTCTATTGAAAATGGACAGAAATTGATTTCAATATTAGCCTAATAAGTTTATGATAAAAATGTTTAGAAATCACAATAAAAAGTTTAGCCATTAGTTAAGTGTGTCCTATGCAATGTAAATAAATAATTTCTAGTGGGGCAGTATATTTCATTACTCTTTTGTAGCTGATAAAGGGTTTGCTGATTAAAACAAGTGAACTATTTGAAGACACAATCAAAGTTGTAATGTGGCTTACCGGTAAGTAATATCCTTCAATTGCCATAATGATCTCTGTTAACAAACTTGCAAGGTTCTCTTTTGCAAATCCATATAAGAGCTACAAATTCTCCAAATCAGCAAACTGTTTTTTTTTTTTTTTGTGTTGTGACTGTAGATGGAGCCTCTTATATGATATGATCAAGTATAAAGTTACATGTTTACAATAACTGCAAATATATTTGCTTACTACAATCTGCACTAAGCCATTTTCCTTAATCATTTTGCTGTGCTGTGTTTTTTTTTTTTTATGTTTCATGTAATGGCAGCTCCAGCAATTCAATCAAGAGATTTATTACTCAATGCTAAAATCTAGTGAAGGGAGTCACAGCAATCTATCCACAATAAACTGGAGAGCCCCTTAATGAGATGACTACTGTACTTGCATTCTAAACAGTCTGTGTTTATAAAACGTAACCTGAATGTGAACCGGGGGCCTGGAAAATCCTAATCTGTAAAGTGACTGATTGCTGATCTCTCAACATGCTCCATATGTTCAATATTATGTTAAAATAATGACCTCAAATTGCATTGATACACTCTGCCAAAATATAAGAGTCTTGTGTTGCTTTTCAGCCTAATTATAGAGGTTAGATATTCTCTTTTGTAATATTAAATTACTTTAACTACCAGCGTTGGAGACCACCATACCTGCCAACACATGAAATGACCATAGAGGGACACATTAAGGTCTGCATGTAGTTGTATTAGTGAGTATGTGGCTCAGCTGCCTTTCCAATACATGTTAAGATGCAGTTTACTACCCAAAGACATATACACCTCAAAAGCAATAAAGCTTGCAATAAAGAAAAGAGTGGATTATATGACATTATACTTGTTGGCTAGCTAGCGCTTTTACAAAACAATGGAGGAGTTTACCTATTGTTATGAACAATCACACAGGTTATCATAAGGAAACAAAAGGAACCAAAAACCTTTCCACAGAAAATACTGTGAACTTCAGCACTGATATATTAAAAACAGAACATGTTTAAATCATCACTTCAACCACAAATCTGAAAAATAAGCAGTTAATTCTTCATTCTTCAAGGTGGAAATCTGCTAACTGTTCTTTCATGCTCATGTGGCAAGCCATGCATTCAGTGCATCTGGTTTATATAAAATCTGCAGCATAAAACTATCAATAAAGATGGAACCAATAGGTAGTAATCACTAAATGTACAAAGAATAAAGTATATCTAAAGATGTTTTTTTTAATTTTAGATACAGTAGGGAATAGTTAAAGCACCTGTCAAGTTTTGACATGTGTCCCAATGAAGAGATTTCACTTTACTTCCTTTACCAGAGACATAGAAAAAAGAGATGGAATCTTTGCAAAGTGAGATAAACCCCATCAGCTGTCAACAGACCAAGTGTCTCCCTTGGAAGATTTTGTCTCTATTTGTTTTCTGAAAACAGCTCAAGGTTTTGGATTTCCCATCACTTTCAGTTTCTGGTTACAATGACTATTAGGATAAAACGAAAGGCTGAATCCCATAGAGGGGACACAAGCAGCAGTTCAAAAATAAGACAGACTTTAAGACAGACACATTTTGAGTTAACAGCTAGGCAACACTAATGTGAACAAATAGCACAAACACATGTTAGTTGGCAGAATGGGAAAACACTCCACCCCCAAGGGTTGCACTAGATTACCCAAGCATATAGATGGAGACTAGCCACTTGCCAACCGCCGCATGTACATTCACGTCGGCAGAATGGCACGGCTGGGCAAATGGGCGTACAGGTACGTCCCTTTGAATTTGCCACTATGTGGTCACGCGTGTGCCGCGGCCAGGGTGTGCGACAATGCCGGGAGCTCCGTGAATCAGATCGCGGGTTCCGTGGACTCGATCGCCGCAGGGATACTCTCGATTGTCTCACGAAGCTGAAGAACGGGGCGATGCTAATGTAAACAAGCATCTCCCCATTCTGCCTATTGACACTGCCACTGATCAGAGCTCCCTGTGATCGGGAGCTATGATCAGTGAAGTGTCTTTTGTAGCCCATCCCCCTAACAGTTAGAAACTCTCCCTAGCACACACTTAACCCTTTCCTAGCACCCTAGTGGTTAACCCCTTCACTGCCAGTGTCATTTTTACAGTAATCAATGCAATTTTATAGCACTGATCGCTGTAAAAATGACAATGGTCCCAAAAATGTGTCAAAATTGTCCGATGTGTCCGCCATAATGTCACAGTCATGATAAAAATCACATATTGCCGCCATTACTAGTAAAAAAAAATATATATTAATAAAAATGCCATAAAATTAACCCCTATTTTGTAGATGGTATAACTTTTGCACAAACCAATAAACGCTTATTGCGATTTTTTTAACCAAAAATATGTAGACGAATACGTATCGGTCTAAACTGAGGAAAAAATTATTTTTTATATATTTTTTGGGGATATTTATTATAGCAAAAATTAAAAAATAATGTGTTTTTTTCAAAATTGTCACTCTATTTTTGTTTATAGTGCATAAAATAAAAAACGCAGAGGTGATCAAATACCACCAAAATAAAGCTCTATTTGTGGGGAAAAAAGGATGTCAATTTTGTTTGGGAGCCACGTTGCACGACCGTGCAATTGTCAGTTAAAGCGACGCAGTGCCGAATCGCAAACAGTGCTCTGGTCTTTGGCTAGCAAAATGATCCGGGGCTTATGTGGCTAGGTAACTAGGTACGCTGGTCTTTGAGGAAAAAAAATATCATCTAATGGAAACTTCTGCAGAGGAATACAGAAGGTCTAGACAATAACAGGTTAGAAGACTATAACAGGTTAGAAGATCCTCTCCATAAATGTTATTTAGGAACTTAAGTTTTTCTGATCCTTAAAAATGATTGGAGTGCTACTGAATTTAATGCAATAAGTGTTGATTGGTTAGCAGCAGTGTTTTTTTTGCTCTAGCTTCCAGCATGTAAGTCTTTCTTATTAGTAAGTACCTGGTTAATCCTGCCATTTACATGGGCTTGCCTATTGTCGGTGGCAATGCTATAACAGCCGATCCTCTGGCTATTGCGTTGCAATGATCGTTGCACATGCTACACCAGTTCCCCAAGCGGTAGCTTTTCATGTCCACCTTTTTTCTCGGCAAGCTGCCCCACATGATTCTTTTCATCAGCCTGAGGGGAGGCTCCAGCAAAGGGGCATCTGCATCTGCTCCCATTCCCCTATTCTCTGCCCACATGATTATCTGTGAGTGCTTTTGAGGTGGCTTCAGCTTTAATGATTTATAGAGACAAGCTGCCCAAGCAATGCTGAGGTTTGAGGGGTGGATCTCAAGTGGGGTGAGTGTGATTGGAGGCTGATCCTACAGGAGGCATCACTGCCATTCTATTATCAGACTAAAAAGGAAATGTCAACTTCCGGGAGAAATTACTTCTGTCACATGTCTGTGGAATATAACAGCAACAAAAATTGTATTTAGGAATTTTTTTTGTGTGTGCTAGAGATTATTGCTTCTAATATTAGATGTCCTGAAATTCCATATGAAGTTGCTACAATGGGTTTGGTGACCCCTTAAGAACCTAAACAACTTTATATAAGGGATCCTCCAAACTCTTAGGCCCTGCTTCCCTTTAATACAAGCTTACCTAGTTACTTCAACAACTCAAATCCTGGTGCCAACTGTGGATTCAAGTTTGCTAGTGCTGGTGGGTCAGTTTACTGTACTGTATCCCAGCCATTAAGCCATTTACAAAGTATGATGTAACCATATGCAACTCAAGAGGCACAGAGAAATAATGTCTAAACGAGGTATAGTTTAATATGTCAGCTGGTGTACATCTTTAACAGTTATGGCCCTATTTCTACTGAATTCTTAAAGAAAATTCTCAACTCTGTGTTTTAGTGTGGTGTCCTTTACTAATTTAACTTGCTGCACTTCCGACAAGTGCATCTTCTATTGAAATGAATGGTACTTTATATAAAACATAAACATAAAAACATATAAAAAAAAGCACAGAGGTGTCAACAGCCTATTTGTGGTCCTATTTCAACTTTCTAAGGAATAAACAAAACGGTTATTTTACTACATAAAACACATGTTGTCTCATGCTAAAGTGGTTCAGGGCTTCATGTAATGACAATAGAAGTATATCTGAAATAAACAGCCATGTCAACATGTATTAAACTCTAGCATACCAAGAATAACACAGAAAGAAAAACTAATGTGCAGCTGGTTTCAGTCAAAGGGGGGTGATTTGAATTAGGACTGTGTAGCATAGAAACTCCCAATTCTCTCTCCCCAGTGGAAGGGTGGTCCAGCTGACTTGGATCTAAATTGTGTTAAAAAATTTTCCTATCTACCTCTCCCAGTCCCGATAGTGCTACAGCCACTCAGCTGCAATCTATTCTTTATCCTTTTGTAAACCAGAAGCGAGAGTATACTCTGAATTATTTGGTGACAAAAGGCATGCCAACAGATTGGAAATGAACTTCTTCAAATCTCTTTTGAAAAAATAACTTACTACGCTTTTTTTATTTGCTACATTTTTTGAATAAGCGCCAACAATATCTTTGTAAATATGCAATACTTGAAAATAAACAACAGCTCTTGACATACAGAGTATTGGTTGATAAATAGTATACATTAAATTTGTGTCCATAATTTACTAAAGGAGTACAGGCTGAAATTTGAATGTTTCGTTTGCAAAGTGAATGTTAGTGATAAAGGTGAACTTGTAATTGTAATTTCCCTAAAACATGAATGGGCATTCAATGAACCCAGGCTCACCTTGCTTACCAATGTTCACTGCCAAGTCTAACTGCCTTTACTCCTAGCCTCTAGTAAATCAACCCATGTGACAAGCCAGAAGTCAGCTGAAAAATTCTATATTTCTTAAACAAATATGGTGGGAGTAGGGGATGGGGTGACCTTAAGGGGAATGAAAATGGCAGAGGGCTGGATGGGGCAAAAATGGCACAATGGTTCATATGAAACATGACCATGACTTACAGAACAACCAAATTTGTAGATTAAATTTAAGAGCCTACTCTGACAACCACATTTATTTATATGCCATTCATGGTTGTTGGTTATTCAAGTACAAATCAAGTAACATAATTACAGAAATATTGGCTAATCTTTGCACCACAAGAGAGGAACTGCTAATTTTTAAGGAATTTACATTATTGGTAGCTATGTAGCTATACATCCCATATGATTGTACATTAATTGTACTAAAACTCAAATATTACAGGCTTTATACATATAAGCAATATTACATACATTTTGAAAACATTTTTACGAAAATAAATAAATACATACATATTACAATATTATAGGCTTTACATGTGTAAGCAATATTACATACATTTTGCAAACATTTTTACTAAAATAAATAAATACATACATACATAAATAAAATATTGAAATAGCCACAAAACAACCAAATCGCTTTAGCACTGATAACAAAGGCCATTTTTTTAAATATTCTGCATATCCAACATATATTGTAGTATAATATATAATAAAATAAAAATTAATTAAACAATAATACAATTATAAATGGGTTGATACTGATCATTAAATGCATTTACAAAACTCTTAAAGCATTTTCATTTTGTGAGATCAATTGCTTTCTTTGTTTATAACTTGCAAAACCCATCAAGGATAAAGTAAACTGTTTGCATTTAGCGTACTAGCAAGGGAATTGACTTTATTTGTTTTAATTGTAAAAATCTGTTTTATTTAAGTGAGAAGAAAAAAATATGTGGTGATGTAGAGAGTGAATGTGCTTTGGTTTATTTCAAGTCACGCTGGGACTATATGAAAAAGTGATAGATTACATTTTTTATGTCTGCTTTCTTGGCTCATACTGTGTGTAATTTGTAGGTTTGAATTTTGGAAAAAAAATGTAATAAAATCTTAAAAAAAGACACTGAGTTACTTACATTGCATTGCATTGGCAAGAAATAAATGTAATGTGTTCCTTGCCTTGACAATGCTAAAGTAGAAAAAAAATAAAATAATGTCCCCAGTCAAATGGTACATTCCATTAAAAAGCTAAATTTCACCTCCTGGAATTTTCAATCTCTCCAGATCATTTTTGATTGGTGGGGAAGCTAATGGTTTCCTAATACAACACTTTAGTTAGCAACACAAAACATAACAAAACACTAGCACCGGTGAAATCCCATTTCAGGCAGTAGTCCAGGTTTAGATTGAAAAAATTCCCCAAACTAGACACCAGTCATTTAAACACAGCCACACACGCTTTTAATAATCTACTGGGTCAACCTTCCTGTCCATTGCTTTGCAGCAATATTCATGTTATTTAAATGGAACCAACACTTCCTGCAGCACCAAAATTAAGATTTCCTTTGTACTATGGCTGCATACAAACTGGTCGTATGTGTATGTGTGTGTCCAGAACTCTGCAGAAACGCCGACCCTGGACACACAGTATCTGTTTCCAGGGTCAGCCAGGGTCATATGTAACTGATGCAAACAGTGATGGTGCTAGCCATTGATTTGAACAGAGTGCAAATCTGACAGTTGCCATTGACAGGTGCTGCTGGTTGTATACAGAGTGTGCAGGCAGTGTTTCATACCACCGGCAAGAATCTGCTGATTCTCGCCAATAGCCATCCTTACCTGCTGTTGTGTGGCCATGTGAATGTAGCCTTTCTCTTCATATTAGCATGCTTCTTGTCAACACATGAACTGGTTGGCACATAAAACAGTTTTTGTCTTTCTTAAACTGCTTGTTCTGCTTTACAAGGACTACAAGAGGCTACTACCAGGTCAAATTCAGGTGCTTAGACTGCTTCCATTAAAAAAATACATTTCATTTTATATATATATATATATATATATATATATATATATATATATACATATATATATATATATATATATATATATATATATATACAGTATCTCACAAAAGTGAGTACACCCCTCACATTTTTGTAAATATTTTATTATATCTTTTCATGTGACAACACTGAAGAAATGACACTTTGCTACAATGTAAAGTAGTGAGTGTACAGCTTGTATAACAGTGTAAATTTGCCATCCCCTCAAAATAACTCAACACACAGCCATTAATGTCTAAACCGCTGGCAACCAAAAAGTGAGTACACCCCCTAAGTGAAATGTTTCCAAATTGGGCCCAACTAGCCATTTTCCCTCCCTGGTGTCATGTGACTCATTAGTGTAACAAAGTCTCAGGTGTGAATGGAGAGCAGGTGTGTTAAATTTGGTGTTATTGCTCTCAGTCTCTCATACTGGTCACTGGACTGTTCAACATGGCACCTCATGGCAAAGAACTCTCTGAGAATCTGAATAAAAGAATTGTTGCTCTACATAAAGATGGCCTAGGCTATTAGAAGATTGCCAAGACCCTGAAACTAAGCTGCAGAATGGTGGCTAAGACCATACAGTGGTTTAACAGGACAGGTTCCACTCATAACAGGCCTCGCCACTGTCGACCAAAGAAGTTGAGTGCACATGCTCAGCATCATATCCAGAGGTTGTCTTTGGGAAATAGACGTATGAGTGCTGCCAGCATTGCTGCAGAGGTTGAAGGGGTGGGGGATCAGCCTGTCAATGCTCAGACCATGCTCCACACACTGCATCAAATTGGTCTGCATGGCTGTCGTCCCAGAAGGAAGCCTCTACTAAAGATGATGCACAAGAAATCTTTAGATTTTATATTGCCAACCATGAATTCCAACATGTACTGTGACATACTGAAGCAGAGCATGATCCCTCCCTTTGGAGACTGGGCCCTAGGGCAGTATTCCAACATTATAACGACCCCAAACACATCTCCAAGACGACCACTGTCTTACTAAAGAAGCTGAGGGTAAAGATGATGGACTGGTCAAGCATGTCTCCAGACCTAAACCCTATTGAGTATCTGTGGGGCATCCTCAAACGGAAGGCGGAGAAGCACAAGGTCTCTAACAACCACCAGCTCCATGATGTCGCCAGGAGTGGAAGAGGACTCCAGTGGAAACCTGTGAAGCTCTGGTGAACTCCATGCCCATGAGGGTTAAGGCAGTGCTGGAAAATAATGGTGGCCAAGCAAAATATTGACACTTTGGGCTCAATTTTGACATTTTCACAGGGGTGTACTCACTTTTGTTGCCAGTAGTTTAGACATTAATGGTTGTGTGTTGAGTTATTTTGAGGGGACAGCAAATATACACTGTTATACAAGCTGTACACTCCCTACTTTACATTGTAGCAAAGTGTAATTTCTTCAGTGTTGTCACATGAAAAGTTATAATAAAATATTTACAAAAATGTGATCGGGTGTACTCACTTTTCAGAGATACTGTATATATATATATATATATATATATATATATATATATATATATATATACACACATACTGTCTATATATACAGAACTGCATTAATGTGTGTCTTTTATATTTTCCTAGAATTAAGACTTAAAATGTATATTAAGTCCATTTTTTAGTTTTGGATAGAGTGGGGAAGGGACAGAACCCCTTTGCAACTTGTTTTATTGCCTTGTGTGTCCCCACTGGGGAGATTCACTCTCTCTTTTTTGTCTTCATGACTACTGCTACTTAGTACGAAAGTAAGGGAAAGTCCAACATTTTGAGAAGTCATTAGAAAAAGGAATAAACATGAATATTTCCAATGCTGAAGAAGCTGCTTGGATGAGTAATGAAATGTCCTTCATAATTACATCCCAGATGAATGTGATTAGCCACTTTTAAACAGTTTTTATTAGTCCTGTCCATAACAAGGAAAGAAAATATAAAGCCACTACACGCTTCTTTTACCACAACTATTTCCTGAATCTATCTTGATCTCAGCATTTGGCATGGTAGAACTGTGGAGAAGGGGAGGGAAGCAGTGCTCTAGGCCAATCATAAGAGTATACTGACAGAAGTAGACTGGAGTGCAATGATCTCAGTCTCTTGCTGTTTATTGTTTACTGAGGTAAGGGCAGGGAGGATTCAAGGCTGTATTGCTTAACTGCAGCAGAATAAAATGAGGTTGCCAATCTAGCTCTGCTGTCTGGCAGGTTTGTGTAAATTTCAGGGCTGGCAGGACAAAACTGCAAATCCTTTGGCAGGCAAAACCGCTACCATATGTGCATTTCAACTATTACCTAAACTGCTGCTTTATGTCCAGTGGTTCCAGCATAATAATGCTTAGAGAGCACCAATACTGTACTGTATATCTTAAAGGCTTTCTCCCAAAACTATATTTGACTAGCAGGTGTGGGTATAGGCAAAATCTAAAACTACCGAAGCAGTCGTGTATGATCAAATTTTTCTGCCACATTCCTGTTGCAATTCCTTACACTGTTACTGATAAAACATCATTATTACTTAGTTATATTTCGTTCTATTTTCAGTGTGCAGCAGAGTAAACTAAAAAGATTAAGAAATGCCTTTTTGTCTACTTGTGCTTGAAACTACATTGGATTTGCATCGTTTCAAGTATAACTAAGGAGCTGTTTACTGTAAAACAATATTTTCTAATATGCAGAATAACCTAACTGTTGTGAAAGCATATCTAGGGTCAAACATGGTTTGCTTATACAGTACATTAAGCTGTGCAAATACATGAACCTAAAAATGATTCCTGGTGCTATATACTTGTGAATACAGATGTAGAAAACAGTAATTAAAAGGAGATTGCTAATGTCCATGTCAAGTTTATTATACATCCTGCAAGAAAAGGCTGACAGCTGCTTGGCATACATTAAGATAGAGTAGAGTAGACCATGAGAACGCAGACAGTAGAGAAAACAAATCCCAGGGGTTTGTAATGTCCTAACAAAAGGCCGATGTCTAAAGGACATGTCCAGAAAATGTAATGCCACCAGAGTATACAATGGAAATGTCTACTATCCAACTACAAACTAGCTTATTATTGACATTAAAGCCAAGTCAGATTTTCTCTGTTTAAAATTTGATATAGTTTTAATTGATTAAAAAGTGGTAGAATTAACACATATAAGCTTTCACTAAAGAAACAAATCTTAAGAAAACTACTGAATTAAAGCAAATGTTGTTAATAGTATTTTATACATACCCCTTATCAATGGAGACATTCACAGTACAGGTACCATGTTGAAAGCAAACCAGTCAAACTGGAAACTCTGCCTGCATATACCTCTATCAGGTGCTCTACAAGTCTCCAATTTGGTTTCTTGGTTTACAACATGCTGGAGCTTAGTTACACCCCCATTGCAAGACATGATGCAGTTCAGATCCCTATCATTGACAACTGCATTGCATTGTGGGATGCCTGTTGCAGGAACTAGTTGTTGTCTGATTTCACAATGATAGCTTACTTTAAAGTGGAAGTTAAGTTCCATCACTGACTTTTACCTATAGGTAAGCCTATAATAAACCCGTACAAACCACTTGGACCTACAGGTAAGCCTAGATTAAGGCTTACCTGTAGGTCAAAGAAATATCTCCTAAACCTACACAGTTTAGGAGATATTTGCCAAAAGACAGGCACCGATGTCTACGTAGACAGCGGCGCGCAGGCGCACTGAGAAAGCCGCTCTCATCGGCGATATGCCGCCAGTGGCGGCTCCCGCGCGCATGCGCGGGAGTGATGTCATTGCGGCGCCGTCGAATGACAGCGCCGGAGCCGCGAGACCCACCAAGAAGATGGAGGCTCCATACACAAGGGGACAGCGGTGACTTCATTGGCTCCTGTGTCAGGTAAGTGACACATAATGGACTACTATGCGATGCATAGTAGTTCATTATGCTTTACCTTTGCAGGGAAACAAAGAGGAAGTAAACCCATTAGGGTTTACTTCCTCTTTAATAGAACAAGCTGTCCTGCAAATGTATCAGTTGAGAGTGTTGAGACAAACCATTTATCACTGACAATGATCAGGTTTTCTTTATTCACGTAAAACTGTTATCCCACAAGAAAAAAATGGTGCCATAACTACGTATGTAACTGTGGTGTGAATTGGAGTTTGGCTTCAATTTGTTAGTGTATTTAAATCTGCAAGTATATATAACACTCCCCTTATTCAATATTACAAATACTGCTGTCTGTTGTGCCCATGTGCTCCTTCACCCAGAGTGGGGGCACTCCAATACAGGAGGTGTGTTACTGGCCAGATCACCAGGTGCAAACAAGGAGGAAATAGCCTAAAAACAAGCGCAGCCACCACATCGAAGGATTGGTAAGCTGCAGTATATTACATTTTTGGTTTTGAATTTAATATCACTTTAACACTTTTGAGGAAAGTTCTGTATTTCTGAAAGCACCCAAAGCTGCTTCAGCCCTGTTTACTAACTACATTCTGTTAGTTGGTAAACAGGACTGCACCCACAATAAAGTTTTACAATCAAATTAGACACTGATAGGAAATATGTTATTCAAAGGAAGTTAGCTCCACCTCCAGGCGCCTTTTTTTTGGTAACAGATTCACTTTGAAAGTATACAATTAGGGGCTGTTGCAGTATACATCACAGTATAATAGAATGTTAAATTAACAGGAATGAAACTCCATTATGATAAATTACACATAACAAGAAAAAAAAAAATAGGAATTAAAGTCCTAAAAGTCTACATTCATCTTCAAATTAATTTTGCTTACATTTCCCATGGTGGTAATTAAATAAACAATTACATCTATTGATTAAAATTGATCCAGCCGGGCCTTTTTTAGATCATTACTTTTGTGGGAAACCTCCTTATACAAAGGAGTGCATTGATCCCAGACTTTGCCTTTAGGCACGCAGCAAGCAAAATCAAAATAAATTGGGCCAGAACAATGTTGGGCCTGGCCCTGAACATCACATAACACAACATGTTTCTTTGTTCAGGAGACAGTTTGTATTTATGTGACAGTTTATATAATTTTTTTAACTCAAGCATGCTTACTTTTTCTTTGTAGACTCATGTTTGTGTCTTCACTAGGGGTTCAATATTTTTAAGACGCAATTTGCTGTTAAGGACTGTCCACAGAATCATTACTGGATTTAGAAACAAATAGTGTAAGGATAGCAACTGGACATAGTGAAATGTTCTTCCTTTAGTAAAATGCAGTATTACCATCAATGAAATTACAAATACAGAGCTATCTGCATGCTCAAAAATGTAGTTGTTATTCAACTGTCAAAGGCCAGAAGCTCTGCTTACCATTGACATTCTCCTGGCATTTGATAGTTGAATTATAGTGGGGTGGGAGGTAAGGCCTAAATCTTTCTAGGACAAAAGTCTGTCTTACTTGGACCTAAATTCCAAAGGTTCTTCTCCAGGACAGATTTACAATCAGCATCAATGGGACTTACATTTTAGAACTGATTCTCTCCACATACAAGTCTATAATAGGGATGAGGTTCAGGTCCAGGGTCTGTGAATCACAAACTTTTGGCCAAAAACTTTTCAGGTTCATTTCCAAAAATAGGAAAGACCCCTTAATGCAGTACAGCCTTTGTTCATGTTCAGCTGAGTTAATAGAGCCAATAATGGATAATCACCCCCCCTCATTATAAACGGGGGGTTATTATAAATAGGGGGGGGGACTCACCACAGCCATATTGTCAGTATGCACTGTTGTTAGGTAGAGTTGATAGTCCTGTATATGAATAGGTAATGTGCTATACTGTGCTTATTGTTTAGGCATTGGTACATGTCCCAATGGCAATGCCTGGCTTACCATGCCCTTTGTTTGACATTAGCTTGCTTGCTAGCCCTTAAAGTAGATGTGAAAATATATAAAGCAAGAGAGAGCGCACGCCAGCCCTAGTGTGTTATCGTTTAATTGATGAAGTTTAGTATATAAAAATTGAGGGTTGCACTCACAAACATCTGGTGTAAAACGGCATGAACAGCTCCAAAGTAGTATCCTCTCCTGGTCTGTAAAGATCAGTTGGCTCACATCGACTTGCGGCGTTGTGAAGGGTAACTGTAAGCACAAGCCGCCTACTTCCTTGTAACACACGCCACTCAGAGCACTCGCACGGACCAGCCGGCACTGCGTGACATCACTCGTGGCCGGGTGAGGGGATGCACAGTGATACAGCTAACTCCTCTAGTGTGCTTCATGCGGTTGCTAGGACAACATGTTTCAGAGGCGTGGCCTCCTTCTTCAGGTAACGCCCTGCTCTGTTCTAGTGATCTTATATGCTAGAACCCCCCGCGCCTTCTCACCATAAGCCAATAAGCCAATGGCATCATACAGACCAGGAGCACGGAGTTCACAACAAGAAGTGTCTACAAAGAGGAGGGGGATATATAGAAACAGCATCCTAAACTGACATTTGTGCAGCTCAATATAGGAACATTACACTAACTTTAATAGTGGCAAGATTATTCTTATCATATGTTATATGGATTATAAAATATAAAACAAGACATACTATAAGGATTAATATCATCAACAACAGAGAAACACGCTGTAAGAGCATAGTAATACATTTCAATGAATTCATAGTGTATGATACAACATAATATCGATAAAGGTGTAAAGAGTCATAATATATCTGATATAGGAGTTAATTTATAGTATTTATTTTATTTGTATAATATATCATATTATATGTTTTTTTTTATGTTAATTGTGAAAGAAATATATATTATATTATATCATATTATATTGTAATGTACTATAATGTATATGGTATATCTATGTGGTGGGGACTCATACTAGGACATACCCCTATCAAATGTCATAATAATCTGATTATACGTAACATGAAACTAAAATTAATATGTATACAAGTAAATACTGAAAAAAATGAAAGTAAAAATAAAAATAAAAATAAAAAATAATATATTTTTCTCAGTCACGTTCAATCTCTTAGCTATTTGTAGAGATGAATACTGCAAGCAGTAACAGTCACCTACTGCAGAGTAACCATTCCAAAGAGGCATCTTATTGGCTCTTCTAATTTTTAACCATTTGATTTCCAATAGATACCATAAAACTGCAAATACATTTTGGGCTAGGCCACAGCTATCTCCTCTCTTTGTAATATGCAATGCAGTTTCCAATAATAACTTATAAATTCTTAATTTTTCACTGCACCTATATTGAACAATTCTGTGCAAATGGAGCCTGTAATTACCCATATAAATCAGCCTCACAAAGTACTCTGGATTTCTTTTTACACTCTCCCTGGTTGCCCCAGGGGAATGGAATCACAGCTGTTCTGTTGTTCGCAGGCTAATTGAAGGGCATGGGCTTACCAAATGGATTCATTAATTACTGCAGCCAGAATCTCTATGGGCTAGCATACACTGGGCGGGACCTCCCTCATCCAGGACCATACACATTCCACGAATGTTAGAGAACACCTCATTTATGATTTAAATGTTTACAGATGGGCTGGTATTTATATCACATGATCCAACAGACCTCATATTTTCAAATAACTGTTTCTCCCATGAGACATCTTTCATAAAGCATACAAAATCTATTTTCTGTCTGTATACTTTTATTGTGTGTATATAAATCACAAATGTAAAATGTAACACATAATCAATATAAACAGGTGATATCCTTGCATCACAACTTGCAGATGCACACCCTTGCTGCTTTGTGCTAGCACACCATCACACATTGCACCTGTAATGTCATAGTAGTTCAAGTATCAATGCCTATTACTGTGCATGAGTAACCTAGTTAGCGAAAGATTTAAAGGGAATATCAAGAACTTACTAAAAGAACAAATTATACAGACTTTTAAGGTACCCAGGGATTACAACCAAATTCATATAAAAGTGCAAAATTATTATATTAATATATGTAAAAATTAGTGTGGCACTAAAATATGAGTTGCAACAATACAATGAATGTCATGTGCAAAAATATCAATAAAGGGCATATTAATCATACAATACTGATACAAATAAAGTGCATATGTGCAAATAAGTGCAAAATACGCTGGGCAAGCCAGATTAAATAAATGTCACTAAATGGTGAAACAAAGTAAGTTCAATGAAGACCCAATTGGTAACAAAATATGTTGAATGGTCCACACTGGGAAATAAATTCAGCGGTGCAATCCAATACAGACATAGATGGCAGATGGAATAACCACAACCTTTTTGATGAGAACATACAAAATAAAGTCATCTGAGTGCATCCCTCACATAGATAGCGCTGTCCAATGTGATTTAGCATTTAATGAGTCTCAGACTCAATCAATGATATTCAAACTTTACACATTTAGCCTATGTT
Source organism: Lithobates sylvaticus (assembly GCA_028564925.1). Classification (NCBI taxonomy): domain Eukaryota; kingdom Metazoa; phylum Chordata; class Amphibia; order Anura; family Ranidae; genus Lithobates; species Lithobates sylvaticus. The sequence goes on from CM053030.1 coordinate 420,603,974, forward strand.
AATAGACTGATGATAAAGTGTACAGCGGGATCTTTATGCCTCTACAACTTTTTTGTATATGATACACTTCCTCAGAAGGATAGGAAAGGCTAATTCTGCATTAGCCGTAAAAACAATTATACATGTAATCAATATTCCAATATATCTGTACAAAGACTCATATTCACATATCACGAGTATCTAATGTTTAATGTCTACTACATAGTCAGTGACTGCAGAATAAGTCTGTATCTTTTATGTTCTCTTCTGTAAAAAAAAAATTAACAAAATAATTTGATACTTTTATATGAATTTGGTTGTAATCCTTGGGTGCCCTAAAAGGCCATATATTTGAATCCTTTTAGTAATATCTGCATAATTTTAACATGTGGCCCCTAAAGATTGTTTATCCATGTTCACATTAAAATGATAGTTTAAAGAGAATATCTGGTGATTTTTTTTTATACAGCGGGTATGTCACCATTTTTCTAGTTACATTTTTTAAAGGTGCTATTGACATGAAATTTTCACCTCATGTCGATAACAACCCATGCAATACATACATACAAAAAAATTATAAAAAATAAGTTCAGAAATTAAGTTATGTGTAATAAAATGGAATGATGGCACAGGGAAAAAGTATTGAACACATGAAGAAAAGGCAGGTGCAAAAAGGTATGGAAAGCCAAGACACCAGCTGAAATTTATCAGTAATTAGAAAGCAATCCTGCCCCTTGTCAGTGCAAATTAATATCATCTGGTTCAGTCTCAACTGATGGTCTATAAAAAGGTGTCTCATTACCAAGGTTTCACACAAGAAACATCTCATGATGGGTAAAAGCAAAGAGCTCTCTCAAGACCTTTGCAACCTTATTGTTGCAAAACATACTGATGGCATTAGCTACAGAAGGATTTTTAAACTTTGAATGTTCCAGTGAGCACTGTTGGGGCCATAACCTGGAACTGGAAAGAACATAATTTCACCATAAACTGGCCAAAACCAGGTGCTCCCTGCATGTTTCTGACAGAGGAGTGAAAATAATTATCAGAAGAGTTGTCTAAGAGCTAAGAATCACTAGTGGAGAGTTTAAAAAAGACATGGAATTAGCAGGTACAATTGTTTTAAAGAAAACAATAAGTAATGCCCTCAACCGTCATGGACTATATGCACGCTTACCTTGCAAGACTCCATTGCTGAAGTAAAAGCATGTTGAAGCTCATTTAAAGTTTGCTGCACAACATTTAGACAAGCCTGTGAAATACTGGGTGAATATAGTCTGGTCAGATGAGACAAAAAAAACTCTTTGGATACCATAATACACACCATGGTTGGAGGTCAAATGGCGCCACACATCACCCCAAAAACACCATATCAACAGTAATGTTTGGAGGTATGAACATCATGGTTTGGGGCTATTTTTCAGTATACGGTACCAGCAAACTTCCTATCATACAAGGAAGGATGAATGGAAAAATGTACAAAGACATTCTTGATAAAATCGTCTGCCATCTACCAGGATGATGAAGATGAAACAAGGGTGGACATTTCAGCAAACACAAAGCCAAGCACACTCTCAATTGATTTCAAAGAAAAAAAATACAGCTGCTAGATAGGCCCAGCCAATCACCTGATTTGAATCCAATATAAAATCTATGGAAAGAACTAAAGAAGAGGCCTACGGAACCTTCAAGATTTGAAGAGTGTTTATGTGGAAGAATGGGCCAAAATCACACCTGAACAATACAGGAGGCATCTTGAAGCTATCATTACCAACAAAGGATTTTGGATGAAGTATTAAATACATTTCAGTTAGCGTGTTCAATACTTTTTCCCTGTGTCATTCCATGTTATTTCACATAACTTAATTTCTGAGCTTATTCCATAGTTACATAGTTACATAGTTAGCTAGGCTGAAAAAAGACAAGTCCATCCAGTTCAACCATAAAAAAAAAAAGAAATAATAAATAATAACAAAAAATATCGTACAAATCAATATACCCAATTCTATACCCACAGTTTATCCAGAGGAAGGCAAAAAAAAACCCCAGCAGAGCATGCTCCAATCTGCTACAGCAGGGGAAAAAAATCCATTCTTGATCCCCCAAGAGGCAATCGGATTTTCCCTGGATCAACTTTACCTATAAATGTTATACCCAGTTATATTATGTACATTTAGGAAAGTATCCAGGCCTTTCTTAATGCAATCTACTGAGTTAGCCAGAACCACCTCTGGAGGGAGTCTATTCCACATTATTTATTTTGGTTTCTTTGTATGTATGGACTGCATGGGTTGTTACCGACATGTGGTGAGAATTTCATGTCAATAGCATCTTTAAAAATATATTTACCTAGAAAAATGGTCATGTGTTCAATATGTATTTTACCCACTGTATATTGTCTTTCTTTGTTATGGTGGGGAATGAAAAAAAAAACATATAAACATATTTTCTTATTCACTTTTTTAATCAACTAAATGCAGTAAGCTTCTTTTTATAAGTATTCATAACTGTTTTACTCTATCTGAAGCTGAAATTGCCACACAACTTAAAGTCCAACTCCAGGAATTAAAAAAACACACCTTGCAGTGGGTTCCCCTAACACTGCAAGAGTTTAATGCTTATTATGTCTAGGTACTTCGGAATAAGTAGAAATACTTATCTTATTCCACACTCCAGAAGGATCACATCAGTGGTGCTGATCCACTGCAGCCTCCTCTCTAAGCCACAGCTGCTCTCCTGCTTCTTTAATGTACAATACAGTGTTAATACCCCTGCATTGTACATGATGATGCTGAGGGACTGCTAGAGGATGGAATTTTCAGAAAGAAGACGAGAACATGGGAGCCAGATAAAATGGGGGGTAAGGTAAGGAATAATGCGTGTAACTGTACCCCTAGACATAAAGAGCGTTGAAGGCTTGCAGTGCAGGGGTGGGGGCACTGCAAGATTAGGTACTTTTTCATTCCTGGAGCTGGACTTTAATTAATCAGAGCAGTGACTCCCACACCTCCCCTCCTCTCTAAGCCACAGCTGCTCTCCTGCTTCTTTAATGTACAATACAGTGTTAATACCCCTGCATTGTACATGATGATGCTGAGGGACTGCTAGAGGATGGAATTTTCAGAAAGAAGACGAGAACATGGGAGCCAGATAAAATGGGGGGTAAGGTAAGGAATAATGCGTGTAACTGTACCCCTAGACATAAAGAGCGTTGAAGGCTTGCAGTGCAGGGGTGGGGGGGGCACTGCAAGATTAGGTTCTTTTTCATTCCTGGAGCTGGACTTTAATTAATCAGAGCAGTGACTCCCACACCTCCCTTCCCTTCTGTGCTTATTGAGTTCATAGGCCCCATATTAAGTTTAATCACAGGGAAAGGGTTTGATTTACTAAAGACAAGTAGACTGTTCATGTAGCAAGGATAATTTTCCCTGAGGTTAGTGAATGTGGTAAAATGTCACTTTTGCACAGAAGATTCAATCACCTGCAAAGAAAAACAAAGGGGTCGATTTACTAAAACTGGAGAGTGCAAAATCTGGTGCAGCTGTGCATGTTAGCCAATCCGCTTCTAACTTCAGCTTGTTCATTTAACCTTTGATAAAAAAAATTGAAGTTGATTGGTTTCTATGCAGAGCTGCACCAAATGATGGCTCTCCAGTTTTAGTAAATCGACCCCTATGTGTTTTTGCTAGCGCATGATTGGATGATTAAGGTCAGCAGAGCTTCACCTCAATCACTAAGCTTTACAGAAAAATCCCTTGCAAAATGTACAATCTATTTGCCTTTACAAAACCAACCCCAAAGAGTCTGTAGGTACATCATTCTTAAGAAAACCCACAGTGCTCCGAGAATCAGAAAAACAAATATTCTATAATAAAAGCATAATCCTGTAAAGAAAGCCTTTTGCCGGCAGAAACAAATGAAGAACAAAGGTTACGTGTAGAAAGCAAAAGTATAAATATAAACATCAAGCATGAGGTTGGCCACAGCAATCTTTCAGCACGAGCCAATCATGTCCACTATAGATGCATTGAGGAAGGAGATGGCACAAAATCTAATTAACATTTACCAAAGGAATAGAACATGTTAAGCTTGGAAAATATGTACTTACTTTGAAATATGGATTTTCACTTCTCTTAGTAAATGAGGTGAAGCTATATTCACTTCAATCTTCCAGTCATAAGCAAACAAAAATCTATTTTTTTTTAAATTTCCCTTGAACATAAATGCTTATTTAAAATGAACACAGATACGCCTAATTAACTAGGCTTAGTGAACATACACTTTGAAAAGTGAACAGTTTCTACATCTTTTGTAAACCAGTCCCCACTGTGTCATTCCAATTTACTACAATGATGAACAGACATTGCAGTCATGTATGAGATCTACAGTCTGCCTAATAATAGCTAGTGAATAGGTTTCCATAAGCATTAGGTTATCTCTGCCTTCTCTGAATAAAGTGCGCCTGCTCTGGAATATGGTTCCATACAGATGCCTATGGTCATTTTACAATTTTACCAGACAGATCCTAGCCAATTGCTTCTGGGGAAAAGCAGATTTTCATGAACAATTGCTATTTGTCTTTTAAGGTTCTCTGCTAAGTGCTTGGACAAATAGATGCAACAACACGTTTTAAGTGCTTAGAACAGAAATTGTTATTTCGATAAAGGAACCGTTCAAGTAGGATAAAAAAATTTTAAGAATACGTATGCCGATGAGCCTACATGTCTTTTTTCTCCACTAAATGTATTTGGGCAAGGCTCAAACTTTGCACAGAGGTTGGCTGACACCAGTTTCCAATTGTTAAGTGACATTTGGCTGGGATGAATGGCATAAAGGATCTAACATAGAGGGATTTCACATTTATCCATAAGACATGAAGTGGCTGTTCACTGACAGCTGAGTAAACAGTTTGCTGAAGTTCTGAGTTAGACGTAGCTAGTGAGTTACACCCATAATTTCATCTGTTAACACAAACAAGTCAGCCTGCCGCTGAGCCTTTGCTAGAGCTGGGCAGCCATTCCTAGCACTGAAATTATTGACTGTCATTTGAGTAAACAAATCTTCTGTATCAGGTCATCCTTTTTTACATCTTAGTTCTAGCGGAATTGCCGTGATTTACTGTAGGAGGGTCTATGACGCAGATGGATCGGATCAAATAAGTGTGAAAGAATGCCAGCGATGTTTTTTGGCAACGCCCTGAACATTTCACCACATGAGCAATGACATCACTAGGGCAGAATGACTGAATCATACGATTTACATCTTCATGACTTTCTGATTAAAACGGCTGGCACCGCATACCGCAAACTGTTTTGGGCATTTTGACATCACAATGAAGTCAGTAACCACATACACAATGTAATTTTAAAAACGTCACAGTTAAGATGCATCAGTCTTTTTATTGCTAGGTACCCGCAACCAAGTTCTCAAATCGTAAAGGTTGTTGACCCAATTCCAAAATCAATTAAAGGAGGTAACAGAAAGAGGCACAATGATTCTCGGAACTTAATACTTTAAAACCAAAGGTATTAAATGCCGGCTTGGATGTGTATTTGTTTCTATAGATAGACCCAGTGTTCATTTATGAGTTTCATGTTCCTGAATGACAAGTTAGAAGAAACATGGATTACTGATTACTGATTCATGAGAAGGACTATTGCTGTAGTGTTTAGTGAAGAACTGAAGTGTTTACTAAAGAAGGTGAGAAACATCACTCTATCAATTGTAGCTTTGTTTACTTTGAATACTTAACCATGTTGCAGATGAGTTAAACAGTAATTTGCTTGTCACATAATTTAATAATTCAAGTGAATCTTCGCTAGATTTTCTAAGTGAAGATTCTCAACTCCTTTAGTAAATCAGCCTTATTGGACAATTTCTGGGTTTATATGGATACATGTTTTTATTTGACTTTTGATGTTATATTCATGCTTTGCTTGAAAAAAGGCTCAATAGCTACAAACTGTTATGCGTTAAAGTTGATGTTCTGATGTTCAATAAAGACTATATATATATATATATATATATATATATATATATATATATATATATATATTGTATAGATATAATTATCTTGAAAACATAGGAAAAAGATGCATACAATACCATTGATTTATGATCGGGTCTCTTTGTAAGAAATACTTCCAAATAATAGCCAACAGATGTCACTTTTAGGCCTCTTTCACACGATCGGACCGTTCAGATCCGCCTGTCAGTTTTGACGGCGGATCTGAACGGCCGCTCCATGTTAGTCTATGGAGCGTCGGATGTCAGCGGAGACATGTCCGCTGACATCCGACCCGGTCCGATCCGCCAAAAGCAGACGTATGGCTCTACGTCCAGATCCGTCGATGGCGGATCGGATCGGGTGAGATCTGATGAAAACGGACACACTGTCCGTTTTCATCCGATCTCTCCATAGAGACCAGCGCCGCTCGCAAGCCCCTCCCCGCTCAATGAGCAGAGAGGGACTTGTCATCCGCCGGTTCAGTGGGGATCAACGGAGTGATCTCCCGCTGAGCCGGCGGACAGAGGCGGGCTCCGTGGAAGCGGAGTCCGCCTCGTGTGAAAGGGGCCTTAGGATTACCATTACAATTCCTTTGTTTGTCTATTATCAGGCACAAGGCATATCTTGATATTAAAATGTCAGCAGAAAGGTGAGGCCTATACAGTGCACATAGACACCCAAAAGGTCACATCTGATTTAAAAGCCAACACCTAAATGGTGTCTAAGTCTGTCTACTTGAAGTATACATTCTTCAATTGACTCAATGTGAAAGCCTGTGGCTGGCTCCAGGGACAAGGGCCCCATTTCGAAATCCTTTTTACTTAATTATAGGCAACCACAAAGAAAATAAGGGGTATGTGAGATATCCTTTAATTTACAGTTGCAAGTGATACTTGTTTTTAAGGCTTGGTTTATTTCTTGTATATAACACAACTATAATGGTAAACAGTAAAATTAAAATGTATTACAGGCATACCCCACCTTTAAGTACACAATGGGGTTTATTTACTAAAGCTGGAAAGTGCAAAATCAGGCTCCCTCTGCATAGAAATCATCGAGCTTCCAGGTTATATTACCAAAGCTTAATTGAACAAGCTGGGGTTAGAAGCTCATTGGTTTCTATGCAGAAGTGAGCCTGATTTTGCACTTTCCAGCTTTAGTAAATAAAATCCATTGTGTACTTAAAAGTGGGGTATGCCTGTATGCAATACAATCAAGGTTTCTTTCCCCTAAATTAGGAGTAAATTCAAGGTGAAGTTTATTCATAGCCAAAACCCTTTTTTGGGGTTGTGTAGAGTAGGGGAGGTTAGGGTGGGTTAGAACCTGGTCAGGTTTTTATTGCTGTCTGTGTTCCTGCTGGGGAGATCACCACTCTTTATTTATTTTGGTGACCATCGTAACATAGATAGAAAGAGATAGGAAATCCAAACGTTTATGGATATTGCTAGAACAGGAAAAAAGGAAATCTCCCTAATGAGACACAGAAATCTAAACTTAACCTGGCAGGCGTTTAACCCTTTCCTACTCTAAGCCTAAAAAAATGGCTATACATACACTTTAGGAAGCTACTTCAGTAGTCAAAAAACATTTGTTTGCTGTAAATCTGCCAGAGTGCTCCTAACTGCTGTAAGCTGATGAAAATGCCTCTGCTGTAATGAAATCCCAAACAGTGTTGTCAGCCCTACCTAAGTTCTCCTCTTCTGGTTTACCCTCTCCTTAAATGTGTAACATAAAGGGAGGAGTTCTATAGTCCAGCAGGGATGAACGTGGGCAGGACAGATATCACTGCTTGGGATTTCAATGCAGCAGAGTTAGTCTTGTTAGCCTACAACAATAACATGAACAGTTTGAATTCCTGGATCAACAGGTATTTTTCTGTACTTGCAAGGTTTTTAACTACTTCAGCTTTTGCACTATTAAAACCCCTTTGGACTAAGACATGTTTTACATTCCTGCTATGGGTCTATGTTTTCTGTGATAAATACACTATATTACCAAAATTATTGGGGTGACTGCCTTACACACGCATGAACTTAAATGGCATCCCAGTCTTTGTCCGTAGGGTTCAATATTGAATTGGCCCACCCTTTGCAGCTATAACAGCTTCAACTCTTCTGGGAAGGCTGCCCACAAGGTTTAGGAGTGTGTCTATGGGAATGTTTGACCATTCTTCCAGAAGCGCATTTGTGACGGCTGGGCGGTGCGGCTCTCGTTCTCGGTGGCCGTCATATCATGGCCTCCCAGAATGACCATTCTCGCGCGCCCCAGAGTGCGTGCAAAGTGGTGATCGTGGCTGCGCTGTGTTGCTAGGACACGGCGTGACCCCGATCTGTGTAAAGAGCTGTGGCTCTTTAACCATGTGATCGGCTGTGTCCAATCACAGCCAGTCACATGTAAACATGGAGAAGCCGGTAATCGTCGCTCCTCGCCTCACACTGACAGAGTGTGAGGAGAGGAGAGACGATCAGCAGCATCTCCTCACAGGGGACAGCTAGGTATGTAATCAGGGCACTGATCACCAGTGCCCTGATTACAAGTAAGTGTCCACCAGTGCCAGCAATGTTTGCCCACCACTGCCAGCAATCAGTGCCAACCAGTGCCCACAACTGCCAGCAATCTGTGCCCACAAGTGCCAGCAATCAGTGGCCATAAATGATGCCAGTGCTGTGCCAGTGCTGTGCCATGTCAGTGCTGGCTATCAGTGCTGCCCATCAATGCCCAACACTGCTGCTCATCAATGTTCATCACTGCTGCCCATCAATTCCACCCATCAATGCCGCCTATCTGTGCCCACCAGTGCTGCCTATCTGTGTCCACCAGTGCTGCCTATCTGTGCCCACCAGTTCTGCCTATCTTTGCCCAATGCCCACCAGTGCCACCCATAAGTGCCACCTATCAGTGCTCATCAGTGCCACATATCAGTGCCACCTATCAGTGCCCATAAGTGTAGCATATTCGTGCTTCCTCATCAGTGCCACCTATCAGTGCCCATAAGTGTCGCCTCATCAGTGCCCATAAGTGCCACCTCATCAGTGCAGCCTATCAGTGCCCATCAGTGCTGCCTCATCAGTGCCCATCAGTGAAGGAGAAAAATTATTTACAAAATCTACAGAAATCGACAGAAACTAAGAAAACTAAGAAAAACTTTTTTTTTTTTTTCAAAATTTTTGGTCTTTTTTTAAATGAAAAAATAAAAAACCCAGGAGTGATTAAATACCACCAAAAGAAAGCTCTATTTGTGTGAATAAGATGATAACAATTTCACATGGTTACAGTGTAGCATGACCACGCAATTGTCATTCAAAGTGTGACAGCGCTGAAAGCTTAAAAATGGCCTGGGTGTAAGTGCCCTGTATTGAGGTGGTTAATATTATTGGCTCAAAATAGACAATAAAACTAACATCTTTAGAAAAGTAATAGCTAAAGGGAGAACTGGAGGATAGTGTTAATCATAGCTGATTTAAAGCGGAGGTCTGCCCACCACTGCAAAAATTAAAAGCCAGTAGCTACACATACTGCAGCTAATGACTTTTAATAATAGGACACTTACCTGTCCTGGAGTCCAGCGATGTCGGCACCGCAGATGATGTTTCCATCAGCTGTCGGGTGCTGCCGCCGCCATAGCCAGTAAAGGAACCCGGTAGTGAAGCATTACGGCGTCACGCCGGGTCCCATACTGTACTTTGCTCTCCTAGTGGCCCGGAGGCGGGGGAAGGAGGAGGGAGCCGAACTTTGATGTCAACGGCCATGGCCAATACTCCCGGAAGTGGGGACAGGATACCTGTCAAAGGTCAGGTATCCCCCCCCCCCCCCAAAAGGTGCCAAATGTGGCACTAGAGAGGGGAAGGAGACAAATGGGTGGAAGTTCCACTTTTGGGTGGAACTCCGCTTTAAGTTAACTAATGGTTAGTTAAAGGGTTTAATAGGAACACATTTTAATTTATATAATTATTTTTTTACTTGTAAAGTTGCTTTAACTGACATCACATGCAGATCAGAGATTAAATCTTCAAAAGAATAATACAGCATACACAATAATGTACACACTAATTTCACATTTAAGCTTCTAAATAGTGTTCTGAGCACACTTTAGAAACTTTGATTTTCTGTAATACATAGCAAGCGGGATGAACAGAGGAAGAGGGCAAGAGCAGCGGCAGCAGGGGGTGAGCGACAGGGTCTACAGCAGGGATCTGCAATTAGCGGACCTCCAGCTATTGCAAAACTACAAGTCCCATCATGCCTATGCCTCTGGGTGTCATGCTTGTGGCTGTCAGAGTCTTGCTATGCCTTATGGGATTTGTAGTTCTGCAACAGCTGGAGGTCCGCTAATTGCATATCCCTGGTCTACAGCATATACATGTGTCCAAATTTATTCCTATGCTTAAAGTCTGCAAAGAGACAAAAGATGGGGAAATTATTCATTATTAATTGCAATTATTGCAGAGATGTATGTAATATGTTTTTGTTTTTTAATTGCTTTAGATACATTTTTGCGGATAGGAACTTTTTATTGTAATAAATATTGTAAAATCAAAATCTTTTTTACTCTGTCAGCACCTGTAATTAGGTGTAAAATCATAGAAAAATCATTCAAACATCACATCCATGCTGTTGGACCAGTTCCCACAGCCTCTTCTCTCTACTCCGGCAGTCTAAGGTCCTCTGACATTAAAACCAAGACATAACCTATAGCACTTCATCAGACATGAGAAAGCTGAGGGACAGTCCACTGCTGGAGCGTAGGGGATTGCCATCTGCCGGGGGAGTGCAGGATAAGATAAATAAAATTGCTTTTACTGTCTGCTAGACAGAAACGAGCAGTTAACCCTGGCAGTGCAGGAGCAGCCCCACTGCTAGGGAGGACTTTTCGTTTTCCCGGAGTTGGGCTTTAAGTAAAATCTTTTAATGAATGCACTTAACGTGACACATACATAATGTTCTTAATAAGAGTAATTATTGCTATTTACATATAAGCAGACCAGTCATATCATGTCTTGGTCAAGGTCTACTTGCAATAGTTCAGCCCTTTTCCTTCCACAGCTGGCACTCATTTTCTTTTCTTCAACGTTTGTGCCAAGGAGGGAATGACAGGCAGAGTTTAGCTTGTTTTGCTAGCATCTACTACATTTGTACAGTGAGATCACGCTAACTGTCCTTGAGATGCTGGCGAAAGCAGTGAATGGATGGACATGAAATGTGTTTTTGTCCATTCATGTCCAGCATGTTTTCAAAAGGTCACTGGAAATACGCCACTGTAGTTGCCAAGTTGAAATAACTGCCGGATGACCACGCAGCAAACTAAAAATGGACCCAAACAGGATTTCTTAACTATGTGTAAGTCCCATGAGCTTTACAAATATAACAAAGCAAAACCGCAGTGTTGTCACAGAGTTCACCTAAAGTCACTGCTTCTCATGATGTTTTAGGGTGCCAGCATGGCATACTTTGAACATTTTGTATAATCTGCAGTCAGCACTGTTTAACCTGTGAATGACTAGCGACAATTAATTAATTCTGGTAACTGCTTTTATTTTTTTAATTTCTAAAAATTCACAGCTTACTGTGTTCCAAGCAGAGATGAATTGTCCAGATATACCCATGGAGAATCTGTTAGAGGGTCACTTAGAAAAGCTATGCACAATATTTCAATGTCATTCACGTTCTAGTGCATTCTGCATAGTAATAAGAGCCAGAATAAATTTTGGCTGGTGGCTCAGGAAGACTGGCTATTACCCAAGCAACAGATGTTACTGCCTGGCTGGGGGTGGGTGGAGGTCTCCCTTCCGAGATCACTAAGGGATGTGAAGACTGAGCAAGGGAACAACCTCAGATCCACTCCACCCAAAGCTGATTCAGAGGTTTTTGCGGGTGGTGTTCTATTTTGCATTTTTTTGTAAAGGTCAGAATTGCTGACAATATACTTATGTTTTGATATGTTCAGTAAAAATGTTTTTTGACTTGAGAATTTTGGTGCCGATTCTTTGGGGTGTATCCCTACACCCTTTAAGTCACCCCAACAGTTAAACCTACCTTATACTGAACCCTAATTAAAATGAAAGCGCTACACCACTGCTAGGAGGTCCAGATACTATGATGTTTCATTAAAAGTCATGGGTACCACCAAAAAAGTAGCCAATGTTTCTCGGGGGAACAAGAGCGCCCCCTTTATTAGGGTTTGATTGACAGCAATGTGAACAAACCAGAAGTGAACTGGAGCTACAATGGTATTTTTTCCAGTGTAAATTACAAGCACAGGTCTTGTCAGTAACTTGTTAGGCTGCCAAACACGTTTTCTGACAAGGCCTTTCCTTTTAATTCACACTGGACAAAAAACCATTGTAGCTCCAGTTCACTTCTGGTTTGTTCACATTTCTGTCAATCAAGCCCTGATGAAAGGGGCACCCTTGGGCCCCAGAAATGCTTTGGCTATAGATTGTACTTCTGACTTTTAATGAAATAAAGTTGTATCTGGACCTCTTAGCAGTGGAGTGGCTCTTTAATTTCAATTTTTGTTACTTTATGCTGCAAGCCATGGAGACTATGGAGATATTCTGAGGTGTTGAAGTTGCCTGCCCAGAAGCCAGATCACTTACATCAACATCAATGCCAGTGAGATAATCTTACAGGTCCAGCGCTATCTTTCCACTTTCCTCAATTATACTGAACCCTAACACTATTGTGCCTAACTGAAAATGAACCTTTAAATCTTAGGGACATACTTACAAAGCAAAAATTCTGACATGCACCAAACATTCACTGCAGATGAATCCTCCGGGTGCATGTGTTTTAAATGACAGTGACTGATTTACCACTAGTGAATGTTTGCCAAAAGTCACATTCACTGCACTTATATATATATGTTATTACATTGTTAAATACTGTTGTTATGGCAGCAGCTGCCATACCCCTGGTATAATTTTTTTAGGTGGGTGATTCGGCGTCTGTTAAAAGTGATCCCATCGGCGCATTCGCCGCAGGATCACTTTTAGAGGTGGCGGGAAAGGTGCGCCCCCCCTCCTGCTGCTTCCTGGTCTTTTCTGAGCTTACTGGAGCCATCAGTAAGCCCAGAACTGATCTTATATGGCCGATGGCTAGGCAGAAAGTCAAGTGAGGGAAAGATAGCCCCCACTCGGCTCTATCCCCTTGGAGGACCAGAGCGATCTTCGAAGTCACTTCGAGTTCTCGGACATAAAGACATTTTTTTTTTTAAGTCAAACTGTTTTTTTTTTCTTTTCTTTTAAAGGTAAATGAGAGATCTGGGGTCTTTTTGACCACAGATCTCTCAATAAAGAGGACCTGTCATGCTTATTTCTATTACAAGGGATGTGATGAAAATATGGGATTGTGATTTAAGAGGAAGGGGGCTGTGATGTGAAGGAGTCATGACACAAACCTGTAATTCAGACCTCGGTTGGAGGAAAAGTTTACTGATCGCACCTTCGAGAATTTTAGTTCAGTACCCCTTACATATAACATAAAATGTATGTAAGTCTCAGTTCCCCGGATGACGCTTGTTACGGAGAAACACGTTGGGAGTGGCCTCACACGTGACGTCAATCCGGAAGTCGGGTTGAATGCTCTGACCTGCTGGCCGTTTGTATTGCACACTGTGTAACATCATGCATTTTGTAAGAAAAAACAACTAGATCCTCAGTAAAAGCAGTACACAGTACACACATAAAAACTTGTTAGGCACACATTTAATCCCTTGATTTCTCTAAATGTTAACCCCTTCCTACCCAGTAGTACAGAGACGGTGCATATTACTAGCACTGATCACTGTAATAATGTCACTGGTAATGTCAGTGTCAGTGTCAGTGTCAGCTAGTCAGTTCCTCCCAGCATCAGTTAGTGTCAGATTGCCCATCGCACTATTGCAGTCCCCTTATAAATTGCTGATCACTGCCATTACTGGTATAAAATACAAAAAAATTTAAATTCAAGTATATATACCATATTTTGTAGATACTATAACTTTCACACAAACCATTCAATATACACTTATTGGGATTTGTTTGTGGCAGAAAATAGCAGAATACATTTTGGGCAAAATTTATTAAGAGAATTGATTTTTTTTTCTGGGATATGTTTTATAGCAGAAAGTAAAACATATTGTTCAAAATTATCAGTCTTTTTTTGTTTAAATAATAAAAATAAAAATACAGAGGTGAATACCATCAAAAGAAAGCTATATTTGTGTGAAAAAAAATTATACAAATATTGTTTGGGTACAGCATTGCATTACCACGCAATTGTCAGTTAAAGTAGTGCAGTGCTGAATAGCAATAAAATGGCCTGGTAATGAACGGTGTAAAACCTTCTGGAGCTGAAGTGTATAATAAAAAAAAACATACCAGTTGATGGAGTCCAGCATTGTCCTTCTAGCTGTTATAGCTCTCCAAGCATCAGTCAGCTTCTGTGTTGCCATCTTGAAAGCCTTCTTTCTCATTCTCCACCCTGCACATGCACAGACACGCCACAGGTCTTTGCCTGGTCCCAGACCTGGCATTGACCTGTGGTGTGTCTGTACATGCACCGTATTAAATTTGCATGATAATCACTGCCTCCTGGGATGTGTGATGTGAACATCCCAGGAGTCAGTGGGTGGTCGATTGATGTCATCCTCATCAAGGAATGCAGATGTAGGGGGCTGCAAGGATGAAAAATATGTATTTGCAATGAAAAAAAAGTCTGCAAATGCGCAGGAGGAGGGGATGGAAAGAGGAAAGAAAGTGGAATATGTGGGCAAAAGGCTACTTTTCACCTAACATTGAAGTATATCGAAAGCCAACATCTTTATTTTTAGTTTTGAATAAAGTAGGGAATGGTTAAAAGCATTGACAAGTTTATTTTTGTTCTCTGTGTCTCATTTGGGGAGCTTTTCTTTAGTTTCCTGCGTCCCGACTAGTTACACAACAGGAAATGCGAGCAGAGCTCTCCGATTTAAGGAAACTTCTTGCATAGAGTTGCCCCTGGAACAAATATCTCCATTGCAAGATCTCCCCCCTAGTCTTGTTCTAACCACGACTCAAAATTGTAGATATTCAGTCCCAGTGAATGTCCCCAGCAGGGCCAAAAACTGTAAAAAAAAAAACTTCCTAAAACAGTATATTGCAGCACCCAAATGTTATACTCCATGTGCCAAGATGTTACATCATCATTGCCCCTTAGCATATCAGCTGGCCAAAAATACAGCACCTTTTTTTTTGGGGGGGGGGGGGGGGGGGCGGAGGGGGGGGGGGGGGGGGGGGGGGGGGGGGGGGGGGGGGACTGAAGATTATGAACATTAAAGAGAATGTGTAGCGCCTCCTTGGTTAAGGTATTGTTCTAAGTGTGATAAAAGTAAACTTTTCTTACTAGGTCAAATGAAGAATACAGGTGGAAAATGAGAATAAGCCAAGCGTCATCAACCCAAAGTGAGAAACACCTGCCTAGATGTGCGCATACTTATGAGATTCTCCCGGCAGATGTAAGCCCTAGGCTTTAATGCCAGGATGCCTTCCAAGCCCACTAATTAAGTCTTTTGCCTGGTACAGGGGGAACTTAAACAAAGAGACACATCAAGTTCAAAGCAACTTATAAAGAAGATGGTTTCTGGCTTACCACCAAGATCCACAATATCTGCACTTTATGAGTTGATCAGGTAAAAGCAAATAACATTTTTGTGGTAATAACTTGGTATTTCACCCCCTGAGACCACAATTAGTGTAATTTACTATCAAAGCTTGGAAAAAGCTTTTGTTCCACTTTTAATATGCAATCCAAGTTTCTACAGATTACTTTTTTCAATTTTTTTTTTATTTTTTTTACAGTAGGTGTTAAATGGTGTATTATGTGCAAGAGTAAAAGGAAAAACTGTTAATTATGAATCCAAGTTCAAAAGTTAGCAAGTTTATTGCATGGTCTACTTCCCTGCTAATATCTTCAGAAGCTGTAATGCATGGCTAAATTCCCTATTCTTAGATCTCAGCAGTGCTGCACTTATAGTTTTTTACGGGGATTTTTGATGGACTGTCTATTGAAAACAACACTTTGAAGTTCTAAATTTTTTCTTTGAGAGTTGAGAGTAGAATAATGTTAGAGACTGTGTTCATGAGAACTCTATGTACAATATACAATATATATACAGTATATGGAGAGAAATACATAATTGATTTGAAACAGCATACTTTAGAACCCAAAAATCGAATCCTGTTATATTTTTGGTACTAAGTGATATATAGTAGTATATAGTTTGATATATTCAGAATATTCCATCTTAACATAATTCAGCAATTCTGATGATGAAAGAGAATACTCCATCACATAATATTTGATGTGGAAGCCTACACATGTAATATATTGACTGATTGCCCATGTGGTTCTAAGGCACATGGGTGAGATCACCCAGCAAGCAAAGGACAGCATTGCAAAACATAAATATTCCATCATAATATCACACCTATTATAAGGCACTTCCTGGAAGCAGGGCATTCACCTTTCTAACTTTGGTTGTTATGGTTAAAAAAAAGTGTGCAGTATTTTGAATATGCACCTTCGACACACTGGTTCAACTGTGATTATAAATTATATCTCTGTGTATGACAAGTGTAGTAGGCAGGGCTGTCCTAATAGCACCATTGACCCCTGGGTAAAATAATACACTGGGGCTCCTACCAGGGAGATGGCGATCTACGGCGCGCTAGGTGCTACACAACCAGGAAATGGTCTCAAATGAAAATCACCCCCTGTACACACTGCCCCCTGTCATAAATGCCTCTTCCAGCCTGATGAAGGAGCATGCATGCTCCGAACGCGAGCTCGACCACGCCTCCCATCCATCACCACTGACGTGCTTGTTGTGTGACCGTCTTCAGCCTTGGAGCCTCAGGAACCACCGGAGCTGCTGGGAACTGCTGACCTCCACCGCTACCCAGCTGGACTATAGGAGCCCAAGCTACTTATGCCATTCACATTATATCTCACCAAAATGTGAGTTGATCTTACTTTTATTAAACATTGAATTTTAACTGACATACTGCACTCAGAGTGGCGCCGCTGCTCTCTCTCTCTCTCTTCCAGCCTGTCAGCAGCCTGCATTTATGTATGTCTGTATGTTTCTGTTAGGTCTTGTTCATATGGGCGTATTTAAGCATACACATGTGCAAGGGCCATGTTTGCCCGCACAGGAATGAGGATCACAGGTGCTCAGTGCATCCTCACGCAGGCAGTCCCATTCATGTCAGGCACAGCTGCTGCTCCCAATCTGACATCTCTGTGGGTATGGGTCCTTGAATGGCAGCCTCTGCATCCCAACTGACATGAATGAGACTGCCTGTACGGGGATGCATGCAGCACCTGTGCATCCCATGCCCGTGAGGGCAATCTCAGCTCTGATACTGGTGTATGCTTATGTATGCCCATGTGAACAAGGCCTAACATTATTGTACAGACAAACATACTTACACACATGCATATAAATATATTTATGCACACACATACATACACATATCTACGTACATACACACACATGCGTACACTCATACATAAACTTACACATATACATACACGCTCACATACATATATGCCTTTTGAAAAAACTCATCTTACTGTATTTGAATATCCAGTGTTTGGCACCTGCACTACCAAGTCAGATTCCCGTGTACATAGTATTGCATGGAAGGGAGGGGGCAGGTCAGGACTCAGGAAGCAGCTTTCACCATGCACAGCTCTACCCATTGCTGCCCACTCAAGCTTTGTAGTTCAGTGTTCTAAAATACTACAAAAAAAGCAGCTGCCTTCCCCTGCTTGGCTGCACTTTTCAAGACTAAGTGGCGCTGCTGTGCTTCTCCTCCTTCCTGCTGACAGGAGTAGTGAGTGACGTTGTTGTTACATCTCCTGTCAGCTTTTAGTGGTAGAGTCTAATGCAAGATTATAAGGCTGATTTACTAAAGGGGTTGATACATTTTATTCAATTTATCATTCATCATTAAAGCACTATTAAACCCAAAAGTAAAAATGTAATATATTGCATCTTGCCAATCACTAGATGTGGTGGCTGCATTTGTTTTCTATTTTTAGGCTTTTTTTCCCTCTGTTTTCACAAAGTGATCTGGCCAGTAACACACCTCCTGTATTGGAATGCCCCCACTCTGGATGAAAAACACAGGGGGCATCTTTGGATATTAGTATTGTTAATCTGAGGGGAGGAGAGTGTTAGATGGTAAACACCCCTGTCAGTGGTAAATGGTTTGTTTTATACCTCTAATTACTACATCTGCAGAACAGTTGTTCTTTTGAAAAACAACAGACTTACTGGCTGGATCACTAAGTGAAAATAAAGGAAAGAAAGCCTAAAAAACTAATTTTGCCAGCACATCTGTACTATCCCCACATTATATGCTGCAATATAATAAAATGTTTGCTTTCGGGTTTAATACCACTTTAATTACTCAAAGATATGAAAAGCAAATAGTTGTTTACTCATACATTATTTTAATTTGCCCATGATTGAGTATTCAAAGTGAACACAGCTACAATTTATTGAATAAATATTCTTAACTCCTATAGTAAATCAACCCCATAGTGTTAAGGATATGTTGCTGTTGCATTCAGTAAATAATTAGGTTCTAGTCCTATTTTTATGGGTGGTATTTATGAATGTTAGCATCTGATCAGTTTGGGTAACACCATACACCTGTGCAAAAGCCTAAAAGAGAATATGTCACGGGAAAGCCAATGTCCTCTAACGAAAGCAGCCTTTAACCAACCACAGGGCTGCAAAATTGTTCCAGGGCAGTGAGGAAACTTACAAACGTGGTCAAGAAGTATTATGTGTCCAAGTGGACAGATGATGATTGTTTTCAGCAAATGATATTAGCTTTGCCAGGTATGTGTTCAAAACTTGTCAAAATCTAAACATCTCATATGATCATATACTTTTATAGTGCAGCTACTATTTCTTAGAAAGATCACATATTCTCCAACAGTTCAATCCGCAGCTATAGATGTTAGCTATTATACAACAATGAATGGGAACATCTCTTCCCCCAGCAAATCTATAAGGGACAGGGATTTTGCAGCAGCCTGGAGACTATGATGAATGGCTCCCTATGTGTTTTCTGCATCCAGCAGACAACAGTCCATGCACAGGGGAAGGCTGTAGATTCAGCTGTGCGCTACTTCACTCTGCTTTCTCTAGTGACCTCATCCTCTCACAAAGATACCATTCATGCAGATGTGCTAGACGACAGCCTACAGTGCTTTCATTTCATCATATAAACATGTACATAGAGACGCTTGGATGAAATAAAAGCCATAGAACACTCACAAAGGTGTGCAGGGGTATGTGAAATATTCCTGCAAATCAGAGCAATTGCACACTGGGATTTTCCCAGCATTGTCTGCTTAGTTGATAATATCTGAGTTCCTTCTTTAATTAGTAATATTGGGATAATTGTTGTATAGTATCCAGGTAATGAAACATTAAGAAACTACTACAATTATGTCCTTTACTAAACTGTTCATATGTAATGCATATAGATAACTTAGATTTTTTACATTGAGTAGATTTAATTAAAGGGTTAGTCCAAATCAAAAGCCACATTTTAGTGATAGGTGGGAGGTGATTATCATCCAGGAAGAAATCCACTCAATACGAACAGACATAGAGAGACCATTGGGAAAGAACAACAGTTCAGGAGCTCTATGAAACTTTCGGATGGAGTGGAAACCACAGAAGGATTAATTTCAGAAAGACCCCACGTGGATAGGAGACTGAGAAAGAAACTTCGACAGAGAAAACAAGAGAGAGAACAAGCAGGAAATGCAGAGGTGGGCGGAGAAAGAAATTGAAAAAGGAGGAGGGCATATACAATTTGAATTCAGTTTCTCTGACCAAGGAATAAATGAAAGTACTAGACTTGGGATTAAAGTCTGCCCCTAAGTCTAATTTGAACAAATTTCAGGCTTATACTGATGTTAATTAATACATTTGTGAGAAAACTGAACATCAAAAAATATTATGCCACTCTACCAGGTCCCACACAGAAAGCTAATCAATCATGTTTAGGGCAAGGAATTATTCATAGCAACCTCAGGGATAAGTCATTATGATTGTCTCCAATCATAATATGGAGGTTTTCAAACAAATGGTCAAAGGAGAATTATGGGATTTATGGATAAATAAGGATATGGATGGCATAATCAACGTGATAGCAGGATTGAAAAATAAGAAAGACATTATTATCCCCCCTTCAGACAAGTGTGGAGGAGTGGTCTTATTAGATAAAAATGGTTATGAAGAGATGGCTAGGATATTAGGGGATGATAATACTAAAGGGGAACCCCCTCAGTGAAATCTAAGAAAGAACTCAACATATTAGTGAAGCAAGCTATTTAGTTATACCTGTCTGCAAGATATCCATGGTTTATCATCTGACAAAAGTTCATAAGAGTCTATCCAAATCTCCAGGAAGGCCTACAGTTAGTGGAATCAATTCTGTCCATGCTAGATTGGGGGAATAGGAGGATTTCCATCTTCAACCTATAGTGACACAAATGCCAGCCTTTACGAGAGATATCAGATTGTAGTATGAATCCTTGAAGGTATTGAAGTAGGGGTGAATGGTATACTCACCACTATAAATGTTACATCACTATATACCAAAGGCTAACATCATGATGGAATTAAGGCAGTAAAATGGGCTCTTAGGAGATTTAGTGACTTGAAAAGGATACAAAGATAATTTATTCTACAGGCCCTTGAGTTCCGTATGACAAGGAACTATTTTTGGTATGGTGGACATTATTATTTTCAAAAGAAAGGTGTTGCTATGGGGCCTAGATTTATCCCCTGTTTTGCCAACCTGTTCATGTCAAAAGGAAAGCATGAGGCTATCTTTGAAAAAGAATGTGAAGGACTGCGAATTTGGAAAAGATTCATTGATGATATCTTAATAGTTTGGGATGGCAGTATGGAACTTCTAGTAAAAGTTTTTTTTCTTTCAATAATAATAATGCATATAGAATTGAGCTTTCCAAAACTGTTGATACCCAAATGATGAACTTTTTGGATTTAAATGTATTTGTAAGTGAAGGGACCATAATGGATATATCCCAGTCACTAGTTGACACCATCCTAGGTGGGTGGAAAATGTCCCTAAAAGGACAGTTCACTAGGATAATGAGAACTTGTTCAAGGCTGGAAGAATATGTAGCCCAATCAGCACCCATAATGAAGAGATTTTTTAACAAGGCATATGATCCACAAAAGTTGGAAAATTTGGGTTATGAGGTCATTAGGAATTTTTTTGTGAGAGAAGAAAATTGGAAGTTAAAAAGAAAAAAGAAAATAGAAGTTTGAAGCATACATTTATTTTCAATTATAATTGTCAATAAAATGAGGTTGAAAATATTAAAAGAAACTACTGGCCCATTTTGAAGAACGATAGAATACTGGGGCCCCTCATTCCAGATACGAGCATCTAATCTAAGAAATACCTGGATTGATTAAGAATTTCATATCTCTGCAATGCAAAAAAATCTGGATTTTTGTTTGATATGAATGATTTTTACCTATGTAGAAAATGTAATATGTGTAAGACCATGGGCATTAATATGAGGAAGATCTGTGAATTTGAGTTGAATGTGACAGAGAGAAATTATCAGATAAAGAATTCTATTCTGTGCAATACCACTTTTGTAACCTATCTACTGGAGTGCCCTTGTGGCCTTTAGTAAGTGGACCAAACCACTAGGAAATTGCAGATTAGATTGAGAGAACATATTTAATCATAAAAAGGACCTCCCTAAAATTCCTTGCGATAGAAACTGTTGGGGAACATTGGAGGGGCTCAAACTGAATCAGAGATATTTCCGGACACCACCATTCCTGGCTCCAGCTGATGTGGTGTGAACCCCCTCTGGGCTGTCCCTGCAGAGCTGTAAGAATCTCTGCTCCAGTGTGGTTCCTGTCCCCTAAACACACCAGACACACCAAAACTATATGGCATTAAACTGGCAGTAACGCACACAGAACTATATGGTGTTAAACTGGCAGTAACACACGCAAAATTATATGGCGTTAAACTGGCAGTAACGCGCGCAAAACGATATGTCGTTAAATTGGCAGTAACGCACACAGAACTATATGGCGTTAAACTGGCAGTAATGAACACAAAATGATATGGCGTTAAACTGGCAGTAACTCACACAGAAGTAAATGCCGTTAAACTGGCAGTAACGCAATCAAATAGACGGTGTTCAACCATCACTACACTGGCACTATCTGAACTGTTCCTACACTAGCTATACACTAATGTCAAGATTACTGACACAGTCTCATACACAGTCTCACATTCTCACAAGAGCCACAGTAGGTGTGCACACACTGAAACTCAGAAAGGGAGATCTCAATAAGTCTATGGGAGCTATAAATATCTATTAAGCACTTCAAATCTCTGGATTTGATCAAAAACTGAAATACCATTTTGGGGGAGACTGACCCTTTTTACAATTATTATACATTCAATACTTTATTTTAACATTATAAATATGGAGTCTGTATCATGGCGGAGTAAAAAGGAGAGTTGAAAAATTCAAGACTTCTTCAATGTTACAACTTCCATGCTTTGTATGTTGAGTAAGACTAAGTTTGTCTTAACTTTATGTAAACTCCTGCATTTAGATATCTTGTGAAGGGAGAGGAATAGTCTAGTTTGACCATTTCTGTTGTCAACTGTACTACATTTAAAATATATAAAAAATAATCTGCCATTTGCCTTGCTTTGTACAATAGCCATATTACTGAGGGTATTGCACTGCTAGAGTATGCACATTGGTTCACCAGCCTTACATGTCCAGTCAGATCAGCTTACTGTGAATACATCCGTAGTTGGACAATTGAACAACTCCAATATTTTTTAAACAGAATCCCTTATGTTATCTACCAATTAATTATATCTTATGTACTCATGTATTACTACTGTTTCTTGTCCAGGGAGTAGGGGTGATGTGTGTTTTTGGTCACAAGGATTGTCAAGACAGAATGCAGAACCTTCAAAATAGGGACAAAAAATAAAAATATGTTTTATATCTCTATCTAAAAACACACAATAATCTGGCTACAGTTCCACTTCAAGGGAAATATTGGGTTATTATGAGTAATTGAGCAAGTCTGTACTTTAACCACTTCAGCCCCGGACCAATTGTCAGCTTAAGGACCAGAGGTCTTTTTTCAATTTCGCACTGCACTACTTTAACTGGTAATTGCGCGGTCAAGCAATTTTGTAACGAAACGAAATTTGCGTCCTTTTCTTCCCACAAATAGAGCTTTCTTTTGATGGTATTTGATTGCCTCTGTGATTTTTTTTTTTTGCGATATAAACGGAAAAAGAGCGAAAATTTTGAAAAAAAAAGAGATTTTCTACTTTTTGTTATAAGAAAAATCTAATAAACTCAATTTTAGTCAAACATTTGGGCCAAAATGTATTCAGCCACATGTCATTAGTAAAAAAAATTCCAATAAGCGTATATTTATTGGTTTGCGCAAAAGTTATAGCGTCTACAAACTAGAGTACATTTTCTGGAATTTACACCGCTTTTAATTTATGACTGCCTATCTCATTTCTTGAGGTGCTAAAATGGCAGGGAAGTACAAAACCCCCCCCAAATGACCCCATTTTGGAAAGTAGACACCCAAGCTATTTGCTGAGAGGCATGTTGAGCCCATTGAATATTTTTTTTTTTTAGTCCCAAGGGATTGAATAAAGACAAAAAAAAAAAAAAAAATATGTGGAGATGCACCCCAAAATACATTTTGCTGCTTCTCCCGAGTATGGGGATACCACATGTGTGGGACTTTTTGGGAGCCTAGCCGCGCACGGGGCCCCGAAACCCAATCAACGCCTTCAGGGTTTCTAAGGGTGCAAATTTTTGATTTCACTCCTCACTACCTATCACAGTTTTGAAGGCCATAAAATGCCAAAATAGCACAAAACCCCCCAAATGACCCCATTTTGGAAAGTAGACACCCCAAGCTATTTGCTGAGAGGCATGTTGAGTACATGGAATATTTTATATTTTGCCACAAGTTGCGGGAATATTACAAACTTTTTTTTTTTTTTGCCCAAAGTTGTCACTAAATGATATATTGCCCACACATGCCATGGGCATATGTGGAATTACACCCCAAAATACATTCTGCTGCTTCTCCTGAGTACGGGGATACCACATGTGTGGGACTTTTTGGGAGCCTATCCGCATACGGGACCCCGAAAACCAAGCACCGCCTTCAGGATTTCTAAGGGCATAAATTTTTGATTTCACTCCTCACTACCTATCACTACCTATCACAGTTTTGAAGGCCATAAAATGCCAAGATGGCACAAAACCCCCCCAAATGACCCCATTTTGGAAAGTAGACACCCCAAGCTATTTGCTGAGAGGCATGTTGAGCCCATTGAATATTTTTTTTTTTAGTCCCAAGTGATTGAATAAAGACAAAAAAAAGAAAAAAAAAATGTATTCAAAAAGTTGTCACTAAATGATATATTGCTCACACATGCCATGATTATATGTGGAATTGCACCCCAAAATACATTTTGCCACTTCTCCTGAGTACGGGGATACCACATGTGTGGGACTTTTTGGGAGCCTAGCCGCGTACGGGGCCCCGAAACCCAAGCACCACCTTCAGTATTTCTAAGGGTGCAAATTTTTGATTTCACTCCTCACTACCTATCACAGTTTCGAAGGCCATAAAATGCCAAAATTGCACAAAACCCCCCCAAATGACCCCATTTTGGAAAGTAGACACCCCAAGCTATTTGCTGAGAGGCATGTTGAGTACATGGAATATTTTATATTTTGCCACAAGTTGCGGGAATATTACAAACTTTTTTTTTTTTGCCCAAAGTTGTCACTAAATGATATATTGCCCACACATGCCATGGGCATATGTGGAATTACACCCAAAATACATTCTGCTGCTTCTCCTGAGTACGGGGATACCACATGTGTGGGACTTTTTGGGAGCCTATCCGCATACGGGACCCCGAAAACCAAGCACCGCCTTCAGGATTTCTAAGGGCATAAATTTTTGATTTCACTCCTCACTACCTATCACTACCTATCACAGTTTTGAAGGCCATAAAATGCCAAGATGGCACAAAACCCCCCCAAATGACCCCATTTTGGAAAGTAGACACCCCAAGCTATTTGCTGAGAGGCATGTTGAG
This sequence comes from Lithobates sylvaticus, assembly GCA_028564925.1. Taxonomy (NCBI): domain Eukaryota; kingdom Metazoa; phylum Chordata; class Amphibia; order Anura; family Ranidae; genus Lithobates; species Lithobates sylvaticus. Next base: position 420,629,180 of record CM053030.1, read on the forward strand.
CCCATTGAATATTTTTTTTTTTAGTCCCAAGTGATTGAATAAAGACAAAAAAAAAAAAAAAAAAAAATGTATTCAAAAAGTTGTCACTAAATGATATATTGCTCACACATGCCATGATTATATGTGGAATTGCACCCCAAAATACATTTTGCCACTTCTCCTGAGTACGGGGATACCACATGTGTGGGACTTTTTGGGAGCCTAGCCGCGTACGGGGCCCCGAAACCCAAGCACCACCTTCAGTATTTCTAAGGGTGCAAATTTTTGATTTCACTCCTCACTACCTATCACAGTTTCGAAGGCCATAAAATGCCAAAATTGCACAAAACCCCCCCAAATGACCCCATTTTGGAAAGTAGACACCCCAAGCTATTTGCTGAGAGGCATGTTGAGTACATGGAATATTTTATATTTTGCCACAAGTTGCGGGAATATTACAAACTTTTTTTTTTTGCCCAAAGTTGTCACTAAATGATATATTGCCCACACATGCCATGGGCATATGTGGAATTACACCCCAAAATACATTCTGCTGCTTCTCCTGAGTACGGGGATACCACATGTGTGGGACTTTTTGGGAGCCTATCCGCATACGGGACCCCGAAAACCAAGCACCGCCTTCAGGATTTCTAAGGGCATAAATTTTTGATTTCACTCCTCACTACCTATCACTACCTATCACAGTTTTGAAGGCCATAAAATGCCAAGATGGCACAAAACCCCCCAAATGACCCCATTTTGGAAAGTAGACACCCCAAGCTATTTGCTGAGAGGCATGTTGAGCCCATTGAATATTTTTTTTTTTAGTCCCAAGTGATTGAATAAAGACAAAAAAAAAAAAAAAAAAAAAAAAATGTATTCAAAAAGTTGTCACTAAATGATATATTGCTCACACATGCCATGATTATATGTGGAATTGCACCCCAAAATACATTTTGCCACTTCTCCTGAGTACGGGGATACCACATGTGTGGGACTTTTTGGGAGCCTAGCCGCGTACGGGGCCCCGAAACCCAAGCACCACCTTCAGTATTTCTAAGGGTGCAAATTTTTGATTTCACTCCTCACTACCTATCACAGTTTCGAAGGCCATAAAATGCCAAAATTGCACAAAACCCCCCCAAATGACCCCATTTTGGAAAGTAGACACCCCAAGCTATTTGCTGAGAGGCATGTTGAGTACATGGAATATTTTATATTTTGCCACAAGTTGCGGGAATATTACAAACTTTTTTTTTTTTGCCCAAAGTTGTCACTAAATGATATATTGCCCACACATGCCATGGGCATATGTGGAATTACACCCCAAAATACATTCTGCTGCTTCTCCTGAGTACGGGGATACCACATGTGTGGGACTTTTTGGGAGCCTATCCGCATACGGGACCCCGAAAACCAAGCACCGCCTTCAGGATTTCTAAGGGCATAAATTTTTGATTTCACTCCTCACTACCTATCACTACCTATCACAGTTTTGAAGGCCATAAAATGCCAAGATGGCACAAAACCCCCCCAAATGACCCCATTTTGGAAAGTAGACACCCCAAGCTATTTGCTGAGAGGCATGTTGAGCCCATTGAATATTTTTTTTTTTAGTCCCAAGTGATTGAATAAAGACAAAAAAAAAAAAAAAAAAAAAAAAATGTATTCAAAAAGTTGTCACTAAATGATATATTGCTCACACATGCCATGATTATATGTGGAATTGCACCCCAAAATACATTTTGCCACTTCTCCTGAGTACGGGGATACCACATGTGTGGGACTTTTTGGGAGCCTAGCCGCGTACGGGGCCCCGAAACCCAAGCACCACCTTCAGTATTTCTAAGGGTGCAAATTTTTGATTTCACTCCTCACTACCTATCACAGTTTCGAAGGCCATAAAATGCCAAAATTGCACAAAACCCCCCCAAATGACCCCATTTTGGAAAGTAGACACCCCAAGCTATTTGCTGAGAGGCATGTTGAGTACATAGAATATTTTATATTTTGCCACAAGTTGCGGGAATATTACAAACTTTTTTTTTTTGCCCAAAGTTGTCACTAAATGATATATTGCCCACACATGCCATGGGCATATGTGGAATTACACCCCAAAATACATTCTGCTGCTTCTCCTGAGTACGGGGATACCACATGTGTGGGACTTTTTGGGAGCCTATCCGCATACGGGACCCCGAAAACCAAGCACCGCTTTCAGGATTTCTAAGGGCATAAATTTTTGATTTCACTCCTCACTACCTATCACTACCTATCACAGTTTTGAAGACCATAAAATGCCAAGATGGCACAAAACCCCCCCAAATGACCCCATTTTGGAAAGTAGACACCCCAAGCTATTTGCTGAGAGGCATGTTGAGCCCGTTGAATATTTTTTTTTTTTTAGTCCCAAGTGATTGAATAAAGACAAAAAAAATAAATAAAAAAAATGTATTCAAAAAGTTGTCACTAAATGATATATTGCTCACACATGCCATGGTAATATGTGGAATTGCACCCCAAAATACATTCTGCTGCTTCTCCTGAGTACGGGGATACCACATGTGTGGGACTTTTTGGGAGCCTAGCCGCGTACGGGGCCCCGAAACCCAAGCACCGCCTTCAGGATTTCTAAGGGTGCAAATTTTTGATTTCACTCCTCACTACCTATCACAGTTTCGAAGGCCATAAAATGCCAAAATAGCACAAAAACCCCCCCAAATGACCCATTTTGGAAAGTAGACACCCCAAGCTATTTGTTGAGCGGCATGGTGAGTATTTTACAGCTCTCATGTGTTTTTGAAAATGAAGAAAGAAAAGAAAAAAAAAATGTTTTTTTCTTTTTTCAATTTTCAAAACATTGTGACAAAAAGCGAGATCTGCAAAATACTCACCATACCTCTCAGCAAATAGCTTGGGGTGTCTACTTTCCAAAATGGGGTCATTTGGGGTGGTTTGTGCCATCTGGGCATTCCATGGCCTCCGAAACTGTGATTGGCAGTGAGAAGTGAAATAAAAAAATTACACCCTTAGAAAGCCTGAAGGCGGTGCTTGGTTTTTGGGGTGACGTACGCGGCTAGGCTCCCAAAAAGTCCCACACATGTGGTATCCCCGTACTCAGGAGAAGCAACAGAATGTATTTTGGGGTGTATCTCCACATATGCCCATGGCATGTTTGAGCAATATATCATTTAGTGACAACTTTTTGTAAAAAAAATTATTATTTTTTTTTTTTTCATTATTCAATCTCTTGGGACCAAAAAAAAAAAATAGCTTGGGGTGTCTACTTTCCAAAATGGGGTCATTTGGGGGGGGGTTTGAACTGTCCTGGCATTTTATGCACAACATTTAGAAGCTTATGTCACACGTCACCCACTCTTCTAACCACTTGAAGATAAAGCCCTTTCTGACACTTTTTGTTTACATGAAAACATTTTTTTTTTTGCAAGAAAATTACGTTGAACCCCCAAACACTATATATATTGTTAAAGCAAAGGCCCTACAGATTAAAATGGTGGGTGTTGCATTTTTTTTTTCAACACAGTATTTGCGCAGCGATTTTTCAAACGCATTTTTTGTGGAAAAAATACACTTTTTTTATTTTAATGCACTTAAACACACTATATTGCTCAAATTTTTGATGAAATAAAAAATATGATCTTAGGCCGAGTACATGGATACCAAACACGACATGCTTTAAAATTGCGCACAAACACGCAGTGGCGACAAACTTCATACATTTTTAAAAACCTTTAAAAGCCTTTACAGGTTACCACATTAGATTCACGGAGGAGGTCTACTGCTAAAATTACTGCCCTCGATCTGACCTTCGCGGTGATACCTCACATGCATGGTGCAATTGCTGTTTACATATGACGCCAGACCAACGCTTGTGTTCGCCTTTGCGCAAGAGAAGGGGGGGCAGGGGTGCTTTTTTTTTTTTTTTTTTTTTTAGTTTTTCTTTTTATTTAGCTTTTTTATTTTATTTTTAAACTGTTCCTTCCATTTTTTTTTTCTTAGTTGTCATTTTTATTGTTATCGCAGGGAATGTAAATATCCCCTATGATAGCAATAGGCAGTGACAGGTACTCTTTTTTTGAAAAAATTGGGGTCTATTAGACCCTAGATCTTTCCTCTGCCCTCAAAGCATCTGACCACACCAAGATCGGTGTGATAAAATGCTTTCCCAATTTCCCAATGGCGCGGTGGGTATGCCCACCATTAGAATACCTCCCTTCATCCACCCACTTCTAATGATGGGCATACATGCACCATTTATATATGCCGAAGCATGGGGGCATCCTCCCGCAAAAAAAGTTATGCCACGTACACATGGTCGGACTTTTTTCGACCGTATGTACGTGGCATTAGGAGCAAAATCGCTCCTCCGCCCTCTGCTGCCCCCATGCTTCGGCATATATGCTCTTTTTTTTAACTGTGGTGGTGAAATCACCTCCTACAGCATTGGAGTCGCGGCTTTATGTATCGTGGGAGCAAACGCTGTTGCTGTCAAGATAAATAAATCCACGCTGCAACTGAATGGCGTACCTGCTAAGCAAATAATGGTTAACATTAAAACAAAGTAACATTACAGTATAACAGTAAGACCTTACCATACCATACCTGCAAAGCAAATACCAAAAAAAAAAAACATAGTAAAAATAAAACATTTTGTTAACGCAACCGGTGCCTAAAATATATATATGCCGAAGCATGGGGGCATCCTCCCGCAAAAAAGTTATGCCACGTACACATGGTCGGACTTTTTTCGACCGTATGTACGTGGCATTAGGAGCAAAATCGCTCCTCCACCCTCTGCTGCCCCCATGCTTCGGCATATATGCTCTTTTTTTTAACTGTGGTGGTGAAATCACCTCCTACAGCGTTGGAGTCGCGGCTTTATGTATCGTGGGAGCAAACGCTGTTGCTGTCAAGATAAATAAATCCACGCTGCAACTGAATGGCGTACCTGCTAAGCAAATAATGGTTAACATTAAAACAAAGTAACATTAGAGTATAACAGTAAGACCTTACCATACCATACCTGCAAAGCAAATACCAAAAAAAAAAAACATAGTAAAAAATAAAACATTTTGTTAACGCAACCGGTGCCTAAAATATATATATGCCGAAGCATGGGGGCATCCTCCCGCAAAAAAGTTATGCCACGTACACATGGTCGGACTTTTTTCGACCGTATGTACGTGGCATTAGGAGCAAAATCGCTCCTCCGCCCTCTGCTGCCCCCATGCTTCGGCATATATGCTCTTTTTTTTAACTGTGGTGGTGAAATCACCTCCTACAGTGTTGGAGTCGCGGCTTTATGTATCGTGGGAGCAAACGCTGTTGCTGTCAAGATAAATAAATCCGCGCTGCAACTGAATGGTGCACCTGAAAACAAAAAAATGGTTAACAATAAAACATACCTGAAAAGCAAGCATGATAAAACATAATAAAACATTGCAGAATAGAATAGAGTAAAAAAGAGCAACAATAGAGAGAGAACAATAAAACGACAACTATTTTTGGTTTTTTTATTTTATATTTTTTTTGGGGGGGTTTTTTTTTTTGTACTTTTTTTTTTTATTTTAATTTTTTACACTTTTTTTTTAAATAATTTTAACTGTAACGGTCGGGTCTCAAAATGCAATGGCATTCTTGAGACCCTGTAACTATAATTTTAACTGCAACGGTCGGGTCTCAAAATGCGATGGCATTCTTGAGACCCTGTGAAAGTGTATCCTACCCTGTGAAATGCTGTACCCTACGCTAAAACCTCACTAGTGAGTGGTAGCGTTCAAAGCATTCACCAACGCAGAGACCAGGATTGTCAGGACAGAGTGGACAATAATAACGGCTGTCACGCCTACATCCGCGCTTGCTACAGACACGACATCTTTTTTGGGGGGCTCGTTGGGTAGGGGTACTCTGGAGGACATGAGGATAATGCCTCTCATGCAGCCGGCTTACTGCATTTGGTAGGGGATGTTGAGGTGTGGAACCGCCTGGATACAGGAGTTCCATGACAACCGCTCCCTGGAATTCAAGGAAGGGTAACGTCCCGCCTGAAGCTCCGTATAGCACATGAGCATTCAGCAAAGCCAATTGGAATAAATAAATAGACACTTTTTTGTACCAGCGTCTAGCCTTACGGACAACTAGGTACGGCGCCAACAACTGGTCGTTGAGGTCCACCCCCCCCCATATTAAGGTTGTATTCGTGGACACAGAGGGGTTTCGTCACAACACCAGCCGCCGTACGAATTTGGACTGTCGTGTCTGCATGAAGGGAGGTAAGAACGAAAACATTCCTATTATCCCTCCACTTCACAGCAAGCAAATTATTACACTTGAAGCAGGCTCTCTCCCCCAGCCTAAGACGGGAATCTACAAGCCGCTGGGGAAAGCCCCGGCGATTAGGTCGCACGGTGCCACATGCTCCAATCTGATGATCAAACAAGTGACTAAACAGTGGCACGCTCGTGTAATAATTGTCCACGTACAAGTGGTACCCCTTTCCGAATAAGGGTGACACCAAGTTCCACACTATCTTGCCAGCGCTCCCTATGTAATCTGGACAGTTCTCCGGCTCTACGTGACTATCTTTTCCCTCATAAACCGAAAAGCTCCACGTATAGCCTGTTGCCCTGTCACAGAGCTTGTAGAGCTTGACCCCGTATCTGGCACGCTTGCTGGGAAGGAACTGTTTGAAAGACAAGCGGCCAGAAAACTTAATCAGGGACTCGTCAACGCAGACAACTTGATTGGGAGTAAACAAGGCTGCAAAACGTTGGTTGAAGTGGTTTATGAGGGGCCGAATTTTGTAGAGCCGATCAAATTCAGGGTCTCCACGAGGACGACAAAGTTCATTGTCACTGAAGTGCATGAACCGCAAAATCATCTCGTATCGTGCCCTGGACATGGAGGCAGAGAACACGGGCATATGGTGGTGCGGTGAGGTGGACCAATAAGACCTCAGAGTCGGGAATTTGTGTATGCCCATGTTGAGGGAAAGGCCCAGAAAGGTCTTAAATTCGGAAACCGTAATTGGTTTCCAATCTCTGGCAAGGGAAGGCACTTGGGGATTAGCGGCGATGTATTGACCAGCGTATATATTACTTTGGTCCACAATAGATCTATAGAGATCTTCCGTGAAAAACAGCGAATAAAAATCGGATGGCATAAAATCAGCTTTTTCCACCTGAATACCGGGTTGGCCAGTGAATGGGGGAAGTACGGGTTCTGCAGAAGTGGTGGGCACCCAATCAGGATTGGCGAATTCTGCAGGAAGGACACTATGTGATCGACGGACCTGCCTTTGTCTTCTTCTTGGTGGCAGCGGGACACTACTTGTGCTTGCCACCTCGCCAGCTTGAACTGCACTTATGGGACTCGCCACGTCACCAAGTGTTACTGCAGTGCTGGTTTGACTACGTCCAGGGTGTACTAGGCCGCTGGTGCTTGCCAGTTCACCAGAAGGAATAGCGGCGCTAGTACTTCTCTGCTCCATACGAGAGACCTGCGGTTCCTGCACCTCAACAACATCAGAAGATCGGGATCGGGTACCCCTGACCTTAGCAGGGACCACACCTTCGTCGTCAGAGCTATCTGTCATGGAGCCGCTGTCGTCTACTGGATCGTATTCTGAGCCTGATTCTGACAGATGAGTGACCTCCTCTTCACTATCTGACATACTCAGAAACAAGTAGGCCTGTTCACTAGTGTACTTGCGATTTGCCATTTTGGGCTCTAAATTTAGTAGTACACTAGTGAGATTCACAGGAAAAAAAGCTCCTAGGCTGCTGGCGACTGAATCAAAACGCTACCAAAAAAACTGTTAGCGATCGCAGGGATCAGGCCTGACTCTGCGAACGCTGCAGTTATGTGTGCTTAGTGTTTTGTAAGTGACAGTGATCGATCGATACTGCACTTGGGTGGGCTGGGCTGGGCTGGGCGGAGGGGGAAAAACGCAGGTGCTAGCAGGTATCTGGGCTGATCCCGCTAACAATGCGTTTTTTGGAACCCTAAACTGCTGGGACGCTAGTATAGATCTGATCAGATACTATACCACTAAGGGAGGTGTATGCTTTGCGCGTGGGTGTTTGCGGTACTGGCACTAACCTGGGGCGACGCAGACCTTATTTGACCCTAAAACCTAATTGATATCACCCGCCGGGCGATCAGGGGGTTAAACCGATAGTTGGGTAATAAATGGCGGGTGCCCTGACAGTATAAAAAAAACAAACTAACTAACCAGCGTCACCCGTAACAGTTATACGGTGATCACTGGTGAAAGGGTTAACTAGGGGCAATCAGGGGGTTAAAACCTTTATTAGGTAATATATGGGGGTACCTGACGATATATAAAAACCTGACGGGGAACCTAAATAACTAAATAACTAACTGGCTAACCAGTGACACTTATACTGTGATCACTGGTGAAAGAGTTAACTCTAGGGGCAATCAAGGGGTTAAAACCTTTTTTTAGGTTGTAATATGGGGGTACCTGACCTATAAACCTATTTATAATCCTATATAAACCTGGCGGTTACCTAAAAAAAAAACTGGCTACCTAGCGGCACCAGTGACACTAATACAGCGATCAGAAAAACGATCGCTTAGTGACACTGGCAAAAGGGGGTGAAAGGGTTACCTAGGGGGCAATCAAGGGGTTAAACCTTTATTGGGGGGGGTAGGGGGCTACCTTAGACCTAAAGGGGCCTAAAACTAACTGCCCTGACAGTTATTGCAGTCACACTGACACTAAATGCAGTGATCAGTAAAATAAATGATCACTGCAATCAGTGACACTGTGACTGGGGGGGCAGGGGGTGATCTGGGGGGTGATCAGGGGGTGACAGGGGGGTGAAATATGTGCCTATGTGTGACTGGTGTCAGTGTAGTGTTTGTGCACTAACCTGATGTCTTCTCCGCTCGGCGTCCCGGTCAGAAAGACCGACACGAGGAGCGTGACATTACTTCCCCTTGCCTGTGTTTACAATTACACAGGAAGGGGAAGCATCTCATTGGCCAGAGCGATCGCGAGGGGGTGGCCAGAAACGACTGGCCGTCCCCTCGTGCCGGATCGCTTCTGGAGCCATCTCGACCGTCCCCGCCGGCGGAGGGGGTTCCGATCGGACACCCCAACCGCCGAAAGAATGGCACGTACAGGTACGTGATTCTGCCTGTACGTGCCATTCTGTTGACGTATATATACCTGGGGCGGTCGGGAAGTGGTTAATAGACAATTTAAGATGTCCACATGTTCATTTTACGCTTAAATCACTTACATTACATTTTTTATTGGTAGGTGAAGTTCTGTGAATATTTGCTCTACCAATGTAAGATAAAGAGTTATCCCCAAAATCTGCCAAAAAATATGTCTTAAGTGATTTTCATTCACATTCTTGGCCAACTTGGTTGTGTTTGAGTAGCGTGTAAGTGTTTACCTTGTGAAAACTCTGGCAGTGTCACTTTGCACTTCTTCAGCTTGTGATGGGGAGTATTACCCTAGCAACCTAACAAACACTGTATCCCTAAGCGCTCACTAGCTGACCTTCCCCTCTAATGTTTGTTATCACTGAGCGTTTTATTATGTAATGCATATTAGGTTTCAATAACAGGGAACATTGTTACTTAAGTGATACTTATGTGGAGTGAGACCTGTAAGTAGCAAACCATTAAAACAATTACTTCTGTTCAGCTTTCTCAAATGTAAATGACACTAACAAAAACTAATTGGAGGGTCATATTGGTTCCAATGGTAAAAGTGAATTTTCAGGCTTTCTATAGGCAGAGCTAATAGATGAACTGAATAGCTTAAAGCTTAATAAAGCAATGGATCATTATGGTATTCATCCCAGAGTTCTAAAAGAACCTATGGTACAATCATTTTTTATTGAAAAAATATAACATCTTGACAAACGTTCACCCACGCAGGGGTGTAGTTCAATGAACATAACGATCTTATAACATGAATAGGAATTAACTATCAACTGGGCGACCTTCTAACAGAACTTCAAGGAACTTCAATGAAGATCAATTAACTGATCTTTTACTCAATCTCTTGTAACAACGACTGGTGGACAGCTAATGTTGTACCCAAGCACACGAAGTCTTAGTCTAAAGAAATCACTCTTAAGAAAGAAGGATCAAGGATCATTTAAAAACACACCCAAAGTCACCCAAAGCAGCATGGCTTTTTTTTTGACTATATCACAAATGTTTTGGACCAGGGTGATGCAGTGGACATTAGCCTATCTTTATTTAGAAAAAAAACATTTGATAAAGATCAGCATAATGATCCAATAAAAAAAGTTGTACAAGATAGGACTTAACCCTTAGGTTGTTAAGTGGATATGCAGTTGGCTTAAGTATAGATATCAGAGTGTGGTTGTAACTGGGGTTCATTCAAAACAGTGACCAGTCACTACTGGTGTACCACATGACTTTGTTCTAGGGCCTATTCCATTTATTCCATTCATAAATTATAATACTGAAGGTTTGGCGGGCAAAGTATGTCTTTTTGCTGATGACACAAAAGTGTATAACACTCCTGGAGGAATGCCAAATCACGTTCAGCATGATTTGGCATTGCTGGAAGATCAGTCAAAGCAGTGAAAAAACGCAGTTCTAATTTTTTTTTTATGTATTTAGGGAAAAAGAGTCCTCTGACAGTGTACAATATTAGTTGTACAGTGTAGGCTAAAACTAAAGATAAAAAAAATATTTGGACTGCCTATTTCAAATGTTTGCAGAATAAGCAAGCAGTAGGACTAGGCAGTGGGGTATGCAAATACAATTCTGGGGCTTATAACTAGAGGGATCAGCAGCAGGAGTAAGGAAGTCCTGATTCACCTATACAGATATTTAGTTAGGCATCATTTAGAATACTGTATCCAGTTCTGGTGACATTAAGTACAAAAATATATTACTAAGATAGAATGAGGCAAGCAGCGAAATTGTCAAAGGTCTGAGGGATAAAACATATCAGCAAATAATACTGCGGGAACTCAATATGTACAGGCTTGAGGAAAGAAGGGAAAGGGGTAACATGACTGAATCCTTACATTACAAGTGTGAATAAGGTTTAGGTTTAAGGCAGCATTTTCAGTATGAAGCCAAGATAAGACAACAGGGACATCATTTCAAATTATCAGAAAGTTCACAACTAACCTTAGAAAGTATTATTTCATGTAAAGAATAGTTGAAGCTTGAAACAGATTTTCAGCAGAGGTAGCAAGTCAGTCAACAGCAAGTGAATTTAAACATGCATTGGACAAACATAGATCTACAGTATACAAAAATGTTACAAAACAAGAAAAAAAAAATGAAAAAAAGGGCAGACTTAATGGACCACTTGGTCTTTTTCTCACATTACCCTTTTATGTTTCTATGACCTAATTTATATTTGGTATCATATTCTATGATATATATTACACCTGCCCCAATTCCCGCCTGCCAGAAACCTGTTTTTGGTGTGCTAAGCTGGGTACACTGTCCAAGAACTGAAAATCAGCAAGTTCTGCAGGAACTGGACACATTTTTCTCTTTGTGTACCCCTATCTGTTTAACAGAAGCTGGTCTAACAAGTGTCTTTTTTTCAAATGGTCATGCCGGAAAACCAGCATTTAATCAGCACATGCAGCCAATGGCCGCATAACTGATCAGTGTATTCTGAGGGGGGGGAGACCCCTCTGTCACAATACAATCGAGAGGTGGGGTATATCGCTGCATCCACATCCCTTATCTGGATGCAGGGATCTGTGAGGTTTTTTTCGTTCAGTACGCTGGTTGAATGAATAGAAACTTAAGGTGTATTCCCAGCTTTACTGTTAGAGGGTGTACACACTTATGCAACCACATTTTTTTTGTTTTTTTATTTTTACCCCCCCCCCCCAAAAGATTTCAGTTTTTGTTTTTCAATTGAGTTGTACAGTTTATAGGTCACATTAAAGGTGAGAAAACTTCTGAAATGATTTATCATTGTCTCATTATTTATGATGTCTTTGGTCATGCCCTACTGAAATTTTCCACATCATCTCCACCCTTTGCTCCACCGTGATTTTACCTGGCCCCCACTTCTGAATTCATACCCACAAACTTGACTCCAGCTCAACTTAAGCTGTCTTTACTAGTGACTATGGTCACAAAACAGACTACTGAGAAAGCTTCGAAGTCTCCATCTCTTAACATAACAGAGACTAAGAACAGAATCAATCAAGCCATGATTCACGCTAAAATCAATGCTGTCGTCAGACAGAGTCACAACATACACTAGGTCTTGGCAACCCTGGGTGAATCATTTTCTTCCCCCATATTTGAATGACTCTTTGCTGCTGTCTTAATAACCAATCCCTTGATCTAATTGGATGCCTTTTATTCTGAGCCAGGTTTCAGCTAGACCCCCTGGGAAGCCCCCTACTCTCCTCCTCTGTTTTCTTCCCCTGTTATTATTGTTATTATACAGGATTTATACATCGTCAACAGTTTGCGCATCGCTTTACAACGTGAGGGCAGACAGTACAGTTACAATATAATTGAATACAGGAGGAATCAGATGGCCCTGCTTGTTAGAGCATACAATGTTCCCTACTATCTCATTGTAGGGATCCCATTATATTCCACGCCTGAACTGTCATTGCTAAAAATGTACATAATATGTATTGTTAACTCTGTACCTTACTGTTGTTTACCTTTAAACTACTCTGTACAGTTGGTCCAGGTCTCAGTGGTTCTTGTAGAAAACTTCCCACTAAATTGCTTATTAAAAGATTGTCATTAATCTTGTTGTCTTGCTGTTTTGTGACTCCTCTGTTTGGGCTACTTTATTACTGCTTGTTGTTATTCAAGTGACTTATCCATTGTCAAACTCAATATCAATATTGAACAAGGAAAGAAGTGCCATTTTTTAACAGAATACTGTTTTAATCTTTTTTTATCTCAGCGCTCCATCCTCTTATAGCCAGTCCTCTCAGTCTGCCTCCTGTCACCTCCTGTCTACATGCACTCCCTCCTGTGTTAGCTGAACATTATTGCTTTGTACGTGCTTCCTGGTAGTAGCAACAATGAACAATGTCTGTCCTGATAGTGCCAACAGTGGACTATGCCTGCCCAATGAGTTTCATTCCATAACAAGTAATTCCTGAAGAAACACTTTCATGAGAGGATCACCAGATATTATTTAAAGGAAAATTTAAGATTTTGAAATTTTGAACATTTGAAATTACATTAACATGTTGAAGCTTAAATTAGATATTAGTGATTGGGTTTGGATCTACTAAAGGTTAATGCAACCCGAGTGTCTTTAATGCTTTACAATATGGAAACCTACAAAAATTGCTGCTATTTGCTCCAGAGAGTATGCAAATATATATGTTTTTTCTAGTACATAAAGTCAAGTTTCAACAGCATGGTGGCTAAGCATTTGGCACTACTGACCTGCAGGGCTTGGTCCAGGGTCTTAAGACTGTGAGTTTGAATATTCTCCCCATGCATGATAGGGTTTTTCTCTAGTTACTCCATTAGCTCCCACAATCCAAATATACACTGTCACAATAATTGTCTCCCTCCCAAATTCACCCAATAGTGAGTGTGTGAGTTTGGTAAGCACATTCGATTTTGAGCTTCTTCGGGGAACAACGACGAGAACGGTGGTACAAATTCTGTTGGGAATGGCCTAGAATAAGCAGGCAAATCCATAAAGTCAATTAAAAGCCTGACCTTTTCAACATAAATGTTTTGGGCTAAAATGACTAAAGCCACTGGATCAGCTTAATAACCTAGCATTTTGTGGAAGAAGAGGTCAGCTATGGGAGCCTTGTTCTCTCATTAATTCTGTAGATTTAAAAAAAACAGCACACCGAAAAAACAACTGTACAGTATTGGTGAACACAAAGTGGGATAAAACCAGCAACTGAAACTGAAAATTACAATTTCTTAGCTTCAGGTTTACTTGTGAAGCCTAAGTATTTTTTTCTAAAATGTGTACACTAATTGATAAGCACAAATTAATGTTTTCATTGTTTGGGATATGAATAGTTACCAAAAGTGTGTATTTTTGAAAAGAGTAGATAATATATGTGATCCCCCAAAGTGTTATATATGTCTGTGACTGTTCTGTTTACCTAACCATGTAATATATAAATTAATGGCCCTATTTGTGTTCTAGAGCTGTCATCACATACAGACTTGTTTCTAATTACAAAGACAGCACTAGTGGCATTGAAAAAATATTGCTGGTAGTTCATATATGTTCATTGTGTAGCAGGTGTGTTATCACAAAGAATGTATATTTCAGTTTTTTTTTTTTTTTTCAAACCTGGTGCCTAGACTGACTTTACAATTCAATAAATATGAACCTCTGTCTACTTATCATAAAAAGAACAAACAACATGTTACATACATACACGTCACACCCACACAAAAACATGTGAAATGGGAAAACTACGCTGCTAATGTGTTTTCTTTCGATATATTCAAGTCAAAAGTCGTCATATTATGAAGTATAATTAATGAGCAGCTATAGAGCAGAGTGATGATGTGTGAAGTGAGTCTCATTCATTTCTAGGTCTTAGCTTGAAGCTGATTCGTTGGCTAGACACAAATACCAAAGCAGACTGCATATGCTTCTGCTTTTACTCAGCAGAAGGTCTTTCTATTCGCATTGACTGTTATGAAAGCACAGTGTCATGCTGAAGTGGAAACCCAATGCAATTTAGGAGGTGCAACGTGTACTAGGAGGATGTTGGTCTGGTCACTGAAGAGAATTTTCCAGTTATGGCTGTTCCATGCGGCTTTGACTCTGGAACATGGGACTGACAGCAAAGGTCATTTAAGAGGCTGGTCCGGCAGAAGGTGACACTGGCTATAAATCTTGAAGAGAGTGGAGCCAGAAAAGAGTATATTTTACTTCAAAATGTAAATATATTTAAAATACTGCCATGGCAGTATTTATGCCACATAAAGTCAATCCGTCAGTGCCAGCTGCACTGCAAAAAAACTAGTCACTAGTCAAAAACTAGTCACATCTCCACATTGTGGCTATATATGCAACATGGAACAAAGAATTAAGTCATTCAAAAAATACTCCAGACAAATGTTCAAAAAATTAATTTCCTAAATTTACTTTTGTTTAACTACTCCAAACCTGTCCAACTTCAGCATGCTGAAGGTCTCATCTGCCCACTGAAGTTGGCCAGACAGGGAGAGGCATCTTCACAATAAAAGGGGTGATGAGTGGCAGGAAAAGAAACTAAGGGTTATAGGTGGTAGTCAGGCACAGCAGTCAGTGTGGCCATGGCTCCAGGTAGTGAGAAACAGGTGGTAAGCGGTTAGAATAGTCAATGTAGTTGTGTAGAGTGGTGCTGGCTAGAGTGGGCCTCTGTATGCAAGCATTTGTAAATCTGGGAAACACTACTATAACTTGGCCTTGTCACTTGTGTGAAGGTGGTGACTAGGCTGGGAGTGGTGTGTAGGTGGTGAGCATGTGGTCTGCAATAAATCTGTGCTAATGAAGGTGGCAGGCATTGAATTTTAGCTGTAGAAAGTGGTAGAAAGTGATCAACGTTTTTATAATGCAACATTTCAAAATTAAAATAATTCTAATAAATGTTTATATTTAAAATACTTCCATGGCATGTAGATTACCCACTTGAGTCCCAGCCACTGTTTTAACATAGCACTGGAATTGTTGCTATTCTTCCCATCACAGTTTTAAAACAGTGGCAGGCCTCAATAGATCCTATGGGCCCAGGATCTAAAATAATCAACTCCTGGGTGTCTGTTGCTTCTACAGACTGCACCAAAGGAGCTGTTTTGTTTACATCAGAAGTATGGTGAATTGTGACAAGTGATGTCATGACCAGGATAGCAATATCAGCTCTCCCTCATCTTCCTGCAGCAGGTTAATTTTAGCCAGCAATAGATCACTATTATAAGTGATCTGTTGCTGCACAGTTGCATAGGAGCAAGAAAAAAATTTGAAATTAAACAGATTCATTTTTTTTTTAAAGTGGAAAATAATGGGTGATTCTAACCTCGCCTTAGTTTAGGGATAGGCATTCCTCGGCCCTCCAGCTGTTTTGAAACAACAAGTCCCATGAGACATTGCAAGATGCTAACAATCACAAGCATGACTCCTAGAGGCAGAGGCATGATGGCATTTGTAGTTTCACCACAGCTGGAGGGCTGAGGTTGCCTACCCCTGCCTTAGATCATATTCTTGATCAATCCCATTCTGCCATACATAGGTCCCCAGCAAAATGCAGTTGCAAGCTTGCAACTCTGCTCTTCCAGAATTATTTAGTTGATGCATGGAGAGAGGACAACCCCACGTGCAGGGATTGCACTCATTTCTCCACAGCGCACTCTCATTACGGTAAGACTGACCATGTCTTTTTGGCCTTGAGATTACTCCCTAGGTTGATATTGGCTAAAATTGTCTCAACCCCTTGGTCCGACCATGACCCTATTTTGATATCGTTCTCTAAAGTTTCTTATGCATTTCCTTGATCGCATTGGTGGCTCAACCCCTTCACGCCGACCGTACGCAAATATGCATTCTCAGCTTGAAGGAGTTATACCGGGGTGATGCATGCAGCTACAGGCATCTCCCCCATACCGTTTTTTAGAGCCATTGGTTGGCTTTCTTGGGATAACAACCGACGTGGCTAAAAGCTGCTGGACGTCCCCCTCCCTCCTGCCGCTTTCTGAGGCTCTCCCGTCCCACCTGGAGGCCCGAGCGACCAGCCGACAATCCGCCAGCTGGCCAAAGACCCGAATGAAGCCGGGATCGGCTTCGATCGGGTCTCTGATCTAGTAACCCGGATGCGATGTCATGACATCACTTCTGGTTTAGTGTTCCAAAACATAGCTTTTGGCGTTTTGAATACGTTTAAGTGCAAAGGAGGGATTTGGAGTCTTACAGACCCCAGATCCCTCTATAAAGAGTACCTGTCACTGACTATTACTGTCACAAGGGATGTTTACATTCCTTGTGACAGCAATAAAAATTATCAGAATTTTTTTTTTAAAGAGACAGTGTAAAAATAAAAAAATAAAAAAAAATAAGAAAAAAAATAAAATCCCTCTGCCTCGTGTCCGCAATTGTAAACGGTGTTCAAGCCACACATGTGAGGTATCGCCGCAATCGTTAAGATGATAGCAATAATTCTAACACTAGAACTACTCTGTAACTCTAAACTGGTAACCTGTAGAAATTTTTAAAACGTCGCCTATGAAGGTTTTCAAGTACCGTAGCTTGTCGCCATTCCACGAGTGTGCACAATTTTTAGAAGAGGCTTCCTTCTGGGACAACAGCCATGCAGACCAATTTTATGCCTGTTCTGAGTGGAACCTGTCCTGTTAAACCACTGTATGGTCTTGACCACCGTGCTGCAGCTTAGTTTCAGTGACTTGGCAATCTTCTTAAAGCCTAGGCCTTCTTTATTTTCAGATCCTCAGAGAGTTCTTTGCCATGAGGTGCCATGTTGAACTTCCAGTGACCAGTATGAGAGAGCGAGAGTAACAACACCACATTTAACACACCTGAGACCTTGTAACAATAACGAGTCACATGAAATCGGGGAGGGAAAATGGCTAATTTGGCCCAATGTGGACATTTTCACTTAGGGGTGTACTCACTTTTGTTGCCAGCGGTTTTAAACATTAATGGCTGTGTCTTGAGTTATTTTGAGGGGACAGAAAATTTACACTGTTATACAAGCTGTACACTCACTACTTTACATTGTAGCAAAGTGTCTTTTCTTCAGTGTTGTCACATGAAAAGATATGATAAAATATTTACAAAAATGTGAGGGGTGTACTCACTTTAGTGAGATACTGTATATATTGACTATATATAGTTACATAGTAGGTGAGGTTAAAAAAAGACACAAGTCCATCAAGTCCAATCTATGATTAACATAATTTGCTTAAAATAAATTATCTACCAAATTAAAGTCCTGTCTGTCCTGCAAAGATAATGTATAATACATTAGAGTAGACTACAGATGCAACGTTCAGAACCAAGACATCATTGAAACTGATGAGTGAAAAAAACATGTTCTGGGACCCAAGAAGATCTAGGGAGAAAATGGCCTAGGGATTCAAACAGTTAAGGTGTGACTGCCTATACTACCTGAAGCTGTCATCACTCCCTGTGCTCAGGCGGAACGCTCAAATTAGACTCAAATTAGACTTACAATGTATACTCACTAGAAATATTAAGTTTTGTGAGTGAACAAACCAGGCTCAAATACAACAGGCTGTTGAAATCACAGGCACGCAAATGGCACTTTGCTCATGTCATCATAATTTCACAGCTGCATAGCTCCTCTATGCTTTGGCAGCCCCCCTGGCTATAGAAGATGAGCCCAAATAAAATGTTATATGACATTTTTAAATGTGCTGTATTGTACCTTTTCTTCACCTGCTTAACAGCTGGTAAAAACACATGTGGGGCCCATATTAGACACCCTCTACCAAGAAACACGGAGATGAAACCTGGCTTCCAGGTATAGAGATGAACCAACACACAAATCAATAAGGAGACGATAGAATGCTAAGTATAAGGTGATAATGACACTGAAAATGATATGAGACATACCCATATATATGTATGCTGTTAAAGTTGAGGAGAAGTATTGAATACTTTGTGTATGACGTTATTGTTTATGTTCCTTTTCATGCTGTTTTGAAAATAAATAAAAACTATATTGGAAAAAAAAAAAAACACATGTGGGGACAGTGTATGAACTATTCTCCTGTCCAGAGGAGGACAGGGCATGTGCCTAGTAAGCACACAAGTCAGGTGGAACATAGCAGAAGTATTAAAAAAACTCAAAAAATTTAATTTCTGCATTGGCAGTGTTGTTGTGCTAGGACACATTATTGAGTCCCATCTTCTCTTTCCAAACACAGGTCAAGTGAAAAAGGCATGGTTGCCGACTGCTTCAAGTGGACCTTTTAATAACCTTACAAGTGTGTATTAATAAATTCCAGATATGTCACAGTAAACAGCAACAGCATATTTTTTTTCAAGTACATTTTATTGTAAAAAGTAGTCTGAGCTTATGTCAGAAGATTTTTTATCTTCATGCATTCTATGCATGAAGATAAAAAACCTTCTGTGTGCAGCAGCCCCCTAATACTTACCTGAGCCAATCTCAATCCAGCGATGTTGCAGGGCTGCCCGGGACTTTCCTTCCTCACTGGCTAAGATGGGAGCATTGCACCACTGGCTCCCGCTGCTGTCAATCAAAGTCAGTGAGCCAATGAGGAGAGAGAGATGGAGGGACCGAACTGTGGCTTAGTGTCTGAATGGACACACAGAGCAGCAGCTCCGCTTGGGTGCCCTGACAGCAAGCTGCTTGCTGTGGGGGCACTCAGCAGGAGGGAGGGGCCAGAAGCACTGAAGAGAGACCCAAGAAGAGGAGGAGCTGGGCTGCTCTATGCAAAACCACTGCACAGAGAGGTAAGTATAACATGTTTGTTATTTTTTAATAAAAAAAACTGAGATTTTAGTATCACTTTAAGTCCAGTGACTCTGTCTAGGCTGAGAAGATGAAATCAGTTTGCTGCAGGCAGGAGTAAGCATGTCCTCAGTCCCTCCTTCATTTAGAAGTGTTGAATTCTGGCAGTGGCCAAGGAGCAACAAAGCACTGGAATTTAAAAGCAAATGCACTGGAAAGATAAGTACGGTATACAAGCTCTCTTTTATGGTATGTGTTGAGTTTACAAGTAACTCTGTGGTGCCAGGGCCCCTTAAATGTGACAGCAAGTGGGGTACTGGCCACAAAGAAATATTTGCAGCCTTAAAACTGGGTCTCTCTTATGGCTAAAGCTGCTCATACAGCATGGGGGATGCTATCAGAACCAAGGACTGCCAACACAAAACTGAAAAGATTTTAAAGACAAGCAGTGGCCATTATAAGTGCATTCTTGTTTTTTTGATGATCCTTTTTAACATATTCATTAACTAAAGAGTGAGAACCTGTCTGATAAAAATGTTTTGCAAATGTAGTGTAGTTGTAGACACACATTTAGAAATGTCATCCTCTGATATGAGCATTCAGCTTGTTATCACCGCCCAATTTTGTTGCTCCTGAAAAAATATGCCCATAAACCAATAACATGCTCCACTGGGAGTTCTTTACTGAAAAGACTCATTTCAAAAGGCATTGCCATACTAATTACTTCATAAAGTATTTAGCTGCGTACCCACTGGGATACTACTTACTAGTGCTAAAACTGCTCTTGGATCCAGCTAATCAATTAATGTTCATTATAAGACCTGGAAATTCCAAGCAGTAATGTGTAGAGGTTATAAATAAGAACAGGAGGCATTAAAAGAAGCACATGGCATGGTATACGGGGCAACATATTGCTGATTACTTTAATCAGCCGCCGTGTTTATCCAAGCACATTTATTTTAATGATCCTTTTATCTATTTAGCATTCACAAGCTATAGAAGGGTAGGTATTTGATAATGATAATGACATTGTGGCACGTGTTGGACATCCTGTCTTAGACATCTCAGACATAATATCAAGTCTTGCCTTTGGCTACCGGTGTTATTTGTACCAGGCCTTTAAAGGAAACATCTTTAGAGAAGTATACTAAAATATGTATAAAAATAAGCATTAATGTCCCAATACCACAAAACAATACCTGCTGGCTGAATGACATATTAACAGGCCTAAGCTTTGTCACTTAGGAGGGTGCGTATGCATAAAAAGACAGAAAGATCACTGCTTCACAAAAATAGCTTTAAGTGCAGATGACTACTAACTCTTTGCCACAATTTTAATAAGGCAATATACGAGCTGAGACTGTTGTACAAAACCAGCCAGCCTTCGGTAGTTTTACTACATCTGGCCAGCCTTTGACAGACATAAATGTGAGGTGCATAACCCCTCTACTTAGAAAAATATAATTTTAGCATCTGCTGTCAGTATGTGGTGACACCCTACACCACTTTCAAGTCTATAAAAAAATAAAATGATTTGCTTATTTTATCCCTTGCTTTGGCATTTTACAAATCCTTAGTTTAATGTCCTTAAACTGAACCTATGGCAAGGCTATGGACATTTAAATATTTATATATATTGAACAAGCAGTAAGTAAATATGAAGTAATAATACGCCTTCAGGAACCTCTGTAGCTGCATGCACTGTCGAGCAATTCATCCTCAATCAATCCTTCTCTCAGCATTTTAGCTCACTCTGTTCCCATATACTATGCACGCCATCATTATTAAACAATATATGCACCAAAAGACAGAAAATAAAATTGTTTTTTTTTTTTAGGTGCAACAGACTCCCAGGAATAAGAACATTACATACTGTAAGCTTAAAAAATATTTATTTATTAAAGATTTTTATTCACATACTGTATATGACACAACGATATTATAAAAGATGCATTGATAAAATTACTAATTATTATCCCACTTAGAATACAACCATAATTAAACAAAAATGTAAAGGAAAAAAGCACCTTGCTTCTCCAACCCCTATCAGCATAGAATCAGCCCCTGGTGTCTATATAATATGAATATAGTCACATCATCACATTTCACTCTATTCCTCCGCCAACAGTAGCTTTCCTATCTCTAATGTAAACACAGAGGAGGTGCACCGAGAAAGGGAGCAGAGTATGCTGAGATGTTGTGATAAAGATTTAAAGGACAGTGTTTGTGCTTTGAACTGTGAGAATGAATTGCTCCACAATTTTTGCAGCTATAGAGGCCAGTAAATAATTGTTTTAAGCATTTACTGCTTGATAAAAGAAATATGTCAATACTTAAATGTCCATAGCCTGGCCACAGGTTCAACCCAAGACTGTCCAGCCTTGGCTTGGCTGGCTATAGCCATAGGATATTTTGGTTCAAGAGGTACAGGTCTTCGATAATTTTTAAGGATGACAGTTATTTAAAATATTTCTTTTTTTTTTATACATTGCAACCTTTCCTAAAGATTTGTGTTTTTTAGATGGTCAGCTCTAATTGAATGGATTAAATAAGGTAACATGGCTATATATAGATACATTCTACTTTTTTTAAACACAACCTTAAATGTCTTTTTATGTAATTACTACAATTATTCTCATTACTAAAATGCTCATTTATCAATTGGACTACCACATCTGTTGTAGGCATTTGATTTCTATGACAATACAAAACTATTTCTCTCTGGACAATACTGAATAGAATTTTGCAAATATTATGCACATCTGGTTATGACATCTTTCCCATGTAGTTACAGTTCTGCACTCTACACAAAAGGCATGTGCTTTTACGTTCCAAACTCCTTGCCGTGCGCTGATTACTGCTGACAACCTTTCAACAATTCCTCAGTATACAAATACAGCCATGGAAACAAACTACTTGGTTTACTCTAAATCACTACTCCCAGCTACCTCAAAACAAAACAATTTCAATTCTCAAAATTAAAATCAAATGTGATGTGATTTTTCACATATCCATTTTCAGTTATATTTTTGGTATTTTAATACTCTTTCTAAGTCTATCCCAACCCAGCTCTTGCTTAAGAAGCTACGATTCCCTGCTGTTGAGATTTTAGGTGAGTGTATGTGATGTGGAGCAATAACTGGAGTGGACCACGGCCTATAGAGACTGGATGTAAACAAAGGTGTTATTTCCAAGTTGCTTTTCAAGGGCCAAGGGCAATGCGCAAAAATGTCATTTGCCTTGGACCCAGCAGAAATGAGGGCACACAATGCACTTTTTTAGCGACTAATCCTATAACTTAGTATTCTAATATTGCTTACATTTAAAGGGGTTGTAAAGGTTTGCGTTTTTTCACCTTAATGCATCCTATGCATTAAGGTGAAAAAACATCCAACAACACCGGCCCCCTCGTTTTACTTACCTGAGCCCATTTACCTGCTGCGCTCCCCCCCGATGTTCTCTTCGCTGCTCAGCCTGGCCGTTGATTGGCTAGAATGGATGGATTGAAAGCAGCACAGCCATTGGCTCGCGCTGCTGCCAATCACATACAATGATGCGGCGCGCCGGGGGCGGGGTCGAGTGATACAGTGAGCAGCTATAGCCGCCGGCTGTATCACGGGAGCACGCTCGCAAGAAGTAACCACCATGCGAGAAAGCTTGCATGAAGGTGGTTAGTTCTTGCGGGAAGGAGCTGAAACAGCCGCCGTGGGACCCCAGAAGGCCAGGTTTGTGGCCACTCTGTGCAAAACAAGCTGCACAGTAGAGGTATGTATAACATGTTTGTTATTTAAAAAAAATTACCTTTACAACCCCTTTAGGGTCAGTGTTGACCTAAGAAGAAAGGCAATGTCTGAAGGCTCTCACAGGCAGCAAAGAATAGGCAGAGGTTTGGAGCATTCTATACAATCTGCACAAAGGCAAAAAGCTAAACACACAGTTGGAATACACAAAAGGGGGCTTTTTTAACCTACCAAATATTTTGTATTTTTGTCAATCCTGAGATTCACACAGCTCTGCCATACTACACAACCCTATCTGGCAAGGGAAGAAAACTAAATTTACTCTGCTACAGTTCAGTAACACTTATGCCGCGTACACACGAAGGGACTATCCCGCGGGATTATCCGCTGGACCGAAGTCCAGCGGATAATCCCCTCGTGTGTGGGCGCCGGCGGACTTTTTTTGGCCAAAGTACGGCGGACTAAAGTTTCAAGTTTTGTTTTCAAATTATCCGCTGGACTTGGCAGTCCAGCGGACAATGCGGCCGTGTGTAGTATGGTCCGGCGGACCAAAAAGGACGCATGCTCAGTAGCAAGTATTTTTCTAGTATTTTTCGTTTTCTAGTCCCGTCGTACGTGCTGTACGTCATCGCGTGAACCGTCGGACTTTTTGCGTGATCGTGTGTGGTCAAGTCCGTTCGCTTTTTAGTCCAACGTACCCAGCTGGAAAGTCCAGCGGATTGTCCGCTGGACTTAGGTCCGCCGGGAAAAGTCCGTACGTGTGTACGAGGCATTACAGGTCTTTACCCCACTCTGTGCCTGGACAGTAAAAGGAGAAGTAGAACACTGATGAAATAGTCTCTCTCATCCTACTCTTCTTTTCAGCAAGCTCATCGTGCTGCAGCACAACCAAATAGTTTCTAGTGCTGCTTTTCTCTCCCCCAGTCTGGGATGAACCTGTTGAACAAGGACTGCAAGAGGCTGATACTAATGCATAGGCTTCTATACATAGGCTTCTCCAATGTGGATGGAGAAATCTCCCCTGCCAACTATTTTATTTGGACAGTGCCCACAGCTGTGAATACCAAAACAGTTACTTCATCTGATAGGATGCAGTCACTGCAGCAGACTATTTCCACTCAAAGATTTTCAATTGAAGTCTTTTGAGCCAGGGGGTGCCGAAAAGGCCACGCATGGTTGAATTTGGCTGATTCAACAGGAATGTTGTCTATGGGCAGCTTAAGTCGAATTCGAGTACTTGCACTGCTTAGTAGCGAATATTAGCCTGCAACTCGGTGTACTCCAAAATTCAGATCTTTATTAGCTACATTCAAAATACACAGTGTATAAAGCTATCGCATTTTGGACATGGCGGCCCTAAGTCCATTTCCAAAGCAGTTAAAGAGGTGGGACCCAGTAATTGAAATAAATCAAACAAAATTTAACAATAAGGAGGAGGATAACAGAAAAAAGAAACAATTAGCTGCAGACTTGCTGATGAAGCAGTAGAGTTTGGGTATTGTATCCAGTGACTTTACAGTGCTCTCTTGAGATTCCCTTAAAAGTGGTAGTATACACTCAATTTAGATTTTTATCTACAGGTAAAGCGTATCTGTAATTTAAAAGAATATATCCTAAACATGCACCGTTTAGGAGATATTCTAACAAGCAGCGGCGAGTGACATCACCAGTGCATACGCTCTGAAGGAATGGCATACCTGTGCCATTCCTTTAGAGCTCTGTACTGCGGCTGTGACTTTCATGTGCATACGCGGGCGTGATGTCATCATGGCTCGGCCACAGCCCACGAACCTGGAAGGAAGACCATATGGAAGATTGAATCCTCTGCAGCAGTGACAGTGCATTGCTGGAAGGCTTTGTTTCAAGATAAGTCTTTCATAATGTGCTAGTATGCAATGCATACTAGCACATTATGCCTTAACTTTGCAGGGAGAGGTTTTTTTTTATTTTTTGCAACATTTACAACAAAAAAAGTGCCTAGGCTTTCAGCGTTATCATGGTCCCTTGTAACATATACTCACAAATTCATGGAAAGGATGATAAGGAAAAATTGTTCTAAGGGCTCATGTGAGCTACGAGCTAAACTAAAATATACTCAACATGGTCTAAATCTATTCCTGGGAGAACTAGGACTGTAACTAGGACTACATTAGCACCGCACATCAATATGTATAAGGGGTTATTTACTAAAGGCAAATCCACTTTGCACTGAAAGTGCACTTGGAAGAAAAGTCGCTGTAGATCCGAGGGGGACATGCAAGGAAAATAAAAAACAGCATTTTAGCTTGCACATGATTGGATGATAAAATCAGCAGAGCTTCCACTCATTTCAGATCTACCCCTTAGATTTAGAGCGACTGCACTTCCAAGTGCACTTGCAGTGCAAAGTGGATTTGCCTTTCATAAATAACCCCATAGTGTCTTAAAATTATTACCTCAGCACTTGTAGTTTTACACCAACTTTCTATGCTGCTATCGCCTGCTTTTTTTTCTTCCTGAACATCCAATTTTCACAGGAAAGCCTTAAAGTGGTTGTAAACCCATACAAACCACTTTGACCTACAGGTAAGCCTAGATTAAGGCTTACCTGTAGGTCCCATAAATATCTCCTAAACCTACATGGTTTAGGAGATATTTAGAAAAGAAAAGGCACCGCTATCTACAGCGCATGCGCCGTAGACAGCGGCGCGCAGGCGCACTGAGCATGCCGGAGATTGCGGTGATATGTCGCTCTCGTGAGCATGCGCGGGAGTGACGTCATCGCGAATCCAGCGAATGCCAGCGCTGGAGCAGCGAGACCCGGAAGTCACTCCGGGAGTGATGGCGGCGGTGGAGGACGTGGACGAGGGTCGCTTCGTTCTCAGGTAAGTTATTCATAATGAGCTAGTATGCTATGCATACTAGCTCTTTATGCCTTTGCCTTGCAGGTTCCGTTTTTTTTTTTTCCGAGGAGGCTTTACTTCCTCTTTAACAGTGGACAGTGCTGTCTCCAGTCTATTAGATGGGGAAGGGAGGGGGAGAGGGAGGTGAAAGAAGGAGCAGGGGAGTGCCTTGCCATCCTAGGCTACAGGGCAATATGTTTCTATTGATACACACAGTGTAGTGAGACACAACCCCAATGCCTACATGCAAGAATGGCTCCATAGGCTGTTGCAAAGGAAAGGAGCCAACCTGAAACAGCTAACTTGGGGTAGTGACCAATGACCATAGCATCAGCTTAAACTAGAACATAGGCAAGGATTAAAAGATAAAAGGGCTGCATACTCAGTAAGTAATTAAATCAGCTGCTGGGAGTACCTAAAAACGGAGGGTTTAATATCACTTTAACTACTTTGCTAATAAAATTAAAAAAAAGGAGTAACTTATCCCCACCATGCTCTGTATGGCTCCTATACAGAGCTACTGTTTTGAAAAGGAAGAGCTTCTGCGGTACTCTCTCTTTAGAAAAGCCAAAGTGCTTTGCAAAGTCACATGCATTATATAATTTATTTGTGAAATAAAGATTTTGTGAAAATAATACAAAAAAAATGTTTTCTTAAATGCAAAAATCCATTACCACAGTTACAAGAAACATTTTAATAGCTACAAACCTAACTTTAATAGCTTATGTTTGAGGAAATGGTCTGCAGTTAAAACTGTCTGGATAAGGACCTGTGCCATATGATGGTACAATCAGTGTAGACACAATTCCTCATCTAGCTTGGCATGCATATTTGGTATGTAAACAGATGCAACAGTTCCTTATTTATTGCACTTTGATCTATATGAATGAAAACAGCTTTGCGTGTTCTTACCATTTTGGCATCTGAGTGCATTGGAGGGACTTGAGGTGAAGCACAAGGATTGCCTAGGTTGGGACCCTGCATCCCCATGATATTGGAGTTCATTGACATCTGTCTTTCCATCTGTGTGGGATATGAGAAAAACTGTGACATGACACCCACCGAATCCATCTTAAAACAGTATGAGGTACACAGCCTTTTTTTTAAGAAAGGTTAGTTACCTCCTTTTTAAATGTAAAAACATGAAAAATGCATATTGCATTTTAGAAAGGCAGCATCCTTTGCATAGTCTGAAATTAGAGTATTGCCTGCCAAATCTTAGGTATTTGGCTCTGCAAGAAAAAGCAGATGTCACAAAGTAATTTTACTTCTACTTCCTTTGATGAGCCTGATAATGTACAGTATGCTAGCCAGTGTGCATCAGGGAGTTTCAGTACACTGAATCTTTTGTTTCCCACTTGTTTAGAACAGAAACTGAGAAAGAGGGTTTAAAAATTTGATTTAACAGATAACAGTTTTAAGAGAAGGAAGTTAAAATGGGGGAAAAAAGTGTAAAAATGAAAGAGATTATAAAGTTGAAAAAGTTTAATGGGTCTATAAGGATGTAACAATTGGGAATTGTTTACCCAGGTGGAATTAAGCATGCTCCATACTCATTTCCGTACTTCTATCATATTGCTCTACTTGCAACCTCTTTGTCATTATCACCACAGCCATAACAAGTGTTTTGGATATACAGTAAAAATGAACTATAGAGTTTAGGGGAGCCCAGGATTTGGCTATAGATTGTCCCACTAATACTTGTGTTTCATTTTACATTTCTGTACAGGTGCACTTTAAGGTATATTGCATCTATGTTTTTTCCATGAAAGAACTTAGAATCTATTAGTATGTCATTTTCCAAAAGTCTGGGATAGGGTACTCAATTCTTTGTATAGGTGATAAAAAGCAGACCTTAGGGTTTATGTGCAGGTCAGGCGTTAATGAGAAGTTGCCTTCTCTAGTGTCAGTTACTAGTGGCAGCCACTAATTAAAGTACTGCTGCTTTTAACAAGTAGACTGGACATGGTTGCTGCTGCGGGCTCAAAGGTCTTTTTGAACAGGTCAACCTACCTACTAAACTTTAACCAGAAACAAAAAATGGAAGCAGACAGAAACCATTATTATTTGTGGATGAGTTTCTGGCCAGAACAGTTTAGTGACAGTTTTTAAGATAAGGTAGTACATGATTGACCGTTTGGGTAACGCTGCATCAGCATAAACCACCCCCTGTATACCAAAATATAATTATAGACAATCTAAATGTTCTCCAGCACCTGAATACCTTTTCCTCAACCCAGGTTTGTACTAAGGGATTTGGATATAGTCTAGCTCGAAGGGGAGACATTTATATGCTCAGTTTTACAGCGGCTCTTCAACCATAAATCAAAAGTACCTCCTGTCCACCCCTCCTCTGCTCCACTAAATGAATAGAAGCTTTTTTTTTTACCCTTTTGTTCAGAAAAAGGATTTGGTGCCACCTCATATCACTGGAAGACTGTTTCATTCACAGTAGAGGTGAGGGGTGGGCCTAGTTGGGAGTCATTAGAAGGCCCGCCCCCTAACCCAAAAGAGCCAGCAGGCCTCCCAATGATGTCAGAAACAACATGGTGGTGCAGGACCAAGCGGTGGCAAGGCATGAAGGGATCTCAGCGAGACAAGTATTTGAAACGTGCAGATTCCATATCCCGGTAAAAAAACTTTATTGAGCTGGAACACTGGGCATTTAGCTTTGTAATATGGTAATGCTGAGTGCAACGCTGAATGAAAGTGGTGATTTGAAGGACAATTTAACTTAAGCTAAACAAATCAAAATGTTTAATTCTGTCTACCTTTAATTTAATTGGTGTTATGCCCCGTACACACGGTCGGATTTTCCGACGGAAAATGTCCTATCGGACAATGTTGTCGGAAATTCCGACCGTGTGTAGGCTCCATCAGACTTTTGCTGTCGGATTTTCCGACGGACAAAGTTTTATCTCCTGCTCTCAAATTTTCCGATAACAAAGTCCTGTCGGACTTTTTCCGATCGTGTGCAGCGAATTCCGACGGACAAAGTGCCACGCATGCTTAGATCACATTACAAGACCAAAGCTATTGGCTACTAGCCTCTACGTAGTCCCGTCGTAGGCAACAAACGTCACCACGTTCAGAATGATCGGATTTTCCGACAACTTTGTCCGACCGTGTGTATGCAACACCAGTGTCGAACAAAATCTGTCGGAAAATATCCGATGGATTTTGTGGTCGGATTTTCCGACCGTGTGTACGGGGCATAAGGCTGCACAAGGCCACTAATACTCTGGTGTTTTTTTTAAATATATATATTATATATACTGTGCGGGAACAAATGCAATATTGACCAGTTCAGTCATATCAAACTATTATTTTTGTCAGTACAACTAAATATAAAGATGACTGTGAGATAATTCTAAAGCTTTTAGTAAAAGTTTAGCAACCTCTTTCTTATAAAGTTTGTCAGTGTTACAGCTGCCACTGCTAACCTGTTCATCTGTTAGTTCTCTGGCTGTCATTGTGTTCCAATGGCTTCAGTACTTTTTAAGTCACTGACCCAAAACAAGTATAGAGATAAGGAATTATGGTTCTTGTCTGACACTTAAATAGAGCATGCTTGCTCAGTGTCTGCATTAACACTTTTAAAACCAGACACTGCCAGGCAATTTGAGGTTTTTGAAAGAGTCCAGGGATGGCACCTTCTGTGATGCATACATGATAGGGGTATGCTGAACCCTGAACATTGCAATCTGCATTTAGTACCGCATGAAACATGCAATAATGGTTAACAATGCCAGGTTAGCACTTAGTATTTAAGAAAGCATTTCCTTACTGGTGTAGAAGGCAACCAATGTGCCATTATGTTAATAATGCAGCATTGTTTTTATCCTCCACACTCTTTATCCACTTTACCTCTTGCTGTTGTGCAACCTTCATGGTTATATAAAGGAAAAGAAAAAGTGCACCCACCAGTACAAAACCTTGAAATACACTCATGGTTTAATATAAGTTTTACAGTAAATTGATGAATACATACTGAAAATGTTGGACATTGAAAAAAAAAAAAAGACAGCTGGCAAGAGAAGATCACAGTGGACCAACCCTAAATCAGGACAATAAAACTAAAATCATGCAAAGAGAAAATGTATTGTGTAAACTGTATATATTTATTATCAAAGTGACTGGAGCTTTAAAAGCATGTTTTGAAGAAGCATGGAAATTTATGGCATTTTCCCAAGGATGAATATAGTGTATTCCCTGCAAAGTAATCAGAACGTGAAGGTTTGTGATACATCTCAGCCTTACAAAAGGGTAAGAGCTGCCAGAATGTTACTAGAAGGAAATCTCTGGGGAAAAGAGATGGAGATCATATTTCTGCTCTCCTTGGCTCGCTCTAGTGACAAGCAGAATGGTTTTGCTTTAGCGTATTTATCAAAAATAGCAATCAGTGTGGCAGTGCAAAATAAACTCGTCAGTGGACAATTTTGGTGCTAAAAGCTTTTAAAATGTACAAGGCTTTTTATCCTGAGCTTTCACGGGTAATAGATGAAGGACCTTCCACCATTTGTTGTGCTATGTTGTATGTGCTTTATAACGTGTCCCTATTTTACACTAGAGATTTGATTTTGCAGTCATGGTACATAGCTACTTAATCTGGGTGTTGATAAATGGTCATGCCTAGTGAATCAGGCGTGTCAGCTAGAGATACATCTGCACACTGCAATCGGATAGCCCCAGCAGAGGTCATCTCAGTGCTGATCTCCTTTGTGTTATGAAGAAAAGAAAATCTGACTTTTTCTAAGTGCAAAAAGAAGGAGTGAGGAGGGGACCAATGAAAAAAAAAAAAAAAAAAAAGAATAATGAGTCCTCTCTGAACACGATGTGATATGTTTCCCATTTCAAGTATGCATTCCAAAAATAATTTCTCCACCACAACAGGCCCCATAGCTATTACTTTAAATTGACTAGGCAAAAGATGTTTTTTATGGTAATGAGTGAGATGATTGCATGACACAACGAAAGTGTACTACGAAACAAGGTCCCTGTAGTGAAAAAGCTATTCTACTTCTCTGACCAAATCTAACATGAAACACGGGTAATCTCTATGAATAGTACTTGTAGGTTGGAATGAGAGCAGCTTTTATTATTTTACTATTTCTAAGTAAAATTACAGAGCATGGGATGAACAGCACCAATATGGGAATGGAAGCAGAGTGTCTGTCTGGCAGAGCAGCTCTGGAGATCATGATGAATTAGACAGGCAGGACATATAATCCAGTTACCCATGCAGAGTTTGTTTTTTGGAATTTGGTTGAGGATCTCATTCATCTCACAGAGAGCTGGAGCCGCATTGAATGCACACAGGACATGCTTTATTAAATGTGTATTAATAAAAAGGGAACAAAACTTTTTTCAAGCTGGATAACAGTCACTTCCTGCCTGAAATTTTTTTTTTCTCTGCTGATAATATCCACAATTGTATCTAGCTACTTTATACTAAAAGGACAACATTTGTGAAGTCTAGAACTGTTCACATACATGGCCTACGACTTGCCTGCAAACTGTGGGCCGAGTAAAGACTTCTTCACCAATGCTTTGCACTGTATAGCACAGTGATGGCGAACCTTGGCACCCCAGATCTTTTGGAACTACTTTTCCCATGATGCTCAACTACACTGCAGAGTGCATGAGCATCATGGGAAATGTAGTTCCAAAACATCTGGGGTGCCAAGGTTCGCCATCACTGTTATAGCATAAAGAAAAATATACCCACTTTCATAAAAGTTCAAGGATTTAAATCTACCAAGAATTGCAGTGCCCATACAAATATATGATAAAGTTGCAGGCTTAATATATTTAAAAAGGTTGAAGAATATATAGAGTATATTCTTCCTTATAATACACCAAAAACGAATACATAGATAGAAAAACATTCTGAATCTCTGCTTCTCAAACTTCACACACTTTATTATGAAATCTGGCTGACCATGTGGTATCTGTTGTCTTGTGGGATGGGCTTCATTAAAAAATCAGTAAATTATTCAAACCACAATCACAGTCTAGACTGTTCATACATATATAATTTAAAGGGATTAACATAGGCACTTAATAAAAAAGGGGTTGTATTTGGGTATAAAAATCTACTTTATTCTAAATCTGAAAAGTCCAGAAAAGTGGAAATAAATGACTCATATATGCATAGAATGAGCATACAACTGAGTAACGTAAGCTCCATGAGCAGGGCCCTCCTATTCTTTCTGTATTTAACTGTGTTGTAATTGTATTGTAAAGCGCTGTGCAAGCTGTTGGTGCTATATAAAGCATATATTATAATAAAAATAATAATAATAATAATAATGTTTCCAGATTTCAGCCGCAATTTGTTATTTAGGAGTATATTATTATATATCTATATTTGTTTATTTGTCATATTTATAATGCATTGTGAGTTCGACAGTCCTTCATATACAGGAGATTATATTTTGATGTCCCTACTACCAGGGCTGGGACAAGGGGTGGGCAGGAGGGGCGGTTGCCCTGGGCACTGTGGTATCATGTGAGGTGGGGGGGCACCAAAAGGAGATTAGGGGGGAGGGAATTTGTGTTAAAAAGGGGAATTTGGGGGGCTTCAGGGGGTAAGAATTGTTTTAGGAGGGCAAATTTAGGGAGGGTGTGCTAGGAGTTGTAATTTGGGGGGATTTGTGTTGTGAGTGGGGATGGGACACATAATGCCCATACATCTGGGGGGGGGGGGGGGGCAATTTGGCATGTTCGCCCTGGGCTCTAAATTACCTTGTCCCGCCACTGCCTACTACATTCATACAAGTATACACTCCACTCACTCCATGTGAAATTTTGTCAGATGTCTCTTACCCAACTAATATGTTTTCTATAGCAGAAAACTACAGTACCTGGAGGAAACCCACACATGAGGACAACATACAAACTCTATGAATGCTGTCCATGAGGGGAATTCCCAAGCCTGATCAGCCAGTCTTTGCCATGAAAAATTTGCCAAGCCCAAATGTGCAGTGGAGAACTCCATGGGGTTGATTAACTAAATGCAAATAGACTGTGCACTTTGGAAGTGCAGTTGCTCCAGAGCTTAGTAAATGAGGGGATGCTCTGCTGACATCCACCATCTAATCATGTGCAAGCAAATATGCAGTTTTTTTAATTCAGTTTTTTTTTTATTTTGTGTGATTGGGTATTATTTGTAAAGTGATGCTTTACCTCATTTAATACGCTCTGGAACTGCACTTCCAAAGTTTACAGTCAATTTGCCCTCAGTAAATCAACCCCATGTCTCTGCTTTTTGCCAGTGAACAGTAATAAAGGCAGACCTATTTATCTGCTCTCCTATATAATAATTTAAATAATATTAAACAGATGATTTCAAAATCGCTCAAGGTCACCATTGTTTTTTGACTACAAGTGCAAAATAAATGTATACCAGGAGATTTAATTTGATTCCACACGCTAGACCAGTGTTTCTCAACTCCAGTCCTCAAGGCGCCCCAACAGGTCACGTTTATAGGCTTTCCATTTTTTTGCACAAGTGATTTGATCAGTTTCACTGCCTTATGTATAACACCTCTTGTACACGTGATCGGAATTTCAGCCAGCAAAAGACCGATGAGAGCTTTTCGTCCGTGTGTATGCTCCATCGGACTTTTGCTGGCTGCAAATTTCCACCAGCAAAAGTTTGAGAGCATGTTCTCAATTTTTCGGTCGGAAAAAGTTCCGATCCGAAATTCCGATCGTCTGTAGTAATTCCGACGAGCAAAATTTCTACGCATGCTCGGAAACAATTTGACGCATGCTCGGAAGCATTGAACTTAATTTTCTCGGCCCGTCGTAGTGTTGTACGTCACCGCGTTCTTGACGGTCGAAAGTTCAGAGAACTTTTGTGTGACCGTGTGTATGCAAGTCAAGCTTGAGCGGAATTCCGTCAGAAAAACCACCCAAGATTTTTCCGACAGAAAATCTGCTCGTGTGTACGGGGCATAAGGCTGCTTTCACACTGAGGTGCTTTACAGGTGCTACAGTGCTAAAAATAGCGCCTGCATAGCGCCTGTAAAGAGCGCCTCCTGTCTCTCCAGTGTGAAAGCCCGATTCCTTTTTACACTGGAGCGATGCGCTTGCAGGACGGTAAAAAATCTCCTGCAAGCAGCATCTTTGCAGCTCTGTAGGAGTGGTGTATACACCGCTCCTAAATCGCCCCTGCCCATTGAAATCAATGGGGCAGCGCCGCCGAACCGCTGGCAAAGTGCTGCTGCTGCAGTGCTTTGCGGGCGGTTTTAACCCTTTTTCGGCCGCTAGCGGGTGTTAAAAGAGCCCCGCCAGCGGCCGAATAGCGCTGCTGAAACGACAGTAAAGCGCCGCTAAAAATAGTGGTGTTTTACCGCCGCTGACGCCTCGGTGTGAAAGCACCCTTAGTAATTACCACAGCCATTTCAGCTGATGGAAATCCTGAAAACATGACCTGTTGAGCGAGTTTGGGGTGGAGGAACTTTACTGGCCTGCACAGAGTACTGACCTCAACCCGATAGAACACCTTTTGTATAAATTAGAGCAGAGACTGTGAGCCAGGCCTTCTCGTCCAACATCAGTGCCTGACCTCACAAATGCACTTCTGGAAGAATGGTCAAACATTCCCATAGACACACTCCTAAACCTTGCGGATAGCCTTCCCAGAAGATTTGAAGCTGTTATAGCTACAAAAGGTGGACCTTTTAATATTGAACCCTAAGGACTAGGACTAGGATACCATTAAAGTTCATGTGCAGGCAGGCGTCACAATACTTTTGTCAATATAGTGTATATTCTAAATTAGGAATTAGGTGATGAATCCCTAATTGCAGGCTTCTACGTATGAAGCCTGGTCTTTGTTATGATGGTAAGTCATAAGAGTCTCGTAAACAACAGCTTTTCGAGCAACAGTTGAGCACATATATTTATTTACGGCAGACTGCCAGTGAAAAGCTAAAACAAAAAAATGTGCCAAAAATTAAATCACGCTCAGGCATAAGTGTATTACTGTTTATACTACAGTTTCAAATTTTGATATTTTTATACTAATACACGTATTATATTCATCTGTGTCCCAAACCTGAACCTGGATGTGTGTCTAGGAATCATACAAGTTTAGACACGAGTTACCTGTGTTTTGAATTCTTTCCTAAAACAGATGTTTACAAAGACCGCGAGTGCTGAGAGAGATGAAGGGAACAATCAGACCAATTGGGGGTATAGCAGGCCATCCCCTCAGGGGGACCTATTGATATTCTTCAAGTCCTTAATGGCAATTTTCCACTACTTACCAAGAATTAAAGCATTCCACTCTATACATACTCAAAGACACAGGAGCCTAAACACTCATATGGGAACGCATGCATTGGACATCACTTAAAGTGAAACTCCAGGAAAAATGTATTTCTAATTACAGATGGAATACAGAAGGGTTAAAATGTTGTCACATTTTAATTGCTGTCCATGTCAGCACTGTGGAGATTTAACCTCATTTTCTGTTCTGAAAAAAAGGTGACACCATGGGGAGGCAATAACAGGTAATGCTTCTCCAAACTTTTCTATGTGCCCTGAACATATGGCATTTCCCATTATTTCTTCGAAGAGTAATGCCCCGTACACACGGTCGGATTTTCCGACGGAAAATGTCCTATCGGACCATGTTGTCGGAAATTCCGACCGTGTGTGGGCTCCATCTGACTTTTTCTGTCGGAATTTCCGACTGAAAAAGTTTGAGATCCTGCTCTCAAATTTTCCGACAACAAAGTCCTATCGGACTTTTTCCGATCGTGTGTAGCGAATTCCGACGGACAAAGTGCCACACATGCTCAGATCACATTACAAGACTAAAGCTATTGGCTACTAGCCTCTACGTAGTCCCGCCGTACGCAACGAACGTCACCACGTTCAGGATGATTGGATTTTCCAACAAGTTTGTCCGACCGTGTGTATGCAACACCAGTGTCGGACAAAATCCGTCGGAAAAAAATCCGACGGATTTTGTGGTCAGAATTTCCAACTGTGTGTACGGTGCATAAGAGTCCATTCACACAGGAGAAACACGACTTTGGGAGGCAACTTGGACACTTGAGTATGAATCACTTGAGTATGAATCACAGCCCGACTTGCGGCAACTTACAAGGCAACTTGAAGTTGCCTCCAGGACAGGGGACTTTGCCAGTGGCCAATCACATAATAATCAGCTCTGTGGGAGGGAGGGGTTTGCCTAGAAAACGATTTTTACTTCCTGGAAAGTTGCTTCAGTTAAGACAGGGGATCCGACTTGGAGGCAACTTCCATTGAAATGAATGGGTACAAGTCACCTAGAAGTCGGATTGAAGTAGTACAGGAACCATTTCTAAAGTCGGAGAAACTTCAGTAGTGTGCATTAAGACGGCTCATATTCACTTACATTGATTCTATCATGTCGCGCGACTAGGGGCAACTTGGGGCAACTTCAAGTCGGATCCAAAGTTGCCCCTGTGTGAATGGACTCTAAAGCCCCATACACACGCGCAGACAATCCGTGGACCAGGTCCGTCGGACCATGTCCGTCATACTTTGTCTGATGTTGGTTTTGCGTACACACGATCGGACAAAATTGTCGGAAAATCCGATCATTCTGAACGTGGTGACGTTTGTTGCCTACGACGGGACTACGTAGAGGCTAGTAGCCAATAGCTTTGGTCTTGTAATGTGATCTGAGCATGCGTAGCACTTTGTCCGGTCGGACAAGCGTACACACGCTCGGATTTGGTGTGATCGGACCGGGTTGACGGCAAATCTTTCCAGCAGGAGATAAGACTTTGTCCGACGGACAAACCGACGAACACTGTCCGATGGTGCATACACACGGTCTGATTTTTCAACAACCTTGTCCGATCGGACCAAATTGATGAAAAAGTCCGACCGTGTGTATGGGGCTTTAGGGTGTTTAGTAAAGATGCAATACCCTCTCTAATGTCATTGTCTAGTATCAGTTCTACCAAAGACACAACAAAAAAAGACAGGAAACCTCCTTAAGAGCCGGTTCACCCAGGGGCAACACGACTTTCAGCGCGACTTTGGGAGGCAACTTGGACACGACTTGAGTATGAATCACATCGCGACTTGGGGCAACTTACAAGGCAACCTGAAGTTGCCTCCAGGACAGGGGACTTTGCCAGTGGCCAATCACATAATATTCAGTTCTGTGGGAGGGAGGGGTTTGCCTAGAAAACTATTTTTACTTCCTGGAAAGTTGCTTCAGTTAAGACAGGGGATCCGACTTGGAGGCAACTTCCATTGAAATCAATGGGTACAAGTTGCCTAGAAGTCGGATTGAAGTCGTACAGGAACCTTTTCTGAAGTCGGAGCGGCTTCAGTAGTGTACATTAAGACGGTTCCATTCACTTCCGTTGATTTTCTCAACTGCACGACTTGGGGCGACTTGAAGTCTGATCCCAGGTCGCCCCTGTGTGAACCGGCTCTAAAGTGAGGGGAAATCACTAACAATTGTCACTGGAACAAATGTTACCACTGGATGATTTTCTCCTCCACTCATGCTCCAATGGCAATTGCAACATATTAAAAATCTAACTGTTCCATACTTTCCCCAAAACTTAGCTATGTCCATAATGACTTCAAGATATTCTCCCAGTGACTTCACATAGTTTATACTTATAGCACACCTCTGAACTGTGGTTACTATAATGATTATCCTACCTGTACAATATAGCTACAGTAGTAGTGATCTAGGAATAGATACAAGGAGTTAAATTTGGTTATCTAGCAAGCAGCTTAATAGCTCAGCTGGTGTGGAAAAACAAATTATTAGTGTTATTCGATAGGCCGGTGCTCAAGAGAATAAAGCGTAGAGTCTTTTGCCTTGATGCACTAAATCAGGATTCTCATGTACTGTTCCTTGCTCAGCAACTACTCAAACCATTTTACCAGCCAAGAAACACTTTAATTTGAACTAATAGAATCCTTTTTTGTCTTTTTGTGTATCTGGAGTTCTCACTGTCACTCATAAACATATCATTTATAAAATGTATATATAAATAGAGGGCCTGTGTTGGCTTTGGACTTGATAAAACACAGTGGACCAACACCAGCAGATGACATGGCTCCCCAAATCATCACTGACTGTGGAAACTTCACACTGGACCTCATGCCACTTGGAAACTGTGCCTCTCCACCAGTGGCGGCCCGTCCATTAGGGGCGCATGGGCGCCGCCTCCCCTATCCGTGCGTCCGGTCCCCTGATCTACATACAGTGCACCTATGGATTCCAATGGGGGGGGGGGGGTGTTTTTGAAGCATGTGATTAGAGACAAATGCTCTAAGAGGCTTCAAAAAAGGGTGGGCTCGGGGCGCAGAGCACTGTGATAATAGCGAATGATAGCGTTTTCATCCCATCCGATCTGCCAGACGGATGGAAAATAGGGATCGGATATCAGCGGACATGTCACCGCTGACATCCGTTGCTTCATAGAGGTACATGGAGTGTCCGTTCAGGTCCGCCTGAAAAACTGACAGGCGGACCACAACAGTTCGTATGTGTGAAAGGGGCCTTTCACACATACGAACCGTATACTGGGCCCACCAGCGCTGTCTCATTAATGCCACCACATCAATGCCCATCAGTGCAACCTGTCAGTGCCACCTCATCAGTGCCCATCAGTGCAATCTATCAGTGCTCATCAGTGCACATCAGTGAAGGAAAAAAATTACCCGTTTGCAAAATTTTATATCAAACTATGAAAAATGCTTTTGTTTTTTTGTTTCTTTAGCAAAAAAAATAAAAAACCCAGTGGTGATTAAATACCACCAAAAAAAGCTCTATTTTGTGTAAAAAAAAAAAAAATATTAAAAATTTTGTTTGGGTACAGTGTTCCATGATCATGCAATTGTCATTCAAAGTGCAACAGTGCTAAAAGCTGAAAACTGGCCTGGGCAGGAAGGTGCCCAGTAAGCAAGTGGTTAAAAGCACATAATACACATATAATTGTAATCATCATCACATCACGATTTTAATAATTTCATAAAATGTGTTCTTACAACTACCACTGATATCTATGTATTAAAGGTAAATGTAGATCCATTTTTTTTTGCATATGAAGTGATTAAAACCCCTGCTGAATTTGTTTTTACTGTCTGTGCCCCACTGGAGAGATTTTCCTCCTCTTACTGTCCCATAGATACAACAGGAAATGAGGGGACATCTCTCCATGAGACAATACATCTTTTTTAGACAGCTGTCACCTGAACAAATGTTACGATTGATAGATTTACCATTTACACCTTTAATTCAGTTGACAACCATAGCACTTTAAATTTACTGTCACTTTCTCCATTGGTGGCAATGGTCATTGGGACAAGGGGCTAAGTAAAACTCCCAAGCAGGGACACAGCACCAACCTAATCAAATGTTTTACCTCAGATACACATAAAGTGGCTATAATGAAACATCATAAAGCATTTTATGAATTAAATGCTAATAGGCCGTTTACTTTGCAAAGGAGATTGCTCCAAATCTTAAATGAGGTGAAACTCTGCTGACTTTTATCATCCAATCATGTGCAAGCAAATTTCTGTTTGCTTTAGTTTCCTTGCATGTGACTGAATACTTTTATTTACTTGTTTGTTTGTTTTTTTGCAAAGTGAAACTTCACCACATTCACAAAGCTCTGGGGAAAATTCCCTTGCAAAGTATGATATTCCCTGTAAAGTAAATAACCTATTTACCTTTAGTAAATCAACTCCATTGTGTCTGGGGCCAGATTAGTCAATCGTAGCTGCTTCTTGCCCTCTGGCTAAAGATTTTGACTACAAATTTTGAATGCGGTTGTTCACCGATTGCCGACCAGCTCACACAGATATACTCCGGCACAATGGCTCTCCTAGGCGAAATCCCGTATGGGTGTGTCCTTCCCTTTTTCGGCCACCAGAGAGCGTGCACGCACGCCGCACGCCAGGGGGGGACCAGATGCGCATGCCCTGCAGGCATGATCACGGCTGGCCACGCACAATCGTGTGCGCTAGCGCCAGCACGGGGACTTGTGTGTGTAAACACACAAATCCCTGTGCTGTCAGAGGAGAGGAGACAAGTTGTTTGTTCCTACTAGGTAGGAACAGTGATATATCTCCTCTCCTACTCAGTCCTATCCCCATACAGTTAGAACACACTGAGGGAACACGCATTTAACCCCTTGATAGCCCCCTAGTGTTAACCCCTTCACTACCAGTGATATTTTACACAGTAATCAGTACATTTTATAGCACTGAACGCTGTATAAATGTCAATGGTCTCAAAAAAAGTGTCCAATCGGTCCGTCGCAATGTCGCAGTACCGCTAAAAATCGCAGATCGCGGCCATTACTAGTAAAAAAAATAATATTAAAAATGCTATAAAAATGCCATAAATCGTTCCCATAACTTTTGCACAAACTAATCAATATGCACTTAATGCAATTTTTTTTACCAAAAATATGTAGAAGAATATATATTGGCCTAAACTCATGAAGAAATTTGTTTTTTTTTCTCAAAATGTTGGGGCAAAAAGTTAAAAATATTGTTTTTTTTTTTTTTCAAAATTGTCAGTTTCTTTTGTTTATAGCGCAAAAAAATAAAAACCACAGATGTGATCAAATAACACCAAAAGAAAGCTCTATT
The DNA here is from genome assembly GCA_028564925.1 of Lithobates sylvaticus. Lineage (NCBI taxonomy): Eukaryota > Metazoa > Chordata > Amphibia > Anura > Ranidae > Lithobates > Lithobates sylvaticus. The sequence continues at coordinate 420,669,893 of CM053030.1, forward strand.
TGTGGGAAAAAAAGGACGCAAATTTTGTTTAGGTACATTGTTGCATGACCATGCAATTGTCAGTTACAGCGACGCAATGCCAATTTGTAAAAAGTGCTCTGGTCAGGAAGGGGGTAAAATCTTCAGAGGCTGAAGTGGTTAAACCAATGGGGGTTGTTAAACCAATGTTAACGATTTAGAGAGGTAGTTTTGAAGATACAGTTGCATAACAAAGCAATCCAATTTATTTATATAGCCCCTTAATGTTTGTAATACAGGTAAGATAACTCACAGGCATCAAGACGGCAGAGGACCCAGGCATGGTGGGGTTGGGCAGAGTGCCAGGCATAGAGGCAGGCATTGGTTGTCTTTGTCGGTTGTGTAGATGTAATAATGAGGAAAGAGAGCCCGGGACAGGCCTATAAAGAGAAGTGAAATCATGGTAAGAATTACAGACAGTATAAACATTTAAGGGCTGTACATCGTATTACATGTCAGACTAACTCCATAGATGCCTGATATTTTGACCTAGGTTCTCTATACAACCTTTCCTATTCATGAACGCTGTTTTTATATTATCAGAGGAGGACAGGTTACAATAACAGGGGTACACCAGCAGTTTTACAGCAGTCATTGACCAAGAACTTGTCTGTTATACTTTCCAGACTACAAAGAATATAAGCCAAAATCACATTTGATCTGTGTTCACTTTCTATTTCTGGCAACATTGTATATAGTAAAAGTAAATAACAGACTGAAATATGGAAAATTGCATCCACAGCGGAGGCAACAATTTGGTGATCTATGCAATACAGGTGTATGCTCATAAAAAACACCAATAAGATAAACAAAAACTACCAATTTAAAAAATATATGTTTACCCAATTAGGTCAAAGTGACAGAGTGTCTCAAAATTCCATCCCCTAATTTAACCTTTAAGGCATTCCTCCACCAATCCATTGTTCCTTCAATTTTTTTCAGGAAATACATGGTACTTCCAAGTATGTAAACTCCTCCCAAGGGGTAGGTCTTGTGGGTAAGCAGCCAATTGCCATTGCATTGTCACCAGAAGAGGATGATGTTATAAACCCTGTGTAAGCTCGAACACCATCCAACATAAAACTTACACAGGATTTGAATTAATTTCTGTTTCAGGGACAGTGGTCACCATGACAAATCTACCTAGCAGGCATACAGACAGCAATAAAAATGTGACTCTATCCAAAATGAAAAAGTTGTGGCTGTACTTTAAGTTTAAAAATCGTGTTTCTATTTTCATTTTTAATAATTTCTACACAAAAACAGTGAATTATTCTCATTACATATAATAATAGGGTGGGGGGGAGAGATTTACTAAAGGCAAATTGACTGTTCACTTTTCAAGGAAGTTGCACGTTGAAAGGGAATTTTTCCCAGAGCTTAAGGAATGAGATGAAGCTCTGCTGAATCCTCCAAACATGTATAGGCAAAAATTCTGTTTTTAATTTACCTTTCAAAATTGAAATATCACCACATTCACAAAATTTCCCTTGCAAACTGCAACTTTCATTGCAAAGTGAACAGCCTATTTAACTTTAGTAAATCAACCCCTATACTTAATAGAGCTTCACAGATATAGTAGGCCTGCTGATTTTCACTGCTTCCTCCAGTGGCTCCATCTGACAAGAGAGTTTCTGAAAGGGGTCCCACTAGATCAGGGGTAGGCAACCTGGGGCCCTCCAGCTGTTGCAGAACTACAAGTCCCATCATGCCTTTGGGAGTAATTGTAACTGCCAGCCTTGCAATGCCTAATGGGAAATGTAGTTCCACAACAGTTGGAGGGACCCATGTTGCCAACCTCCACACTAGATGAAACAGTGAAAGTCCGTGGGCCTGCAGCATCTGTGAGGTTAAATGTCACCTGAAGACACTTGTGTACCCATTGACTGTATATATAAGGCCTAATACCCCGTACACACAGTCAGAAATTCCGATGGAAAAAGTCTGATCGTATTATGTTATCGAAAAATCCGATCGTGTGTGGGCTCTATCGGACTTTTTCCAATGAAAAATTTCCGACGGAAAAAGTTTAAGAGCTGGATCTAAAATTTTCCAACAACAAAATCCGATCAGACTTTTTCCAATCGTGTGTAGAGAATTCTGACGCACAAAGTGCCACGCATGCTCAGAAAAAAATTGGAGACGAAAGCTATTGGCTACTGGCCTCTACGTAGTCCCATCGTACGTGTTGTACGTCACTTCGTTCCAAACGATCGGATTCTCCGACAACTTTGTGCGACCGTGTGTATGCAAGACAAGTTTCGGCCAAAATCCGTCTGAAAAAATCTGACGGATTTGGTGGTCGGAATGTCCGACTGTGTGTACAGGGCATAATAGTTCACAAATCAGTAAAGGATATTAGGATATAATGTTTTGATGTTTAACTATGGGTTATTTGAAGCTAATCAGGTAACTGGACCTTGTCGACCCACAAATAGCCACAGGCAATAGCCTTTCTGGCATATACCAGGGCTGTCAAATAGCTACTGGGAGTCTGACATGTAGCAGATCTACTTAAAATCATATTACTCCATTATATGGTTAATAGTAGGCAGGGATTTACAGTACATCTACCATTTACAACAGAATATAATAATAATATCAATAATAATAAAACTTGGGACACCATAATTACAACATCAAGATGACTTTAACATAAATGAAATGTAAACTGAGGTGCATGCTTGAAAGCTTATTGCCAAATATTAAATTGAGAAAACAATATATGTGAACAAAGAAAGCAAATATAACTCTTGCAAAAAGTGTACCTCTAAATTGAAAGTTAATAGCAAACAACAGCGTTAATAAAAATATTGACAAGATATATCTTAATAACACAATTATGAAAAATGCACAAAGTTATATAATGATGAGTAAATATATAAGAAAGGTTATGTCATAGATAAGATGATGAGCAGATTGGGTGCCTCAGGGTAAACCTGCATAATAAAATACATACCGTACATGTAATGGGTTTAAAGGAAGTTCAAATTATTTCAATATGATCTTCTTTATTTTGCCCACACATAGCAATCTATCACACAGAAAGTTAACCCCGCAAAGGACTGCCCAGATCTGAATGATGAACCTGGATGCAGATGTTGTAATTCTGCATTAACATTTGTACCATATAAAACTGCCTGCAAATATGGACATGAGACAATCATTACTTGAGCCTGCCCTAATCATTCCAATCAAAAAATGATCCTACGTCTAAACATATACTGCAACCTAGATACCTTGTGTTCAACCAATATAAAAAAAAATTAAATATAAGTAAAATAGGATATGCAAGAACTTGGTATGTCTGTTTCATCCAACAACCAGAAAAGTGACTTCTTTTCTAACATAAGAAAAATAATACATTGAATTTGGGGGCCGGTAGGCAAGGCAGACACTTTTCTTTGTTCAAATGTTTGAAATCTTTTTTTTCCCACACGATAGATAATATGGGCATTTCTAAAATAGAGCGCTGATGAGTCCTCAGTGTATTTTTTCCTTTTTTTTACAGCAAAATAAAGTTACCATCGTAGCCTATGATTGATCTGCAGTGACCATGGTGCTACACGTGATCAGTTATGACATCAGCCATTTGATGGTTTGACAGCTTGGTTGAGAGCACAAGCAAGTGTGGCAGTTATCATTCTTGGCATGCCTTGAATGCAACTGTTGTGGAAAACTGTTAAATCTATGAGTTTATTTCTGCTTTAAGGTACAAATGCTCCTATGTGCAAGTGTACTAGTATAGCAAGCAAAAAACTAGGCACTGAATTAAAAAGCTTGACATTCTGGCTTTCAACTATTGATTCACTTCCCATTGTAATGATCATTTGAGCAACCAGCTGTAGCTCAAAAGGAGAGCAATATTACAGTAAACAGATACAGTACACACTCACTGGCCACTTTATTAGGTACAACTGTTCAATTGCTTGGTAACACAAATTGCTAATCAGCTAATTACATGGCAGCAACTCAATGCATTTAGGCATCCAGAAGTAGTGAAGATGACTTGCTGAAGTTCAAACTGGGCATCAGAATGGAGAACAAAGAGTATTTAAGTGACTTTGAATGTGGCATGGTTGTTGGTGCCAGACAGGCTGGTCTGAGTATTTCAAAAACTGCTGATCTACTGGGATTTTCACTCACAAATATCTCTAAGGTTTACAGAGAATGGTCTGAAAAAGAGAAAATATCCAGTGATCGACAGTTGTGTAGATGAAAATGCCTTGTTGATGTCAGAGGTCAGAGGAGAATGGGCAGAATGGTTTTGAGACGATAGAAAGGCAACAGTAACTCAAATAACCACTTGTTCCAACCAAGGTATGCAAAATACCATCTCTGAATGCACGACACATAAAATGTTATAGCAGATGGGATTTGCACAGACTCACCAAAATTGAACACTAGAAGATTAGAAAAACGTTGCCTGGTCTTATGAGTCTTGATTTCAGCTGCGACATTCAGAAGGTCAGAATTTGGCGTAAACAACATGAAAGCATGGATCCATCCTGACTTGTATCAACGGTTCAGGCAGGTGGTGGTGTAATGGTGTGGGGGACATTTGCTAGGCACACTTTGGGCCCCTTAGTACCAATTGAGCTTTATGAGTATAGTGTACCCATCTTCTGATGGCTACTTCCAGCAGGATAATGCACCATGTCACAAAGCTAAAATCATGTCAAACTGGTTTCTAGAATATGACAATGAGTTCACTGTACTCCAATGGCCTCCACAGTCACCAGATCCCAATCCAATAGAGCACCTTTGGGATGCAGTAGAATGAGAGATTCTCATCACGGATGTGCAGCAGATAATTCTGCAGCAACTGTGTGATGCTATCATGTCAATATAGACCAAAATCTCTGAGGAATGTTTCCAACACCTTCTTGAATCTATGCCAGAAAGAATTAAGGCAGTTCTGAAGGCGAAAGGGGGTCCTACCTGATACTAGCCGGTGACTGTTTGCAGGCTGTTATAACCTGTGAGCCTTCGCTAAAATTATGATTGCAGACAAGGCATCAAAACAGGTACACTTAAATTGGTACAGTCTACCTCAGACTCACATTTTAATGATCGTTGGTGTCTGGTTGGCTAAATCACCCAATGGCTTTTTATGAAGGAGATCAGTGATTAGATCACACCACCCTTCTGACTGGAATGACTTAAGTTACAATGGCACAAAGTAAGCTTGGATCTGAACAGGTTAAAGCTGAGCTCCGACAGAAATAAAAACCCAATTTAATACAGTCATGACTTCAGTAAAAAATTGCTAAATTAAATTTATTTAGACCTGGACTGTCATGACACCAGCCTCCTGTAATTCCCTGTATAGGCTGGGAAAGAAAAGGGCCATCACTCTGAGCCAATTAGTGTTCCATTGCTTTGCACAGTACTATCAGACATACAGTGAACACACATACAGGAGGGAATACCAGCAGGATGACATAACCAATATGCTGGTGCTCTTTCACACTACAATAAGCTAAACCAGGTCCTGGATAAGGCAGTATTGTTTTGCTACAGTCTGTAGGACCTGATTGTGCTTTCTGGCAAGGGTACTTGAATAAAAAATTTGTCTGAATAGAATTACAAATCATTTGACATAAAAATCCATATATGTATTTAGCTATTTGCCTAGAGTTAAGATAAGAAGAATGTGTATGCATGTAATCCAAGGGGACTTCATTCTAAAAATGTCTTAAAAATAACTATCTCTGTTGGCCATATCAAACAACCCCTTTTTTACTGTCAGTGCAGGTGAAATTATAAATGTTGAATGTTGTCAGGTTGCTACGGAGAACACACATTATTACACAAATGATAAGACCCCCCCACCACCCCCCATATCTCAATTACCAGCTTGAAAGTCTTGCCTTTAAGCAATCTGTGGCCAAAAGCTTTCTCTTGCTTCTGTTGGTAATACATGTTTATGCCAAAACAACCAATAATGAATTATCCTCACATATTTTGGACTTATGCATTATTAAATCTATTGCCAACAGTCTTTCTAATGTGTGCAGTAGCAATGTTCAGAAATCAGCTCTATGCCCCGGGACTCTGGCACTCAACAACCATCATTCTCATGCCAACTCCTATAAGAATTATATCTGTAAATTGTCTAGACAACACAAATGATTCCAGATGCACTGGGTCTATATTCTGCTTGTTATTACCCCACTTTATAGCTCTGCTGTTTTAGATTTATTGCATAAACTGATACATTAAATATTTGTAGGTTATCAAAGTATCTTTATAGATGCAGGAAAAAAATGTTGTGTGTCATGTTTTGGGAATAGTCTACCAATAGAAACAATGTGAAATATATCTACACTCAAGACTTTTTTGTATTTGGATAGAGTGAGGGAAATCCCCTGTTAGACAGCTGTCCTGTGAACAATTTTCCACATTGGAAGGTTTTCCCTCTATCACTGTTCTGGTGGTAACCCAAAATTTTGGATTTACCCATCACTTGTATTTTCAGTAACATTGGTGAATAGGGCAGAGAGTAGGGAACTTCCCTAACCCCTTGCCACTCTATGCATATATAAAAAAAAAACAAGATTTGCCTTTAATAATACATTAAATTTGGATAAAAATAAACACATTGAACTTTTTTCCTCAGGCAGAATTAAGATGGAGAGTATATACTCTGGGTTCAACAAGAAAATGGCAACCTCTATTAGTATAGCAAACAAGCAGAAATGGGTGCACACAGCGGTGCATCAACATTACGCAAAGATGAAAATCATGTTTGTCCGCCACTACTTTTCTCACCTGTTTGGAAGTCTATGCAGAAGCTTTACATGATTATTAAAATTCTGCTATTATTGTGTATGAGTGGCATCAATGGAAAGGACCACTGACACCTGTTTAGTCAACACTTGTACAAACAAGAGTAATTCAGAATCATCTTCTTCAGGGCTTTGATATAACTAAAAAATATTCTACACAAACTACTTCTAAAATATTTAAGGTTAATCCATTGTACCTTATTAAAAAAAACAACAACAAAAAAAAAACAACAGGATAATAAAAGCCTAATACACAATGGAAAAAAAAAAACAATATATAGGATCCATTAAGAAAGTACTGTATATACTAATACAAAAAAGAAAAGAGGTGTCTGATTTATTACATTGTCTCTTTAAACTAAGCAAAATAAATATATAAATACATTGTTGTTTATTCATACAAATAAGAGAGAGGAAAAGGCAGACAAACTATCTTATATATAATATATTATGTATTATAATAATAATAATAATCTTATCTCAGATCACAATGTTCCACCTATTATGATAAATGGTTAAAGCGAAGCTTCACTCAAAAGGAGTAGAGAGTGAAAGCAGAGCACCTCTATCAGAGTATTCACCTGCTAGTGGGGATGTAAGCACTGCCCACATCACAGCATCTGCGCAGCTGCAGCAGGGAGAATGGAGCATCCACTCACCCTCTGCTTCACACCACTGATTAGGCTTTCGGGGAGAGACCCCCTTCAACAAAGAGAGGTCAACGCAGCATCCTGGGGACTTGTGAGAGGGCTATTCGTCCATTGCTGATGCTGCTAGCAGGGACTGAGCCACTAAGAGCAGTACACCAAGTGTACCCAATCTATACCGCACCCGTACTGCACTCTCTACCACACTTATTCCAAACCTAGACTGCACCTATACCAACTTACTACTGCATTATACCAAACCTTTACCACATCTGAACCACATCTACCTTGCACCTGTGCCAGGACTATACCATACCTATACTGTACCTTTATTATATGCAGGTTAACAGAGACTGTCGTTAAAAGCAAAGATGCTCTTGAAGGGCCCAGACGATAGCTGGCAGAAGAGCATCTCCAAGGACTGCCCCTCCTATAATAATTATTTTGCAAGATCCCTTTGTTCTCCTGACCCTTCCACTACCATCCTTCTTTTCTTTTGGACAGTGCATACCCAGTCGGTCTAGGACTAGCATAGCCGCCATAAATGCGCTTTGGCAGTATAGTTCCAGCACTCGGTAGATTAAACTTTACTACTGCTCACTGCTGCACTTGAGGGGGCCTTGCTTTAGTTTATACTATACTGGACGCTAAATGTCATCTTATGCCCGGACCTTGCTGTTAATCACTTTGTATGTTAGTTACCAACCATACTGGGTGACAATATATTACGTTTGCTTTTACTACCTGGTTTGGTGTCTGGTTTCTATGATATAGCACTGATATAGTTTGATATAGTACTACTATTAGACCCCTTTCACACTGGGACAGTTTACAGGCATTTTGGCGCTAGAAATAGCGCCAGTAAACCACCTACCCTGCCACCCCAGTGTGAAAGCCTTATATAGTAAAGTTTGACCACCAAAGCAATCCATCACTCAAACACCATATGGAATTGAGGTGCTCTAAATGTGCAGCTTATTTGCATAAAGGTGAGTATAGACCTATCTCAGTGATTCTCAAACTGTGTGCCATGGCACAAGTGAGATTTTCAGGTGTGTTGTGGGAGTTTTGAAAAGTATTTAAAATTGCTAGCGTTTTGAAACCTTGAACATAGCGAAAAATTAAATGGTAAGTCAATGTAGCAAAAGTTAAAAAAGCAACATATATAAAAACGCAATCTCTGTCAGTCTGTCATTCATTGGTTCCTTTCATAACACAAACTTGTGCGATATCTCGAGAGAACTCGATTGCTCTAATTATATTATAATAATAGAGACCGTTCCATTTGTTTGTTCCATTTGTCAACTTTGGAGCCTTCGCTTCAATCTGATTTGCTTTTGTAGGCAGGCACATCCTTCACATTCAATTTAAAGCAGAGTTTCACCCATTTAAATGTCAGCAGATACAAAAAATATAGCTGCTGACTTTTAATAATCAGACACTCACCTGTCCCACGGTCCAGCGGGCGCACAAAGCCTCGCTCCTCTCCCCCTCCTCTCCGCAGCGTCAGAATTTTAACTGTGGGCGCCCGGCTGAGTATGGGAGACTTTGGAGACTGGGAGGCAAGGCAGCATTCCAACATGATAACAACCCCAAACACACCTCCAAGACTGCCTTGCTAAAGAAGCTGAGGGTAAAGGTGATGGACTGGCCAAGCATGTCTCCAGACCTAAACCCTATTGAGCATCTGTGGGGCATCCTCAAAGAGAAGGTGGGGGAGCGCAAAGTCTCTAACATCCATCAGCTCTGTGATGTCGTCTTGGAGGAGTGGAAGAGGACTCCAGTGGCATCCTGTGAAGCTCTGGTGAACTCCATGACCAAGAGAGTTAAGGCAGTGCTGGAAAATAATGGTGGCCACACAAAATGGCCACACAAAATATTGACACTTTGGGCCCAATTTGAACATTTTCACTTAGGGGTGTACTCACTTTTGTTGCCAGCGATTTAGACATTAATGGCTGTGCCATAATGTTTCTCTACTAGAGATGAGTGAATCTTCCTGGATTCAGTTCACAATTTTTTTTTAAATCTTGTTCTAAGATTTTTGCAAACTTTGTCTATGGGCGTGAACCTTTACATTAAATTCTGGTCATTTGTAGGGTCAACAAGCAAGCTATTGCCAAACAAAAGGCATGAGAAACTAGCCACTGCAAATGTGGTTTATGTACCAGTGCCAAAAAAAATAAATAAATAGATAAAAAACAAAAATGAAAAAAAAAACAGTATTTCTCTAGACAGAATTGTCAGCTTTACCTAACAGGTCCAATACACACTGACAAATATCAATGCTGTGAGCGCAATCTTTTACAAAAAGGGATCAGAGTTATACATCCAAAATTATAAACTGATTTAGAACAAATAGACTAGCTTTAAAATTATTTTAAATAGAAATAATTGCACAGTACAACCAATTATTACAAATAAAGCCCAGAAATAATGTGATAATAATATTGAGTTAGGAAGGTAGGAAGTTATTAGTGATGAAATGCAGCTAATTCCTAAAAGTGAAAATTCCATACTGCAGCACTCAGGCTACCTGCTGTAATGTCTTGCAGCCAGACTGAGCAGTTTAGGAAGAACTTCAAATACTAAAATATGGAAAAGGCACACTGACATAGAGCAACAGTATTTATTTAAACCACATTTTTTATTAAATTCACCACTTTCAAGACTGACTTTAGGAACATGCTTGTGTGAAGATGTAATAAAAGTTGATCTATTGGGAGCACACCTGCTCATGACCATTGTTGAGGCTCCTGGACTCTTGAATAGCTATGGATTTGGTTGCGGATGTCACCTTTTTCCTGCTCACTTTATGACATACAGATGCACTTCAAACCAGAGTATCCAGAATCAATAGCTTTTCCGTGGCTCAAGTAATGTCTCAGTTCCACCAAAGCACATCTTTCAAGCAATATGCCATAGTAAATAATGGGTATCCCAGGTGAGTGTGCCTTTCTATTTCCCAGAGCTCTACAACCTTTCTGCACTTGGAGGTTCTCTCATGTGTCCCCACCTATCACCATCTCTGTCCTAACCCACCCTTTTCTCAAAATTACCCTAGGCAGCAAATAGTGTCTTTTATATCGAGAAGTCACCTTTCACCTAAACCATTGGTTATTGACTGCTACAGATGGTGGAAGGTTGATTAGAAGGCATGCTAGAGAAGGTGGGGATGCCTGCCAATACCATTATATGTTTACTAATTCTTATCAATATACAAGGCCAGATTTTAAACTCTGGAGCTTATAGACTCACAACCTTTTGCACTCAAAACAAAACTCTACTGCTAGGATAACCCATTTGACACAGAACATTTTCTTATTATACTGTTTTAACCTGCTGTAGCAACAATGTGTAAATACAATTATATTTTATGAGTGAATATCTAATGATGGTGGAAAAAATGTGCAGCCACCTTTTTCCATCCTCCACAAAAAGGGACAGGCACACTTAAGAGCTTCTACTCCAGATAACATGGGTGCTGCTATCCATCTAATAGGACTGGTATCGGAAGACTAGGACTAGAATATATACTGTATATATATTTTTATTCTAACATATAGATGATCTAAAAACAAAGCAGAGTCATGTACAGACAGGCTCTGTAATAGCTACAGATTTTACATTCATCGTTTCCTGTATTTTTAATTTTGCCTGTGGGAGAAGTATTTTATTGCAGAAAACCCACACAAAAAAGTGTATATACATACATCAATGCATTGTTGTATCACCAATCTTGTTCCTAGAGAGCTGAGCCTCTGCAGACAGATTACTTCTACCTGTGTACTTGTATAAACACCATTCATGAGGTCCCAGACAACATAAGCTTTTCTTTCAATTAACATGTCAACGATGACAGGTAAAAATTTCAAGCTACTCTCATGAGTGATAAATACTGCAGTCCCCCAGATCATGGCCTTCTGCTGTCAGGTCTGTTAATCAAATTGAAGTGTCCAAGATAAATGATAGACCCAGCTGTTTTAAGTGCTTTCAAGAAGAAGTCACTGATTTGTTCAAGACCAACACTGTTTAACATTCATGAATGGCTGTAAAAGTCACACATTTTGTTGGTGTTCTAAAAAAGTAATCAAGTGTACATTGGCTTACATAGTTGGAACTAACATATATGGATTTTACTTGACAAAGAGGCAGAAAGACTGGAAATGTGTTGCCATATCATTCTGGTGTTTGCTGTGGGTTGTAAGTAAGCTGGCTCTCAGCTCAGCTTCTCTCCAGAACTCGGTTTCACTGGTAGCGGCTGCAGCTTCAAATAACCATCTCTTGGCAGAGGTAGCGCTGCTACTGCTGTTTGTGTACCATGGACCCTCCTCCAGATCTGCTTTTATGCTACACCCTGTGATGTGCTGACTCCTTTCCATGTCTACTGAGACTGGATTGCTGTATGTGGATGCTTCATTATGATTAGAGGGGTTTGATTTTACTGACACCACTCTGCGCTCTGTCTTTCTGTTTACTAATTCAGGCTGGCTCTTATCCCAAGATTGCTGGTGTGGATGATATAGGTAGTATACAGTTTTAAGCCTGTCCTATCGGACAATGTTGTCGGAAATTCCGACCGTGTGTAGGCACCATCGCACATTTTCCATCGGATTGTCCGACGGACAAAGTTGTATCTCCTGCTCTAAAGATTTTCCGACAACAAAGTTTGATCACACTAATTCCGATCGTGTGTAGCGAATTCCGACGGACAAAGTGGCACGCATGCTCAGATCACATTACAAGACCAAAGCTATTGGCTACTAGCCTCTACGTAGTCCCGTCGTAGGCAACAAACGTCACCACGTTCAGAATGATCGGATTTTCCGACAACTTTGTCCGACCGTGTGTATGCAACACCAGTGTCGGACTAAATCTGTCGGACCAAATCCGATGGATTTGGTGGTCGGATTTTCTGACCGTGTGTATGGGACTTTACCCTTACACAAGAACTTGATTCCAAGTCCCCATGGCTGAGTTATGAACTCTTATTATTTGTTCGATTATGTACTTTTTAATACAGACTTTTCAGTTATGAATCTCAGTAACTGGTACATTTTCTAGCTCTACAGATTATTTGTTTTTATGTACGGACCTCATCTTTCTAAACTCAGAGAGTGGTGATATCTGAAAGCAATGGACAGTGATATTGTAAAGGTTTTCTTTCCATATAATAAATAAAGTGACTCTGTCAAAAAAACAAAAAAGTGCATATTGCTTACAGAATGTATCAGATGGCTGGGTTTAATAACAGGTTTTAATCAAACCTAACCTATAGTGCTTTGGAAATCCTTGGTCATGTATTGAATGTTCACTTGGAAAACAAAGATTGTGTCTGTGTGAATATATATATATATATATATATATATATATATATATATATATATATATAGTATCTCACAAAAGTGAGTACACCCTCACATTTTTGTAAATACTTTATTATATATTTTCCTGTGACAACACTGAAGAAATGACACATTGCTACAATGTAAAGTAGTAAGTGTACAGCTTGTATAACAGTGTAAATTTGCTGTTCCCTCAAAATAACTCAACACACAGCCATTAATGTCTAAACCGCTGGCAACAAAAGTGAGTACACCCCTAAGTAAAAATGTCCAAATTGGGCCCAAAATGTCAAGATTTTGTGTAGCCACCATTAATTCCAGCACTGCCTTAACCCTCTTGGGCATGGAGTTCACTAGAGCTTCACAGGTTGCCACTGGAGTCCTCTTCCACTCCTCCATGATGACATCACAGAGCTGGTGGATGTTAGAGACCTTGCACTCCTCCACCTTCCATTTGAGGATGCCTCACAGATGCTCAATAGGGTTTAGGTCTGGAGACATACTTGGACAGTCCATCACCTTTACCCTCTGCTTCTTTAGCAAGGCAGTGGTCATATTAGAGGTGTTTTTGGAGTTGTTATCATGTTTGAATACTGCCCTGTGGCCCAATCTCTGAAGGAAGGGGAATCATGCTCTGCCACAGTACATGTTGGCATTCATGGTTCTCTCAATAAACTGTAGCTCCCCAGTGCCGGTAGCACTCATGTAGCCCCAGACCATGACAATCCCACCACCATACTTGACTGTAGGCAAGACACACTTGTCTTTTACTCCTCGCCTGGTTGCTGCCACACACGCTTGACACCATCTGAACCAAATAAGTTTATCTTGGTCTCATCAGACCACAGGACATAGTTCCAGTAATCCATGTCCTTAGTCTGCTTGTCTTCAGCAAACTGTTTGCGGGCTTTCTTGTGCATCATCTTTAGAAGAGGCTTCCTTCTGGGATGACAGCCATGCAGACTAATTTGATTCAGTGTGCGGCGGTCTGAGCACTGACAGGCTGACCCCCCACCCCTTAAACTGCTGCAGCAATGCTGGCAGCAGTCATAAGTCAATTTTCCAAAGACAACCTCTGGATATGATGCTGAGAATGTGCACTTAACTTCTTTGGTCAACCATGGCGAGGCCTGTTCTAAATGGAACCTGTCCTGTTAAACAGCTGTATGGTCTTGGCCACCATGCTGCAGCTCAGTTTCAAGGCCTTGGCAATCTTCTTATAGCCTAGGCCATCTTTATGTAGAGCAAAAATTCATTTTTCAGATCTTCAGAGAGTTCTTTGCCATGAGGTGCCATGTTGAACTTCCAGTGACATACGTATGAGAGAGTGAGAGTGATAACACCAAATTTAACACACCTGATCCCCATTCACACCTGAGACATTATAACACTAACAAGTCACTTGACACTGGGGAGGGAAAATGGCTAATTGGGTCCAATTTGGACATTTTTACTTAGGGGTGTACTCAATTTTGATGCCAGCCGTTTAGACATCAATGGCTGTGTGTTGAGTTATTTTGAGGGGGACAGAAAATTTACACTATTATACAAGCTGTACACTCACTACTTTACATTGTAGCAAAGTGTAATTTCTTCAGTGTTGTCACATGAAAAGATATAATAAAATATTTACAAAAATGTGAGGGGTGTACTCACTTGTGTGGGGTACTGTATATATATATATATATCCTGTGAAAATTTATATAAAACAATAGTTTAAAATGTAAAAATGTATAAAATAAATAAAATACATAAGTAGAAACAAAACTGTCCCCAAACCATTATATTTCTATTTAAAGTGGATCCTTTGCTTGGTCGGGTGGCTGATTATATCTGATTAGACAAAAAATAAATGTCCCCACTGTAGCTGCAGGTGTCACCCAACTTTGCAGGCTTTGGTCTCTTTGCATTTTGCTCAGTACTAATTATTATGGATGACAACATCAATTTGCCCAGTATTTCAACAACCTCAGCTTTCAAATGTTTCAACATGACAAAAGGACAAAGACAATTCAATGGTGATGCAACCAATTTATTTCATCAGCTAAGGGCTATATTTTTAGTTTTTTTTTTATCCAGTATCTGCCAAGAAACTGGACAATTGATCTTCAAAGCTCTGTTGCTTTTTGTTTTTGTTGTTTTTTAACCAAGGAATCACCTATTATGTGGCTAGTTTAAGATGGAAATGAGGAGTGATAAACTTCTAATTGTCTCATCATTGTCAGAAGGAACCAAGGAACACCTTCCACCAATTAGCACTAGGCAAATGCTGGTGTTCCCTCTAGTATGGCTATCCAGTTGCACAATATAGATCTTCCCCGGCTTGGCATTCAAAAGTTTTCCTCACATGCAGATACAACACAAAATTAGCAAAATAAATTGAAAAGTTATGAATGGAGTCATGATGAGAAGGGTAAAGAAAAAGTGTGAACCACCAACTCTCTGTAAAGAGGAAAGAGTTGGTTGCCCTATAGACATTCTGAAAGTGAAAGTTCTCTTTATGTAGCTATGATTGAGTTCAGTTATTAAGTCATCCATTCAGCATATGCAAAAGAAAACTCGAGCACTAAACTGTTACATTTCCATGGAAGACACTAAGCATAATACAAACATATAAGCGAGCCATATTTGAAAAGATACTTGCCAAGATTACTTTCAGAGGGCTCACTTTTACCTTGACATTTTAAAGAATCACACAAACGTACAACTATGCATAATAATAAAAAAAAAATCTAATTAGCAGTACAGAATGTGCTATTTGGAAGCCATTATTAGGAATTGTAATAGCTTGAAAAAGAAACACAAAAAATTATTTATAGCACATGACAACACAGTTTGGAAACAAAATCAAACTTGTCTTGGTTAGTCCACTTCCACAAGCTCTACATATATTTATAGTTTATTTAATTCCAAGTAAATAGTTCAATAGATTATACAGCTTCCTTGGAAAAGCACTACAGCAACAATCTGTCTTCTAGGAACAGCCCATCTTTCCTTTGGGAAAGAGAATTTATATAAAGTATAATGAAAATAAGCACAATAAAGATAAACAACTATGGTGCAGGATGTCCAAACATACTCTGACTCACATAACCAATATCCAATGTTTTTATAATATGCACTAAGCATTTTTGGAAAATAAAGACAGCAAATTTACCCTGCAGCACTTAAATCCTCCATCTATCAGAAAGTATGATCTGAAAATCAATCAGCTAAAGGCATTTTAGGCTGGAATACAGGGCTACACGAGTTCACAACAAAGGCAGGATAGTGGCTATTTACCAGTATAAGCCAATCTTCACAAGACCATCTTATATCTTCAGATGATAACATCTCCAGCTCTTCACTGCTCTAAGGGTATGTTGATGGAATTATTATGACTCTCGCCAGAAAAAGCAGATGTTACAGAAGTATTTTAGATTTTTGTCTCCGCTGACTTTCCGAAATCTAACATTACACATCTTAGAATCTACTTCTAAGGTTCTAAGGGATGATTAGCAGCACATCCAATTACTTCACTAGGCTTTTATGGTGACAACTTTGTAACTTGATTTGGACATTGACAGTAGTAGGAGAAAATAGGTCTGTTTTGCAGACCATTTATTTCTGGCAATACTTTTATAAATCCCTGGATATGAAAACTGCATATAGTTGAGGGGCCCAATATCTAAAACCAGAATAAAATAATTTATACAAAACTATTTTTTTTTATTTTACAAAGTCTTCTGATTGTTGAAAGATATTCTTGTATGAATTATGGTCTTGGGAAATAGGCTACCTTAAAACTCATATGAGACCTTATTAAATCGTAAACCCTTTTTCCTGCACTTCCAGGCAATTAAGCTAGTGTCATCCATTTTCACCATGGCCAGACAAACCTCTAACATCTAGTATTCCCACTATTGCCCAGGTGAAACAAAAAAATCATATGGTACTTATTCAATGAAAAGCTAGCTGCCATACTACAAGACAAAGTAAAAAATAACATTAAAAACATATAAGAGCCACAGACCTTCAATTACCTTGGGGAAATATCAACAAATCCTTATGGGTTCTTTTGTATGTTGTATGATTTTATTGGATGTAATAAACTATATAGAGTTTTTTAACTTTTATATTTGTCTCATGTTGTGCCAATAAATACCGCTACTTTTAAACAAAGGTTTTTGTTCTGTTTTTCTGTAAATCTGTGTGGTGGTTCATCTTGCACATAGCAACTCGACCTGGCCCAATCCTGACACCTTTCCCCTCTTTACCCCGTATCTTCCTATTCTCTCAAACTACTACTTATATTGAGTTTGAAATTGGTTCTAAAGGCAGAAGGTTTTTTGTTACCTTAATGCATTATATACATTAAGATAAAAAAAACCTTTTGTGTGCAGTAGCACTCCCAGTCCCCCCTTATACTTACCTAATTTTTATTTATTTTTTTTTTTACTAGTAATGTCGGCGACCAGCGAATTATAGCGGGACTGCAACATTGCGGCCAAATCCGACACTTTTGACACTTTTTTGGGGACGAGTGCCACTAATACAGTGATTAATTCTAAATAATATGCACTGTAACTGTACTAATGACACTGGCAGGGAAGGGGTTAACATCAGGGGCAATCAAAGGGTTAAATGTGTTCCCTGGGAGTGCTTTCGAACTGTGGGGGATGTTTGTACTGTAATAAGACAGAGATCTGTGTTCCTGCTTAGCAGAAACACAAGATCTGTGTCTTCTCCTGTCACATAATGACTATCTGCCTTGTTTACATAGGCAGACCGCCGTTCTGTCTGACCCCGGGACCAATCGGCAGGTCCCGGCAGACTCGCTGATTGACTCCCCCTGTGTCCAATAACAGCCATAGTTTGTTTCCGGGAGTGTGTGTGCACGCCCCAGGCCCAGGAAACAAAATCACGTACAGGTACGTCATTTAGTGCTGAAGGGCCGCCCTGCCGCAGTATATATGCGTAGGGCATTCCGAAAGTGGTTAATAAAAACTTATTGAAACAGAAAGATATTCTTGTATGTTAAATAAATAAATTCACTAAAGGATTCAGCAAATTTAGTCAATGGACACATTGAACAATTTTAAATATGATAACACCCTCTCTACTAATACCTGCAAACTGACAGCGTAGTTTACAGAACAGGTTTTACTGCATTATGGGGAATAAACGAGTTCTATCCTGGTTCAGAACAGCTTAGCTATGATATGATGAGGTAAAGGAGTACAGATGAAAGGGCGGTTATTTTTTAGGTCTTCTAAATGTGCAGGAGGAAGTTTTTTTTTTTGTATTTTTGTAAATGCTTTGGTGCCAGTGTAGTTAGAAATAAAGCTTAGCAGTGTTCTTCTCTGAAGAAATCTACAGTTTTAAACAAAGCCTTGTATCCCCTCCAAACTCACAATCAAATTCATAAATGAAATTACAGAGCTCAGTCCCTTTTACAGCATTTCCAGTGGTCCTCTGAAAAGTCCCACATGTAACAACAGCCGAAATTAGCTGTCCTTGGTGCATGACATGGCTGCAGGTATCAGAGGGTTTTTTTGATGAGGAGAATCTATATGTTTTTTTTTTTTAACGTTAGTTACCCTTTAACATAAATTAGCTTCCCTGACAGCTCCATGTCAGCCTACCACTGTGCTGACATGGAGCTCATTAGGAAAGAAAAATTGCGGTAAGTATTTGATATTCAATTTTCCGTTTTCTTGACAGCTCCATGTCAGCACAGTGGTAGGCTGACATGAAGCTCATCAGGAAAGGAAAATTGCAGTAAGTATTTGATATTCAATTTTCCGATTTATATCTAATTACATACACATAATAATAAACAAAATGGCCATTTGCCAGGAGTTACCCATAAGGAAACCTTGTTGCTTCCTGAACGAAACCTATAAAGAGGGTGACAGCTCTAGTTTTTGCTGTTTTGCAGAGCTCCAGTCACCCCCTACTATCTTGCACTTGTAGAGTTACACATTTCAAATTCTTCTAACATAAATTAAAATAACAGTTGCTACAATTGCTCCAGAATCTTGAGCAGTGTAATAATTTTCTAATATACAAAAACAATAGGGGGAAGAATAGAACTTCACCCTAGAAGAGGTTACTTCCTGGGACTATTTCGGCATGTATCCAGACTGAGTGAAAAGGTTATACATTTATTTCAATCAAAATTATCATTGCAAAGTATGCTAATCAAAAATGAAAAATATTACAAATCAAAAAACAGACAACCTTGTCTAGACTAACAATGTTAGTCTAGACCAGCCTTTCTCAACCTTTTCAACACAGAGGAACCCTTGAAATAGTTCTTCGGTCTCGAGGAACCCCTGCTAAAAATTAGAACTCTACAACTCATGATACATTAGTGTGAAGGTCAGTGAGAGTAATGGTCCTTACACTTGTGGTCATTGGGAAGAATTACCTCCTTACAGATAGCTAAAAAGATCAATGGTGTCAGTGGGAAATTCTCTGAGAGGCAGAAATTGCCCAATGCTGAAGGAACCCCTAGCAACCTCTGGAGGAACCCTAGTTGAGAATCACTGGTCTAGACAATGTTGTCTCTGGGGTGGTGATGGTTGTTTTTTGGTTTGTAATATTTGAAATAAATGTATAACCTTTTCACTCAGTCTAGATACATAGTCCCAAGAAGTAACCACTTTTCTAGCGTGAGTTCTCTTCTTCCCCCTATTGTTTTTGTATGTTGTTGGTTTGGTTACATCTTATTACCCCCATCTTGTGTGTGCAGCCACCAGACCATCTTATTGCTCTAATATAATTATTAATAGTTTTTCCCAACCCCTGTCACTGTCATTTTTACTGATCAACTTTACCTGCATATATACATGAAACAAAATGAAAGGCATGTGAAATAAAAAAGTAAATCCGATACTAAATAATGTGATTACATGTGTTTACTCCATATTGTTATCCGGTATAGCCAAAATAACCTTCTATGCCAAAATCACTTGATGAAGCAAGGTTTTAGTTACATAAACCTAGATATAGATGCACAATGTCACACCATAAACTATGGACTTGACTGTGGTTCCCTTATACATGATCTCCACTGTCCTGTCATTCTAAAAAATAAATTAATGGATTATGAAATGTATGTGACTCTAGATTTTGTCACTTGGGATAAGTCAAACAACAATTATCAGCATCTTGAATAACTAAACCTCAGCTTTGCTGAAACAATAAACCTCTCAACTCGAACCTTTATCTCAATGTCTGCCAGCTCTCTGCGGCCTTATGTTAAGGATACAGGCATATGTTTTCGGAAGAGATATAAGAAATAAGGGAAATATGCTGGGATTACTGTAAACTGCAAACTGCTGGCAAAATATTTAGGTTTCTTTTGGTTCTGAGCCAGACCTTTTTTTTTTTTTTTTTGTAAGCAAATGAACACCACATCTTTATTAAGTTATGCTTAACTTTTTGATTCAAAACATACTTTAAATACTTGGCTTGGTAACATGCAGTAATATGATAATGTATTTCATAAGTTAAACACATAAACAAGGGACATTATGTAAAGAAGCAGGTTGGTATACTACAGCAGAAATTTCATTTGTCTTGTATTTTAGTCAATGGCTAAAGCAAAGCCCATCGTACAGCATGATGAAGCAAAGTGACAATGTAAGTGGAAGAAAAAAATCTATTTAATATTTTAGATTCACATTTGTTGAATGAAATTAAATGGTACGTATGATTGGTGAGAAATTGATTATTTGGTTATACGTAGGTGCATATATTGTCAAACTGAACAATTTTGACAAAAATGTATCATGCAGCTTGAAAACAGGGGAAATAGCACAAAATATTGGGCAGGTATACAATATATTTGCATGTATTTGTACACTGCAGCATGGTACAATGGTAGATCTACTAGGGAAGCGTGGGATGTAACTGAAACAATAATGCCTCATAGAATTATCAATATTGCACTTCTTAGTTATTCATCCCCTATCTTACATTTTTATTTTACAATATAAAGAATAATTATTCTGCAGCACTTTACATAGACCACTAAACCACTGTCACCAGTCTTATATCTAAAGGAGCTAACAATCTACCTAATCTGTCCCTACTACAATCATAAGCACTCGCACATACAATAGGGTAATTCTGGGTGGAAGTCAATCAAGCAACCATTAGTGGGTGGAAACTGTAACACCAAAAGCAAATCAATCTAAACAGAGGGGGAACATAGAAATACTCCAAAATACCGACCGCACCGAATACTTTAAAGTAGTTGTAAACCCTTACATATAGCTACTGAAGTGACTATCTTCAAGTGATATACAGAGATGAAACAAATTATTCTGCTTACGTTTCACCTATTTAAATGCAGCCCTCTCTCTTCTACAACCTTCTAAAACACACAGTTTAAAGGCTTTTCCTCAGCTCCAGAAGACAGGGGATCTGATGTCATAAACTGCACAATATAGTGAGGATAGCTCAGTTTACTCTGAGACCTGAGTGGATTAAAGGGACACATCTCCTCTACACAGTTTCATAGGGAAACATGGGAAAACATGGATAGCTGAGGTTTGTCAGTCACCTACTGTGTGCTGGAGGGGGGTAGAGCCATGTCCTGAGATTGTCTGGTGTCGTCATAACTTATCTTGGTATCTTCTAACAGGAGTCATAAACTCTATACAATTGATTGACTGACTGAATTGTACCATCTACGGGGCTGTGATAGGTCTTTTCAAGGAACATTGTGATCTCACCTACACTCAATGGTGGTTTTCTCCTAAACATCCGTGTCTCTTTGTTTATGCTCCCTTTGTGAGTAGTTTCACATTTGACTTATCATTAAATGGTTTACGAATATTGCACGTAGAGGCACTATGTTTCTTTTCCTTTGTTGCTCTGCAGAGACTACTTCTAGCTCTTTACACTGGCTGCCCTTAGTGCTGGTACATGGACTCCTCTCCCCTTCATCTTAGAGACTGTTGCTATTGTAATCTGGGGAACAGGTAGGCGGTACAAAGCTCCCTGGGATAAGCTTTCAGGCACAGATACCAAATCCAGTGAGGTAGTGACAAACAGTGCAGTGTTTATTGGTGATATATACCAAGTCTATATAAAGGTGCTGTACAGTGTTTCAGAAAACAAACAGAACAAAAAAGTCAAACAAAAACCTAGCCATTTCTCTACAGTAACTACACAATATATACAGGCCATGAGCAAGCCTACAGCTTAACAGCTTCCACATATACAGCTTAACAGCTTTTTACCAACCTTTTGCTCTCACAGACCAGTGTTGTCTGTGTTTCCCAGGCAGAGAGTGAAGGCTGTCTGTCACAGGTGAGTTTAAATTGGCCTGGTGGAGATGACCAAGATCCGAACTGGATCGTGGATCAGAGATCCCCAGGCATGTATTGGCCATCAGGACTACTGGGAGTTTCCCGGTGGGCCGGTTTCAGTGACAGACAGCCTGTCAAAATAATGGATGTGCGGCCCACACATTCACTATTTTGAGCAATGCTGTACTGCCCAGGGCCAGCCCTACCATGGGACCGAGGCGGCAATTCAGGGGTGGACTGGGACAGGATGGTGGGAGCATGCTGGGTGCTTCAGTGTTTCACTGCTTCTTATTGTTGCCGGCCCACCCACCACCTGTAACACACAGCCGACAGGCTTTTAGAACACTTCCTTTGGCTCTGCCACTGCAATAGGTGTCTGAAAGGTCACGCTGGTGGCGGGGACTGAAGTCCTCCAATGGCCGATGCCGCTCCATCCTCCAGATCATCCCTGTTGTCAATGTGTGTGCAGCGGGTGACAGCCGGCTTGGTGCAGCTGCCCTAGAAGAGGGGATCTGCACACTGCTCCGTTCAGCATGCCTGAGCCAGCTTGTGACACACACTGCTTCTCCCACCCCTCTCTCCCTGCTCGTGCGTTGCATCTACAGAGAGCAAGAGGGAACGGGAAGATTAAACAAGCAGCAGACAGCCACATTAAAGCCCTCCCCCCAGACCATTTAAGTGAGTGAGCTGAGCACTGTCACTGACCAGACCCAGACCCCTCTCTCTGCCTCTTTCTCTCCCTGTCCTCTTCTCTCTCTCTCCCCCCTCTCTCCCCCCTCTCCCTCCCCCCCTCTCCCTCCCCCCCTGTTTCTCTCCCTGTCCCCGATCTCTTCCCCACTCTCTCTCCCTGCCCCCTCTCTGGCAGCAGGCGACGGTGCCAAGTGGCACACTGTATCTGGTGGCAGTTGACGGTGGCAATTGACACACACTGCAATCTGGTGGTAAGCGACAGTGGCATGTGACACACTGCATCTGGTGGCAAGTGACAAGATGCATCTGGTGGAAGGCAATGGTGGCAAATGACACGCTGCATCTGGTGGCAGACGATGGTGGTAAATGACACGCTGCATCTGGTGGCAGGCGATGGTGGTTAAATGACACACTGCATCTGATGGCAAGTGACAAGCTCAGGGTTCCCACTGATTCTGCATTATGGTGAGTTGAACTATTTCATTATATATTACAAAGTAGTAATAGAAATAATGGGATTTGATCATCCTGACACCATATAAGGCATGTTTAAATCACATTTATTTGATCTGTGTACACCTCCAGAGTCTCTTCTCAAACAAGCACTGAGTTTATTTTTAATTTTTTGTCTCATTGGAACTGCCTGGATGGCATCTCTTCTCTACAGCCTTCTAAAGTACACATTTTACACAGCTTCCAGAGGCAGGGGGCAGGTATCTGATGTCACACACTGCACAGCTCAGACAGGAGAGCTGAATGTATTCTGAGACCTGAGTGGAAGGAATGGACATAGGAAAACATGTACAGCTGAGGCTCTCTATCTTAGGTTGTGTGCTGGAGCTGCCCTCCCCTGTCCCCCTCCATCCCTTGGATTTAGCACAACCTGTCAAAATGACTCATGCAGATAGCAGAGGAACAAGACAGAAGACAAATTATACTAGCTGCTTTGGATTGAGGCATAATATAGAAGGATATGCTTTGTTCATCTTTCATATCAGGCGGTTTACTACCAGTTTAATAGCAATCCAACAGAAAAAACACAAACAAACTTTTACCTAAATTACTAACATAACTATGTATAAACAGGCTAGTGTCTAAAACAGGTCAAACACTTAATGTGTCAAACATGTACATTATTGTGTTTTTGGGGCTGTTTTATAAAAGCATATCTTTATATACCTGTAGTTAACCTTTAGACCATAGATAGTCATTTTGAGTCAAACATTAAACGAATTGCTAAATATTTAAGAAAGAGTATAATGGGAACTTGTTCCATTTATACACTCAGTTTCTGTAAGTGAGCCAGGCTTAGTGAACGTGCCTGGCAGGGAAAGAATGTCATTGACTCATTTGATCTTCAACAGCTATCAGTGGATAGAATTCCACCTCTGCATTAGACTTATGCTCTGTACATGGTTGGAACACTCATGACAACATCTCATATTATAGAAAACCAGTCAGGGAAATCGTGGACTATACACTTAGCAGCACTAAGAAGAAGCGCCTGAAATGCACTTTGGTTTTGTCATGTAAGGTCAAGAGGTCAAGAGCGGTCAAATAAAATCATTGTTACCAGAGCAGCATACTTCTAATGGGCATCATGATCAAAGAGTATGTACCTCAGTTGTGGAAGCTGCGCTCAAAAAAAGGCCAGCAGAGGGCTAAGGACTTTTCACCCGTGTTGCCTGTAGACTCCCTGCAGCTGATCCTTTTTGCTATTACTGACTTACCATGTCTTGTTCTGCACTGAGTCTAAGTGTGGAGGCAACCATCTTGGTAGAGGTAGGGCTTTGATTACTCATGTCAGAGCTCCCTCTCCAATGACTGGTGATCTGAAAACTGGTAGAGGAAGAAACATCAAGAGAGGTGTAGAAAGCAAGTCCTCTGGTACAGCAAAGTAGTGACATCACCAAATCTCACTCCAAATCTCATGAAAATTACAGCCATAGGCACAGTACTTTAGATGAGTTCACATTGCAAATATGCAGCTGTGAGATCCAATGCACAGAGTTACTAGGCACAGGAAATGCACTCCTATTTTCAGAAGAAATTCAAGACAATGGGCACTTTAGGTTACAGGTCAGGCCTTGCTCACACGTACTACACCTGCGCATCCCATTGGATGTAAACACGGCTCTTGCACAGGCGTATGGTGTTGTGCGCCCCATATGAACAAGGCCTCAGGCACAATTAACAGTTCTAGATAGTAAATCATCATCATAGCACACGGGCAAATTAAAATACTCCAATCTACAGTACCCTGGATCTTTTTGCCAGGACTGTAAAACGTAAAACGTGATTGTTTTGGCACATAATTACACGTGTTTATGTGCATTTACAGGAAATATATGAGTATAAACACATTCTACTGGACAGAATGTTCATCTATTCTGGCCCTGGAATTAATTAGCGTGCCTATGCACATGTTTATGAGTATATGTGCATATATTATGCTAATAAGCACAGATTTGGGGCACTTACTTTATGCCCCTGATTACTGCTCTAACATATGAATCTAAATGCCACAATGTGCATGAACACATTGGCTGAAATGGACCTGTGTTCAGAGGAAAAAAAAAAATGCATTTTTTCTGCCAGTGTGAATGAGGCCTTATTGTGCTTAACTTTAAACTTTAAATAATTGCAGTAGCAGATAATAATATATACTTCCAGCCTGCAGCACAGATTCTTTAAAACGTTCTTTTTATTAAAAATAGGTTCACGATTTTTGCATTACTTTCCAACTTTTTAAGAGGGAAACATAAAGAATACACAAAAGGCAGTCCTGCAACAACCCCAGTTACACAGACCATGAAGAATTGATATGCATAAAATGATTGCAACCACAAGTGCTTTTCACTGCTCACTGCCTTTATACTGGCTTTTCAAAATAATAAATGTAATAATTTAGAGGTTGGATTGAAGGTGTTGTACATTATAATTTTCATAGTTAAACAGTACAGTTTTATAGAGGTGAAAACAATGGACCAATAAAAAGGACAGCTAAGGAGACAGTTAGGAGCTCTACACATTCTCCACTCACCAACACATTTATTCATCTGTAATAAAGAAAATCCTGATTATCTAGAATATTTAAAGCCTAACTTTAGATTTTTAAGAATGTAATTTTGCAGTGATTAACCAGTTTATGTTAGCCGTATAGCAGTCTTTACTGCTACAGGGCGGCACCTGTGCATCGGATCACAGGTAGGGGGCGCATATGCTGTGATTACATGCAGCGGAAGCTGATCAGTGGGTGCAGGGTACTCCTCCAGGACCTGACAATCGGCAGTCAGAGACACAGAACTGCGATCTGCCTATATAAACAAGGCAGATCACTGTACTGACAGAAGGAAACAGGATGGGGATTGTGTCCCTGCAAAGCAAGGAATAAATTCCATATAGTCCCCTAGTAAAAGCACCTCACACAGTATAGTAAATAGAGTGAATAGAATGGTACTTGCAGGCTGCTATGTGTAAAATTTAAAGTGGAGGTTCACACAAAAAAGGAACCTCCGCTTTTCGGAGCCCTATATAATACAGGTATTTGCACCCACTTCCGGGCATAGATAGCCACATAATCTGTGGGTATCTATGCCACTTCCTGTCCCTTCCCCGCTGTCTGCTGGGAAACACACGGGTTCCAGAGACAGCAGGGACCGTCTGTATTGCGCAGTGCGACTCGCGCATGTGCAGTAGGGAGGCTTCACTTCCTGATTCCCATACCGAAGATGGCTGCGGCAGCACCCGAGAGACGAGCGACAGATCGGCTTCGGGTGCCGACATTGCTGGCGCGCTATTTGTAGCTGCTGACTTTTAAAAACCGCCGGAACTCCCGCTTTAACTAAATCTAAAAACAGATGAACAACTGCTACCATTAATTAGTGAACTCCTACACTAACTGCAAAAAATGTGTAAACAATATAAATAATATGCTTATTCAATTGACATATCATAAGTGTAAACACTTAATAGGCACAGTGATCAGTAGAACCTATAAACATCAAACTTCAATGAATGGACATATAAACCTTAAGAAATAAAATAAATATATATATATATATATATATATATATATATATATAAATACATACATACACACACCGAAATAAAGATATGCTAAAATAAAAAAAAGTCCAAGTGTAAAAAACAATTAATTCCAGTCCATAAAGTGATTGGACATCAAACATATCTAGTGATGAGAAGAATAAATAAATCCAGTGAAAAAATATAGCTTCCACCGCCACCAATAGATGAAATGGTCTCTCACCTCAGGTTAAACAAAGCTTTTGGTAATCAAGGGATATCTGCTGGGCATCACACTGCACAATTCCACGATATCTGCTGTGACACTCCAGATCCACGATTCTCGGTCTGCAAATACTCAGAAAGAGCACAAAAATACCATAGTGCAATAGAATGTAGTAAATTTTATAAATATCTGCTTACATTACAGTAAAACACCAATCCGAGTTGACGATATACAGGAGAAAACAGATCGCCTCATCACCGCACTTCCGTACACTGTAAACACAGGAAGTGACATCACAGGCTCCACCCGATGCATTGCTTCACTGGTCACATGATAGGCATATCCCTGATGAAGTCCCGTGACCAGTGACGCAATGCACCGTGTGGAGCCTATGATGTCACTTCCTGTGTCTTCAGTGTACGGAAGTGTGGTGAGGAGGCGATCTGTTTTTTCCTGTATATCGTCAACTTGGATGGTGTTTTACTGTAATGTAAGCAGATATTTATTACATTTACTACATTTTACTGGCTTTATTGCACTATGGTATTTTTGTGCTCTTTCTGAGTATTTGCAAACTGAGAATCGTGGAGTGTCACAGCAGATATCGTGGAGTTGTGCAGTGTGATGCCCAGCAGATATCCCTTTGATTACCAAATGCTTTGTTTGACCTCATGGTCAGTACCTGAGGCGAGTGGCCATTTCATTAATAGCAAACAGTAAAAAACATATTTTTGTTTTTCAAAATTGTCATTCTTTTTTTTTGTTTATAGCGGAAAAAAATAAAAACCGTAGAGGTGATACCACCAAAAGAAAGCTCTATTTGTGGGGGAAAAAAGGACATAAATTGTATTTGGGTACAGTTTTGCATGACCGTGCAATTGTCAGTTAAAATAACGCAGTGCCGTATCGCAAAAAATGGCCTGGTCATGAAGGGGGTATATCATCCAGAGGTCAAGTGGTAAAATTGTAACGTGGCCCTCCCTTCAATATTCACCCTATCCCTGGCACCTTCCACAGTTGACTCGGCACTCTGTGATCTAGCCCTGGTCCACCTTCAGGCTTAACAGTACTGGGCAGCACATCATCAATTCCTTCCCCCTGGATATAGAGGAGAATGATTCAAGGGATAGCACTGACATTATTAGGTACCACTTCTCTGCACATCTCCAGAGAAAGAAGAAGAGGACCTGTGGTGTCTAGTGACCGTTACTTTCTATAGTCTGCTCCAACCACTACTGTTCACTATGTCCTCAGTTGACTTCCATGTTATATATAGCATGTGAGGAACACATTACATGCATACTTTATCAATTCTAATACATTACTTGAATGCATTTAACTATTTTACTGCTAAAAAACCTGTGCAAACATACAGACACATCCTGATCCTCATTTGGAAAAGGGAAACAAAACTCTAGGGCTGATAAAATGGTAAAAACGCTAAAACAATAGGCAAAGTAAATGATAGACGTTAGCTAGAAAAACTCCCCAGTACGAAGTACAAACTACTGCTCGAAGGTGTCAGGTCTATAAAAAAAATAATAAAATACACTTTTTATAAATACAAAACACATTTTTCATTATTGATAGAATGTGTCTGTTGTCTAAGCATTTTATTTGTTAGCCAGACAAAATAGAAATAAAACTGCTGAAACATCACAATATTTATGGCAAATTTTATGTTCTGTATGATTCAATATAGATTTGAATGAGCAATGCAGAAACAAATCACTGTTAGAGGAAATACTCATATAAAATGAGCGAGTTAAAGTCTGGAAAACTGTGAGCCTTATAGTATTGTTATATGTCATGTCAACAGATGAGCCTATTGTACGAAACTAGCTGAAGACATTAGGCAGCAGTCATTCTAAGGGTGCACTCACACCGGGGCCGGTTAAATTGAACCGCACCCGAGTTTGATTCTCCCCTCCTCCCCACTGGTCTGCATCCACACTAACTATTAAAGAATATGTTACCCCAAGCATTTCATATTCCTAAAATGTGTCTTTCGTACCATGTACTTGTGTTAAAAAATATCCTGTTCTTTTTGCATTGCTTCCTTTGTGTGAAATACCTGGTGATCTTGCCAGTTTTCCTGCTTTCCTCTTTGAAACTGACCACACTAGGCATGAGAGCACATCCTTCACAGTGTGGTCAGTTGTGCTGGGAGAACAGCCTGCCTGTCCTCCCTCCAATGATCAGATTTCTGCTGACACCCTCCCTCCCTGAACAGCCATTCACCGGGAAGATAAGAGTATTGCTGCTTCTCCACACCCAGCTCTCTTAGCACCTTAGGCAACTGGAAATAGCGATTATGCAATCACTTATAAAAAAAAAGAAAAACAAGGTATTTATATTGATTTTTATGTATATACACAAACACAAATGTCTTGCCTTTCATTTATTTTAAATTGAATGAGTTAATTTACAAGGTAAGGGTTCATATATACTTTAACCACTTCAGCCCCGGAAGATTTAACCCCCTTCCTGACCAGAGCACTTTTTACAATTTGGCACTGTGTCGGTTTAACTGACAATTGCGCATTCATGTGAAGCTGTACCCAAACAATATGTGCCTCCTTTTTTTCCCATAAATAGAGCTTTCTTTTGGTGGTATTTGATCACCTCTGCGTTTTTTATTTCTTGCACTATAAACAAAAAAGTTTTGAAAAAAAATTACTTTTTTACTTCTTTGCCATTATAAATATCCCCCAATTTTTTTAAAAAAAGACAAATTTCTTCATCAGTTTAGGCCGATATGTTTTCTATTACATATTTTTGGTTAAAAAAATCGCAATAAGTGTAGATTGATTGGTTTGCGCACAGGTTATAGCGTCTACAAACTATGGGAAAGATTTATGGCATTTTTATGGCATTTTTATTATTATTAATGTTTTACTAGTAATGGCGGTGATCTGCGATTTGTAGCGGTAATGCATCATTGCAACGGACAGATCGGACACTTTTGACACATTTTTGGGACCATTGACATTTATACAGCGATCAGTGCTATAAATATGCACTGATTACTGTGTACATGTAACTGTCAGGGAAGGGGTTAACACTAGGGGGCGATCAAGGGGTTAAGTGTGTGTTCCCTAAGTGTGTTCTAACTATATGGGAATAAGACTGACTAGGGGAGGAGACATATCGTTGTTCCTAGGAACAAACAACGTGTCTCCTCTCCCCTGACAGAACAGGGATTTGTGTGTTTACACACACAAATCCCCGTGCTGTCTCTCGTGCATGCGATCCACTGCCGCCCACTGGCGGCCCCTTAGGGGAACCCCGTACCTGTAAGGGGTTTCAGCCAGTGGTGCCATTGTGCCACAGTATATGTGCGTGAGCCGTTCTGGAACAAGTTAAGGAATTGTTCCTGGGGACACTTATAAGTGGAATGAACTGTGCTCTGGCAAGGTTGGCACTCACACTGAAGCAAACTGTACTGGGCCACAAGCCAACTGCAACTGGGACCACCTCTTCCAAGTTGTCCTGGTCGCAGAACGCATAAAGGATACGCTCAACTTTTAGAAAACAATAATAAATGCACATATTTTTGCAGGTAAAAAATGTGCATTTATTATGTTTTTCTTTTGGAGCCTGTAAAGCTTTGCACCAGTGGTCAGCAGATCACTGGTGCCATGCAGGTCTCTTTCAGATCTATCAGTATATCTGTGTACCCTTACATCCCAAATGGGCAGGAAGATACATCAGGAATGGACAGGAAGAAATCAATGAACTACCATGGCGCACCACAGTGCCATGGTAGTTCATTGAGAACTCCAAGCTGACAACCACAAAGGATGTTGGGGCTTGTAGTTCATTCACACACAGAGCTGTGTACAGGATTGATGTGGCTGCATGGGTGGAGCCCCGCACAGCCCTGCTGAGTTTAAAAAGTGACAGCTAGTATGGAAAACTTCTTCCTGTACTGCTGCCACAGGGAGGGGGGGGTAGCGGGCAGCGGCTGCAGCACTGGGAACAGGTTACATGTTCCACCCTAAAATCAACTATCATGTAACATGTTCCCAAAGGTGAACTTATCCTTTAACCAATCATGGGTGCAGTTCAGAGCACTACACAAACGAACTGCCCAATGGGTTACACTGTATCTGGGACCAGTTAAAAGTGCTAGTATGAGTGCACCCTAAGACAAAGTTAAGCTGGATAGATTACTTTTTTTTATCAATCAACCAGTGGGCTGAATGAAAAACAAAAAGAACCTGAATCCTCCTCACTGGGACATTGTATTCTGATAGCAGGATTCTCCAGTGTCAGAATATAATAATCCAATGATCAACTTCTGTGAAATAGGGACAGCCACACATGGATCCAAATTTTTGTCTGGTCCCTGCTGAGCCGGCTGAGTTTTGATCCAGCTATGGCCAGCTGTACAGTGTTCACCCTCTTAAGAATCAGATGCTGGCCTCTTCTGTTCAGGGTTTAAAGTGAGCCAGTGCTTTGCCCATGCAGTGCCAATCAACCAGTTCAGTTTTCTGCTGGCCCCACCAGTTGCTTATGCATTAACCATGGGAGCAAAGGAAAAGAAGCCATGTGTAAGCACCAAATCACTCCAGCTGAATCCTATGTAAGGGGCTTTGGGTTTCCTCTCTGCTCTCACTGGTGTCTGGTCATTGGCTTCTCTAACACCTATTGTTGCATTGTGGAATGAAGGGGATGGAGACACGTGCTATTCCCACTATACATAAAGCATTTTTCCTTTACTCTCTGGGCAGGAAAATGCAAAAGCTAAAGGAAAAATAAGTATTAAATAAGTTAATCTATTGTTTTGTCCTGCATTGATAAAGAACAGGTTCAAGTTAGACAATTTGATTCCAAGTTCCAAAGAGAGACACTACAATGTAATAAACATGTGTTAAATGACAACTGTTGCATAAACTGAAATGACTCTAAAGTTGGTATTACCAAATCACTTTAGATGTTTTTGTTTCAGTTTTTGAAGCTGTAGAGTGGCTTATAGGCACTTTAGCTAATCCTCTAAACACTGACCCAAAGTAATTGGTTTCCTGTGCCTGTACTGCTTTAATAACACAGGTAACCAGCCTTGCCCATGCTGTGCCTGAGCAAATCTCATTGTACCAGAATAACTGACCCTAGAAGAAAAAGAAAAAAAGTTCCTGCTGGTTTGTAGTGTCAACGTGTTTTATAATTTATTTAGAGATCTACCCAGCTATGACATTCCGTTAACGATGAGTTGCAGCACAAATGTCCTATTCTTTCCTCTCCTATGATGAAGACTCAGTATACAGTAATGACCCAATTTTCTAGAGTCATAAGCTCACTTTAATAAGGGCTATGTCAGACAAGTAACTTTGTAACAGTTACAAATCTCTCTGATTGTTTTCTCTGGCGATTAGTAGCTGGATACAGATTTGCTGCTGTAGCTGGCTACAATGCTTGTCTATGCAGCTGCAATTCACTAGTGTGTCAGGATCATGAGAGGTTGTAATAGACAACATGAGTAGCTACTAAAGCTGGCGATTTTGTGGCCAACTCCAAAAGTCATCTGCTCACAGGCTTCACAAACTGAGATTATTGAGTCCAACTTTTTAATTTTTTGCTGCTACAAAAATGACCATGTGACATACGACAGAGCTGTACAAGTGAGTCAGGTGTAAGGTGCATGAAATGCATGACATCTCCATGGTTAGAAGAGCCTATATTCAAGTGAGCATTACACTTGAGCAAGCAAAAGGAACTTTTCAAATGAAATTAAATCACATCTACATTGATTTAATGTAAATTTAAAGTTAGATTTCTTTACAGTAAATTTTGAGTTGTATTAGATGTTAGTTGTATAGAAATGTGTCATTACCGTGTTTTTAACAAGATGTAACCGTGACTTCCCATATATTTAAATTCAGCCTCTGTTGGCATTTTACATATAAAATAGATAGCTATAAGGATGATAATATTGTCATTACTATGTATATATTGGAATACATATTTATCTAAAATTGTAGTGTACAATCTGGGTATACACAAAGCAATCATTGAGATTCATCTTGCCACATTTAGCACCCAAGCAGCCCATGTGATTGTATGCTGCTATAGCTGTGAAATATTTGTGGGAAAATTCACTGCCTAGTGCACAAATGATGAACAGTTGTGAATGTGCTCTAATGCCTATACCGTTTGAACATTTTTAAAGCAATGGAACGTAAAGTAAACATTCAAATTGGAAAACTGATTTTTTTTGTAAAGTACTATATTGATTCTAATGCCCCGTACACACGGTCGGAAATTCCGACCATAAAATCCGTCGGATTTTTTCCGACGGATTTTGTCCGACACTGGTGTTGCATACACACGGTCGGACAAAGTTGTCGGAAAATCCGATCATCCTGAACGTGGTGACGTTCGTTGCATACGACGGGACTACGTAGAGGCTAGTAGCCAATAGCTTTGGTCTTGTAATGTGATCTGAGCATGCGTGGCACTTTGTCCGTCGGAATTCGCTACACACGATCGGAAAAAGTCCGATAGGACTTTGTTGTCGGAAAATTTGAGAGCAGGAGATAAAACTTTGTCCGTCAGAAAATCCGACGGAAAAAGTCCGATGGAGCCTACACACGGTCGGAATTTCTGACAACATTGTCCGATAGGACATTTTCCGTCGGAAAATCCGACCGTGTGTATGGGGCATAAGTGTTCAGTTGCATACTAGTACCATTAAAGTATAACACAACAGGTCTTGTCATCTTCTACGCTGTTCTTCAAGTTAATTACCCCTATTTATTAAACAAGTAAAACATGTTCACTTTACAAAGGGAATGTTCACTTAGCTTACCAAATTTGGTGAAAATGTACTTTGCAAATAATATCCAATCTTGTGCTCTATGTAGTTTGAAATAAATTACTCAAAAATATTAGTCTGTATCTGTTTTGTAAACCAATGATTCTGAATCTAGTTGACTACAAAGCATAAATGAACAAATTTCACCTGCTTACTTGAAATGAGAAATAATCTTCTAATTTGTGGGCTTATGATAGCTATGTAAATACCTTCCCCTTCCTCTGCACTTTACACTACTAACATACAATTTTTTTAGCATATTCATATTTAAACAACATAGGTATTCTAAAATATTGATAAAATGAAAGGATTTTTTTTTTCTTATCAGAAATCATATGTTTAAAAGTTTTATTTGATCATCTATAACTGCTTTCAATATATCACCATACTGACGTTATTTTTTTTTTAAATGTTGCGTTAGAAAGGGTTTAGTTAATATCACATACCATGCTATGACAGCCAAAATTTTCAGCTTAATATTGGCAGTATTTACCCACATTGTTTGAATGTGCCTGAGTACAAGCATAATTTTACTGACATTACATAGTTACATAGTAGGTGAGGTTGAAAAAAGACGCAGGTCCATCAAGTCCAACCTATGTGTGTGATTATGGGGGTTATTTACTAAAGGAAAATCCACTCTGCACTGCAAGTGCACTTGAAAGTAAAGTCGCTGTAGATCCAAGGGGGACATGCAAGGAAAATAAAAAACAGCATTTTAGCTTGCACATGATTGGATGATAAAATCAGCAGAGCTTCCACTCATTTCAGATCTACCCCTTAGATTTAGAGCGACTGCACTTCCAAGTGCACTTGCAGTGCAAAGTGGATTTGCCTTTCGTAAATAACCCCCTATATGTCAGTATTACATTGTATATCCCTGTATGTTATGTCATTCAGGTGCTTATCTAATACAGGCATACCCCACTTTTAAGTACACAATGGGGTTTATTTACTAAAGCTGGAAAGTGCAAAATGAGGCTCACTTCTGCATAGAAACCAATCAGCTTCCAGGTTTTATTACCAAAGCTTAATTGAACAAGCTGGGGTTAGAAGCTCATTGGTTTCTATGGGGAAGTGAGCCTGATTTTGCACTTTCCAGCTTTAGTAAATAAACCCCATTGTGTACTTAAAAGTGGGGTATGCCTGTAATTTTTTGAAACTATCGATGCTCCCCACTGAGATCACCACCTTTAAGGTTAAACCTCTTTTCTTCTCATTTTAATGAGTGGCCACGTGTCTTGTTAAACTCCCTTCCGCAAAAAAGTTTTATTCCTATTGTGGGGTCACCAGTACGGTATTTGTAATTGAAATCATATCCCCTCGCAATCGTCTCTTCTCCAGAGAGAATAAGTTCAGTGCTTGCAACCTTTCTTCATAACTAATATCCTCCAGACCCTTTATTAGCTTTGTTGCCCTTCTTTGTTCATTTCCAGTACATCCTTCCCGAGGACTGGTGCCTAGAACTGGAGAGCATACTCCAGGTGCGGCCAGACCAGAGTCTTGTAGAGTGGGAGAATTATCGCTTTATCCCTGGAGTTAATCCCTTTTTTAATGCATGCCAATATTCTGTTTGCTTTGTTAGCAGCAGCTTAATTATCCTTAAGCCCCATACACACGGTAGGATTTTCGCATGGATTCTGTCCGATCGGACAATGTTGTTGAAAAATCCGACCGTGTGTATGCACCATCGGACAGTGTACGTCGGATTGTCCGACGGACAAAGTCCTATCTCCTGCTGGATAGATTTTCCGACAACACGGTCCGATCACACCAAATCCGATCGTGTGTACCGTTGTCCGACGGACAAAGTGCTACGCATGCTCAGATCACATTACAAGACCAAAGCTATTGGCTACTAGCCTCTACGTAGTCCCGTCGTAGGCAACAAATGTCACCACGTTCAGAATGATCGGATTTTCCAACAACTTTGTCCGACCATGTGTACGCAAAACCAACATCGGACAAAGTATGACGGACATGATCCGACGGACCTGGTCCTCGGATAATCCGAGCGTGTGTATGGGGCTTTACAGTGTCTGCTCCACTTTAGAAAATTGGAAATCATTTTTAAAAGGATTGTTGTTTTTCTGATATTGCATTTGGATTATTTTATACTCTTTTTGAATGATATGAATTCTCCTGTTAACAGCAAGCAGTCATGTTTTTTTTAGCAGGCTTATAAAAAAAAAACATATGCATGAAAGTATTTAGGAAGAAACAAATACTAAAACGTAGCTGTAGTGAAATGTTAAATTTTAAAGATATATAACATACACAGAGCTATACCTGATCATATCAAATTTAAGGAGTTTTCTGTGTAGATATCTTTGTACTTAGCAGACAGCCCTAGTAAAACACGTAAAAGGCACAATAGTGTATTAGCCAAAATAAGCCAATCCATTTGAGAACTTTCTATCCCTGAGCTCTGACAGCCAGGATGTCTGCTAAGGTGTCACCCAGTGAATGTTTATGAGTATTTTAAAGGCTTTTCTGCTCTTCGAAACAGAAATTATAAAGTGATTTAAGTAGTCAGGCCAGGATTTCCAAAAAATGCCACATAGACGGTGCCCTAAAATAGGGTAGACTGTCTTATAATCCTTAAATTTCCCTAACTTTCTTAAGCTTAAAACAAAGTAGTTACATATCAACAATTCATTACATACATTTATGTACGTCTAATTTACTTATGAAGCACTGAAAGCTGGGGGATGTAAAAACCTATGATCACAGGTGCGTGGATATGTGATAGGGAGTAAAGGAGGCCTAGGGGGCACTAAATGTGACATCCATTACTAGAAGCAGATTTTTGATATTTGATCAGCTGAATACAATGATTGGATTAAACATCAGACTGATTTATGAGTGTCTGTACTATATAAAAAGATAAGTTAATTGTGTGGCTCATCGAATGATAGTGCTTTTTGATATTATGTTACTCAATAAATTTTTGTACATTCAGCATAATTTTATAACCACATGATCTGTTATAATAAAGGGAAGTTTAAGTATTTCAGCATTTTTTTTTAAATATTTGGGGTCTTAATTTTTCATTTTTACATTTGACAGGTTTTTATTCTTTAAACCAATATGCAATAAAAAGAATGTAAGTTTTCCAACAAGCTTTAACCCCTTTTAAACACTTAACAATTTTAAGAACAAAGGAATATTATTTTAAAGCGATTGAGACGGGTCATTTTTAAAAAAAAATAACAAAAAGGTTTATATTTACTTGCTCTGTGCAAAGGTTTTGTACAGAGCAGCCCCAATCCTCCTCTACTCAGGAACCGTGGGGACGCTCCTGGCTCCTCCTCTAAGTGTGCCACCATAGGTAGTTGCTTCCTATAGTGGCACACTTGCAGGCTCAATCCTGAGCCATGCTGCCTGGCTCAGCTCCGCCCCTGCTATCTCCTCACCGGCTGTGATTAACAGCAGCGGGAGCCAATGGCTTCCGCTGCTGTCCCTGAGCCAGTGAGGAGAGAGATAGACAGCAACTCTGCTGATTTTGGGCACAGCGTTGCATAAAGATTGGGCTCAGGTAAATATTTAGAAGGGCTGGGGGACATGAAAAGTTTTTTTATCTTAATGCAGAGAATGCATTAAGGTAAAAAAAATATTTGCTTTTACAACCACTTCAAATTTACTATGGAGTAGCGTAAATGATCATGGCTTATTTTAATACAGGAAACATTTTCACCCTAGCATGGGTTCGCACTCTTCAAATAATGAATCATGTTAAGGGTAATTTAAACAAATACAATCTTCCAATGAACCTGTTAGGGTGATAGAGATGAATACATGATGATGTGAAAATGACTCCTTAAAGAGAAATAAGTCCCGGTACTTTTTGGTAAGTGGTAACATGTTTGGCAATATGTTTATTTACAAGGTTATTAAATAGACAGCGACCAATATCTAGCAAATAAAGAGCTATTTTGTCACTTTGAATAAAACAGCAAATCTGGTTGTTATACATTAGTCATATTAGCTTATTTCAACTACTCACAGAAAGAATTTACAATCAGTCTATTTCTGAATGAGATATACTGTAATCAGTAAAAAAATAAAAAAATCACAGAATAAGCATTGCCAATAAAAAGTAACAAAGCCTCAGGCCTCCTTGTGGTGGACTGGGACCACACACAATAGTCACATTCTAAGTGGTACCTATGAAGGGTCAGATAGGAAAATCAGTCTTTGAAACTGATGGAGGAGTAAGACCCGAACAAGTGAAATGCATTGGCACGTTGATGATATATTTTTTATTGGAAGGGAGAAGGTAGCCAATAAAAAAGGTTCAGTGCCTTTCTGATACATAATCCTTGGCTATTTGCTTCTTTATTAAATAAATATATTCTCTGCAATCTACATTGAACAACATTTTCACTTACTAAAAGCACAGCACCAGTATACGTTTTTGACAGGATGAGTTTGATATGTCACAATATATCTTACATTATATATTACACTTACGTTACTTATATATCTTCAATATGTCTGCCCTCATGTTGTAAAAACTGTTGGCGCTATATAAATACTGTATGATAATAATAATAATTAAGCACCGGAACCAACATCACAATGAAAAAGTTGTCTTGCGAGCAACTAGAGTAAATAGTAAAAATAGTAAAAAAAATAGAGTAAATAGTAAAAATTTAACAGGGAAATGATAATACTGTTGAAGCCACTTGCATTAACACATGCCTATATTAATGTGTGCATGCATAAATAAATTAATGAAGTGTGGCACACTTCATTAATTCATTTAGAACCAACATCACAACAATAAAAAATAATATTAGGTTTTTTACTTAGAAAGTAACTCTGCAAGGGAACTTTTCCTTAGCTTGCAAAAAATACCCAAACATGTGCAGGAAAAAAATAACACTTGACTTATACATGATTGGATGATGGCTGTTGGTACAGCTTCGCCTCATTCACTAAGCTTGGGGATAATTCCCTTGCTGAGTGCAACTGCACTTGCAAAGTGAACAGTCATACTAGGAAAGACTTCAGGAACTTAACATGTACAGTCTGGAGGAAAGAAAGGAAAAGGGAGACATGACTGAAACCTTAAAATACATGAAAGGTGTGAATAAGGTTTAGAAGGGTAGTATTTTCAATAAAAAGCTAAGATCAAGAATATGGGGACAAATTAGTAAGAGAAAAGTTCAAAACAAATCTTAGAAAGTATTATTTTACCAAAAGAGTAGTTGATGCTTGGAATAGACTTTCAGCAGTGGTAGTGATTCAGTTAACATTAAGTGGATTTAAACATGCTTGGGACAAACATAGATCTATACTCAGACAAAAAGGTATAAAAATTTTTTTTTTTTATCATAGTATATATATATATATATATATATATATATATATATATATATATATATATATATATATATATATATATATATATATATATATATATATAAAAAGGGGGCAGACTCAATGGACCACTTGGTCTTTTTACTGTCGTCAACCTTTTATGTTTCAATTTGCCTTTAGTAAATCGTCACCTTAAAATTAGTATAAAACTTCCTGTTCGGTGCTCTACAGTACGTAAATCTGCATATGACAATATCCATTCAATACAAACTTCCGCAATATTTCCAGACTCATTTTCTCATAAATTTCCTTTCCTGATTAATCTTATCATTCACTGTAGGCCTCAGTCATAAAAAGCAGGCCTTAGAATTTCAATGTGGAACCAACTGCTTCCTGTGTACATTTGTGGCCCTGCACCGGTAATATACTGTATATGTACATATGATATGACAGATATATACTGTAAATACAAAGAATTCCTCTATTACTAATCACTATATAGAGCACACATTTAGGCCGGCTCAGTTAACCTGCATTTACTTTAACGATTTCAGTTTTTCATTATCGTTAAAGTGTATAGATGCTTTAAATGAACACAGTTTTTCTAGGTTATCATAAATAGGCCCTCTTTAATAAATTTGTAAAAAGTGAGTGTATTAAAATGTATTACAAAGTCAAAGTGTACATCAACAGCATCAGATCATATAAACCATCCCATCATATCTATGTCCAAGGTCACAGCTTTGTTTGAGTTGAATAAAATGCCTTGGGATATATCTAATTATGAATCTAGTTAGTAATTCCATTATAAACAACAACTTAAAAGCGACAGTCAAGCAAGTTGTGCCTTCCAGGTCACACCTCTGCACCCTCCATGCTTTCATTGTTGCTGCAGCAGACTGTGTCATGACACTGGCTACAAGATCAGGACCAGGAATGAATGAAGCAGCTTGCCTGTCTGTCAATACATTCCCTCTCTACAAGTCGTACTCTTGTCAGGCCAGCGAGACATCTCGCAGATGAGCTTTGTGGAATCCAGCCACTGTCTGCATAAACCACTTTACTGGATTTAAAACACAACACTGCCTTACCCCGATTTGCTGTTAGCTGGTGAGCATTCTGTTTGAATGACACTTTTACACTGACTTCTATACATAAAATTACTGAAACATGCAGCAAAGAGAAAAGAAAACCTGATCAACGGGAACATAAGACACAGGGTTGTCTTTCTGCCAGTTACAACAAGTTTTATGTATCTCTGCTGGAGATTAACCCGTTCATTTCTACAAGAGCTGAGTATTCAAGGTACAGCGATGGTCCCCATTCCCCAGCATAGTGAGTGATGACACTTTTGCACCTACCTAAACCACTTTCAGCGTCAGTTACTAGATTTCAGTATAACACAAAAAAAGAGAATCAGTGGCTTCTGTATCAAGATGTGAAGCAGATAAGACTGCGGAAATCCCTTTCACACTTCAAAACTCACACTGCCATTGCTGAGTAAACAGCAGTGGGAAATCAGTAGCTGTGATGCTCTTTAAATCACTAGAGGAAAGCTTTCCATTTCTCTATGCACATTTCTATTCAAAATGTTATAAAATCTGACAAAATTGCAGCCTAAACCGTATCAACTGCTCCATACAAAAGTGGCGATATGCTTTATCTCTGGAAAAAAACGAAATTTGATAAAAACGCTCCATTGGCTCATAATAGCAATTATCTTATTTAGGGTATTCTTGGCTGTATACTACAAGGTTTCTCCTTGCTCAGGTGAGCCTTTGTTTTGTAGAAGAAAACGTTGTGCTCGGGCTGAAAACAAAGTGTGGAATAAAAGAAAGGAAGTTTCTGCAAAACTAACCCAAGAGTAGAAATCTGATCACACATTGTCATTGTAGGATTACTGCACTCTCAGGATTTCTTTCGCAAATAGAATTTCTTCTAATAAATGAGAACAATCTTGAACCCTTTTGCAGAAAGCTCATTTTTCAATTAACTAGTTAAACTTTCACCTTCTCCCCTCTTTGACGTGGGGATAAGGTGCCCAACTTTTTTTTCCAACGATTTAATATTCTCGGTACTTGCAGAAAATAATTTGCAGCTGTGATAATATCCCTGTACTCTCTCTTTTTTTTTTCCAAACCAACTATAACTACATTTTTTTTCTAATAACAGATAAAAGAAGCAGTCTGCGAATAATTAGTGATGGCAGGCTAAAGCCAGTTCATCATGTTCAAGATACTGATAATAAACTATGGCCCCCAGGAGAACAGGTAACTACTTTGTAACTATGACCTCTTTCACTCTCAGGTTACTTAACTGGGCTGCGGAGCCAACATTACATCACTTACAAACCATTGGTCCTTGCTCATTAACCCACTAATGACTACTCATCTCTAAAGTGGAATGCACACTGCGATCACAAGTTCTTAGCTGAACTGATCACTAAATACTCTTAACTCTATTAGCTGCTACTCAATAAAACTTCCAGTAAAGTACGCTGACAAGTGTCCCTGGTGCTATA
This sequence comes from Lithobates sylvaticus, assembly GCA_028564925.1. NCBI lineage: Eukaryota > Metazoa > Chordata > Amphibia > Anura > Ranidae > Lithobates > Lithobates sylvaticus. The sequence goes on from CM053030.1 coordinate 420,711,604, forward strand.
ACATGCATGCAATAAATATTCAGAAAGATGAAAAAAAAAAAATCATAATTTAAAAAAAAAAAAGTGAAAAATGAACAACTAACCTCATGGACATCACTGATTCTGTATTCCCTGCTGAGGCGCAGAACACGAGAGCCCTGGAATGAGTGTATGTAGAACCAGAGCCAAAGCTTAACTAGCCTGTGTGAGTCATATCCTTCCCATTTGATTCCCCTCCAGATGGTGATGTAATGCTCTGGCCCTCTCTCACTCTCTCTCTCTCTCTCTCTCTCTCTCTCTCTCCCCGTGCACACCACCCCTCCTTCTCATTTTAGCTCAGTGCTGGTGAAGTCACCATTTAAATCTGGCAGAGCTGCAAATAAAAAAAAAATAAAAAAAAAAACTTCAATGTAACCAAAACAGGCCTAGGCGAAGTTCCAAACTTGGTGGTGCAATTGCCATTGGAAACGGGATAAACATCCAGAGAAACAGTACCACCTTAAGAATGCCAAACAGCTGTCAAAAACATCACATTATATGAACTGTCACACATAGAAAAAACATCCTATGCCTTTACGTTAGAGAGTGCTGCATGCCATTATTACCCACAACGTTATACTGGCTATTACACGTGCATTATGCTTTATATTATGCTTTTATATGTTTTCAGCTCAGTGAACATATCTGTCAACGAAAAAAAAAAAAATGAAGGCTCGGGAAAAGTATTCACTTGCTACAGTTTTGGGATTCAATTATTTTTAAACACGCATAAGGAAACTTGAACTTGAACTATAACGTATTAAATATTTAAGTTGCAGTTTTGACATTTATCTCAAAATGAAAATATTCCTAATAGTAATACTAATTAATAATAAAAAACTTTAACAATTTTAGAAATACACAAATATTTCAGCTTCTCATAGGGAGTAAACTATGTCTTGCGGATTAAAAATACTAAGCCCAATCATATTTTAGCTTCTGTCTCTTGACATAAACAGTGTGCTCTATTGCAGTTTTGATGACAGCATATTTTGTTAGATTTAATTTAATTTAATTTTCTACACTGAATTGTTAAACAATGACAATATATGGCTATATAAAAATAAAAAAATGCTACATTTGGCGCTATATAAATCCTGTATAATAATAAAAATAATAATAATACTTGCTGCTTATTAAAGCGTTTAATACCCAACACTTCATATTTCTAATATGTGCTTGCTGTACCATGTACCAAGTATCCTGTTCTCTTTGAATTGCTTCCTTTGTGTGAAATCCCTGGTGTTCCTGCCAGTCTCCTTGCTTTCTATTAAAAACTGACCACACTAAGCAGGAGAGCACAGCATGGTCAGTTCTTTAGCTGTGATGGAAACTCAGTGTGCTTTCCTCCAATGATCAGACTTGCCCTGGCACGCCCCTGCTGCACAGCCATTCACTGGCAAGCTCAATATGTGCCTTTTCCTCCCCAGCTCTTTTGCAGCTGAGAACAGAGGGAATGGGATCTCTTATAAAAAAGGGAAAAAAAGCTATTTGTCATTTTTTTTATATCTATACGCAAATGTTTGGCCTTTCATTCCTATTTTAAACTGAATGGGTTGTTTTACAAGGTGATCGTTTACAATCACTTTAAGGATACCACATTTCTATGTTGCATAAAACATAAAAAACACATGCACATTTACCACTTACAAAACATGAGCTATATAAAAATGTATATATATATATATATATATATATATATATATATAGTATATATAGATGCAGAATACAGTATCTCACAAAAGTGAGGACACCCGTCAAATTTTTGTAAATATTTTATTATATCTTTTCATGTGACAACACTGAAGAAATGACACTTTGCTACAATGTAAAGTAGTGAGTGTACAGATTGTATAACAGTGTAAATTTGCTGTCCTTTTAAAGTAGATCAACACACAGCCATTAATGTCTAAACCGCTTGCAACAAAAGTGAGTACACCCCTAAGTGAAAATGTCCAAATTGGACATAATTAGCAATTTTCCCTCCCCGGCCATGTGACTCGTTATGTTTAAAAGGTCTCTTAAAAGGTGTGAATGGGGAGCAGGTGCGTTAAATTTGGTATTATCGCGCTCACTCTCTCATACTGGTCACTGGAAGTTCAACAAGGCACCTCACGGCAAAGAACTCTCTGAGGATCTGAAGAAAAAAAAATGTTTGCTCTACATAAAGATGGCCTAGGCTATAAGAAGATTGCCAAGACCCTGAAACTGAGCTGCATCATAGTGGCCAAGACCATACAGCAGTTTCACAGGACAGGTTCCACTCAGAAAAGGCTCTGCCATGGTCGACTAAAGAAGTTAAGTGCAAGTGCTCAGCGTCATATCCAGGTTGTCTTTGGGAAACAGACGTATGCCAGCATTGCTGCATAGGTTGAAGGGATGGGGGTCAGCCTGTCAGTGCTCAGACCATATGCTGCACACTGCATCAAATTGGTCTGCATGGCTGTCATCCCAGAAGTAAGCCTCTTCTAAAGATGATGCACAAGAAAGCCCGCAAACAGTTTGCTGAAGACAAGCAGACTAAGGACAGGGATTACTGGAACCATGTCCTGTGGTCTGATGAGACCAAGATAAACTTTGGTTCAGATGGTGTCAAGCATGTGTGGAGGAGTGAAAGAGGACTCCAGTGGCAACCTTTTCTACAATGTAAAGTATTGAGTGTACAGCTTGTATAAAAGTGTAAATTTGCTGTCCTCTCAAAATAACTCAACACACAGCCATTAATGTCTAAACCGCTGGCAACAAAAGTGAGTACACCCCTAAGTGAAAATGTCCAAATTGGGCCCAATCTGTCAATATTTTGTGTGGCCACCATTATTCTCCAGCACTGCCTTAACCCTCTTGAAAGGGACGGGTTCTCAGTGACTTGCTGAGAGGCTGAGCCAGGTACCGGTCCAGGCATGTGGGTGGATCTGGACTTAATTGTTGCAATCTATCCCGAGCCTGGACTAGCTCTGTGGCATCAGCCAACAGCAGTCTTCAGCCGCTGTCTGCTGAAAATGGGTCAAAGGAGAGAACAAACTGCACTCCTGTGATCCATAGAAGAAGTAGAGTGAAACAAGCTTTGGCTGTACTTTTCCTTTAAATTCGATTGATTTTACTGGCAGGATCAACAGGTGTGTTTGGGCATTAACCACTTCAATACCCGCAACTGTCATATGACGTCCACAAGGTGGATCTCCCATCCTGGGTGAACGTCATATGACTTCCTCCTATTCATCCAGGGGGCGCGCGTGCGGCGTCGCTCGGGACCCGGTGCGCGTGCCCGGCGACCGCGATGTCTGCCCGGCACCTGCGATTGCCTGGGAAAACAGCAGGACCATGGAGCTGTGTGTGTAAACACACAGCTCCACGTCCTGTCAGTGGAGAGGAGACCGATGATGTGTTCCCAGTACAGAGGAACACCGATCGGTCTCCTCCCCTTGTGAGTCCCCTCCCCCCACAGTTAGAATCACTCGCAGGGAACATACATTAACCCCTGCAGCGCCCCCTAGTGTTAACCCTTTCCCCGCCAGTCACATTTACACAGTAATCAAAGCAATTTTATAGCAACGCTGTGTAAATGTAAATGGTCTCAAAAATGTGTCAAAAGTGTCCGAAGTGTCCGCCGCAATGTCGCAGTCACGAAAAAAATCGCAGATCGCCGCCATTACTAGTAAAAAAAAATGCAATAAATCTATCCCCTATTTTGTAGACGCTATAACTTTTGTGCAAAGCAATCAATAAACACTTATTGCGATTTTTTTTTACCAAAAATATGTAGAAGAATACGTATCAGCCTAAACTGAGTAAAAAATTTGTTTTTTGTTTTTTTTTAAAAATGGGATATTTATTATAGCAAAAAGTAAAAAATATTGTGTTTTTTTCAAAATTGTCGCTCTTCTTTTGTTTATAGCGCAAAAAATAAAAACAACAGAGGTGATCAAATACCACCAAAAGAAAGCTCTATTTGTGGGAAAAAAAGGACGTCAATTTTGTTTGGGTGCAACATTGCACGACCGCGCAATTGTCAGTTAAAGCGACGCAGTGCCGAATCGCAAAAAGTGCTCTGGTAAGGAAGGGGGTAAAATCCTCCGGGGGTGAAGTGGTTAAACGGAAAGTAAATTAAAAAACTATTTAAATGGTTACATTAAGCATTTATGACAACCCACATATGTCAATTTTTGTTTTTGACCAGAAACTTTTATTTTATTAAATTTTATTAAAAAGTTTATTTGCTGAAAATTAATTAAAAGTAACATTTTTTGCAATATACAAGAATGTCACTTAAGGCATGTACACACGATACGAAAATGGGAAGCCTTCTTTTTGTAAAAAAAAAATCGTAAGAGCAAGACTACGCATGCTAAGAAACAAAAGAATACATACAAAACTATTCAACACAAGACGTCACTTCTGAAGTCGAATTCTGTCATACGAGAATTTTCATATTGGTGAGTAACCTCTTCACTTTCAACATGAGATTAGCATGCAACAAAAAATGGACGAACGGTCGTCCGAAAATCCGTGTGTATGAGGCTTAAAGCTGTCCAGCAGGCTGATCAAAAAAACGAAAAAAAATGAACAGATTCACAAAAGTGAGGTGGATGTGGGGAATGCTCCCCAATGTGCTATTGTATTCTGACAGTGCGGACTCCTCCACTGTCAGAATACATACATTGATCAACACTGCAGCTGATTGGCTGCAACACTAATCAAACAAAAATTTTACAACAAGCCTGTTCATGAGAAGTCAATCATTAAGTCAGCTTCGAACGGGAATATCCATTGATGGATCGAATTTGACTGGACTCTGCTGAACTGGCTGAATTTTGATATATGGCCATTTTAGGACGAATGGAAAAACAAAGTATAGGGAGAGCTTTCCTAAGATTTTTTATACAATTTTCCCAAAAAGACATTTTTTTAATTCCAACTCCATCCAAAACTTTTGTTTTCATGGGGATTTTTGGATAGACTTGTGAAATGAAAATATTTGTCAAGTTTTTATTAATGCCCATGACCCTAATCCTTTTCACCATTTACTAGTTTATGTTTAGCAGTGTAAATACAGGTATTAGGAAGTTTTTCAGAACACAGGAAGGTGGAAGTGACTAGAATGCATGTGTCTGTAACTACAGAAAAGTTACAAGTAGGAATCTGTAATCAAGCTTGCAATGTACAGTATATAACTGAACTGAAGGAAATTTTTTTCTAAACAAAAATGGAATTTCCTTTTAATGTGTTATTTTTGAACACATAATGGAGACTATAGCATTCAATTTTCTATATTTAAGTGGAACTTTCAGCTGTAAATCATCAAGTCTTGTTAGCTCAAACATTCTCTCTCATATCAGCCACCTCCTCCTCCCAATCAAGTAGGTAAACAAAACTGTTGCCGCAATTTATAAATGATTGATTTTTATTCCATTAGTGTAAGTGTAGTTCACACTGTGGTCTCAGTTGGTACAGCACAGTTATCCTAGTACCAACATGGATGTAAACAATATACTGAATATATCTTCATTTAATATAGCCTTGGATTTGATCAATTTGGATTTAGGATTAACAGTCAGGCATAGTGACCAGACACTGCGTACTAATTGCATCCGTGGCCTGATCGGCTTCAGACACAGGCTAGCCATACACTGCCTGGGTATCGCTAGTAATGGGGCCAATTCAACTACTGCCAGTGGTATTCTGGTGGGCTAAGGCCATTAGCATCAAATATCCATAATTATGACTATGACTAGGCTAACCCAATGTTAAAGAGACTGTCACTAATTTGAACATTTTTGTCACTACTTTGAAATTTTGATGAAGGCTTTCATACAAAGAAAGAGATTAATACTTACCACTGCTGCCCGCTCTGCTGATTTATGCTGTCTTCAAGTGATACATTGGATTCTTTACTGTACACAGTTCTGGAAATGTCAGGTGCCTGACACCTTCTGTGTGCTGTTGTTCCTCCTGTTTTTTTTTATTAAAGAACATGTGATCTTTCTTTAATAAAAAAAACATTTGGACGAAATTGATGATCCTTGGTGTGCTGGTGAAAATCTTATATCACAGGTTCCAGTATCTAACTGGCGGTCACTACAGCATCCAGTAGCCTAAAGGGCTTATTGAAGGTAGGTGTGCGATGGGAATATGGACTGTTGTTCCTTCTGTCCCTACATCTCTAGTCTGATGTAGGGGCTAAAAGAAGAAACCATGAAAATGGGGATCAATCATCACACAGTACACTGCTAGAAGTATAAGGTGTTGGATATTTTTTCAGTAAGGGTAGAACTTGGCAGGGAAGCCTTTTTTTTTTTACTACTTTTACAGTTTGTGAAGGGAAGCTGTAATGGTCTTGGACCAATTTTATTTATTTATTTGTTTACATGATTTTAAACTGATGTTTTATATATAAAAAAAAAAAAAAAATTCTAGCAATCATTGTTTTTACTAGCAATCATAGATTTTACAAATACGCAATAAGCACATGGCAAAGGATTCTCAAAGCACTGTAGTATAACTTCCAAGGCAGTACAGTAGATGACGCCTGTTGCCTGCTTTCAGGCTGGGGGCTGTCTGAAGTTTGTAAGCCATGAAGGATAAGTCATTGCAATAAATCACTATTATGACTAATTCCTGACCAAAATTATTAAAGAAACCTGGGGAAAGCTTAAAAGCACTGAACTGGAAATAGGGATGCAAAAGTACCTACAGGTTCCAGCACTTTAATGTTTTTATGGGTATCCTGGGAAACCCTAGACATGGGTCACTCAACTGTACAAGTTGTGATCTCACTTTCTGTTTTCACTATTATAACTGGTGGCTTCACTGTCCAATGTTGAGGCAGGGGAGACAGTAAGGGATTGACCAAAACTCAGACTGTCGAGCTGTAGTCAATATTTGAGTGTCTAGGGTTTCTGGACACTCTGGGCACTCGCAAAAAGTAAAGGAAGTACAGGCATCTAGACTCCTTTAGGTGCATGCTTTGTATACCTATTGCTAATTAAGTACTTTTTGACTATGCACAGGTTTTTAGCTTGCCATGCACACGCCTATAGCAACAAACAAACGAAAGGGGAGTGACCTTTAATTTTACATGCAGCAGAAGGTCACTCAAGCCAGGTTAAAATATCTGGCATTATCAAGCAAAACTGGCATTGTGAGGACTGCATTTGTGGTAATGACCAGTTCTGACATTTCCTGTTGCTGCTGAGGAAAGACTTGCCCATTTATGGCCACTCTTGAATCAAAATATAGAACTGATGTTTCCATAAAGGAAAAGTGCATTCATATTACATACAATTGATTGTGACAAGCAAAAATATTGCTCGTCCGATGAATAGCAGCAAAAATATTCCAGTCTTACAGGTCAATTATTCTGGTGATTGTTATCTGTAAAAGATTTTTCATGTGAGCAATCTTTTCATGATACTACTAGATAATTGAACGATTTGTGTAAGATTATTTTTTTTCTCAGACCTCTATCACATGACTTTGGAAACTTTAAATGCTTAAACCTAATTTGCCATAGACAGTGGCTATTCAGATATCTGATTTGTGGAACTTTTACAAAAAAGTGTGCCTAGGGGAGCATAATGTCTGTAAATGGTCCTGGTTTCCAAAGTGCCAGGGGAATAATGTGTCTGACAAGGAACATTCATATTTGTATATTTCTAATTACTTTGTATACCTATTACCTATGTCTACCAAACACCTAAACATCATTATGCAAAAGTATCAGGCCACCCATAATTAGAATTTCATGTAAAGGTGGACTCTTGTCATGAATCACCCACTGACTTCACTTATTTTCTGCTGGATATGCTGTGTACAGACCTACCAGCCAAAACCCCGGCCCCAGCTATAGTTTATCACTCCTCCTGCTAGAGCACGGAGAATCTTGTTCCTTATACTGGCATTCTGCATAATATAAATTAAAGGAAAATTCAAAAGATAAGGTGATACAACCCTTCAGCAGACAAACAGTACAGTTCTGTTGTCATCAGTTCCAATAAAAGAAGTCAAAGGGTAATTTCATCTTTGGACCCAAACCTGAAACATCTACAATAATACGCAAATAAATGAAATCACTCTAAAATGAATATGACAACACAAACAAAATATAATGACTAATGTCAAACTTATCTTCGCAATCTCAGCTAATAACCAGTGCAGAAAAAGCGTTTAACCATGCATATTGGTGCATGCTTTGACTGTCTTTTTAGACAATGATAAATCTTCCATTTCTGCCAGTTTATTGATATGATTAAACAAGGTCCCTGCCGAGGTCCAGACTCCAGTACTGTGACAAGGCCATAAAAAATAGTTGTAACCCATCCCTTATGCTTTGCTGTCTTTCTGAAAAAGATGTCTAATTCAATTAAGAAATTGTAAAAGCTCAGTAAAGTCCACTCCACTGTACAGACATGAAGTTTATTGTCAGGTGATGCCCTATGTGAATTTGTGTAGCAAATGCACTTGCCATCCTGGGTAATTTAAAATCAAGGAGATATAAGGGTAAGGGATATAAGGTGAATGGCTTATTATTGCTGGCGCCGCAGTATATTTTATCTGTAGTGAGTGAAACACATTTGGGTGGATTAATTTCTCATTGTTGACTGATTTGTATTTAATACAGGTCTGAGTAATTAACTTCAAATAACTAGATAACGTCATTATATGACCAAAGTAGATGATAAAACATGCTCAGCACTAAATGAAATATTCTGCTCCATGATCTCTACCTGATTGGTGGTCATATATTTCATATGTCATGTAGAGTTGTAGTAACCGTTTGCCAAAAACACACATTAAAAGCATTTTTGTATGACATACATAATTGTTATAGAGAAAATATTGTTGTCTGCGAACAATTTCAAAACATATTGAAATATTGGTGTTTTTCTCCATATTTAAAATGTTAGTAAAGCCTATGTAAGCATTTAAAGTAAATTTGACAAATTACTGCTGAACTGGCCAAAACTCAACCCATGAATGTCCTTGTCAGCACCACCTGAAGCAACAAAGGTCTATATTTCAAGCCAGGTTGAAAATTGTGGGTCAAACAGTGACTGCATCTCGTCAGCTGCAGTCACTGTTGGGTATTCTGACAACCATAAGTTCTGGCTATTAAAATACACTAGCTGGCAGGGGAGATTCATTTATTCATGCTATTTAGCATGGATGGAGAGATCTATATGTGTATGGGTAGCCTTACTAGGGTCTGGAGCTATTTTTTAGCTGCAAATCATCTTTATACCTCATCTAAAGTCTAAATATGAGTGTTGGATATGGGGAATTAACAAATTGATACATTCCTTTGTGCGGAAGCGTGCAACCAGAAAGGGAAAACTTTTGTACATGTGTACTCTGCATCTGTGGTTCTCAGGTGAGTGGTAGTGGTGGTGGGGGAAGGGTTATTCTACTCATACATCAAACACTGCAGCCCTGCCATTTGGGGTATTAAAATGCAAGTTTGTTTCATGGCACATATGCCACCTAATACAAAATGTATTTTTGGAAACAACCAATCCTCGCTGGGGGGTCTGCCACTGTCCTATCCTACAGAATAATAAAAGGAAAAGCAAGAAGCACTGGGTAGTATTACTGATAAGATCAATTATTCACTGACCTACCAGCCAAATCGGTTTGGCCAACCTGGGGTAAAGAAAACTGACGGCAAGAGAAAATAGTTACCCCTTACTTAAAACTTCTTTATTTCTCCTGTCATTTTAGGCCTTAAAATGCTCACTGCCATTAATCAGGCATTTAAAGAGGAACTGAACTCTAGAAGCTGTGCACAAAAAAACAGGTAGAAGGCAAAGGACTAGTCACCAGTATTGACTGTGGCCTACCTGCAACTAATTCTTTCCACATTACTGACTTGCAATGCCTTGTTTTGCACTGTGTCTCTTTGTGGTAGCAACCATCTTGGTAAATTTAGGGCTTTGCTTCCTCATGTCAAATGCTCCAGCAAGGGGAACAGTGGGGAGCACCATAGTGACATAACCAGATATCACTAGAGACAGCAATGTCTTAGATATACAACTGTGAGGCAATAGACACAGGAGTACCTAGGCACACTCACATCCCAGGAAGTGTAGTGATACTTTTCAGGAGCAATTCCACAATAAGGTAACATTTTTAGGGTACTTCTTAGGTACGATTAACATTTTAAATTGTTCCCTAAAACATAGCAAATTTTCACTTTTTTGGGTTCAAGTGTACTTTGGAGTCTTAAACCAAGGACACATTGTTTATTAAAATTGGAACTGATTAGAAAGCCTATTAGGTTTTTATTTCTGTGTGAGATATCTTCTTCATTTCCTGTTCTGTCTGACATCCATTGCCTAGACAGGAAGTGACGGTCACTTCTGAATGGGGACATAAGTGTAGCACCTTCTACATAGGTAGGTGCTAGAGGTGAGGATTTGTGTAGGTAAATTTAGGCAGGCCTAGCTGGAAGCTAGGCCTGCCTAAAGAGCAGGAGCTGTAACTCAAAGACAGCATCAATCCACAATTACCTCCCTTTTGCTTCTACAGGATTCTAGAAGAAAAGGAGGGGAAGACAGGTGGAGCTGTCTGGGGTTCCTCAGGGAGCCCTGACCAATCCCCAACTAGAGTTGGCAGGGGGCAGGCTTCCTTGAAATATCCAGGGTCAGCCCAGCTGGGGAGGAGTTGTCAGGTGGAAGAACTGAGGATGGAGTACTAGGCTGTCGGGGCCTTCAAGGGGAGCTCCCCTGTCTGGGGGGGTGACCTTGGGCCTGGGACTTGCGTGCAGGACGGAGCCCCTCAAGAACCCATGAGGGATCCGAACAGGAGGCACAGAGAGGAGTCAGAGATGACACCAGAAGCCATGGGCGTCCACAGGTACGGGCAAGGGGGGTCAAGTGCCCCCCCTGGAATCAGGGTTCGGATCTTAAATTCAGCACAGTTGCGTAGCTATCGGGGTGCGGCCAGCCCGCACCCGGGTGCCACCCACCAGTGGGGTGACACTGACAAGGTGCTGTCAAGCCCCCCCATCAGTGTAGTGTGACTTTGGCTCTCTTCCCTGCTTAGGCCTGTTGGCCATTATCCATTACTTATCCTAGGGACTGTACTACGTCTGCAGTCTCTGACCATGATAATGTGACAATGACATTGTCAAAAAAGGGGCGGTGCATGGGTGACCCTAAAATGATGCCCCCCCTGAAAAAAGTTCTGCGGACGCCCATGCCAGAAGCTAGTACTGCTGGGCAAGTCTTCAGGAGGGAACCACTGGTTTGCAGCCAGGAGGGCTGGTGAGTAAAATGGGCAGTCGGAAGGACTGGAGAAGCATGCCAGAGAGGACAGAGAGGAAACAGAGTTGGGTGTGGAGCCAGTGAGAATTGCAATGTCACAGGCAGTGAGGTCAGGCAGCTGCAGCCAGGAGGGCTGGCAAGGCCTAAAGAGGATATACTGGGAGCAGTAGTCCACCATAGGACAGTTAGCACTAAAGACTTCCTATTTCCAATTCTTGCTACATTAAAGGGATCTATGGTCCCTGCCTTCAAAGGCAGTTGCTGAGGCCTGACTGAGTCAGAGTTGGACCTAACCATGTGCTAGCTGTGCCTGGAGTAAAGTGTTGTGCAGGAGAGTGAGAGTAACAGTATGCAAGCAAGAGATGTGCTGGAGTAGACTGGAGTAGCTAAGTGTTTATAGTTGTCCCAACTGATTGATATTCAATCAACCAATTGTTTGTTCAACTGGGCATCCCATACATTCCTATCCAAGTTCAAATTCCTCAATAAAAATACAAAACAATCACATGGACTGTTCATTGTCTCAAAAGTGACTGGGAAGTGAATAATGGGCTGGGCAGGGTGACAGGTGGGCCACAACTTTTAGCAGACCCTATGGCGGTTCCACTACATAAGCTATAAAAAAAAAACAGAAAAAAGAGATTTGTATCTATTTGAATAGACCACACCTCCTATTCCTATTCCCTTCCTATTCTGTCTGACATCTGTTAGTCAGGAAGTGGGGGGAAATCTTCTCAAACTGGACAGCGGCAACAATAAAAAAAACAACTGGGCTTCCAATACTTGTCCACTTTAAACACAATTAAAAAAAAGGGGGTGGGATTGGGCTTGTTGAAGAAACTATCACCAGAAGAAAAAAATGTTAAATCCTGTGCACAGAGCCCTTTTCCCCATTAAAAAAAAATAAAAAATATATAAAATTATGTACGTTCCCATGGGGTGGAGTTACAGCCAGCAATGAGTCCTGTCCCCTCTTTATCAGAAAGCGCCATGCCTCCTCAGCTCTCCTGTTGAGTACATACAGAGTTCAGACCTACTGTCTGCTATTCAGGGCACAGAGTGTAAACCCTCAGTTTTTGTGGTGAATGATTGCAGCTGGGCAAGAGCACTTTAATTTACAAACACGCAAGTTGATACTAGCACACCAGCTACTACAATAAGATTCCTTTGACAAATGTAGTAGCTGGTGTGTGCTGTTGTCAGCTTGTGCTTTTGTGAATGATAGCACCCTTTTCCAGCTGCAATCATTCACAACACAAGCTGACAAGCAGCCCTCTGAGAACACGTGGAGGTGTCCTGGCCAGGAGGCATTTCATGGGCACAGAGGCTGCAATTGATGGGCACAGTGGCTGCATTTCATGGACAAAGTGGCTACATTTAATGGGACATAGTGGCTTCTTATGATGGGCACAGTGGCTACATTTAATGGGGCATAGTGGCTTCTTATGATGGGCACAGTGGCTGCATATGATGGGCACAGTGGCTGCATTTGATGGGCACAGTGGCTGCAATTGATGGCACAGTGGCTGCATTTGATATATTTGTTTCAGTATTTTTCGGAATTTTGGAGTTTGTTTGCACCCCCCCCCCCAAAACTTTTGAGCACCAGCCACCGCTACTACTGACCATGTGTTATACAATATTATTTCTTTATGAATTCTGTGTTGTTCTTATCTTACTAGTTGTGTAAACCATGACATTAATAGAACAGGATAATAGGCCTAATCACAGGCATTTTAACAGTTAAAGCAGATGCCGAGTTTCTGCTGCCTTGGTCTGTCCCAGTTCTAGATAATACAGGTGTTAGCCCTGTCAGAATACTTAATTTGTATCTGAGCTCGCCTGCTGACCTTCTTTAATTTATCATGAATAAAAGTCAACACTGACATGTTGCTGAATTATACAACAAAGACAAAACTTGGCGCCTTCATTGTGGTTATTAAATGTAATTTATTAAGTCAATATTTCACCAGGAGAAAGCCCCTTTCTGCCGAATTTAGCGCTATAACTCAGAGAAATACAACAGAAGAGGCACTCTTAGCTTTTATTGCTAGTCAAGTTGCTAAAACCAGCAAGATCTATGGGTGACCTCATGTGCCACCACCAGTCACATTCAGTATTTAAAGAATAAAAAAGCAAAACATTGGCAGCGGGGCTTGATACAAAGAATTTAGGTATAATTTAATCTATCTTGATTAGTAAAATAAAAAATAAGAAATCAATACTCAACCCTTCTGCGCTTTAGGATGGTGACCTAATACTATCACAAAAATAATAAATGAATAGATAATTACATGTATAGCCCTAAGAATAACCGGCATACTTAAAATACCCCTAAAAATTGTGAAACAGACTGAAGATCATGGAATCCCAAGATCCAAACACATGAGAAACCCTTGTTGGCAAGCACAGAGGTAAGACGTTTCTTGTAGTTGGTTACCAGGTTTGCACACAACTCAGGAGGGATTTTGGTCCACCCTTCTTTACAGATTTTCTCAAAATCCTTAATGTTCCTTCGCTGTTGCTTGGCAACTTGAAGATTCAGCTCGCCCCATACATTTTCTATAGGATTAAGGTCTGTAGACTCCATGACCTTAATGTGCTTCTTCTTTAGCCACTCCTTTGTTGCCTTGGGGGTATGTTTTGGGCCATTGTTATTCTGGAAGACCCACCCAAGACCAATCTTCAGTGTTCTGGTTGAGGGAAGACGGTTCTCATCTAAGATTTTACAATACAAGGGTCTGTCCATTGGCTCCTCAATGTGGTAAAGTCGGCCTTTACCTTTAGTAGAGAAACAGCCCCAAAACATAATGTTTCCACCTCTGTGTTTGACTGTAGGGATGGTGTTCTTAGGGTCATAGTCAGCATTTTTCTTCCTTCAAACACTGCGAGTTAAGTTAATGTCAAAGAGCTTAATTTTGGTCTTATCTGACCACAGCACTTTCTCCCAATATTTCTCTGAATCATTTAGATGTTCATTGACAAACTTCAGATGGGCCTGTACATGTACCTTCTTGAGGAGGGGGACCTTGCAGGGGCAGCAGGATTTCAATCCATGGCGGCGTATTGTGTTACCAATGGTTTGTTTGGTGACTGTGGTTCCAACTGCCTTGAGATCATTCACAAGTGTCTGCTGTGAAGTTCTGGGCTGATCCCTCACTTTTATCATGATCATCCTTACCCCATGAGGCAAAATCTTGCATGGAGCTCCAGATCAAGGGTGATTGATGGTTATTTTGTATTTCTTCCATTTGCGGATAAACAGTTGTCTCCTTCTCACCAAGCTTCTTGCTGATGGTCTTGTAGCCCATTCCAGCCTTATGCAGGTCTACAATCTTGTCCCTGGCATCCTTTGACAGCTCTTTGGTCTTTCCCATGATGGCAAGATTTGAATGGAAGAAAGATTCTGTGCACAGGTGTCTTTTATACACATAACAAATTGTTGTTAGGAGCACCTTCTAAAATTGACAGGACTAATCTGTGTACCACATGAGCACATACTGTAGCCAGTCTGTGAGAGCCAGACTTATTGTTGGTTGGTAGGGTTGGTAGGGGATCAAATACTTATTTGACTGCAACTCAATTTATAACATCTGTATCATGTGTTCTGGATTTTTGGTTGATATTCTGTCTGTATCATTTACACCTTAATCTCTTTGTAAGTGGGCAAACTTACAAAACCTGCAGGGGATCAATAACATTTTTTTGTATATGAAACATGTAAAGCAATACTCTATTTCTAAATCAAAATATCCAACCAGTGTGGAAAATAAATTGACACAGAGGACTAAATGTTTTATTGATTTATTTAACACACTGGGTGAACATTTGGATTTTGACACAATACCTGGATGTTTTGAATATATACAGTGCATTGAAAAAGTATTCATACCCCTTGACATTTTCCAAATTTTGTCATGTTACAGACAAAAACATAAATGTATTTTATTGGGATTTTATGTGATAGACCAACACAAAGTGGCACATAACTGTGAAATGGAAGGAAAATGATACATGCTTTTCAAATGTTTTTAAAAATAAATATCTGAAAAGTGTGCCGTGCATTTGTATTCAGCCCCCCTGAGTCAATACTTGAACCACCTTTCGCTGCAATTACAGTTGCAAGTCTTTTTGGGGATGTCTCTACCAGTTTTGCACATCTAGAGAGTGACATTTTTCCCTATTCTTCTTTGCAAAATATCTCAAGCTCTGTCAGATTGGATGGAGAGCATCTGTAAACAGCAAGTTTCAAGTCTTGCCACAGATTCTCAATTGGATTTAGGTCTGCACTTTGACTGGGCCAGTCTAACACATGAATATGCTTTTATATAAACCATTCCACTGTAGCTCTAACTGTATGTTTAGGGCCATTGTCCTGCTGGAAGGTGAACCTCTGCCCCAGCCTCAAGTCTTTTGCAGACTCTAACAGATTTTCTTTTAAGATTGCCCATTATTTGGCTCCTTCCATCTTCACATCAACCCTGAGCAGCTTCTCTGTCACTGCTGAAGAAAAGCACCTCCACAACATGATGCTGCCACCACCATGTTTCATGGTGGGGTGGTGTGTTCAGGGTGATGTGAAGTGTTAGTTTTCCGCCACACATAGCGTTTTGCTTTTAGGCCAAAAAGTTCAATTTTGGTCTCATCTGACCAGAGCACCTTCCACATGTTTTCTGTGTCCCCCACATGGCTTCTCGGAAACTGCAAATGGGACTTCTTATGGCTTTCTTTCAACAATAGCTTTCTTCTTGCCACTCTTCCATAAAGTCCAGATTTGTGGAGTGCATGACTAATATCTGTCCTGTGGACAGAGTCTCCCACCTGAGCTGTGGATCTCTGCAGCTCCTCCAGAGTTACCATGGGCCTCTTGGCTGCTTCTCTAATTAATGCTCTCCTTGCCTGGCCTGTCAGTTTAGGTGGATGGCCATGTCTTGGTAGGTTTGTAGTTGTGTCATACTCTTTCCATTTTCAGATGATGGATTGAACAGTGCTCTGTGAGATATTCAAAGCTTGGGACATATTTTTATAACCTAACCCTGCTTTAAGCTTCTCCACAACTGTATCCCTGACCTGTCTGGTGTGTTCCTTGGCCTTCACGGTGCTGTTGATTCACTAACATTCTCTAAAAAACCTCTGAGGGCTTCACAGAACAGCTGTATTTATACTAAGATTAGAATACACACAGGTGTACTTTATTTACTAATTAGGTGACTTCTGAAGGAAATTGGTTCAACTAGATTTTAGTTAGGGGTATCAGAGTAAAGGGGGCTGAATACAAATGCATGCCACACTTTTCAGATATTTATTTACAAAAAAATAATTTCCTTTCACTTTACAATTATATGCCACTTTGCGTCAGTCTATCGGCTACAATCCCAATAAAATACATTTACATTTTTAGTTGTAACATGACAAAATTTTAAAAATGTCAAGGGGTATGAATACTTTTTCAAGGCACTGTATATTGGCTGATTAAGCATTTTTGTCACATTTTTATTTGTGTGTGTTTCATTTTTATATACAGTATATGCACTGGAATTGATTGAGCAGTGCTGTAACTGGTGGGAATCTTGAGGTTCCATGATCTTCAGACTGTTTTACAATGATTAGTGAGTACTGCTCGTAATACTTTTTATATTTGTACTAACATACAATTTTTCAGAACAAGCTTGTTAACCTGTAGCTGACCGCCCACTGTCAAATGACGGCGGAGCGGTGCAGCTCTTGTGGCGGGTCGCCGTCATATGACGGCGCTCGCTTTTTGGCCAATAGGGGGCGCGCGCACGCCGCAAGAGGCGCGCTCGCGTGCCCGCCGCGTCGCTGGGGACCCGATGCGCGTGCCCGGCGGCCACGATGTCCGCCAGGCACCCGCAATTGCCCGGTAACTGAGCAGGATGTGGATCTGTGGATCTGTGTCGGTCCCCTCCCCCAGTCAGTCCCCTCCCCCCACAGTTAGAATCACTTACATAGGGAACACATTAACCCCTGCAGTGCCCCCTAGTGTTAACCCCTTCCTTGCCAGTCACATTTATACAGTAATCAATGCATTTTTATAGCACGGATCGCTGTATAAATGTGAATGGTCCCAAAAATGTGTCAAAAGTGTCCGATATGTCCGCCGCAATGTCGCAGTCACGATAAAAATCGCAAATCGCCGCCATTACTAGTAAAAAAAAATAATAATAAAAATGCTATAAATCTATCCCCTATTTTGTAGACGCTATAACTTTTGCGCAAACCAATCAATAGACGCTTATTGCGATTTTTTTTTACCAAAAATATGTAGAAGAATACGCATCGGCCTAAACTGAGGAAAAAATGTGTTTAAAAAAAAAAATTGGATATTTATTATAATAAAAAGTAAAAAATATTGCATTTTTTCAAACTTGTCCCTCTTAATTTGTTTATAGCGCAAGAAATAAAAACCGCAGAGGTGATCAAATACCACCAAAATAAAGCTCTATTTGTGGGGAAAAAATGATAAAAAATGTATTTAGGTACATCGTTGCATGACCGCGCAATTGTCATTCAAAATGCGACAGCGCTGAAAGCTGAAAAATGGCTTGGTCAGGAAGGGGGTGTTCGTACCTGGTAGGCAAGTGGTTAAAGAGGAAGTAAACCCTGATGAGTTTACTTCCTCTTTGTTTCCCTGCAAAGGTAAAGCATAATGGACTACTATGCATCAAATACTACTGGAGCAGTGCAAGCTGTCAAAATGACCAGGGTCCCTGCCAACCTCAGGCACCCCTCCTAAGGTGATGACCATAGGCACAGGCCTGTTGTGTAAATGACACACCACGCTCTGGACTTACCATTATTTTTGGTTGATGATTACAAATGTTTACAAATGATCAGAAGAGGATCAGGTCCAGCTTTTCAGCAAATTACAGAAAGTCCAGTTATCTCTTTGCTTTTATAGGGAAAATCACTTGGTGATCATTGGTTTCTATTGGCCAGCATTAGCCTTACACTATGTACAGAATGCATTCCCTTTTTTTGTTGTACAGCAGCGACATTTTTTGCTAGTATAACAATTACAAATGTAATTTCATGTCTCAACTAGGGTTGCTACTAGGTTGGCATTTTACTTGTCTGGCCAGTAAAAATGGGACCTATTGTCAATGTTATTAATAAAAATGGGCAATCTTTGTTGCCATGCTGGAAATCTTGTTTTTGCATTTAGCATAATAACAGAATTTACAAAAGGCTCATTGTTTTTGCTGATTTGTTTAACAAATATAACTATATACATATGGGAAATAATCATATTCAGTTGCTATCTTTACATTTGTTAATTGAATATTTTTTATATTATTTTTTTATATTTTTTTATATTATTTATTCTATTTATTCTATATGAATATAATAATTTTTAGGATTCAATAAGATCTACAGCCTGAGAACATGACCAGTCAGCAAGGCTTTGAGGAAAACAAAATCCTGTAAAACAGCCTATTTGACATTACTCAGGAAGACATATTTTCCTCATTTACAGTTAAGCAATATTCTGCATTTAAGGAACTTTAAGTCAATTAAAATACCTGTTTTGTCTACGGTGCCCTGTGTTGTTACACTAGAAGGGGCTTGCAACGAATCACATCAAGCATTCATAAATGCAATCTAGAACTGCAATCCAGCTGCATCTCTACTAAGTCACAAAGCGCTTGGGGACTATCACATTTTTATTTTACTTCCCTGTGGAATAGTGACAAGGCACAGCAGCTGCTTGGAGTAACTGAAGTTCAAAGTGTCACTGAAGAAGTTAGCCTTGTGGAAGCCGAGGTGGCACACGAGACGATGATAAAAGAAAGAATAAAAAGGCAGTGAATATCTCAAATATCGTTTTGTGCCCGACACTACTGACTTGCAGTACTACTAGAAAAACTACACATTATGTATAAAGTTAAGGTATAGTCCTGCCAAACAGCTGAACAGATTAAAAACACATACACTTGGTCCGTAGGGTTCAATATTGAATTGGCCTACACTTTGCAGTTATAACAGCTTTAACTCTTCTGGGAAGGCTGTCCACAAGGTTTAGGAGTGTGTCTATGGGATTTTGTGAGGTCAGGCACTGATGTAGGATGAGAAGGCCTTGCTCGCAGTCTCCGCTCTAATTCATCCCAAAGGTGTTTTACCAGGTCCAGGTCAGTCAAGTTCCTCCACCCCAAACTCACTCATCCATGTCTTTGTGGACTGGTCCAAATCAAATCCTCTGTCTATGGTGTTGGCTTTTTTTGTCGGGGCTGGACTTGGCCCTTTAGTTCCAGTAAAGTGAAACTCTTAAGGTGTCGGCATGCCAAGACATTTTGGACAATTTCATGCTCTCAACTTTGTGGGAACAGTTTTGGGATGGTCCCTTCCTGTTCTAACATGACAGCTTGAACGAGGGCCCACCTCAGTCTGTGATTAGGCTAAATAAGCAATCCCACACTTTGCTCTTTCCTCCTGCCAGCAGTGTGCAAGGCAATAGAACCTGACTGGCGTTGACTTTTGACCCCCCCCCCCTCCATAATTAAGCCTGAGTTTCTGTGCCAGGGATCACATTAAGTTAAACTAAAGACAGATTCAGACACTTATATTAGATGTATTGAAAAAATGTATAATTGCTTAAGATACTTAACAGGTTTAAATTGTAGCCTTTTCATATATGTTCAACTTTAACAATGAACTCTGGGCAGAAAAAAAAATACAGCTCTGTAGTCATTAATACATGATTACATTTCTTTTTAAATGTATGCAGTGTAAGTACCTGAATTTGACCTGGCTTCAGCTTCCTGCAGTTTCTTTATAGCAGAGCTGGATTGTGAGTGGAAGCAGCAGCACAAGGAGCCAGAGAGATGACCTTATTATTGCACTGCTTCTTCTTTCACTGTCCAGTACCAGGCTGGTGTAGCACCAGGATGACCTGAGCACAAAATAAGTGGGTTTGGTGATGCTGGCCATCAGACTAAGGACATCCAGTGCCAGAAAAAAAAAATACAGCATGGTCAATCTCTGGATTGAAGGTGAATATTGCAGTAAATGCTGGTTTTCTTTTTTTTCATGGTGTTTTTGGCTTGATTTGGGAACCTGCGCACAGTTTTATCGTAATTTAGTCAAATATCAATCAGATATCACCTTCTACATTTTTTACTTTCCAAAAGTCACTACCACATAAAAAAGTTAATTCCAACCAGTGGTTTAGGAGCCACATGAATACATCTCATGTGTACAAAATATACAAAATTTAGTTGAACAAAAAAATGTCAACTAAAATATTGAATCAAGCTATTGAAGAGGGTAATGGGGAGTAAATTCAGTGTTGTTCTTTGTGTCACACCCTAAGCCTAGAAGTAATCCAACTTATGTGAAAGATAGTTTGTTAATAGAAGGAAAAGAACCAGTCAGGCTGCATTCACACTTATGGAGTTTCATGAATATTAACACATAAGGATGACCTCGAAGCCAACAACGAAACACACATATGGAATATACATATGAAACTGTCTAACCTGACAAAGTATTTGTAATTCTATAAAACAACTTTAGTGATTCATAAACCTCGTCAGAGAGCAGTCAGAAAGAGTTACCACTTTCTCTATGAGTGTTAAAGCCCTTCTCTAAGCAAAATGTTGGGAATACTTGTGTACTCAATAAAATTAATAGTGCGCTCAAACCCAACTTGATAATAATAATAATAAACTGTCCATAAGCATATAATTGCTGATAGAACTTGAGATGATAAACAAAAAAATTATATTATAATGATAATCCTTCCTCTGTGAATATAGGTGATAAAAAATGATATACAAAATGAAGTGAAGAAAAAACTGCAGACAAAAAGTCACCACCACCTCAGTGTGAATTTCCTGCTCACCTTCCGAAAATGAAACCCCCTTGGACCAGATATCACTTTCAAACAGGGATCTTCACTAGGATCAGCCTATATGTTTTCCGTGTCTCGATAGTGATTCAAAGATTTGTCTGTAGTTCTCCAAAGATGATAGGTTCTTCAGAATTAAATTCACTCTCTCTATTCGGGTTCTCACGGAACTCTATACGAGCTTTTCGCCTCCACCAGAACGCGTCACCCAGGCCATACTAGTGTACTAATAAAGGACCTCTTTTTTATTTCACGTTTTGGGGTACAGTAATAAAAGCACATTTTGGTTTAAAACCCCAAAGGTTAAATTTAAGTAACCTGGGAGTTATGAAAACCATCAGCATAAATAAACAAGGCTGGGGAAGAAAGGGGTGGGGATGCATTTGGGAGTGCCAGGGTGACCATGCAAGAGGTCCAGAAGACTGCTTTGTCCCACTGGGTCACACATGGAGAGGGGGGAAGCATTTGGCAAATGAAAAAAAAAGAAAAATAAATCAACAAAACACACAACGCTGTGTAAAAACATATGTACTAATCCACATTAGAAGCACATTACTGCATTCATTACATTTAGCCTACTAGTCATCAAAGAAAATGGGCTTCACTTAAAAGCCTGAATATTTAGATAAGGCCTATTGCAGGGAACATTCTTGGGTGACATTTCATGGCAGCAACTGGGAAAATAGATGGGTTTCTTTTTTAAAACCCGACCTGGGTATGAAATGGCTGATTAATAGTAAAGAAGTACAAAAAACACAAAATACAAAGTGTTGTAACTCATATGAGCCAAAGAAATCATGGGTAAAGGTGAAGTCTTACTGGTTTTCTTTGGCTACATATATACCTTTACTGAATGAGTCAAAGGATCACACAAAATTACAGCATTCAGCTGTTAATGAACTACAAGTCCTAACTCTAGACTGTAGGGCATTCTGGGATAGGCTGTTTGACAATAGGTTGCTCATCACTGGCCCTTGTGACATGTATGGTTGTGGCAGCAGGTGCAGCAAGTTCTGTAGTCACTCAAGTACATTACAGCCAGTACGGTACAAATGAATAACGTGCCCTTTCAGGACACAGGGAAAAAGAAATCCTCAAGCAATACACCAGGGAGATGATTTCAGGCTTAAATAAACCCTAATCACTCTCACATGCAGGAGAAACAAGAGCTCACTATTACATTTTATTCAGAAAAGAAACATCTCTTCCCTTTTTTCAACCAAATCGACCGTCCAGGTGGTTTCTTAAAAACATTTCTGTAAATTGTTTCCATTGAACCCTCCGGTTACAGACCATTGCAATTCCACATGCTTTTATTCAATCTTCAATCAACTTGGGTGTCCCACCTTCACCAAAACAGAGCAGAGGGAGAACGTTTTATATTATTGGAGCAGTACTATGACTGCACTATTCTGCACTCTTACATAATGTAACAAAAATACCCTCCAAATCCAGTAAACAATTTCTATGATATCCTCATGATTACACAACTGTATGCCACCAATTTATATACTGTATATGTTTCAAAGAAATTTGCTGTAAAGTACAGCATTGCTTTCTTCAAATTAAAGCTACTTCCTATCACAAATGCACATATCAAGGTTCATTAAGCATTTAATGTGACAACAAATACTTATCTGTCCTGCTGCCCACTTCACAAATCTTTACTCTTTTGAAGAACTAGGCTTTCAGAAAAAACATCAGCACCCAACCCACATCCAGAATCCACCGCGACTCTGCCCCAGGGTGCTGTGTGGTAGTTTATTCTGTCAAGTCCTAAGCCACTTCTGTGTCCTGTAGTTATGTACGGGCTAGAAAATGGGGACCAGGAATCTAAAATACCCAGAACTGTGTTGGATGTTGACATTTCTTAAAGGACCCTCTCTATTTGTCCTTGAAACCATTGTCACTTAGACACAAAAGGATGGGAAATCCAAATGTTTACAGATGACAATATACTAAAATGCAGGGGAAATCTTGCATCTTTTCCAGTGAAAACTGTCTACTGTCTGAAACCACTCACTTTAGAGAAAGTTCCTACTACTGTAGCAGAGTGCCCAATTAATCACCATGCTATGATGCAGGCGCAGGCTGCTTTAACTCTGGACACGTCCATAGAAGATATGTTTCTCTGCTTCCCTCCCTCAGCAGTTCAGAGAGGCCACATCTGATGAGGTAGCTGGGCAAGTGTTCTTCAGCCAGGTGAGAGGCACTCCAATGTCAGAACCGGCATGCCAACATCCTGGCCAGAACATAATGCAGCTTCTTCAAAAGACCCAGCAACCCCCTCCTCAATTACTACCAGAGTACTTCAGGTATTGAAGGGGGTGCTTTTGTCCTCTGGATGTTCATCTGTGTTACCAGGGCTACCCTAGACTTAGTAGTAGTGATTCTCAGCTTGACTCTTGGTTGTTATAGAGTCTTATAATGACCATGCTATGCAGCCAAATGGAACCCTGGTCACAGAGATGCTGCTGTGAAGAGTCCATGTTTGTGCATCTCTCATTATTATGCAGTGCAAGTGTGCTCTTTTCCATCCTAAACCTGTTTTGCATTATTGCTTCTAACTTTGCACCTACGTCATAAACAGTTACTCTCTGTCTGTTTATTCGGCTGATTACATTATTATCTGTTGTGTCTCTGACACAGAAAGTGAATGAAAATTACCCAAATGGTACGCAGAGGGATTTAAAAAAAAAAATACAGGGGTTTTCTATCCTCAAGCCATCCATCCATTACATCAAACTTCAATTAAAACTGAACTCTGGGCAAAACAAAATACTTTCCACGCAGTGGTGTCCCTCCTGCATTGCAAGGGTAAAATGCTTGTGTATGCCTAGGAGGAAAGAAATAAGCACTTTCACTCACCTGACCCCCTGCTCCTACAGACTCCTTCCACTCTCCAGATCCCCAAAGCCTCTTCTCCCTCAAATCCCAGCAGTTGCAGGCTCTGTGACATCATAGAGTACATTGTATGCATAATAGGGAAAACCTTTCCCAATTGATCCAAACAGTGAGCTCCAGGAAAAAAGCACTGTTGCTGTAACTGCTTAAAAAGTGTGAACTGGAATTCAGTGTTAATATTTTAGCCAATACCATCTAAATCTCCTGAAGCATTTAACACTACCCTATCCCCAGAATGACAATGCTTCTGTCCAAAGGGGTCTCCTTTGCTCCTCCATGGTGGGGAGTCACCCAAGACAAGAAGTATGTTACTGGCCAGATACTAAGTAAAAACAAAAGGAAAAAGGAAAAAAAAAACTCAATTAATACCACTTCAAGGGCATTCCCCAGGCATGTAATTTTGCATTTTATCTTTGCTCTTTGAGCATCAGTCAAATTGCTGCTCCCCACCAAACTGATTTTTTATTAAATTACCTTTTGCTTTGGTATATGTTTACCAGGCCAGAACTTTAATGGGGCTCCTGCCTCAAAACCAAACCCAGGTATGTCCGGCTCATCCCTAATGGTCAATAGGCCTGCTTTGTATGTGAGGACGCTAATGGACCGCCCTAGGATCGGGGAGTGAGGAAGAGGATTTGAGCCTGTTGCTGGAGCCAGTGATCAGGTAAGTAAATGTGCGTTTCCTGTTTTCCTAGGTATAAACAAGCAGTTAGCCCTTGCAGCCCAAGAGATAGGCTGGGAAAAAAATAGTTTCATCTTTCTATTGTAGAGTTCATGCACACAGGACAAAACATGCACTTGATTTCATTTCATCATGAATATATTATTCACATAGTCAAGTACAGGCTTATAATTACAGCATATTCAATAACACAACAGAAACTATTAATATAGAATTCCAAGAAGGACCAGACCAGGAAATGTTTGAATTTAAATATGGTATGCAGTACATTACTTTCAATGGATTAATTCAATATACAGATTGAAAACATTGGCCAATCCTTTACAGTATTAAATATCAACATGTGAAGGCACTTTAAATACCATTGTAGAATGTGCAGCTTTTTATGTTCTTGTGTTAGATATAATTAGATTTCTGAAAATGTGTACACAGCAAGGCTGAAACTATGATATGAGAGAGAAGAATCTTCCTACTTTCTTTAGAACATGCAAATCATGAACAATATAACATACCACAACTCGTTTTCTAACAGGTGTATGCAACCAAAATCACAGTTAAAAGCCCTGTTTACATTTATTGATTTTATATATTTCTTTTATATATTTTTAAACTGTGCATAACAAAGATTATATTATTCATGGTTCCTTGCGTGTTGCAGCTGTGTAGCTTCCTCTATATATTCTTTACCGTTCTACAAGTATTCATGAGTATAACTTTTGGTCCATTGAACAGCACCAAGCATACTCACCGTGTTTCCATAAAGTTTTTGCATGAAGGAATTTTTCATTATGTACATGACACACCCTTGATTAGCTATTCTTAATCACTTCCCGAACGCTGCACGCCGATATACGTCCTTACTTTGAAGGGGAATATCGTTGTTATGGCAGCATCTAGCTGCCATGACCCTGGTATCCTCTTCTTCGGCCGGTGGTCCGCTTTCTGATAAGAGTGGTCTCTGCAGTAGATTCGCCACAAGAACACTTTTACCGGCAGCGGGAGAGGGCCCCCTTCTCCTCTTCAGTGCCCTCCGATGCTTACTGGAGCCGTTGGCAGCGGCGGAGGCAATCGGACCTTCACCCTTGCTGGGCATGAGAGGAAGATGGCCCCCACCCGTCTCCATAACAATGCAGGGCGGAAGCGACGTCAAAATGTCACTTGTGCCCATAGCTCTTAAAGGGCCATTTCTTTTTATTTCTTTTTTTAAATTTTTTTTTATTGCATTTAACTGTTAATAAGAGGTCCTGTCATGCTTTTTTCTATAAAAGTGACACAATAAAAAAAAAATGTGTAAAATAAATAAGAAAAAATTTTTTTTTTCAGCGCCCCGTCCCACCGAGCTTGCGTGCAGAAGCGAAAGCATATATGAGTAGCGCCCGCATATCAATACGGTGTTCAAACCACACATGTGAGGTATCGCTGTAATCAGTAGAGCGAGAGCAATAATTCTAGTCCTAGACCTCCTCTGCAACTTAAAACATGCAACCTGTAGAATTTTTTAAACGTCGCCTATGGAGATTTTTAAGGGTATAAGTTTGTCGCCATCCCACGAGCAGGCGCAATTTTGAAGCGTGACATGTTGGGTACTCGGCATAACATTATCTTTCACAATATAAAAAAAAAATTGGGCTGACTTTACTGTTTGATTTTTCAAAAAAGTGTATTTTTTCCAAAAAAAGTGCGCTTGTAAGACCACTGCGCAAATACAGTGTGACAGAAAGTATTGCAACGACCGCCATTTTATTCTCTAGGGTGTTTAGAAAAAAATTTATAATGTTTGGGGGTTCTAAGTAATTTTCTAGCAAAAAAAAAAAACAGTTTTTAACTCGTAAACAACACATCTCAAAAAGAGGCTCGGTCCTTAAGTGGTCAATATACTGACATTTTATAAAAAGAAAAAAAAACAAAGCTGACATTTTTCATGAAGCACATCATTCACTGCAGTATTAGTAATGGAGGTGCAGGTTTGCATACTTATCTATTTATCTCTTTGTTGGGATCCAAGCACTGTTGCATTCAACGTGGGGAGTTTGGTGCTGAGATCAAATATAAATGTAATCTCTCTGAGTGGAGCATAGTGACAGCTTAGCCAGCAGGTTTGTTTGTAAACAAACTCATGTGATGAAAATGATTGGCTGGCATCATGTAGATCACATCAAAGGTTAGTGTGATGCTATTGCGGACTAAGGGGAGACTATCTGCAGCCTGATGATTCAGATCTCACCACTCAAAGTAGGCAAAGAGTGTGGTAAGCCAATGAGAAACTACACTATTGTCACATTTTATGTCATGATGCTGGGTCTGTATTAGAGGAGTGGGCAATCAATACATTAGTGAAAAAAATTAAAAACAAATGTGAGGTAGTGTTTCTCATTTGTCTGAAAAATCCAAAGTCATTAGATTTACATGTCACAGCATAATACACACCATGGGTGTACGTATATATACCCAAAGCTCAAAAACACATGCATGTGTGTCAATCAATAGATCAGTGGACGGCGTCAGCAGAGCAGTGGGCTTTGTCAGTGGAACAGAGGACGGGATCAGCGGATGGTGTCAGCAGGGCAGATTGGTGTCAGTCGTTTTTTATTAGTATTATTTTTACTATTTTTTACAATTGTATTTTTTTAGTTTTTGAAAAAAACATTTTTTACAATCTTTTTAGGAGCCCCACTGGGGGGCTTTGGTGTAATATCAGGGGTCTGAACAGACCCCTAATGTCCCACTTTTGGAGGAGAGAAGAGGACTGAGGACAGAGATTCTTACATCACTTTTTCTGCAGCCTCAGCTGCACTGAACAGTGAATGAATGGGAAGTCCTCTGTGCTGAGCAGCTTCCTGTTCATTCACAAACTAAAGCATAGTAAACACAGTGTCAGTTATGAATGGACACAGGAGCGATCTGTACCAATCATTCACTGTGTTCATTCAGAAAAAGAAAGGGTCATTAAATTACATATTGACCGACCCCTTCACCCCACCCCCATACTGAACCAGCTAGCAGGAAAGAGGATGGAAGCCACTACAAAGAGAGGTCCCGGGTAGCAGGGGTAATGTGCACCGCATGGAGTGTTTACGGCAGGGATCCTCAAACTACGGCCCTCCAGCTGTTGCAGAACTACACATCCCATGAGGCATTGTAAAACTCTGACATTCACAGACATGACTAGGCATGATGGGAATTGTAGTTCCTGAACAACTGGAGGGCCGTAGTTTGAAGACCCCTGGTTTACGGTGTGCCCAGGCACACTCGGCACACCCCATGTGCCCACCTATGACACTCATGTGTAAGGATCATATCCTAAGCTGGGGTGTCCATAATTATTGTGTTTTGTTGCTAGGCTGTAACAAGCCTGAGCTTTGATTACATTTGCCGGTTCTCAGTTCATTGCTTTGATTTGATTGCTCCTGTCTGCTATTGTTGGAGGTTCCAGTAATCAGTGTGGGAAGGACAGTATTTGTCTGACCTAATGAATCTATGAGGTTTATGTTTAGTTGTACAGTTCGGGTAGAAAATAAATGTTTAGGGAACCTTTATGGAGTATTCTTTCCCCCCCCAGGCTCGTGCCTGGAGAGAATGTCAGTATGGAATTTGCTTTCTATTTGGAACTTGCCTCATTCAGGAGCATGTGCTGGATGAATAATCTGTAAGCAATCTTTCTGCTTAGGCCCCTGTTCACACCTGAGAATTTTGTAGTTATTTATAATTGTGCCAGTTCACATTACATTGTAATCAGGCCTTTTGCTCTAGTAGACTTCAATGGGTGCTCCTGTAAATGTACAACCCACAGATATTCACATGTTTTTGAGTTTCTGTGCCTGAAGAACTTTTCTTCTCCTCTGGAACTGCTCTCCTCCCCTTGTCCAGCTCAGCAAAACAAATGCCTGAAGCTTGATACATGTGCAAAAAACAAAAATGTTTGCACAAAATTTGTTAAATAATTTTTCAACCCCCCCTCAAAAAAAGAAGCCCTTCAAAATCACCAGGAATACGCTATGCTCAGGTGTGAATGCCGGCAAAGAGTGTAACAGATGTTCTTTGACTGTAATCAGAGGGTCAAGAGCAAGGTTGAATAAGAAGAGGTTCACTGCAAGAAAACTGTGACTGCTCTCACGGGGTCTTACTGGCTGCTCAAATGGGGCCCTGCTACTTTTCAGAATACCAGTTTGCATTTTCTATTCTTCTTTTGGTATCCCGCACCACCAAACCCCTTCCCTCCTACAATTTAAGCAGAACTAAACCCTCCTACCCTTTACAGACAAGGAAGCTGCCATCTTAGTCTCTGTGTGACCTGCATGCCATGGTACTGCACATGTGATCAGTTATGTCACCAGCCATTTTACAGTTTGACCGTTTTTTTTTTATAACAGTGTAACCTTTTTTTGAGATTTTTTGCAGCATATACAGGCAGGTACATACGTACAAAAGTAAAAATGAGCGCACAAAAAGAAGTACATGAACTTAAAGAACTCAATACCAGCTGTATCTCTGCATTTTAGCAACAAAGCATTATAGCAACATCATAAAGCAATAGTAGTATTTCCAATGAAGGTTAACAAATAATATTCCCGGTGAAGCGCCAGCAAGGAAGGAAGGGCAAGAGGGAAAGAGAGAAGGAGGGGGAGGGAAAAGGCTGCAAGGGAATAAGAAACCCACATTACAAGGGTACAGAGCAAGTCAAAATCGCGCACACATTAAACTGTAATGCCCCGTACACGCGGTCGGAAATTCCGATGGAGAAAGTCCGATCGGATTATGTTGTGTCGGAAAATCCGATCATGTGTGGGCTCCAGCAGACTTTTTCCGTCGGAATTTCTGACGGAAAAAGTTTGAGAGCAGAACCCAATATTTTCCGACAACAAAATCCGATCAGACTTTTTCCGATAGTGTGTAGAGAATTCCACGCACAAAGTGCCACGTATGCTCAAAATAAATTTGGGGACGAAAGCTTTTGGCTACTGGCCTCTTCGTAGTCCCGTCATACTTTTTGTCGGATTTTCCGTCAACTTTGTGCGACCGTGTGTATGCAAGATAACACCTTGCGCATCAACCCAGCAGCTCCAGATTTTATCAAATTTGTGTGTGCAGTTTCTACTAGCATTGGTCAACTTGTATAAGAGAAGTGTGTTGTTAATAGCCATTTTCCATCCCCGCACAGTGGGAAGAGATGGAGCTTTCCAACATAGGAGGATTTCCCTGCATGCATAAAATGCAGAGTAAAATACAAAGTTGTGTGTGTCTGGCAGGTACAACCCCCTCTACAAGGCCCAGTAGCCAAGTGACTGGGTTCAGCGGAGGAGAGAGGCCACCCATATCATTAACTGTATCTAAAACACCTTTCCAGAAACATTGTAGAGCTGAACAAAATACATGGAAGTAGGTACCCACCTCCGTAGCACAGTTTGATACGTGAGAGTCATCAGTCACGTCTTGCCTAACTGTAAGCCCCCGTACACACGATCGGAAATTCCGACCACAAAATTCGATTTTTTTCCAAATGGATTTTGTCCGAAACTGGTGTTGCATACACACGGTCGGACAAAGTTGTCAGAAAATCCGATCGTTCCGAGCGTGGTGACGTTCGATGCGTACGACGGAAGTACATAGAGGCTAGTAGCCAATAGCTTTGATCTCGTAATTTGATCTGAGCATGTTGTCCGTCGGAATTCTCGACACACGATCGGAAAAAGTCAGATCGGATTTTGTTGTCGGAAAATTTGAGATCCTGCTCTCAAATTTTTTCCGTCGGAAATTCCGATGGAAAAAGTCCTCTAGAGCCCACACACGATCGGATTTTCCGACAACATAATCCGATCAGACTTTTTCCATCGGAATATCCAACCGTGTGTACGGGGCATTACTGTTTTGGGAAACAGGTAAATCAAAGGGTTTGGTTTTGCTTTAAGTTCAGCAATAAAAAGACTAAAATGACTGGCAGCCGCTGTATTTTTTTCCCACTATACACAAAGAATCCACTTCGGAGATAGAACTGTTAACCTGCCACATTACCCCAAAAGGAGGAGTGCTACAAATGCGCTCTAGTTACATTGGTTACTTCCGCTATGTGTAGGTGACGGGTACATTTTATCAGCCTGAATGTGAATGCTCCCAGGGAGAATTGTGGCTTCCTATTACCTCATCGAAATCTTTTCAGAGAAGCAGAGTGAGTGAATTCTATATGTTTACACTGCTTAACATTCATTGAGATCAGCTTTGAACATTTTTTCAGACACCACATGATGAGGCTAAAACACGGTCAACACAAAGAATTACGTGTGTCTTTAAATATGTTGTGAAGAAAATTAAATATTCATGTGGTTTGTAATGCGTAGGGAAGACCACAAGAGAGTTCAAAACATACTTTATATTGTTACCAGGGGTTAGGATCAAAGTGCAGCATGACAAGGAACAGAAACTTCTTGTAGCTGCACTTTCCCTGAGTCACGCTTCAAATGCCTCACCTCAGCAATGCTGTTCAGTGTGGCAGATACCAGTTCTGATATAAGAACTATCATTTAAAAGGTCTACGTTATAAAGCAAATCATGGATAAATACATGAAAACATATTCATCTCAACATAGCTTTTATGTTTAGTTTCGATGTAGGAATACCTAAGTAATGATGCAATTTTGAATATCGCATGTCATGACTGAACCATTTAGGGGTTAACAAGAGAGTGATAATGTGATTTTCCAAGTGTCAAGATTATTGACATGCCCAAGTATCTCTGTATGACTTCTTAAAACTTAATTTTCTACAACTACAGAGCTAGTTTTTCCTCGTTATCTTACTACATTATTGTGGTTCTAAAGGCAAAACTTTTTTTTACCTTAATGCATTATGGCAAAAAAACGTTTCGCTAGCTCCTCTCCCCCTGCCCCTAATCACGTACCTGCCTCCTACTATTATCCAGAGCTGAATTCTTCTCCTCACAGGAGATATAGGCAGCAGCGGGAGCCATAGCCACGGGAGCTGTAGCCGCGGGAGCCGTTTGAGGAGGGGGTGGGGCATGGCTTACTGACTCTGTGTGTGTGTCTAAAGAGATTGTCATTGAAATGCCCAAGATCTTTTTCAAGCCTTGCTTATCTTTTAGGCCTCATGCACACTGGGTGTTTTTACTGCTGCTGTTTTGGGCATCAGGTGTTTATTTCTGCAGCCAGTAAACTCCCCAGCTTGTTATACTATGTGTCCATGCGCACATAGTTTTTCTTTTTTGTGTTTTTTGGCAGGGGTGTTTTAAGGCTGGAGAAAACCCACCAGAACTACTGAATTTGAGGAGGGGTTTTTCAGCATTTATGAGCATTTTTGAGCCTTAAAGTGGAGGTCCACCCACTTTTACAACTCTTCAGCATTCCTCACTAAACTGTGCACTGAAAACTAATTGGATATTTTTTTATTTTTTTTATCACCACCTACTGTATATCTGCTGTATTCATTTTTCACTTCCTCCTCCCTGGCCGTGGCCCATCGCATCATGTCCTGTTTGCAATGCCTCCTGGGAAGGGGTGGCAACTTCCTCTGACACTGCCGTTGCTATGGAAACCTGACCTGAAACCTATTACTGTACACTGCTTGTGCTGCACTGAGCACGTGCGAGATCTACAAGGATGAGATCCAGGAAGAAATATAGTCTGGCTTCAAATGCCCACACTTAAGATGGCCATTGCCTGCTGTAAGTTTATAAAATAACAAACTACTGTTATAAACTAACAAAACAGACCTTAGTTTACAGACAAACTTTACTAGAATGCATTAAGCTTGTGTATTATAGGGGTATTTTTATTTAAAAAGTATAATTTCAGCCGGAACACCGCTTTAAGCTTCTGTGGGAGTATAGTTTTGGTGAAAAACGCAAACATGGCAAAATGCTAAAAAAAATGTAAATACGCTAATGCAAAAACACTGCAAAACTTGTGCATGAGGGCTTAGAGATGACTACATTTAATCAGACCTATCTGTTCAAGTTGCACCGGCTTCTCCATTTACTGTCAACAAAAATGTTCATGAATATTGCCTTTGTCAGAGATAAACACACTTCTGAAAGGGTTCACCAATTGTTGTTTGGGCAAACTTTTAAAAAATTCTCAAATCTTCAAAATTGTGAATTTCTGAAGTCTTATTGAAACTAATGGGACTCCGTGCCAAACTCCAAAAAGTTTGTGATACAAATTATGCAAAATTGTGCACAATGGCACTAATGAAATGATGGTGTCAAAAAATTGTGTGAGCAATCCCTTTAAACATTCTACCAGAGATAATAAGTCAGAAGGATGGGACCTGGTGTCACTGGCAGTCAAGTTGAAGGTGCCCAGGCAACAGCAGAAGCTGCCAAAGGACAGAAATAAAACTTTTGAGCAGCCTATGGTGCCTTTCTTTAAGAAATCTTCAATAATTTTAACTGCTAATTTGGATTCATCTTGGGACTTCCAAATTCATGAAAAGTGGTCCAAATCTAACATTGTCTGCACTGTCAAAAATAACGCTGAATTTCGTTTTTTTTTGCTCAGACCTCCAAAATGCATAAAATTCGGTCCAAACATAATGATAAATTCCATCATCAATTCTAATCGTCAGTAATCAACCACACATAAATATGGGTAATATTTATTTTTCCAAGAACAATCGTAAAGAACTTGCTTTTTTAAATTTGTTTTTCTTTTGCCAGAAGCAAGGAAAGTGTATTTTGGCACTCATGTTTGTGAATTTTTGATGAAGAAACTACAAGAATAATATTTTTTACTGGAGATTAATATTTGTGACAAATACCAGTCTAAGGTGGGAAAACTTTTTTTCCCCAACAAATTAAAAATAAGAGTAATTTTTATTTCCTTATTGCTAATTCACAGCAATGCTCGCAAATTCTAGCATTATCAGGTAATTTACAAAAGATGACACATAGCTTCTCTTATATAAGTTCAGGCCTGAGCTAAAAGGCACAATGGAGGAAGGGCTTCGTGATGGCATTAAAGAGCTCATCAAATGACAACACGCTATGAAAACAGCACAGAACATTTGAAACATTCTACCACATGTTCATAAATCTCCACCTCATATGATGTCCCAATCTGGGTCAAACCTGGCAAACTCATTCATGGAACTCTAACCATAACTACAGTGAAAATATCTTAACCCCTTTACACCTAAGCGGAAAACGAATCTAAAAACCTAAACTAAATTTTGCAACTTTGACATGTGTTAGTAAAACTGTACATATCTTCACAACTACTTAGTGTATCCAGGTGGATTATACCTTTTTTTCAGGACAAATTGGGCTTTCTTTTGGTGGTAAATGGTAATGGATATCTCCTGATTTTTTTTTATTATCAAAGGAAAGCTGGCCCATAATTGTAAAAAAAAAAAAAATTAAATGTACCTGTATATTTCTTGCTATTATCATAATTTACCACCAAAGAACAACCCACAATGAATTCTCCTACTCCTGATAATTGCATTGATATCACATATGTGTATGTTAGTTGTTGCTCATACCCGTAGTACAGCCCAGAAAGAATGGTGCGCATTTTGCATTTTTTTATCCTGCTTAAAACACACCGACACTGACTCTAAGTGAAACCAATTAATTTTTTTTGGGGAATTCTACACAAAATATGCTGACTGTAACCTTTGACCCTGACATTGACCTTTGACCCCGACCTTGGCCCTAAAAATAACCCTGGCAACCTTGATCTTGTTATTTTTTCTTTATTTTTTAACTTCATCTTTATTTTTAATTTGTATTTGATTTTTTTTTTTACACACGAATGTATCATTCTCTTTATTCAAGGGGGGAAGGAAACTCAGGGGTGGGCTCACAGTGACTGATAACTGTGATAGCCAATCAGAGGCTATCACAGCGATCAGGTGACCCAGAACTGACAGTCCTGGGTCCTGATCGTTATTGTGAGACCCGGGGCTCTCGTTGAGACCCCAGTCTCTGTGCTGGGCTCCCAGCACAAAGGGAGTTACGTATACATGTGGCTCCATGGAAAAAAGCCCACTTCTGTGAGGTCGCATATATGTGTGCGGTCAACGCAAAGGGGTTAAAGGAGAATTAGGGCCCTACTTCTCCTGTGGGATAAAATCTGCTGTTGACTGAAGTCACTGAATGTCAGTATCCACCCAGATGCCTGAGAAGCATCTGGCTCAGCCTCTCCTCCCTCCTGAGAGCCTGAACCAGTCGTTCCTACCCCCTCCACAGACTGATGCTCTAGTGAGTGCTGGAGTGGCAGAGCACAGAGGTGGTGACTGACCGTCACTGTATTTCTGATCACTGAAGGCCGAGAACTTTGGATCGCTCAGTTCTCAGTGTAAAGGCAGTGAGGGTGATACTCAACAGTATGTTTGTTATTCTGTTATTATTATTATTGTTTTGTTTGTTATTTTGTTATTTTGAAATGCCATACTTCTCTTTTAATACAAAACAACACTAGATAAACAAATTGCTTGATTTTGTATAATATCAGTAAATGTAACAGCTAAAATACAGTTATTCTAACCGTAAAATGTAAGATCCTTTAAGTTAAAGGGGTTGTAAACCCTTGTGGTATTTCACCTCAATGCATTCTATGCATTGAGGTGAAAAACCTCTTGTCGTGCAGTAGCCCCCCCAGTGCCCCCGTTTTACATACCTGAACCCTCTCTTTCCCACGCTCTAGATGGTGTCTCGTGTCCTGATTGGCTAGATTGATAGCAGCGCAGCTATTGGCTCCCACTGCTGTCAAACAAATTCAATGTAGATCCAAAATTGTAGCGCTAGTGCATGAGCTAGGTGTACGTATTCCAACACTCAAAAAAACAACAATATGTGAATTGTGACAATAAATCTTAGTGCTGGAGTTGATTCCAGTATAACAAAAATACTATAGTCCATATAGTGATAACATTGAAGTGTAGGTCCTTCTGGTCCACTCAATGAAGGCAGGTTACGATATATACTTGACTGATGTAAGAATAAGGCGTAGGTACGCTTACCAGAAGTGTTGGATGTGACTACCATACGGTATACACATCAGACAAGCTTAGGGATGGAAGGTCTTGCATCAAATGGGAAACCACCACGGACTGGAACTCCAACGATTTCCGGAACTCTGTGCTGGGTCAGTCAGCGAGATGGATGGGCTCGACATGCGATTATCCAATGGTCCCAAAATGGATGGTGAAGACCGGGGGAGGGAATAAGAAATGGAGACCACTCCAATGGTGCAGGTCAAAAAGCAACGAATTCAATGACACAGGAATCGGGGAGTGGGGCCGAGTCCTGCTGTCTGTGTCAATAGAAACAGCATCAGGACACGGGAGCACGCCCGCACGTGTGTCCTGAAGGAGAACACTTCTCCGATGGGGCACTCGAGAAGAGGAGGACCCACGAGTATGACATGTTTGTTTGTTTGTTTTTTTTTAAATACAAACCTTTACAACCCCTTTAACATTGGAGCTCTGTAATATGTAAACGCAGGCTAGGGGATTTAATTGACTTCTGTAAAGATCATTGAACTCTTGGATATTCTTGAATCTATTAGATAGTAGTATGTGGTTTTCTTATTTAACAAAACATTATATGCTTTTAAAGTTGTTGTTAGTTTTTTAATAAATAAGGAACTTTTAAAGAGAAAAATAACCCTGGAAGCTGTGACCAAAGAAAGGCAGGCAGAGGACAAAGGACTAGTCACCAGTATTGCCTGTGGTCTCTCTGCATTAGATCTTTCCCACATTATTAACTTACCATGTCTTGCTCTGCGCTGTCTGTTTGTGGAGGAGGCCATGTTGGTAGTCTTGGCGCTTAATGTCAGAGCCTCCAGAAAGGAGAAAAGTGAGCAGAACAGTAGTGACATCACCAGACCACACTCCAAATATCCTGAGACTAAGGGCCCTTTCACATTGGTGTGCTTAAAAATGTGGTATGCATTTTTCAATAATACATATCTTGTTTTAAACTTCTTTTATGGTAATGCATTAAAATTTAACCCAAAGCATATGTGTTTTAGATACATTTGCATGTGTTTTCATTGCTGGTCACCGGTTGTTAAGGGCTGGTACCCACCAGAATTCTAACAACCAGTGACTCTGCCCAGCTGTCAGCAGGGTATTCCCGGCTGACAGCAGAATGTAAACAAATGGACTGTCTTTAAAAATGATAAACAAATTGCATGGGGGTACCCCCACAATACTTGTCAGGCCTTTTAGGTCTGGTATGGATTTTAATTGGGAACACACAGCAAAAAAAATGATATAGGGCCCCCCAAAATCCATATTAGACTCTTATTCAAGCATGCAGCATGGTAGGAAAGAGAGGATAGTGTGTGGGGCCCCCCAAACCATACCAGACCACATGCCCTCAGCATGGGGTGGGTACTTTGCCATAGGGGGTCCCCCTCTGCAAAGCACCTTGTCCCTATGTTGATGAGAACAAGGACCTCCACCCTACAACACTGGGGGGTTATCAGAATCTGGAAGTCCCCTTTAACAAAAAGGGGGCCAAAAGTGCCCCCATAAGAAGCGGCTTCTGATGGAGGCACTCACTGAAGAGGAGGAGCCAGGAGCTCTAGAGGATGACTGCAGAAGAGGATCGGGGCTGCTCTGTGCAAAACCATTGCACAGAGCAGGTGAGTAAAATATGTTTATTATTTAAAAAAAAAGTTAAGGTTTAGAATCACTTTAAATGTCACATAGCAGACCTACAGATATAAGGCTACAGAAACAGGAATTATTAGACAATCCTACATACTAGAAAATGCAATGTTGTTTTTCAGGAAGAATTCAAGACAAAGGGTGTTTTTTTAGGGTACTGCATAGGTGCAAATAATGCCTGTTCCCTGTAACAAAGCAAATCTTTAAGTTTTAAGAACTTAATCAGTTAAGTTCCACTTTAAATGTTGGATCAATCCTCAATCTATAAATTGATACCAGGTCCATGCTTATTTGGTTCTACTGACGTATCTGTAACCTATAGACAGAATTAAGAAACGTTATAGTACCTGGATAGTGAGCTATAAAAATAAGGCAAAGTTGTAATCGTAGAATGAGCAAACAGTAAAACAATCACTAATCTCCAAATAGAGGAGTTCCTAATAATATACAGTATTTTTTCTATAGCATTGCTAACTACAAAGTGCTCGCTATCCTTTACATTCTGACCACATAAACACATTTGATTATACAGGAAAACCAAGAAAGAATAACAATAACATAAACTTTGAACTTTCCAGAGTTAGTCAGTTTGAGGAGCTTACAAGTAATGTTTATAAGACCAAGAATACCAAAGACTACATGCATTCTGCATATGCAGAAAGAGAGAAAAAAATAGTTTTTTTTAGTTATTGCATACAAGAGTAGACATGTGTGTTCTTTTCTATGCTGAGTCCTCATGTTATATATATATATATATATTATATAACCATATATTTTAATAACTGTTTGTACTTACAAATGATACAAACATTTATAGAGTTAAAAAACGGGGTTGCGCAACCGTTTCAAGAGGAATTCAGAAAAGGTTCAAGCTAGGTTAACAGGCATGAGCAGAGGGGGTTTTCGTAGTTTTTCATTTATAAAATGTAACTTAATGACCATATTTAAGCCATAATTATAGCAAATACCTTAAATACACGGCAAAATTTGTTCAAAGGGTATAAAAAAACGATTTGCTGATTGGTATACTGGCAGTCCAATATATTTGGGTAGTTCAATCCATTACATTTTTTTGTGTAAATACAGAATTATGCAGCTTTTAGGAAATACATTAGCGCGTTTGTTTCAGATATAAAAAAATGTACTGATCAAACCATTAAATGCTTATTAGTACTGTATGTTTATACAGTACATCATATATGTATGCATTCTTTTTGCACATCCAGCATTAATCTAGCATTGTCAGGTAATTCACAAAGGATGAGACGAATATTATTATATACATTTTTGTCTGAGCTAAAAGGCCCGATAGAGGGAGGGCTCCATGACAGGTTAGAAGGGCTCCATGACAGCATAGAAGGGCTCATCAAATGTCACCATGATCTGTAAACAACATGGAACATATGAAACAAGCCACCACATGTCCATATATCTCCAACTCATTTCATTTGTCTCAAGTTCATGTCATACCTAGAAAACTGATCGATTAAACTCTAACCATAACAGAACAATTGCACTGCAGTGACAACATAATACTACAATGCAAGACTAAATTAAAAGTTGCTTGATTTTGGTTACTATTAGTAAATTTAACAACTAGAATACTACTGTATAATTGAACTTAATCCTGATATGTAAAAGCAGACTAGGGGACTGGGTCTTTGTTTTTACTATACAATATAAATACAGAATTTTTTAGATAAAAGAAGAACTCTGCAGATAAGATTCCTTATGAACTATGAACTTCTGCTCACAAGACAATTTGTGAGCAGAACAGACTTGTCCTTGTGTTTCAGAGGTGTCTGTCTGTCAAAGAAAGTGTCACTTGACAGCTACATCCTTTTGTTTAACAGGAAGAACCTTTGTCTGGCTCCACTTCTGACAGTCTACCATCTCAGAGCTTGCAAGCCTGGGATCATACTGTTAAAGAAGAAACTTTGCAAGTCCAGTGTATGCTGAGACTCATGATGTCAACCCTGTCTGCTGGGGCTTTCATAGGAAATTATTTCACAAGTTCCAGTCCTGGGTGTCAGTTAACATCCGAGATTCTGGTCACACTCAGTCAAATGAGATGATTTATTTTGTGACCTACATGTGTGGGTGGCAAGGCGGAGATTCTATGGTTAATATGTAGGCAGAATGCCCCGCTGTAACCACTATCATAAACTATTAATTATCAGAAGCTGAAAGTGGTTCATTGCAAAAATTGTTTAATTCCAATCTGCTTGTTTTGTACATTTGTGTTACATCTCTACTGTTTTATTCTACATTTACCCCATAGTTTTGAAAATCTAAATATACATAATATTTTACATGTACATACTGTAGGCACATAAATAGTTTTCATGAGCTCAGTGTATACTGCAATTTCCATATGGAAAGAATCTTTTCTTTTTTTTTTTTTTAACTACTTAAAAATGTCACGTGGGTGACTCATCCCAATGGCAGAGTCAGGCTGGAGAACCTTTCACCTTTCTCTGTGGAATTGCTCCCTCACAGTTATCGCCAGGGTCAAGATCATCCGATATGCCCTAATTGTACTTTAATACAAATGCAAATACACACATAAAGGGCAAACCATATTATTACATTATTATGTGATTATAATCACATAAGAATATTTTTAACTGGTGTTCTTAATAACAAAGGTCCAGCAAAGGTCTAGTTACCAGTATTGCCTGTAGAATCTCTGCAGCTGATCTTTTCCCATTACTGACTTACCATGTCTTGTTCTGTACTATGTTTATGTGTGGAGGTGACCATGTTAGTAAAGACAGGGCTTTGCTTCCTCATGTCAGAACCTCCAGTAAGGACAACAGTGACAGCACAGTAGTGACACCAGGCATGCTCATATAATAGAAAAAGTGCATTGTCATTTTTCAGGGGGAATTCCAGACAAAAGTTACGTTTTTCAGGGTACTGCTAAGGCACAACTGATGTTTCTAAATGTTCCCTATACACAATATTATTATTTTTACTATACAGAATTTATATAGTGCCACCAGTTTGCACAAAGCTTTACAATATAAAGGCAGACAATGCAGCAATAATACAATTCAATACAAGAGGGTTAGGAGGGCCCATCTCCTGTGAGCTTACAATTTAATAGGGAGAGTCTGGTGGAACAA
The DNA here is from genome assembly GCA_028564925.1 of Lithobates sylvaticus. Lineage (NCBI taxonomy): Eukaryota > Metazoa > Chordata > Amphibia > Anura > Ranidae > Lithobates > Lithobates sylvaticus. Next base: position 420,752,086 of record CM053030.1, read on the forward strand.
AAGGATGAACCGATGGGAGGAATATACGATTCCGTTACTAGCTGAAGGCAGGATAGACTTCCCTGAAGAGATGAGTTTTTAGGGATCGCCTAAAAGTTGACAGAGTAGGAGATAGCTGGACAGATTTGGGTAGGGAGTTCTAGAGGCTCTGGAGAAGTCGTGGAGATGAGCATTGGAGGACAAGATAAGGGAGCTAGAGAGCAGGAGAGGACGTTTGGGTGATTTTTGGAGAGAAGATGATGATGTAGCTCGGGGCAGAGTTGTAAATGTATTTGTGTGTTATTGTTAGTGTTTTGAATTTTTGGGCAATGGGAAGCCAGTGGAGGGATTGGCAGAGAGGAGTGGCAGGCACTGAATGATTGGTAAGGTGGATGAGTCTGGCAGCAGCATTCATGGTAGACTTAAGAGGGGATAGCCTGCGAAGAGGTAGGCCAATGCGGAGGGAGTTACAATTGGCAAGGCGAGAGATTACAAAGGAGTGAATAGGTTGCTTAGTGGTTTCAACAGTTAAAAAGGGGTGTATTCTGGAGATGTTATGGAGGTGAAGTCTACAAGATTTGGACAGTGATTTGATTTGGTGCTGAAAGGATAGGTACATTTCACAACTTCACTATTTGAGTTCAAATCCACTTTAAAGCCTACGTGCAGCCAAAATGAAACAGAAAAATTAGGATCTATGAATGGAGGAGATAGACCTTGCAATCATCTTCCTGTCCTCCATCATAGGTTGTTTTTCATTTGAAGAAGCTGTAGTACAGCTTCTATGAATGGAGCAGCTGGGAAGAAAAGGGTTGGCATAGTCAGGCTCTCTTGATAACAGCCTATGACAGCCCCTTAGTTCTACTGAAGAAGAGGCCACGTCCCGCTGACTTTTTTGGTTTTTATTTTGGCTGCACTTAGGTTTTCAATACATAAAAAGTATGATGTTGTAATATAATATGGCCTATGTTTACTAAAACTGTTTTTTTATTAGGTGTTTTCTTGTTTTTATATGATATAATTTTTAAATTTTATGTTAAATTATATTTTGTATGCTTTTTAAAAATATTTTATAGCATAGTTAGTAATTTATATAGAACGGCATTGCTACATGAAAAAAAAAAAATCCAATATATTAACCTATATGAATATAAAGTTCACCTGAGGTACCATTATTTTCAATTCATGCAATTGGCATGGACCCAATGTATAGATGTGCTTAAAAAAAAGAATTGGTGAATTATAATAGTTTTTAGCTGAGACAGCGGTGCATGATAAAATCACCTTTTGGTCTAACAGAGCAGCAGCTGCTTGGATGTGTATGTGAGTGAAGTATATTTCTGCTGTCAGGAGAGGAACCATCTATCATGTCACCAAAATATTTAAACAGTTATGGTTTATTCCATACAGTTCAAAGAGTAGAGATGAGTGACAGGCGAAAATCTGCCTTGCCGACAGTACATGCTTTAATGGGCTTTGTTTTACTGCTTTCTCAAGAGTTAATAAAGTGTTGGCTAGATGTCAATGTGCACATTACATATTACTTTATACTTTAAAAGGAAGCACACCACCAATGGTTAAATTTTATTCTATTTTATGTTGCTATACATTTTCAGCAATACTTGAGGGTATACAATAAATCTTTCCACATATCTGCTTGTACTGGGTTACTATTCAAATAATATAAATAACTTATATATTTAAAGAGAACCTGTAATAAACATTATGGGGCTGCCATTGCTGACATTTATTTAAAGAATGCTGATTAGCTGTCATACCGGTCCTTGCTTCCCTACCTAATGAATCATTTACCAACAAGTATGTTGGACTTTAGAATCTTACTTTCAGTGACTTATTGGAAAGTAAAGCCAGGATCAGAATCACAGTCCTCCAATATGCATCTTTAATAATAAGGCAGCAATGGTGCCTCCCATATTTCAGTCCTGACAAATCCACTTTAACTCACAGCACTAAGAAAAGTGTTGCCCTGTCTAATGCCAGACTACAACAAAAAGTGAGCAAGCCAGACCAATTTGACAGCAGTACCAAATGTCACTTAACCACCGCACTGTGCTACTTTAACTGCCAATTGCGCAGTCATGCAATACTCTATGTAAAATAAATTGATTTAATTTTTTCACATAAATAGAGCTTTCTTTTGGTGGTATTTAATCACCACTGGGGTTTTTTCTTTATATAAACAAAAACATTTTTTTTTTTTTAATCTGAAATTTTCTGTTTTAAACATAGCCAATAAAGATGTCAATAAAACAAATTTCTTCATAGATTTAGGCCAAAATGTATTCTGCTATGTGTCTTTGTTAAAAAGAAAATGAATCACAATAAGTGTATATTAATTGGTTTATGTGAAAGTTATAGCGCCTACAATCTATGGTATAAATACTGGAATTTACACAGCTATAGACGCTATACTGTAATGACGGTGATCAGCCACTTATGGTGCTACTGTGATAGGGTGATGGGAAATTTGGCGCCAACAGACCTGGTGGGTAACTGATGATGATCAGTGATAATATTGTACACTGACACTGTACTAAGGAAACTGGCTGGGAAGGGGTTAACATCTAGGTGCAATCAAGAGGTTACCTGTGTGCCTAACAACAATGTGTAATGTGTGCCACTTTTATTTACTAATATGGCTGTTTTGTTTCTCCCTGCTTTTCAGGGAGAAGAAACAGCCAGATCGCTGTTACTATGTACACAGAACACTTTGTGTGATTAGGCACAGCCAATCAGCCGGTTTCAGCTGAAATCATTGGCTGAAATCTGCTGGCAAACTTGTGCTGTTTCCAATCACAGCACAGGTTGGCAGGGGGGCACGGATGGTCAACCCAAACCCAGAGGAAGAACAGTGACGTACATTTATGTGTACCTGCTGCCCGCTTGCAGTTTATTTACTTTTTTTTTTAAAGATGATAATATATAACAGTTCACCTGGTGCCTGCCAATATGGTCAGTTTGCTTGATTCAATATGACATAATATCAATAAAATGAATATGTACATGTCAAACACAGTATGTTATTTTTAGGTCTTCCAATAAATTACTTATCTTGATCTTAACCGTTTAAAGATACATGTAGATACTTATGTATCTAAACATAAAAAACAAATATGCAATATATTGCAGCTTACCAATCCTTACATGTGGTAGTTAAATTAGTTATTTTTAGCACTTTTTTCCTTTATTTTTACCCAGTGGTCCTGCTATTAACACACTTCCTGTTTTAGGGTGACTGTACTCACTTACTGTACTTTATATACAAAGGAGCTGCATTATCACCCAAGGAAAGGGAGTTAGTCAGGACTACAGAAAACCTCCTCTCTTCATCTCCATAACATAGGTAGAGGTGTTCTGTACTACTCAAAGAGAACGGCAAGAGAGCGGCATAAGCAGAGAACACATTAAAGGGGTTGTAAAGGTAGAAGGTTTTTTTTATCTTGAGGCATTCTATGCCTTAAGATAAAAAGCCTTCTTTGTGCAGCAGCCCCCCTAATACTTACCTAAGCCCCATCTCTATCCAGCAATGTCCACGAGTCCGACTGTCCCTGACTCCCCCTCCTGATTGGCTGAGATTGGTGACATTGGCTCCCGCTGCTGTCAATCAAAGTCAATTAGCCAATCAGGAGTTAGAGAGGGCCAAACCACAGCTGGACACAGGGAGCTGCAGCTCGGTTCGGGTGCCCCAATAGCAAGCTGCTGGCCGTGGGGGCACTCGACAAGAGGGAGGGGCCAGGAGCCATGAAGAGGGACCCAAGACCCAAGAAGAGGAGGATCCAGGCTGCCCTGTGCAAATCCACTGAAAAGAGCTGGTGAGTATGACATGTTTGTTTTTTTGTTCGTTTTTTTATAAAACAAGACTTTACAATCGCTTTCAGCTCACTAGATTTCTGGCAGAGTCAACGGGTATTTTATTGCTTAAAAAGATGCAACAAATGCTTTCAATGGTATAATTAACAAACCAAAAGAGAACAAAAAAAGAATAGTTCATTGTTAGGGTTTCCATATATTTTAAACTCTTATTGGTACTCAACCCAAGAGTAGCACACTCTGGGTGATCTAGGGATAATTCATTATTGTGACGATCGATTTCTCATATTTCTTCTGTGCTTCACCTTTATAAAATCCAGGCTGGGATGGGAAAAAGTCCAGTGATATGTTTGATTGATGTTACATCATCTGTCATTACAGTATTCAACATCTTATTTGCAGACAGCAACCTGACATGAACTAAACAGCTGCATCCTCTCGCTGAGAGAGTATCCAGTATGACTGCAGCATGTGACAGCAGCATCCATAAATTCAGAGCTGCCACAGAATCTCCCTGTTTTCTCTAAGGATAGGATGGAAAGGAAAACCCAATACATTTATGGGAGGCATCCAAGAAACACCAGGTGCTTCAGGAAATACATGTCCTCAGTATTTACTATAGACATTTCTGCTTATGATGCAAACATTTTTCCACTGAATACTGCAAATACCAGTGATTTCCTTTATCTTTCTCTTATGTTTACTTCTTTCCCTTTCTCTGTCTTGGTGACTGTTCTGTTGCCAATCAGTAGTGTGTGGGGTATGCTGGGAAATTGTACAAACTTTTGTATGGTCCTAGGAGGACAGTGAACATGCTCTTTGACAAGACTGACAAGCTCTTTGATCAGATTGATAGGAACTATACATGATTAAGAAAAGTGCATGGTAAAATCACTTCTTTCCTCTACATAGGGCATTACAGAGATCGATAGTGTCATGGAACCTGGTAGAAGGAATCAGTTAGAGCTGTGGGGGACCCAGAAGATTGATACCCCCTGTACGTAATATATTAGTGTCCCTCATTGTAAAGAGCAGCATGAATGTAAACATAAAAACAAAAAACAACTTATTAAATATACTTACCTTCCCCACTCCCCCCCCCCCCCCAGCTTCTGTCCCCAGCACCTAGGTAACAACAATGTCACCATCCTTGCAGCAAGAACCTTTCACCACTCTGATGGGGCATCATCTCACAAGATTTCAGTAGCCTGCATTACAGAAGCCAGGGCTATAGTAAGTTTTTTTATACATTTTCTTTTGACTTTAGGTGTCTTTTCTTTATATTTGTAGCAGTGACTGGAGCTGCTGCGTGATCCCCCCCCCCCCACTCCTACCACTGATTCCCTTTGCTTGCCTCCACCCCCCACCTCTGGTACACTGTATCGGAGTGCTAGGGGTGTGTGCAACTGTCTCTCCCTTCTCTCCTTGTAGCTAAGAAGTGGATCTGTGTAAAATCCCCTGCTCCTGCTTCACCCCACTCCCTCCTGTCAGTAGACTTGAGCTGATCAAGGAGCAGGAGAGTTGGAACTAAAGTATGCAGACTCCAGAGGATGCTTAGAAATGTAGTCTTAAAGTGGCACTGTACAATATATTTGAAAGGCTGCAGAACTACATCACCCACAATTCCCTGGACACAGAGGAAGAGAGACAGGATTGCTTTTCCCAGGCAAATAAAGATACTGAGAGTTCTTTGTGGAGAGGAGAGTGAGAGGTGCAGACCAACTGTCGGGTCTGTGCCTTATGCCAGAGGAGTCGTACAGAGAGTGAGAGAGGGATAGAGAGTTGCTGTACCCTGTAAGTAACAGAGCCAAGAGACAGAGTGACTGCAAGTCTCCTGTGTGCGGAGACCAGGAGCAGTGCAGACCCATTGCTTGGGTGCCCGAACGCATTCCAGGGACAAAATGACTGAGACACTAAGACTTCTCCTGCTGTACTGGAACCCAAAGTTGGAGGGACCCCAGCCTACAGTCAGGGAGTGCCAGAGAGGGACCATTCATGAGGACTGGGACTTCTGGAACAGCTGACAGCCAAGTGCATGGGACCAGGCCTACTGCCTGCCAGGAATGGTAAGCTGAATTACGCATCCTAAACTCTAGCTGCACATAGTTCATGCTATAGACTGCTCTTACCTAGGAGCTTATCTGTTACTCATCATCAACATTCCTAAAGGGACAGCGCACCACCTACAGAAGGACCCCACCAAAAGCTGGCTGCCATTGACTAATCAGGTCTTTTACTTAAGTCAACTTCTGAGGTACCCCTTATTAGGCACCGTGAATCCACCTATTAAAGGGCTGCAAGACCAGGGTGCACCTAAGATCACTATTATTGTGTTAGCTGATTCTGACTCTGCCAGTTACTGGTTACATCGGTTAAATGTGATTTAACAGGACAGAAGTTCAGTTAAATCCCCTGTTATAGGCCACGGTTCACTTTATCTAGTTCTTGCAGTTTTGAAAGTGTACTGTTGTTGTTTGTTAATTTACACACTTTATAACTGCCTTGATAGAATAAATTTAATAAATCTAGCTTTCACTTGTCTGTGGTTCACTTTCTGTGTGCTGATATAGAGTGCAGGTATACTAACGCTTAAATCACACAGGTGTGAGCGTGTCTCAAGCCATTACCCGTGTGTCAGTGAGGAACAAGCAGTTTACTGAGTCATTGCAGAACAGAGATCCCACCATCACCAGTAGCTCCTGCGGGAATAAGCGCTACGCATTCATGCTATTTACAATGGGGGTGGGGCCCTAATATATTAAGAAGAGATTGCTTTTTACTGTAAAATCTGCTTTAAGTTGTGCATACTATCCCCATATTTCTGCACAATCTTGTAGAACCTTTTGCGATGGGGTATCCATCACAGATGAATACAACGTGTAAAGCTAAAAGGTGGCAACATTTGTTGCAGTGACATGCAGTATCTATAAAATTATATTACTGTGTTGGATAGTATATCTTCACACCAAAAGGCAAATTTCTTATCCACATAAAGAAATTATTCCATGACAGCCCAACAATTAGAAACCCTGATGTGTTCCGAGTTAATGTACATTTATCTGAAAACAAAATAATGAAGTCTCTTGTTTTTTCCTTTTACTATCTTATTGAATTGACCTTTTCTAGTGACCTTGCCCCAGCTTCCTATTCACATTGCTTCTGCTTCCTGTCCAAATGTAAAAGCTTCAGATGATGGCTAAATAGTGACAGCAAACTGGAAACTGTTATTGTACAAAAGTTACATGTTAAAGAAAAGATTTGGACGTTAAAACCCAAATGCCTATCCATTAAAGCAAAGAGAAACTGCAGTAACCCATAGTAACCAGAAATATTTAAGTGTATTTATAGCCTCTTAACTTCTTTTTTAATAGTTTTGGATAAAGTTTTGGATAAAGTCATTTATTTGTTCCTGTTTTTGGCCCAAGATTTAATTCCACCTCCTGTCTCAGAAATGCAACAAGAAATGATAGCAAATCTCTCCAAATATAGGACTTTTCCATTAAGACAGTTGGCACTGGAACAGACATCCCAAGGAGATGATTAAGTCTGTATTCACAGCTGAGTACAACATAAGTAAACCGTATTTCTGGTGATTTGGATGCATTTCTTCAGGTGTTTCTCAGACGTATTACAGGCATTTTACAAGCATTTTGCACATGCTTCAGGCTTAGGTTCACGGGTTTGTTTCCTGGGCTGGGCAATGGGAGGACAGCAGTTCTATAGGAGGAGAGGAATTCTTCAGGTGTAAAAGCATATTTGAAGCCTATGGGACAAAAAGTGCCAGCATACACAAAAAAAAGCACACATATTTTTTTAAACATACGGCATAGAGTGTACGGTGGCTGAGCATACAAGTGTGAACAGGATAAATTAGAAAGAATGGGATTCTGCAAGTTAAGTGGAGTAAAGTGTAGTGAGGAATAGGGAAACGAACAGAAAAATGCTCAAGTGTAAATATGGGCTTACCCTCACCTCTTGTTCTGGTTACAACTGTAAAAATTCACTTCCTATCCCATTGACAATGGTCATAGGACACATAGAGGTTAATTTACTAAAGGCACATAGGCTGTTGATTTTGCAAAAGAAGTTGACCCAGAGGCTAATGAAGGCGGTGAAGCTCTGCTGACTTCCATCATTCAATCATGTGAAAGCAAAAATTCTGTTTCATTCTTTTCCTTGTGCATGAGTGGAGAAATTCTTTGGAGAAAATAATTTTGCAAGGTGAAATTTTCTTTGCAAAGTAAACAACATTTGCCTTTAGTAAATCAACTCCATAGAGAGGATACATCTTCCTAGTGGAGACACAGGAAGCAATACAAACTTGACACTTTCCAAACTGCAAAATAGAATTTTAGGCTATGCGTACATTTTAAATCTTTAACAGCTGTCGGTTCCAGCACAGTGCACATCATGATTATGCCTACCCCTTTCTTTCTGAATATTTCTATTACTTTCTTGATTAGAGCCTAGGTTCACACTGACAGCTGGAATGAAATTGTGCGAGTTCAGCTGAACTCGCACAATTTCATTCACGCATGTCAGTCCCAACTTTGGGGGCGATTTCAGAGACATCTATGGGTTTCTACACAGATGTCTATTGAAATCGCACCCGAAGTCCCCAAAAGTAGTACAGAAACTACTTTTGGGAATCGGCGTCCCACTGATTCGGAAGGTGACATTTACGGCAATAGCCGCTGATTTGGCATGTGATTTGACATGTCAAATCGCATGCCAAGTCGCTGCAATGAGAACCAGGGCAGAAGGTATTTTGTATCTATTATGTGTCAGAATTCTAGCTCCTCATTTTTTTTAACTGTAGTATTAACAACAAATTCAGTTAAAAAACAACTCTGTTTGCTACGATACTTCTTTCAGGAATAACAGACATAATAAGTGAATTTCCCTGTCCCACCCCACCACAATTACCAATGTGTAAATTACATTTCAGACCTTGGAATCAGACTATAAGTAGGTTTTAGTTGTCCAAGTTTTTGTAAAATTGAGTATATTTATCTTGTGATGTTCAATTTTCCTAAAGCTTGTATTTCGCTCAGCTCAATGTGCCTGTCACAGCCCTACAAAATAATAGCAAGGCACATACCCAGCTCAGCAAACCTTCAGGAGATGGGCATTGGTCTTTAAAATGTAGATAAAGCCAAAACGTTTATTTTAGACCCCTTTCACGCACAGGCGCTACATCGCTAAAAATAGTGCCTGCATGCACTTCCCAGCTTCATGACCTACTACTGGGCGGCAATACTTGTCACGGTAAGGTGGTGGTTTGAACAATCTAGGTCGAACGCTGCCACATGTCTGGAAGCAGCCATTCTGGGCTCCCTGACTGAACTAGGCAATTTTGTGTATAGGGGACCAGCAGCATACTCCTCCCTTCCAAATGCCACCAAAGTGACTCTGAAGGCCTGGACTGTGGCTAGGAAGAGATTCCTACCGCCGACTCAGTGGTCCCCCCACACCCCACTGTGGGGGAATCCCTCTCTGAAGCACCTGCGGAATATCCCAGACCCGCAACTCTGGGCCACCTATGGCATTAAGACACTAGGTGATATATTCCGGGCGGGCCTTTTGCTGCCCTTCCAGACTATGGTAATGAAATTTGGATTGCCGGGACACATGTTGTTCAGATACTTTCAACTACGGCATGCAGTTAGAGCACAGTTCCCAAGAGAGGTAGTGTTGCAGATGGACCCTGTTGAAGAGACCCTTGCCCAGGAATCACTGACCAAGACTCTTTCCACTTTATATTTTGTAATACTGGGGGCAGACTCCCCGAAAATGAATACCCTCTGGGACAAATGGCACGAAGATATCCCAAGCATAGATAGGGAAATATGGGAGGAATGCTTTGAGGATGGGGCGAAGTTAGTGATATCCTCTAGGGACAGGCTAATACACACCAAGTTTATGCACCGGGTGCATACGTCTGCAACTGGACGTCCCAATGACGCCCGAACTGGCGCTGCTGGGCATTCATGATGATGAACAGAGGCCCAGATACACCAGGTTGCTGATTTCGCTTCTGGTGTTCTACGCCAGAAAGGAAATCCTTAGGACTTGGATTTCTCCCTCCCCCCCCACGGTGACTTCATGGGATTCTGCAGTTAACGCAGTGCTTCCCTTGTACAAACTAACATACATTAATAGGGGATGCCCACAAAAATTTGACCGGCTCTGGACACCTTGGCTGGAGCAATTTTAATACTTGACGCTCAGAACGTGGGGGCAAGCTGGACTGCTGGGCTGGATGGGCGGCGGGGGCCTTGCTCCCCTCCCCTCCCCCCCCTGGTGAGGGAGGGGCTGAATTGGATAATATTCTCACTCCTCAGAGAGTTTTGCTAGACAGATGCTTTATTAATGCAAACCGTATAGCTGGCTACTAGAGTAGCTTGTATTATTTTTGTCTGCTGACATTATTTACAAGAACTTGTATTACTTTTTGATTGCTGTCATTGACTGTTTGAATTTTGTTTGCACTGTACCTTGTACTGTACCACTCTACTTAATAAAGACCAACCTTGTTATTAAAAAAAAAAAAAAAAAATAGTGCCTGCATAGCGCCTGAAAAAAGAAGCTCCATTCAGTCCAGTGTGAAAGCCCGAAGTTCCTAAATATTTTAACAAAACTACTAAGCTTATTTAGCATCTTATGAGGAATGCACAATATGTCTTCTGTCCCAGAGAAAAATAACTAAAACTGCAAGAGTGGTGGCTAAAAGGTAAATGGTACATGCTGGGATGCACTCATTATGATGTACATAGCACAGCACAAGTTCTTACTATCGCCTTGTGTCTTATAGAAGAGACTGTGATTACTCTGTGCCACTACACTGCCAGGAAATTCTGAGAGCCAGGGCGGAGGAGCAATACAGCCCAGGACAAGATGTCACATACACCATTTAAAAACTCATATTAGCTTAAGTGGTAAGCAAAATTATTCAGCAATCTACTAAAGGCTTCACCAAGATTCTTCAGCTTTAAGTACTAATAAACTTTTAAACCACTATTTACATGGGTGCATCATTACACCAAGAAATTATAGAATATATATATATCAAATGGGCCACTTGCAAGCAGCTCAACACTAGGACAGAAAAGTAAACAAGACCTCATCATGCTGTAAGTGCCCGAGTGAATGAGCGCCAATTTTTTTCCCCAGGAAGTGCGCATGAAGGGGTGACTCCACAGAACAAGGCAAAAGAGCCTAAAACCTGAAAATGCAACAGGGGAAAAACTGAAACAGGAGGAAAGACAAACTTTAAGTATGAAGATGAGGCAGACAATGGGGTTGATTTACTAAAACTGAAGAGTGCAAAATCTGGTGCAGCTCTGCTTAGAAACCAATCAGCTCCCAGGTTTTTTTCAAAAATTAATTGAACAAGCTGAAGTTAGAAGATGATTGGCTACCATACACAGCTGCACCAGATTTTGCACTGTCCAGATTTAGTAAATCAAAGCCATTGTCTACCCCGTGGAAATAAAAATATGATTTCAAATTTTGCCCAAAGATACTCTTTAGGATGTTAAATTGCTAAAAAAAAGTTTTATATAACTTGAATCAAGCTAGAGAGGGAAATTATTTTTAGACTGGCTACTAGTAGTTGCTGGTTTGATTTATTTCTTTCACACTGTTCCTTTCTATTTGCTGTCCATCTCTTTTCTCTTTTTACTTTTTTTCCTTCTCACCTTTTCCAATGAAACATGCTTAGGAAAATATCAAGTATGGCACAAGTATTGTTTAAGCAGGCTGTAGGGAACAAATATATGGAAGCATAAATGTGAACAGTGATCTCCAGAAGCCTCATCTAATGTCTCTTCGGCCCATGAATGTCTGCCCTTGAGACCACCTATAACAAATAAGTTGACCACCACTGCTCTACATTGTTCAGAATATGTTTGTCATAAATGATATACAGTAAGGACTCTTGCATATCATTTTTCTTGATTAAAGAATGTAAGCAAACAAAGAGTGACCCCAGTGTTGTTTAGTAATGCAACACATATGAACATTTGAATATTTCCATGTGTAATTTGGAACTGTGTATGATTGTAATCCTACACTCTATTTTGTTTCTCGTCACCTCTGCAGTGGTGAGTATTAGAAGCACTGGCACTTTCCAGAGTAGTAAAAACTTTGTTTGGATGGTGTCATAAAGTTGTGTGTCACACTGCACAAAAGTAAACATTTTATCTCAACATATCACATACAATATGAAGCGTATTTTGCAGTGTTATCAGACAGATATATTAATATAAATTATAGCGAGAGACCTTGTGTTAAAGTAAATGTAAACACAATCACTAAAATCTCACAAGTCTCATAGTATATTAAAGGACAATTGAATGCAACTTCAAAATAGTATTTAACTGTAGCACCACCCCCGTAGAAGCTGCTTGGTAATTTTGGGTGCTCTGTTCTGCGCCTCGACTCCAAGAACAACCTCAGCCTCCCTGACACACTTGGTTGAATAAATGTCACCACAAGCACTTATAGAGACTCAAGTATAAATACCTTTACCTGACTGTGATGTATTACCAGAAAATAGACACACACCCGCTTAGTGATAAATGTACCTATTGAAACAGGTTTAGAATAACTAGCAGTAGAACATAAATGAGCACACAGCGGGTAAATTTGAACACAGTCTGCTAGACAGAGTAATAACTACACCAAAGGACTAAGATTAGGTACTATACCACTAATTGGAATCAATACGTGAATTAGCAAATCAGTAATAAACAATCTACATAAACGTTAAATGCTGGGTGAATGATACTGATACTACACTGGTTTAGAGTGCACTCTAAGGGATTGGCTGGGGTAAGGTACAGCATCTCCTAAGAGGTACCTCTTTAACTAAGCAAAAGGGGCAAAAGGTCTCTGGGTAGCAACTGTTAGGGGGCAGTCTGTAGTCCTCACTCTTTAGCCAGCTAAACGTTGGGGCCCAGTAACTGTTGGTGCGCTTTAAGGCAACCAAAAGGCCTGCAGGCATTACTATAGCTATAAGGTAGTTCCTAATGGCTCAGCCTTTAGTGGTGGTAGTAAGTAGTGGTAGCAAGGACTTCTCACCAGACCCAGCAACACAGCAGCAGTGGTCCCTCTGATCGGGTGTCTGTTCACTCTGGGTTGTGGTGACTCTGGCAGGAAATGCAGCATGGTAAATATCCTGGCAGTGGCTCCAGCTCTCAGGTCAGAGCTCTGCACTGTCTGGCTTCCAGTGACACAGTCGCAGTCTCTTTCTCTCTCTCTCACTGGGAAGGCACCTGGCAACACAATCTTCGCTCAGTCTCCCTCACACTGTACTCCAGTAGAATTTTCCTGCTGAAAACCTCTTGCTTTCTCCTCCTCTACGAGACAAGGCTCTCTTGGAATTTAAGTTCATAGCTCATTTGTCCCCATTTGCTAGTGTTATGCTGCACCCTTTTAAGAACTACAAGTTTCAGTGTCCTTTGCGGCTCTTGCATTCTTAGTAGCTGTTCAACCCCTGCCCCTTGATTGGATTCGATCCTGCTGACAAAAGGGAGGGACGTGGGAAAATAAATAAGGGGGATAGATTGGGGCAGAGAGTCACAGCCTGTAGCTGTACATCTCTCATCTGCAGCGTTGGGGGGGGGGGGGGGGGGGGGCATCCACACAGAGCAGTTAAGCCCACTCTGTCATTATTATTGTGGGGTTGCTTCAGGCGCACACCCAGCAGGAGGGGGTAAAAGGTGAAAAGAAGTGCGGCACAGGATCACAGTGCACATCGCTCCTCCAGCTGCTGCACAACATTGTTCTAAAAGCTATAGTTGGCAAGTTTTTGTTGCACCCCAGCAGCCCATCCAAAGAATAGGTTGCATGAAAGAATTGCTGTTCTTTCTTTGAGCATAATGGTGTCTATACTGCAGTCCAATTTTTCAGCACTAAAGTACACCAATGAGCAACTAACATTTGGCAACTAAAGCTCTCAGAACAATGTTAAGGGCTTCTGTCTAATTTTATTTCAAGTTAAGTTCAGGTAGGCTTTAAGAGAAGTTTAACCGCTTAAGGACCGCCTCACGCCGATATACGGTGGCAGAATGGCACGGCTGGGCACAATCAAGTACCTGTCTCTTTAAGAGCCCAGCCGCGGGTCGCGTGCGCGCCACCGGCGGCGCACTCGCGACCCGGTCCTGAGCTCCGTGACCATGGCCACGGGACCAGCGGACCCGGTCGCCGCTGGTGTCCCGCGATCGGGTCACAGAGCTGAAGAACGGGGAGAGGTAAGTGTAAACAAACCTCTCCCCGTGCTTCCTAGTGACGCTGTCACTGATCGGCTGTTCCCTGTCATCGGGAAAGCGGATCAGTGACATCAGGCGCAAAGCCACGCCCCCTACAGTAAAAAAAAAACACACACTTAACCCCTCCCCGCCCCCTAGTGGTTAACTCCTTCACTTCAGGAATCAGTGCACTTAAATAGCACTGATTGCTGTATAAATGACAATGGTCCCAAAAATGTGTCAAAAATGGTCGATCTGTCCGCCATAATGTCGCAGTCACAATAAAAATCGCTGATCGCCGCCATTACTAGTAAAAAAAAAATATTAATAAAAATGCTATAAAACTATCCCCAATTTTGTAAACGCTATAACTTTTGCGCAAACCAATCAATAATCGCTAATTGCGATTTTTTTTACCAAAAATATGTAGAAGAATACGTATCGGCCTAAACTGAGGAAAAATTTTATTTTTTATATATTTTTTGGGGATATTTATTATAGCAAAAAGTAAAAAATATTGCATTTTTTTCAAAATTATCGCTATATTTTTGTTTATAGCGGAAAAAATAAAAAAATGCAGAGGTGATCAAATGCCACCAAAAGAAAGCTCTATTTGTGGGAAAAAAAGGACCATCGCATGACCGCGCAATTGTCAGTTAAAGCGACGCAGTGCCGAATCTCAAAAAGGGGCCTGGTCCTTTGGCTGCAAATTGGTTTGGGGCTTAATAGTTTAATGTTGTTTACAAAAAAAACAAAAAAAAAACCCTACTTCTCTTTTAAGTTCAGGTAGGATTTAAGAGAAGTTTAAAGTTGTTTACAATATAAAAAAAAAAAAATACTTTGTGATTCTGTCATGAGGGTGCTTGTTCAGGAACTTCCAGTTATCGGGTGACAGTGTTCTGTCACTGTCTCCTAATTGTTCTTTTGCATTGTCACTGTCACACACACACATTTACAAACAAGGAGACAAGTGTGCCATCACATACTGAACAGGAATGTTGTCACCATTTGAAAAAAAGTTCTAAAAAACAGGGAAGCAGCCATCATTTGAGCGGGTCCATGTGCAAACAAAAAGTGGCTGCAGAAATGATGCAGCCAAACAAAGGCGCTGAAATACGACAAACAAATTGAAAAATACTTTATTTCAAAAATGCAGTTTTTATTAATATACTCAGGGGAAATAAAAAACAAAACTAATTATAGACAAACATTTGCCCCAGTGTAGGTAACATTACAAACACATCAAAACAAACAAATAGCCACTGCCCTCACCTATAACTGGCCTTTGCAGTAAGGAGCACATTACAAACATATGCAGCAAAATCAGGTAGTTCTTACTACAGCCACTTTAAGAATCAGTTGTTATGGTAGCAACAAATTCTTTCAGAATTACCACCAGTTCTCAAAACTGGCGGTAAGTAAGACCAACTCTGAGCTGGCATACAGAGGTACACCAGTACTTAAAGCAAGGCCTACCTGTGCTGGGAACCTGCCATGTATGTGGCAGCCTCCCACACAGGGCTCTATTCCTGACCCCATTTAGCTGTCAGCTGGGTTTCTCTGGTATACAGGTAATGTCATCACCCAAATATGGCAATGCCCATATTTGAGAAATTACTCGTCACTGGGTGGGCAGAGGCTGATGGGAAACTGAGAGACCAGTCCCACATCAGGTCTGCTTTACTTTTGATTGACAGTGCACAGAAGAGGGCAGTTTCGGAAGCCGCTATAGGTCTGAATAGTGGCTATGGATTCGCCAACTGCCAAGTGCTGCCAATCAAAAGTAAAGTAGACCTGATGGGAAAACTAGTTTCTTTGTTCCCCATTAGGTTCTACCCACCTCTGTACAAAACTCCCTGGCCATGCACTTGTCAGTGTGATGGGCACAGTGGTCAGGGAGGTAGGAGAATACAGTGTGGAAACTCCTTCCTCAGTGCAGACATGGACAGATTCAACTACCTGTCTGTGACTAAACAGAAATCTAAAACGATGACACTCTTTATGAATTTCCCTGACAGTACTTTATCCAACTAGAGGTCATCTAGTTAGGGCTTACATCTACTTTAGATTGTTATTTTTAGAAATGGGACATTCCATTGCACCCATAATTTGCTTACTCCCTAAATTAATATACATCAATCATGTTTTTCTATGTATGTATAGTTTATGTATTCTCTATTCATGAATACAGTACATTGTTTGCTTTGATGATAGTACTTCTTGTGGGTCACTCACTGTCCTAGAACCCAGGATGATGATAATAATAATAATATTGCAAAGAAATATACATTATAAGAATTTTCTCCATGCATTTTCGATAAATGTAGCCATACATTCACTTTTCTAAATCCTAAATTATAGCTGTTTTGTGTGCCTTATAATGAAGTAAGATACTGACAATTTTAGCAATATGTCCAAAAATTGCATGAGAAGCATTAAAACATGAATTTACTGATGTCTCCTTTTTTAATTCACTGAATATGTATGGTATGAATGTACAATTATATTGTATTATAAAGACTAACCGCACAATCACCTAAGTATACTCAAAAGGTTAACATATACATAGCCAACAGCATTGATATGTATCACTCACACTACTCAACGTGGTAGTCAATGTGTTGGGAGGAGCCAATGAAGTCACTGGAAGTGACATCAACCATAAGCGGAGAGGTGAAGCCGAAGTTTTATGCTCTTTAAGGGGCTAGATTCCATCTTTTATGTGTGTATCTGTGTGCACCAGATTCAAATGTGAGTGCATTTTAATTGGCCTTTTAATACATTTGGAGTTTTTGTTTATACAATTTGTACGATGGCTCCATTTTTGTTCCTAGTAAGTACTATACATCACACACTGTCAGGAGTGGATCTTTAGAGAGAGCTGGTCATTATGGTCATTCTAGTCATTATCTAAAGGAGTATATCACAAGGCTAGACAGCTATTACTTATGTTGGTCCCAACTTAAAGGGCAAAAGGTCCACATATGAAGGTGATCTGCTAAGAAAATTGGTGGAGAATTCACGTAGTGTTTTACACATTATAATTTTGGGCACTGCATGGAATTATAGAGCACAGTTAAAGGAGAACCGCACTTTGTGGATTTTGGTTGTGTTTATATGGAAGTAGCAAAAGAGCTACTAAGGACGCCACAGTTAAGTTTATTTCAGGACTGTTTACTCAGAGACAGTTAGTAAAAACACATGTATTTTTCTTTTTTTTGTGAGAGGGTAACCCCATTATTGTTAAGTAGTCATTTTGATATATCTGTACTTATATCAACATGCTGGCTTTTTAAAGTTATATTAGTAGATGGTCATTGGGACACCTCTATGGAGAGGGTGTCACCACTATTTTTCACTACTTCACTTCACTACTTTCAAAAATTTTCTACAAGTTTCTTTTCATACTTTATATACATACCACTCAGTAGAGGGTTAAAGTAGTATCCATCATAGATGTTTACCATTATTTATGTAGTTAATGAACACAATCTTGGTAGCGTTGCATTTTTCTCTTTTGTACAGAAATTATATTATATTGTCAGTGTAAAATGTCACTTGTTAATGAATTATAAATAAAAGTTTTAACCATGTTTTGCCCTCCTGTAATTTAATCATCAATAATTTAAGAACAGTAATGCAATGTAACCTATCAAGTCGAAGCCTGCTGTGTGATGGTGAATGACAGTCTTAGCCTGGACCCCAATGCCAGACAACGCCCCCAACACTTTTCACCTTGCCCATTGGAGCTTGCTCCATAATTAAGCTCCGATGGGCTGAGTGAAACATGTTGGGGGCGTGGCCTGGTGGGGGTCCAGGCTTTGACTTGATGTACGGCTCCCGGGACACCTATCACTCTCTACAATTGGCTGGAGCATAGATGAGCTCCCTTCCCGGCAAGCACTCACAGCGGTGGGCACAGAACTTCATTCCCATACAGCTTGAGCGGCTTACACACATATCTTGGTTCGCAATGTAACCTATCCAAACACGAAAAAGACAACACGACAATATATCAAATTTGTTAAAACTTTAGACAAAATGTTTTCATTTTCTTTACAAAGTGTAACATTATTAGAATAGATTTTCATGAGTTTCTTTCTAGGCAACAAAATATAGTTATACACTGTATACAAAATACAGTTTACACTGGACTGTAAAAGTTAAATGATTTAGACATTGATACAAGTGTACATGAACTTCGCCTATTAAAAGTATATTAATGACTGTAAAGGTACTTTGAAATAAGGAAAATGTTTCAAGATTTTGTAAATGTATATATAACTGCGGCTTATCCTTTAAAAGTCTGTATGTACAATTTCCTTTACACCCACAGAAATGGCAAGTGATGTTTTTCTAACAACCAAACTGCAAGTAAGGGTAGAAAAAAAAGTTATAACTTTATTGTCAATAACTTTGAAGATTGTTTTACGGAGTGAAGACAAAACTATGGCAGGCCGAGAGATGACAGGAAAACAAAAGAAATTGCTATAAAAATAATGATATAACAAGAAACAAGAAAATAACAAGGATATGCTTTGTTTATTTCAAATATGTGATGTAATAATAGAACTAATCTAAAGCAAAACAGCTCCTTAAAAAAGTTTTATATAAAAAAAAATATTTCATGTTCAGAAAATAAAAGGGTAAGGTCAAATTGTGATCTAGTTTTAAAAAAAAAAATTATTTCATAACAATATATAGTTAATCTATCAATAGATAAAAAAAAAACAAAAAAAAACAAAAGGCTCTTTATACATATTTTACAGACCCAATGCCAGATGTTAAACATGTCATCTAGGTATATGATTGACTAGCTACACTGCTACTATGATAATTATGTTTGAAGATCACCTGCATACGAAGAGTTGGGTTGTGCCAGCCGTCTTCATTTATTTGAAGGTCTCTGTCCTGCATTAACATAAGGAGGAAAAAGCAACACGGACACTAGTGACATTTTGGGGTTTCTGATACATGAGTTTCACCTAATTTGGCTCAACATCTGAATAAATATCATCTTAGCAAATGTCACGCTGTTCAGAAAATATTTATGTCTGTGTAGGATGACCAAAGCAATCTCATGAAGCCTTCCAGCAGCCCAAAGAACGCCACCAATATTTTTCTAGGTAAAATAATTACTTTTTCCGCTGCCTATGTGATTTAAGGAATAAATATTTGAACAAGCAAATGCGTGTATTAAAAAAGGTGCAATACATGTAAATGACTGTGTGCAATTCAAACCTGCAAAACCAATGAAACTGTGGGACATTTTTCTCATCAGACAAAAATGGATGATTGCTTGGCTTCAAGTAAATAACCTTCCTGCACAGTGTAAGAGTTGATTTAAAAAATAAATATATATATATATATATATATATATATATATATATATATATATATATATCACCCTCCTAGATAGGTGCTAGGATTTGGTAAATTCAGTTCTGGCTCACTGTATCCAATGGAGCTGTTGTTTTGTGTTGATCACTATAATCAGTGAGGCTGTGTTGATTGTTCTGGCCTGTTCAGTGTTTCACCAGGTTTGATTGCTCTCTCTCTCTCTGCTTTCTAGAGAACTGTGGATCTTTCTGGAACATAAGTGTGGAGCAAGGCAAATGGGCAGCATGAATATTTATACAGCCCTGGCCAATCCCTTGGAGGATGGCCCAGATGGCTGCTGGGAGTCTGTATAAATACTCTGAGACATAGAGCTTCTAGGTCTTTTCCTGTAGGTTGCTGTTACTTGCCCCCTAAGGCAATTCTGCCATGTACGTGCAAGGTGCTGATGCCTCAGGTCGGTGACCTAAGTTGCAGAAAGATGACCGAGGGGCTGTCGTCTGAAGATCTAGTCTGGTATCACCAGAAAAGGGTGTCACATGAATTTTGGAAGGAGGCAACCAACTTCCAAAGACATTTTGTGGGTACAAACTGCTGAGAGATATCTTAGAGACTGTGGGCTGTTGCCACCCTTCTGGTGCTGGAGTCAGCTGTGTGTGTAAAGGGGACATTGGCTGGTGTCCTGAAGTGCTCAGTCTATCTAGTTCTTTGTGAAGGGGCTCTGCTCTAATTGCTCAGAAGAAGAGGCTTCTGTGTCTTTAGTTACTACTACTACTGCTGCGTCCACAGTCTGCTTTTACAAGGACTTTGCTTACAGTTCTATAGAAGGAAATTTTACAGTCCTCACATTGTACACGGTTATTTTTGGAATATCCCACTCAATTCCCCAACCCTATCCGAGTTACCCCAAAAATAAAAACACCAAAAAGAACACCCCTGGACTGCTTATTGAGCCAAAGAGTGATTGTGACCATGTGCCTGGCTGCGAGGCAATTATTGGGAAAAAGATATATATATGCCAGTTCTTCTAACAAAGAAGCAGAATTTATGCTTTGGACTTACAAATGTTGCACTTGACCCACTTGCACTTGACCCACAAGGGTTCCCAGTGCAAAACTTTATAGACCTAAACCTACATTTTCTTATGTAATCAAATTATAATTAATCTACCTACAGTATATGCCGTGTGCTGATTTTCAAATTTCCCAGGTTTCAATCCAATGGAGCATCTGTGGGATGTGTTGGATAAAAAAGTCTGAACCCCAGAGACCCCCACTTACAGGACTTGAAGGATCTGCTACTGATGGCTGTTGCCAGATAACACAGCATACCTTCAGAGGTCTAGAGGCATCCATGCCTCAATGGGTCAGGGCTGTTTTGGTGGCAAAAAGGGAACCTATTCAATATTAGGCAGGCGGTCAAAAAGTTATGGCTGATTGGTGTATACTATATCTCCTAATGGTGAAATATGATTGACTGCACTTTGCAAAGAGTCACTTTTCTTTTCTTTATTTTAACTTGGTAATACCTTTCCAGACTGTTATAACACAGTTTCTTGTTTCATGTAGCTTTACAGTAAATCTATGTTTTTAGACATGAAAAAACATGCTTGGCCCTACCTGGTGGGAATAATTTTCTGTATCCATTACTACACTTGTTAGAGAAATTCTCTGCATCTAATATTATCTTGTCCTTTATCTTATCCCAATTCTTTAAAACAATATATAAATGAATCCTAATAACATTTCCAAACCATCATCACATGCACTCATTTGCCATCACTTGCATCACATACACAATGTGGTTGATTTAATAAAGGTAAATAGACTGTTTATTTTGCAAGGGATAGAGGAAAAGCTCTGCTAATTTTTTTTTTCTTGGGTATAATTGGGTATTCTTTGCAAAGTAAAATCTTACTATATTCACTAGGCTCTGAAAATTCCCTTGCGAAGTGCAACTTCCCTAGCAAAGTTAACAGCCTGTTTGCCTTTAGTAAATCAATACTAATTTCTACAAAGATCTAATAGATAGTTTAAAGCTGAGCTCCTGGCAAACCGTTATATACACTGATAAAAAACAAAAGGAAGCTGTTTTACCTGTCATTATTTGTTTTACCAGCCATTATTTGTATTTCTTTCTGTGCCTTCCTGAGATTTACTCCCTGCCACACAGTGCAGCCAGGAGCAGGGGTGGCCCATCCATTAAGGGCACACAGGCACCGCCCCCTTTATCCACACCACCCCCTATATGGCTAATGGATAGATTCATACATAGCCACCACAGCCAGGAGCAGGGGCAGCCCGTCCATTAAGGGCGCATGGGCGCCACTCCTTCTATCCATGCCACCCCCTATATGGTTAATGGATATATTCATACATAGCCACCACAGTTGCCACCCCCTATTCAGGTGTCCGGCCCCTTTCAGGATGCCGGGCGCCTGAATTACAGCGGGGGTGTTTTTTTTTTAAGCACCTGATTAGAGCCATAGGCTCTAATATGCTTCAAAATAGGGTGGACTTGGAGTGCAGAGCATTGTGCTCGGAGCCCACCCAGGTGTGTTAGAAAAGCAAATAGATATTTGCTTTTCTAACACTGAATCTCCTCTCCGCCAATCAGGAAGCATGGGTCTGTTACCCGTTTCCCGGTTGGCTAAAAGGTCAGGCGATCCTATTGGACACCTAGGAGGAGGGAAGGAGACGCACGGCGGAAGCTGCCGTGATCTCAGAAGAGAAGTGGACACAGGAGATGCTGCCAGATGTCCGCCGCAGCCTGTCCCCCTGCCCGATGTGCCCACCGATGTGCCAGCTGATCCCCGATGTGCCCGCCAATCCCCGATGTGCCCGCCGATCCCCATCACCGATGGGGTGAGTGCCAGAGGACTGGCAGAGAGTGGGGGGGTTTGAGGTGCCAAAGGGGTGGGGGGTGGTTGTTTGCCCCCCCAAACAAAAAACAGCAGCCGCCACTGGCCAGGAGGATGAAACCACTTTCTCTGTTGCAGTCTTAGATATTAGAAGGGATGTTCTCTACCCTTAGCCTGCAGACTGGACAGTGAAAAAACAGCAGGAGATCTTTCTGTCACTCTGCTCTCCCCTCTTATCAGCTAATTTCTTGTCAACACATCTGCATGGAACACATATGGCTGACCCTGTCCTAGTTCATTTTATTGGGTTGAATTAGGCTGATGCAAGATAACATTCAGGTACTTACACCAGTTGTATTTGAAAAATATTAGAATGCTCATACTTCTAGTGGTCTCTTCTCATAGTATTAGTGGTCTTGAAGTCTAACCACTGTAGCCTTTTAGATTTGGTTTGTAGTCATTACTGCAGTTTAACAACAAGAGTAACAAAACTTAAGTCACACGGTCAATAACTCCTACAGTGCATAGGGATCAGAATACTTTAAAGCACAGGGAAGCCTAAAGATGCACCTTTGAATTGTTACTCTGCACTGTCCTTATCAACATTTCAAACATTTGATGGCACTTAACCTGCTGAACAGCTCCACCAGCCCAGTGCTTATCAGGTCCAGAGAGCCAAAACACTGCTGTTCATTGGTCAGCGTTACATTTCATAGCAGGCTGCTTGATAATTTAATACTATAGCGCATGGGGAATCCACTTTCATCCTTTTGGAAAATCGTATTTATAGGACCTGTCTGTTAAGGAGGTGTTAATGGTCTTTTGGAGGTCTGCTGTTCTATATTCATGCAGTACTTTCCTATCCTAAAGAAACTGCTACTCTCATCTCTCTCCAGATTTGGTCTCATAACCAACTGCCAAGGCACTTGGTCATGTGATCTCAGGCAAACTGGTTTACGTCAGTGATGTTTAGGTGTGGTTGACCAGTCAAGGTTGTGGCTTAGCCTTTATTTTGCCTGAAATTAAGTGACCAATGCCCCAGCATACAGAAGCAGTGGGGTGTATTTACTAAAGATGGAGCGTGCAAAATCAGGCTCACTTCTGCATAGAAACCAATCAGCTTCAGGTTTTATTGCCAAAGCCTAGTTGGACAAGCTGAGATTAGAAGCTGATTGGTTTCTAAGCAGAAGTCAGCCTGATTTTGCACTCTCCAGCTTTAGTAAATAAACACCAGTAGCATTTAGCAGCTATTAAGTTACATGGAAATGTTATAAAACCATGTAACCTGAGTTCTAATGCTGAACATCTAGAGACTGCATTTTTTTAGTTTCAATATAGAAAAGAAAATATAATACAGTTTAAATAGTGATTAACGATCTGTGATACAGAAAAATACCAGTCCTTTTTAAAATGATATTGTCCGTTTTTTTTCACCAGGTCTAATCAGCAATAGGAAGAAACATTATATCAGGTGCTACTGTACAGGAACTACCAGTGCAGTTTTATGATCACCAGCAGAAGTGGTTGGCTTCAGATACCACATTGCTGACTCTTACAAAATAAAAAATAAAAAAGTAAAGAGAATAAAATAAAAAAAATGTCAGATGTGTCTGGACATCTGTTCCCACAACGCCTTCAAAATAAAAGGTGAACATTGCCGGAAACATTGGGGGCTGTCAAATAAGCCACGCAAATAATAAAAAAAAAAATGACTGGCTTGTAATGTGGTATAGTAAAGAACACAGACTGGAAAGTGTGGGCTGTGGTGCCCAGATTCAATCCCAATGTTTGCCCTGAGACAACTATGAAAACATTTAAATAAGGCCTGGTACACCAAATACCTTTGTAGGATGGAAATCTAAATTAGCAGCTGCAGAATGTGTCAGGAGTGCACAGAGAGTACATGCTGCAGCTACAGCTAATGACGGGGCAAAGACTTTCTTTCTTTTTTTTTTCTGTGGCAGCTGCCATTTATAAAGCACAGTCTGAGCAAACTGGAAGCTTGCCAGAATGTCAATCCGGGACCCTCTGGCTGTGTTTATG
The DNA here is from genome assembly GCA_028564925.1 of Lithobates sylvaticus. Taxonomy (NCBI): domain Eukaryota; kingdom Metazoa; phylum Chordata; class Amphibia; order Anura; family Ranidae; genus Lithobates; species Lithobates sylvaticus. The sequence goes on from CM053030.1 coordinate 420,776,389, forward strand.
TACATTAAAGTTTAAAGGAGCTTTAGTGAACCTTTGTCAAAAGCATCACCGAGATATTATCTATGCCCTGAGTCCCAAGTGAGATGAAATGTTCTCTTATTGATTAAAACAATTGCAGAGTAAAGGCTGTGATCACTTATGCTAACAAGGCACTGCTGAAGCTTACATTCCTTCTCTTCTGAGATAACTCCCTCCGCTACGGTTAACCTCTCCGCTACTCGAATGGTGTATCTGTCTGACCAGACAGTGATGGGAAGGTCACCTTAGTTTTCTGGAATAAACACATCCAAAAGTCGATCAATGTAAAATATGTGTTCTAACATTAAGCTAATTAAAGTGGAATCAACAGAGCTATAGGGATTATGCAAGTTGTTAGCTTAATTAAATCAAACAACTCTTTAGCCCCCATTCACACCTATGCGAATTAGATGCGGCTTACACCGCATCCAATTCGCAGGACATTTCAAAATACATTCATTTTAATGAGGCTGGTTCACATATCTGCGGTGCATTCGCACTGCGCATTGCAGAAAAAACGTGTGCGTTTTTTGGGCAGTGCAGTCCGGCTCAGGTGCGAATTCAGGCCCATTATCTTTTATGGGAACGCATCTGATTCGCAGATGCATTCCGTTCTGAACACAAATTCTCTCCTTCTCCTCACTACACCTCCCCTCTCCCCCCCATCTCCCTGCTCACTGATCCGCAGCTAAAACGCAGAGGAACCTCTGAACAACTGATTTTTATCTTCGCAGTTAAACAGGACATTCAATTTGCACCGCACTGGTGTGAACCCCGGGGCTGAATATTCACAGCTAAAAGTTCTATTAAAGTAAGTTTTTTGTCACCTGCGGAAACACACACAATGCAGGGCTACCCAAAAAATCCAATTCCAAATCGAATCAAAAATAAAGAATAAGACATCCAGTGCACAAACCCAAAGCCGCTAAAGGGCTCAATATATATATATATATATATATATATATATATATAAAAGGGAGCAGGCAACTCGGCATCTCTGCAAATAAGCATCCATTTATTGAAACACAGCTAAAATCAAGCCAAAAAACCTATGCAGTTAAGCCAAAAGAAGGATTATGGTTACAACAGTTCAGAGTGCCATCAATTGTGGTTATAATTTTTTTAGACAAATTTCAGAATAAATGTGTTCATTTTTATTATTATTTAGTTCCCTAATACCTGTCTGCAGTGATGTAACTAACTGAGTTAAAGTAAATGCCGTTACTTTAGAAGGTAACAAGTAATCTAACTGATTACTCTTCCCCTCATGGTAACGCCGTTCCCATTACTTGGGTGGCGTTACCGAAATTACATCTACCGCCACTAGGGGCGCAACGGATCGTCACCCACCATGATCCGTGGAGCGCTCTGGAGCGGCGGCCATCTTGGTGCACCCGTATGCCGTTTACAATGTGATCGCTCCATCAAATGATGGAGCGATCACTTGTAAACAAACCACGTCATGATGACGCCGGTTCCTCTCTCCCCTCTGTGTACAGATCTGTACAGTGGAGGCGAGAGATTGGATGGCAGCAGCGCTGTGGGCTGGATCTGTAGTGCCCACAGAGCTGCTCTGTGACAATTGCAGTCACAGCCATCCCTCCATACCCTGCCAATACCCTGCCAATACTCTGCAATACCCTGACAATACTCTACAATACCCTGCCAATACTCTGCAATACCCTGACAATACTCTGCAATACCCTGCCAATACCCTGCCAATACTCTGCAATACCCTGCCAATACCCTGCTAATACCCTGCCAATACTCTGCAATACCCTGCCAATACTCTGCAATACTCATCCTAAACTCTGCCATACCCAGCCAATACTCTGCCATACCCAGCTATACCCTGCCATACACTTACTGCTATACCCAGCCATACTCGGTAAAACCCAGCAATACTCTGCCATACTCTGCAATACTCAGTAATAACCAGCCATACTCTGCAATACTCGGTAATACCCAGCCATACTCTGCAATACTCGGTAATACCCAGCCATACTCAGCGATACCCAGCCGTATCCAGTCATGCTCAGCCGTACCCAGCCATACTCAGCCAATATTACAGTGGGGGAGATTGTGGATATTACAGTGGGGGGGATTGTGGATATTACAGTGGGGGAGATGTATATTACAGTGGGGTGACAGTGGGGACTATATGGTGGTGGAATTTTCACAGGTTTTTGCAAATTCAATTATTATTTGCTAATCTGAAAAATTATCCGATCAGTGACTCTGATCCGAGGAATTATCCGATCCGTGAGTTTGAGGGGGACAGATGTACAGAGGGGAAACAGATATATGTGTGTGGGGGGATGACAGACGTATAGTGGGGTACAGAGGGGAAACAGATATATGTGTGTGGGGGGGGCAGACGTGTAGTGGAGTACCGAGGGTGAACAGATATATGTGTGGGGGGGAACAGACGTGCAGGGGGGTACAGAGGGGAAATAGACGTGCAGGGGGTACAGAGGAGAAAAGATGCGCAGGGGGGAACGCGCCCCTTGCTTACAGTAATACTAGACACGCCCCTTAGAATATTTAAAAGAAAGTCACAGTTACTTTGCTGAGTAACTAATTACTTTTCCAATATAGTAACTGAGTTACTAATGCAATTACTTTTTGGGAGAAGTAATTTGTAACTTAACTAATTACTTTTTTAAAGTAAGATGACCAACACTGCCTGTCTGTATACTCTAGTCAATTAAAGCACTAATTTATGGAGTATATACAGAAGCAGGGGGATTGGAGAAAGACAGACCTCAATATATGAATAACAATGTTAAGTTTTCATGTAGGTTTTTATTTATGACCACCAAGCTGTTTTGTGCTTCCAACTGTCATCGAGAAGAAGCTTCACCCGGTGGGAGCCACCCATGGAGGCGGAGCTGTTGTGGATTTTTTTTTTCGGCTCATCGGCGGTGTGAGATGGATCTACATTGCGAGACATATTTTTTTATATAAAGGACTTGTCCCAAAGTGTCTCCAGTCTTTTTTACTATTTTTGACACTTTTTTTGTGAAATGGTAGGGGTACAATGTAACCGTTACCAATTCACATGGGGGGGAGGCCTGGATCTGTGGTCCCCTTGTTAAAGGGGGCTTCCAGATTCCAATAAGCCCCCCGCGCACAGACCCCGCAACCAATGGGCAAGGGTTGTGGGGATGAGGCCCCAAAGCATCCTCCCCATGTTGAGGGCATGTGGCCTGGTATGGTTCAGGAGGGCTCTCTCATCCCTCCCTCTTTTCCTGTGGCCTGCCAGGTTGCGTGCTCGGATAAGGGTCTGGTATGGATTTTGGGGGAGATGCCTACGCCATTTATTTTTTTATTTTGGAGCAGGGTAACCCTGAGCAGAAGTGAACGCATTCGCTTCTGCACGCGGAGCTTGCGTGCAGAAGCGAACGCATACGTGAGTAGCGCCCACATATGAAAAGGGTGTTCAAACCCCACATGTGAGGTATAGCCGCGATCGGTAGAGCGAGAGCAATAATTTTAGCCCTAGAACTCCTCTATAACTCAAAACATGTAACCTGTAGAATTTTTTAAACGTTGCCTATGGAGATTTTTAAGGGTAAAAGTTTGTCACCATCCCACGAGCGGGCGCAATTTTGAAGAATGACATTTTGGGTATCAATTTACTCAGTGTAACATTATCTTTCACAATATAAAAAAAATTGGGCTAACTTTACTGTTGTCTTATTTTTTTATAAATAAAAAGTGTATTTTTTCCAAAAAAGTGTGCTTGTAAGACCGCTGCGCAAAAACGGTGTGACATAGAGTATTGCAATGACCGCCATTTTATTCTCTAGGGTGTTAGAAAAAAAATTTATGATTTTTGGGGGTTCTAAGTAATTTTCTAGTAAACAAAACTGTTTTTAACAACAAAATCTCAGAAGGAGGCTTGGTACTTAAGTGGTTAAATTACTTTTTTCCTTTAGAAATATCATTTTGCTGTGGTACTGTCCTAAACACGGGGAAAAATGTGCCACTTTACAGGCATAGTATAGACACCCCCCAGGCACAATATTTAAAGGAATTTAATTTTTATTGTTTACTTTAAGCATTACTAAAATCACTGCTCCCGAAAACGGCTGTTTTTAAAACTTTTTTTTGCATTGATACATGTCCCCTGGGGCAGGACTTTTTATGACAATAAATTGCATATAAGCATTTAAAATGAGCACTTTTGCTTTTCATGTTAGTGTCCCATAGACTTTTAACGGGGTTCCGCGGCAGCTGGAGCCAGGAATGGTGGTGTACGATAATGGCTCAAACCTCCTGTCTGCCCTTAGACAGGTAAAGTTGACACATGTGCCATGCCTGGCACATGTCCTCAGTTTGGTGGTGCAGCGTTTCCTAAATACGTACCCAGGGTTGCAAGATGTGCTAAAGCAGGCCAGAATAGTCTGTAGTCATTTCAGTTGGTCATATACAGCCAGTGCTCGGTTGGCTGAAATTCAGCGGGAATTCCACCTGCCCGTAAACAGCCTGATTTATGACATGCACACCAGGTGGGACTCAAATTTGGCAATGCTGCAGCAGCTATACATGCAGCAGAGAGCCATCAACGAGCACCTCTGCGAGTATGGCACGATGACAGGCTCAGGCCGCCTCTGCTTTTTTTCCCCATGCCAATGGCTGATCATTAAGGATGCATGCACTGTATTGTCACCATTTGAGGAGGATGGTGATGATAATGATGGTGAGCCATGACAGTGCATGCATCAGTGACACAATCCCTGTTGTGTTCCTGCTGGAGCAGACTCTGTATGGCATTATGGACAGGTCACTGGAGGCAGAGCAGCAGGAGAAAGAGGAGGACTTCCTTTACTCTCAAGGCCCACTTTATCCAGACACCATCATTCCTATGTCACAGAACACACAGAAGGAGAGAGGGGAGGAAGATGAGGAGGAGGAGGAATCTGGCACTTTCATAGGCTTCGAAGAAGAGGAAGACATGCGTCAATCTGTAAGCGATGACTCCAGTAGGTTACAGTGTTGTGGAAAACATAGTGTTGAGTCTTCAGTTGGTCAAGAGAGGAGCGTTGGAGAAGGTGTCCGCCTAAGTGAGGCATTTCAGAATTAGTTTAGTCCTCGCCGCCCAGGGCTTCCACATCCCATCGACAGCGTCTGCATCACATGGTGGACCTGGAGCCCAAAACAGAGATGGAGAGCTTTCCAGCTGACGATCCACTGACTTACTGGGTCATGAGAATAGACCACTGGCCAGAACTTGCCCAGTATGCTATTGAGTTGTTGGGCTGCCCTGCATCCAGCATGCTTTCAGAACGGGCATTCAGTGCTTATAGAAAGTGTCTGTCCACAGACTCCGTGAACCGTTTGACATTTATTAAAAATGAATCAGTCCTGGATTACCAGCTATGAAGCCCCTGATGCCGATGTCACTGATTACGTCTTTTTGGGGTGTGGAGTCTCTGCAGGACTTCGAGGCTGCCTAGATTTGAGGGTGTTCAATCATTTCATCTGGAAGTATGTTTTTGGTATAGGTTTCATGGGCACAATTAACACCCAAAGACCAATTTTTCTGCACCTGTTTGACAGGTGCATATCATTGCAATTTTTTTTGCCTTTATCAAGTGCACCCCTATAGCGTTACGGTGGGAAGGTGCCCCCGACACCTAAAGAGTCATTTTTCTGCACCTATTTGACAGGTTCATATTATTGCAATTTTTTACAGCAAGGCCAATTCTTGCTTTCATCAGGAGTACCTCTATAGGGTTACGGTGGGAAGGCGCCACCAACACCCAAAGACCAATTTTTCTGCACCTGTTTGACAGGTGCATATCATTGCGAATTTTTACAGCAAGGCCAATTCTTGCTTTCATCAAGAGTACCTCTATAGGGTTACGGTGGGAAGGCACCACCGAAACCCAAAGACCAATTTTTACGCACCCGTTACTTCTATCCAAAGTCAAAGTGACACCAGAATGTATCCAAAAAATCTCTAATCTTGTTCCCAGTGCACTACATTGTGGCCTCATCATACACACTGGCTTCCCAACTGTTGCTGAGCCAAATAAAGGCAGCTTGCAGGGAAAATTTAATTTTTTGGGCTTTGAAAATGCAATTATTTCTGCAGCAGATTCTAGACATGCTACTGATCTGCCACTTTACAGGTAGACTAAGGGGATCCTCCAGGCACTATATTTGAAGGAATTTTTCATTTTTATGCTTTCACTTTAAAAATAAAAAAAAACACTGCTCATTTAAAAATGACGTTTTTCACTAACTTTTTTTTATTGATACATGTCCCCCAAGGCAGGACCCGGACCCCTATAACCATTGTATGCCCAATTACTTGCATATAGGCCTTAAAAATGGGCACGTTCGGGTCCCATTGACTTTAATGGGGTTCGTTATTTGGGTCCGAACTTTCGCTGTGTTCGAAAGTTCTGGTGCGAACCGAACAGGGGTCTGTTCGGCCTATTCCTATTGGTCATAACTACAAAATTGGGTGATGGAGATATATGCAGATCAGACTTACGATAGATTTATATAAATATATTGTTTTTGGCTTTTCTATGTCCCCTGCAGTCTCCCCTATAATGAAAATCAGCCCGTGGTCCATGGCCTAATTGACCTGATTCTCTGATAACATGCATACCTACTATATCTCGTGAAGAAACAGATCTATGGAAATAATGACATTACGTAATTGTGAAGGCTTTTTAGCCTACTATGCAGTGGGCAGCAGGCACTATTCAAGGGTCTTTATGGAGATAGTAGTCAGACACAAATTATGATTTGCTTTTTGAAAAATATGGTAAAAGTATGGCTAAGGCTCTTTTTATGTGATTTTATTATTTGTGAATAACATCTTTTAATATTTTTTTTGTTGTTAATATATGCAACCAGCACCACAAAATCTCATTTGGTAATTGAAGTTATGGGTAATTTTATAGTTGAGCAGGGAAGCGGCGGCCAGACCCCTATTCCAGCATAAGCTTTGAATTCTGTTAGCAGAAAGCCCAGAGCAAAGAAAAAACATACATGTTGAATTTTGTTCACCTCAATAGTGATGTTAATAACAGCTTTCTACATTCTATAATTTCTAATTGTGTCCTTAGGGACTCTGGAAAAGAAGGCAGAGCTGTGCCCTAAAAGTTTATAATACTTGTGTACCTTTCATTTATGGCTGGTAAACCTAAATATCCACAGGATAAAATTCCAAATTTTACAAATAGTTTTTTTTTTTTTTTTCTGTTTTCTTTTTTTTAGCAGCGTAAATCCCACATGGGCTTGACAGCTGTTTTATGTCAATTGCTTCGAGTTATTGTTTTCAGATTTTCCCTGAGTAAAAATGGCATAAAAGTTAAAACAAATGTTTTCGTAATAAACAGGAGACTTCAAATGTTGTCCAACTGTGAATATATATTTTTTTTTTCTTTGGCAGTACAGTGGTTATACTTTTTATTTTCTAAGAAATTTTGGTTATGTGAAATGTCCATCCTTTTTTTGTAACTTCTAAGATTTAGACCTACGTTTTTTTTAACGGCATTGACAACCTGTTTTACTTATGCATTTATAAAGTCAACAAACAGTATTTTCCACTTCTCTGCATAATGCAGATTCTGAGATTTGAGATGCTCCTGAAGTGTATAGTATGCCCAGCTATTTTTTTTCTGGAAACTAAGAACCCTTGTTGTGGTATTATTGCTATCCATGGCTTCAATAACATTATTTCCCTGCACTTAGGCTCCTTTTACACTGAGGCAGCATCTGTGGGGCGGTTTGTCCAAAATGTCCTGCCCATTGAAATGAATGGGCAGCACTTAGGAAGCGCCTGAAAAGCACTTCAGGAGTGCTTCAACACGAGCGGTTTTAACTCCTTCTTCGGCCGCTAGCGGGGGTTAAAAGCGTCCCGCCATAGGCCAAAAAGCGCCTCTTAAACAGCGCTAAAGCTCCGCTAAAACTAGCAACGCTTTAACGCTACCGCAGCTGCGACCCCAATGTGAAAGTAGCCTTACTGTTCTGTTGACAACGGTTTCAACAGGCATCTAGTGAGGGATAATCTCCAACAGAAATATACAGTATAGCAGTATAAAGCACTCAGTAAAATGTGTTGTTTAAATCATTGCATCCTTCATTAAAGTGAACCTGGTCAGGCTATGGACAGTCAAGTATTTACATTCTCTAACAATCAATAAATGAGCTTTAAAACAAACCCCACTGACCTCTGCAGCTGCAGACACTGTGGAGCAATTTATCCCTAAATTTCACACCAGAAGCATTAAAGTTGTTCTCTCAGAAGCTTAGCTCACCCTTCTGTGAATTAGCTACCTTCCTGCACAGTGGCGACCTGTTCATATGGGGCGCACAGGCGCCCCCCTATCCATGCATCCGGTCAAATTAATATTCGCTATTATCACACTGATTATAAGAAGCGGGTCGTGAGACCCCTTTCCCGAAAGGAGAAGCATTCCAATTGGCCTAGGAGGAGGAGGGAGGAGACGCTGTGATGCTGAGGAGGAGAAGCAAGGGGAAGCTGCAGCCCCTCGCCTGTGCCATAGATGGGGTAGGTTCTAGGCTGGGAACTGTCTGACCAGCCGGATGGGGGGGGGGATGGTTGCTGGGGACCTGACCAGGGGGTCAGAGTTTTGTGGGTGCACTTTTTTCCGCCAGCCGCCACTGTTCCAGCAGTTGATTAGCATCCTTCCAGCTTTTATTCCATAATGTAAACACAAAGCACTTGCTCTGGGAGGAGAAACAAAATAAGCTGAGTTGCTGGCTTTAGTGTTTTTGTTGTGAAATTTGATTTTGGATTGCTCCACAACACCTGCAGCTACAGAAGCTTTTTTTAACTCTATTTTCTGTTTGCTTGGGATATATAAATGCTGTCCAAAGCATGGCTTCAGATTCACTATAAGCCAAGGGCTGGCCACAAATGTATTGCACAATCTTACTGTAATCTCCATGCATATCCAATCAAGTAGGCATACCCACTGCACAGCCATTGGCACATCTAAGTGATACTGGAAGCAGAAAAAATGGACGCGTCATAGCACAGGCTTAGGATTGTTCACACAACATACTATGGTGTACACCTGGGTGAGGGCCAAGTTTCCTTGCACTGGGGTGTTCCGTGCATCCCCATGCAGGCAGTCCTGTTCATATCAATTAGGATACAGCTGCTGCATTCAACTGTCCAACCCTTTGGGTTCATCTGATGTGTGGTTCTCACCAGCCGTAACCTATACTTATGTACTTTTTTCAACATATGTTCATTTTGCATTGCCTGGGTTTTTGACAAGTTTACATTATTTGTCTGCTCATGCTTGTTTTTTATGTGTATACTTCTGTCTGCACATTAAATGTACGTGCTGAGACAAGAATTGCTGCCAAATATGTAAAACGCTAGCTTGAACATCGACACACTTTAAACTAATTTGAACCTCATTATTCTTTTCCTTTTTTTTTTTTATATAATGACCCTATATAATAAAAATATTGATTGTAGTAATTACTTACAATATATGTTGCAATATAATTATACTAGCAAAACAGCCTATCATCACTTAATACAGTATGATTGCTGTGTTATTTTTTACAGCTAGTAAAAGTAGAAGCAACTAAATTATCTAATACTCAAACGTGCAGAAAATACAATTTGGATACACCTTGGAGTCAACAGTTATTAATGTTGAAAATGCATGCCAAGACCCCAGTCACAGATATGTTATATGGAACTAAACTAAACCCTTGTCTTTCTTTCAGCTCCTCTAAATGCTAGAGAACCTTCAAGTGAGCTTGTGAAATGGAATCTAAACATGAGATATCTTCAAATTAGGAAACATAATCAGGATTGCCCGATTGTGAATGAATGAATGATTTGTATAGCGCTGCAAATGCGAACTGAATCGCTTCAAGGCGCTTGTCTGCTCTTGTTGTCCTGCAATATTAGAAGAGGTGGGTCTTGAGTTTTTTCCTGAAGGCCTGATGGTTTTCTTCCAAGCGGATGTTGTTTGGTAGAGCATTCCATAGCCGAGGTCCCTGTACTGCGAATCTTCGTTCTCCCTTCGATTTGTAGCGGGCTTTGGGGATGAGAAGGCGGTTTTGGTTTGTCGATCGAAGGCTTTGTGTCTTGATTCTCTACCCAGTCCAGACATCATTGTAATGATCATGATGGAAAATATACAATACCTACAGGAAAGGCTTTCTTTGTCAGAGAATAGGGCAAGGTACTCACCTCACCTCCTGTGGGCCATGTAGTAAAGTAGAATGATAGGTGTGGCCAAATTGCACTAATAGTGGGAGAGCCTTAAAGGGACATGGTTAAAAAAAAAAACTTGAATCTACTTGCTGTATACTCCACACACACATATGCCACAGTTCTTGTACCCACACAATATGCTTTAACCACCTCAAGTCTAGACACTTTCACCCTATTCCAGTCCATGCCATTTTTCAGCTTTCAGCACTGTCAAACTTTAAATCACAAATACGCAGTCAGGCAACACTGTACCCAGCACTGTTGCAATTTGAATGACAATTGCGCGGTCATGCTACACTGTACCCAAACAATTTGTTTATCATTTTGTTCCAATAAATAGAGATTTCTTTTGGTGGTATTTGATCACCTCTGCGATTTTTATTTTTTGCGCAACAAATAAAAAAAGACCGAAAATTTTGAAAAAAAAAACAGTTTTTCTCTGTTTCTGTTAAATCTTTTTGTAAATAAGTAAGTTTTTTCCTTCAATGATGGGCACTGATATGGCTGCACTGACGGGCACTGATAAGGCGGCACTGATGGGCACTGATGAGGTGGCACCAATGAGGTGGCACTGATTATGAGAACTGATAGGCAGCACTGATGGGCACTGATAGGTGGCACTGATGGGCACTCATAGGCGGCACTGATGGGCACTCATAGGCGGCACTGATGGGTACTTATGGGTGCCACTGATAGGTGGCACGGATGGGCACTGATGGGCACTGATAGGTGGGCACTGAAGGGCATGGATGGGCACTGATGGACACTGATGGGTGGCACTGATGACACTGATGGGTGGCATTGCTGGGAATCCCTGTTCTCTTTTATTACATACTGGTGCCAATCAGTGCCCATTTGTGAGCACTGACTGGCACAGATTGGGCATTCATTTGAACATGTGGATGGCCAGGGGGTACATACCTGGCCATCCACATGTTGCCCCCTTCACTGGTGGTCCTAGTGGTGTCCCTGGTGGTCCAGTGTGGTCATCCGCGGGGGGCTGCACTGATAAACAATCAGTGCAGACCCCCCTGTCAGGAGAGCCGATCACCAGCTTTTCCTGTTTATATCGTGATCAGCCGTGATTGGACACGGCTGATCATGTGGTAAAGAGCCTCCGCCGGAGGCTCTTTACCGAGATCGGTGTAGCAGTGTGTCAAACTGACACACCGCTTCACCGATCGCCGTGATGCACCGGGCGCGCGGCGGCATGTTATCCTGAAGGACGTCATATGACGCCCAAGTCAGGATAACAGAACAACTTCCCGGACGTCAATCTGCTATTGACCAGGCGGGAAGTGGTTAAAGGATAAGTTCACCCTCGGGAACATGTTCCACATGTTTTTAGAGTGGAACATGTTCCCATTCCTGCAGCTCTCCCCCACTCCCTGTGACAGTGGGTTAGGGATCTTCTTCTTACACCTGCTGTCACAATTTGAAAAGAGCATGGTTGTATGGGGCTTCACCCATATCATTCATTTGCAGAGTTCTGTGAATGAATTGACTACTGTCAGCCTTTGTAGTTCTCAATGAACTGCGAGGGCGCTGGTGAGCTTCCTCATAGTTCATTGATTCTTCCTTAACTGAAGTAACTGCCTGCCCATATCACAGGTACAAGCAGACAGCTACCCTGACACCTGACAGTCTGCAGAAACCTGACATTGCACCAGAAATCTGCTGATCACAGGTGCAATGCTTTACAGGTTCCTAAGAAAAGTTAATGCACATTTTTTTCTATATAAGCAAAAAAAAATAAAACATACAGACGCATTTGGAATAAAATATGTTTTTCTTAGTTTCTGTTATAAAATTTTGCAAATAATGTTTTTTTTTTTAAATTTAGGCCAAAATGTATACTCACAAAATTACAACATGAAAGCTATAAACCAGAAGATGTCGTGTGGTGCAGGATACAAGTGCTCCAACAACACCCGGCTATGCTGGCAAGTTGACGCGTTTTGGTTTACATGCTCTTTTATGCTGCACTTTTGTGAGTACCGTATATATTTTTATCGATTGTATATCTTTCCAACACATTTTATATAATGCACTAGGTGTTTGCACCTTTCCAGTTTGTTCTTTTTGTAGTTTTACATTGGATTCCCCTATCTGAGGTGGGCTGCATCCACCAAGCATTTGGGATGTTTATGGATGTGTTACCTGTTAAGCCTTATCTTTCTGTGGAGGATCTCTGAGCGTTGGGTGTGATCAATACTTCCAGCTGACACCACTGATTGTGGAAGTGAGTTCCACATCCTTACTGCCTTGACAGTGAAAAACCCCCTACGCAGCTTAAGGTTAAACTGCTTCTCCTCCAATCTCATTGAGTGGCCCGTGTCTTTTTATACTCCCTGAAACTGAATAGTTTCCTCCCTATTCTGGGCTCACCATTGAAGTATTTGTATATCGCTATCATATCTCCTCTCATGTGCCTCTTCCCCAAGGAGAATAAGTTTAATGTTTGTAATCGTTCCTCTTAACTGAGGTCCTCCAGTCCCCTTATTAGCTTTGTGGTCCTTCTCTGGACTTTCTCCAGTTCCAGCACATTCTTCTGGAGGATTGGTGACCAGAACTGGACAGCATACTCTAAATGTGGCTGAACCAGAGTTTTATAAAGTTGCAGGATGATTGTTTTATCCCTTGAGAAAAATTCCCTTTTTTATGCATGCCAATATTCTGCTGGCTTTGTTTTCAGCAGCTTGACATTTAATTCCATTGCTGAGCCTCTACTAGGACCCCCAGATCTTTTTCCATCCTGGAATCCCCCAGAGGTTCTTCCCCTAGAGTGTAACTTGCGTTCATATTAGTATTGCTGTACAGGAAAGGGCAGACAGTAAAGATCAGTAATTGGGTATTTCTGGAGGGCGAGTGACCAGTCCATATATATAGGACATTTTACAGAGGAAGCTTTTATTTACCACTTTGCAACTGACTCTCCACTCAAACGACTGGTATTCCCATTTGATACCCTATCTTGTATTGGGTTAAATGTCTGTCCCATCTGTGTTAAAATTACACCTCTAGTAAGTTAGTTTCTTTGACATTTTGTATTTTGAGAATGTTCTTGATGATGTACTATTTCTTACCCTGGTATCACAAAGGTACAATTCTTGAAGGCAGACATTATTTCTCATACCCATACAATATGTCCTAGTGCTATATGATAATGATCAGCTTTTATAAGTCCCAAAGATGGAAAGTAAAACATTCGTTTTCAGACTTATTTCCTCAATTAGACTAAAGAAAGATAATCCATGTGAAGTTAGAGATATAGATGTTGTTTTGTCATTCAGCTCAAGGAAACGCATTCTATCAGTGTCCCAGTGTGCCCAGACAGGAAGTGAAGGAAATGCAGGGTTTTGACATTTGCTGATTGGCAGGTGATGTAAACCAGTAAAAGGTGATTTTTCTTTTCTTTTTTAAATCAGGATTTTTACCCATTTCTAGTGTGAGACAGACTACATCTTCAAAGCACATTCCTTTGATCATGTTTCAGAGGGCTGTATTGTTAATACTTGTGGTTTTCCATAACACATTTAAAGTGCCCATAGACAACTTAAGTTGGTGGTGCCATTACATTTGACATTCAGAATTTTCTGGCAATTGTTGGAGATGACAATAAGAAATAACAGATGCTGCCCAAAAGATTGACCAAATTGAACTGTTTTAATGCTTTTGGGAGTTACATTCATATGAATGTAGACTGATGACCAACAGTCTATTGTGTAAACTGCACATATGCAAACTTCTATTGAAGATGTTTCAAAATTTTGAAACAATGTTAAATGATAAATATCTGTAAGGTTCCTATGTGTATATATGCATTAGAAAATACTGTAAGGCCGGCTTCACACTGGGGCGGTGCGGGCGGCGACGGTAAAGCAGCGCTATATTTAGCGCTGATTTACCATCGTTTTAGCCGCGGTATGCGGCCGCTAGCGGCCACAAAAGGGTTAAAAACCTCCGCAAAGCGCCGCTGCAGCGGCGCTTTGCCGGCGGTATCCCCGCGGTGTCCCATTGATTTCAATGGGTAGGAGCGGCATAGGAACGGTGAATACACCGCTCCTTCACCGCTCCAAAGATGCTGCTAGCAGGACTTTTTTTACCGTCCTGCTAGCGCACCGCTCCAGTGTGAAAGCCCTCAGGGCTTTCACACTGGAGACACAGCAGCAGCTGTTTCGGGTCGGTTTGCAGGCGCTATTTTTAGCACAATAGCGCCTGCAAACCGCCCCAGTGTGAAAGCAGCCTAAATGGCAACTACTGTATATTCTGTAATGTTCATTGAGACATTTGAAGCAGAAGTAAACCCATCTATTTAACAGTTTCAAAAAACGGTTACATTTCCAGCACGTGCCAGGAATGTAACTGTCACATTGGTTGTGCTCACAACCGAACTGTCAAACCATCCAATGGCTAAGGTCATAACTGATCACATGTGCAGCACCATGACAGTTAAAGACTAAATAGAGGCCAAGATGGCAGATTCCTTAGCCAAAAAACAATAGGAGGGTTTACTTCCACTTTACCATCAAGAATATACTATAAACAGTCATTCAGTATACAACAGATCTTTCTTTTATGTCTATTGGTACTATTATACTGACTGATACATTTTTTAACTGCCAATGCCACATTAAAGTGGTTGTAAACCCGAAACAAAACAAAAAAAGCCTGCAAGACAAAGGCATAATGAGCTAGTATGCATAGCATACGTCCGGGTATCGTGGGCTCCGTCGCTATGATTGGCCCGAGCCACGATGACTTCACTCCCGCGCATGCGCATGGGAGCCGCCGGTAACAGCACAGTCTAACTGAAGCAACAGCACGTACTGCCATTGCTTCAGTGCGCATGTCCCGATGACGTCGGCACATGCAGATACAGGGGCTATCTCCTAAACTGGGCAGGTTTAGGAGATATCCAGAGCAGCTACAGTAAGCCTTATTATAGGCTTACCTGTAGCAAAAAGTGGTTGTAAAAGGTTTACAACCACGTTAAAGCCCAGGTAAGCTCCTACCAGGATCCGCATAGTGAGTTCAAAGGGAAACTGTAGTGCACTTTCAGTTAGAAAATAATTATTATGAAACCATATATCTGAAAATAATTGTTAAGATTTTCTTTTATTTGCTTGCAGAAGATTTACATTTTCTGGTCATTTATATTGATTTGTCAAGGCTTCCTCTACTGGGCTTTGTATAGTTAGAAATTGAATTAGCACTTCCTGCTTAAGGCCTTATCAGGTAAGTTCATTATGGGGAGGCTATTGTTTCAGATAGATCAGACCTGTCTCATAGACTTGCACTAAGACAGAGGATCGGTAAAGCACAATCACTGTGCAGAAATACTAAGCAGGGAGTAAAGCCTGTACATGTAATAAGCAAATATGGCTGTCCTCATGGCCATATACAGGCATACCCCACTTTTAAGTACACAATGGGATTTATTTACTAAAGCTGGAAAGTGCAAAATCAGGCTCACTTCTGCATAGAAATCAATGAGCTTCTAACCCCAGCATTAGCTAAAAAACAATAAAAAATGATAAACGCTAATAATGTTATTATAACATCCAGTGTGCATGATGCCTTAGGCACAAGTTACAATTTTGTAGAACAAAGTCTAATAGGCCTTTTGTAAATATTTTAGATGAATTTAAATATGTGGAAATGTGGTGTAAAGTATACTGAGCTTAAAAGCTTATTTTTCAAGGTACCAAATGCTCCCTGGGACAATATAATTCTCTCATGGCTACAAGACTAGATGAAAAAAACCGATATCAATATAATGTATTACTCTGTTTTTCAGAGAATTGTTAGTGCTTAAACTGGAGCCTTGTTAGCACTAATAAATCAAACACGTGGTTACACTTAACCACAGGACTCACATTATAAAACTGCTGTTATGTTGTTAATGGTAAAAATCAATATTTTTCTACAACTTTTTTCATTTTATTTCATTTAAGTGCTGGGATGAAAGACTATAAAAGCCACATATTGTTCCATTTTATTAGACAAAGGAATATCGGCAAGTAGCATCGTTAGCAGTCTTCTGAAGTTGATGTCAGGCATGAGTATCTTCTTTAAAGCCCAACTCCAGGCAAAACGATTTTGGTTTTATTATGTATTTATTTTTTTAGTTTTGTGCACAGGTGTACGTTTACAGAGGCAAAGGGTGTGCTTCTTCACCTTAATGTGCTGGTTGGTGGACAGAGAGAAGAGAACAATTCAATTATATAATACTTTTAACATTTCTATATCCAAACACCAGCACTTGATGCATCACACAATTAGCCAAAATTGGGTAAAATTTTGGAAAGCTGTTGTTCAGAAAGTTGTTCAGAAAGAACTCACAGAACACAACTTGGCTTTGCTTGTCAAAGTGTGTTCACTTAGTGCTCAAGCCGTTGTTTAAGAAAGCATGATGGCGAGCAAGTCTGTTAAAGCGGAAGTAAACCCTCCTATCATTTTCAGCCAAGGAAGCTGCCATCTTGGTCTCTGTCTAATCTTCAACTGCCATGATGCTGCACATGTGATCAGTTATGACTCCAGCCATTGGATGGTTCGACAGATTGGTTGAGAGCACAACCATTGTGACAGCTAGCATTCTACGGCATGCCGTGAACGTAACTTTTTTTGAAGCCATTAAAGCGATGGGTTTACTTCCGCTTTAAGACCGGTTTATTACTCTATATTGCATTCAAATGTTTGTCTCTTGTCCAATTTTAAAGAAAATTTGTAAATTATGATGTTTTCCCCTCTTCTAATTCTTAACCACTTGCTGATTGCCCTATAGAAGATTTACTGCTACAGGGCAGCCATTCTGTGCAGAATAACGTATATATATGTGATTCTGCACTTTTGCATAGGGGGCGCGCTGCTTCTGCTGTGATTAGTCACAGCAGAAGCTGATCAACTGATGAACCAATGGATGACTGCCGGCACCCGCTTATTGTCAAGAAGAGACATAGGATGTAGCTCTGCATATGTAAATAATGTAGAGCTCCGTCCTTTCAGCAGGGATAGGGTGGATTTTGTTTCCCTGCAGAGCAGGGAATAAAATCCAGCAGATTTCTTAATAAAAACACCTCTGTGTAATACATAAACACTGGTTAGGCACACATTCACCCCTTTGATCACCCTAGATATTTAACCCCTTCCCAGACAGTATCATTACTACAGTGACAGTGCATATTTTTAGCACTGATCCCTGTATTAAGGCCCATACACACGATCGGACTTTTTGACAACCAACATGCAAATTAGCTGTTTTGGACCAACATCCGACAGTGTGTACGCTCCATTGGACCAACTTTTTCCAGGTTTCATCAGACTTTTGTTGGCTGTGCGAACTGACATACTTTCTGCCAACAAAAGTCCGATGGACCAAAGTCCGACCATGTGTACACAAAACCAACAGACTTTTGTACAAACCAATGCAGAACCAATGCAAAAGATCAGACAACAATACAGAAGTTTACCAAAGGTGGCGGTAAAGAGCAGAAAAACCAAGTGATTTGGTGAAAGTTGGCTGAAAAAGTCCTGCCGTGTGTATGCAATACCAACTTGGGGCCAACGCCCTTTGGACAAAAATCCACGTGAAAGTTGGTCCACGGTCCGATCGTGTGTATGAGGCTTTAGTGTTACTGGTTACCACAAAATGTCAGTTAGTGTCAGACTGTCCACCACAATATCTCAGCCCCACTATAAGTCGCTGATCGCTGCCATTACTGGTATAAAAAAATACCAGTATATATCTCATAATTTGTAGATGCTATAACTTTTGTGCAAACCAATCAATATATGCTTATTTGTGATTTTTTTTTTTTACCAAAAATATGTAGCAGAATACACATTGGCCTAAATTTATGAAGAAATAAGATTTTTATAAATTTTTATTGAATATGTTTTATAGCAGAATGTAAAAAATATATATTTTTTTAAATTTTTTAATTGTCTGTGTTTTTTTGTTTATAGAGCAAAAAAAAAAAAACAGTGGTGATCAAATACCACCAAAAGAAAGCTCTATTTGTGGGGAAAAAGGCACACATTTCATTTATGTACAGCATTGCATGACCGCGCAATTGTCAGTTAAATAAACGCAGTGCCGTATAGCAAAAAAAGGCCTGGTCATGAAGGGCGGTAAAACTTCCGGAGTGACAGTGGAAACACAATACAATAGAAAAATAAAAACAGAAATGATGACTGTTTCTGAAAAAGATAGTTGCCTGGATGTCATGATAAGCCTCTTGCGTTATTTGAGTCATTACCCTGGAAAAAATATACAGATGAGGACTTCTGGCTTTCCAAATCTGCTTATATGTTCCAGATCAGCAATCTAGAAAGTAGTGAGTTAGCATAATAGCTAACAAACTGGCACTGGAAGAAGGCTGGTAATGGCAGCATCCATGTCTCTGACATGACAAGTTTATTTTAAGCAAACTAAAGGAGTGCTAGTCATGGAAAAGGTAGAATAATTGATCCTGTATTGGAACATGGGCTTTGTCATGTTTTCCAAGAGTTCCTGCAATGTAAAACTGAGGATATTTTTGATTTTATAGGGCATATTTATAAAGCAGTGAACATGACTTTACCAAACTTTCACTGGTAGTGAATCCATCACTGTCATTTAACAAAATTGCACCAGGAAGACTAATCTGCCAGTGAATGTCATACTCACTGTTTTATAAATGTATTTTAAAGTATAACTAAAGGCAAAACGTTTTTTTTTTTTTTTTTTGGATAGAGTAGAGAGGGATTAGAACACAGTTTTTATTGATGTCTGTGCCCCCCCGTTATGGAGATTCACTCTCTCTATTTGTTTTGTTTACCATTATCATTGAAAGTGAAAGTGAAATTGAAAGTAAAAGTAATAGAGGGGAAATCTTCCAATGATGACCTGGGGGGGTCCCCAAGGAATTCCCTTAATTTAAAGCGATTTCCTCTCACTTCCTGTTTGGCTATGGGACAGGAAGTGAGAAGAAATCTCTGCAATGGGGCACAGATGGCGAAAAAAAAAATCGGACGGGTTATAACCATCCATTGCTCTATCCAAAATGAAAACAAAAAGTTTTTTTCCCCATAGTTCTACTTTAAGCCAAGTCTCCCAGCAGCTCTACAAATATTACAATGCCCATTACAAAGACAGTTAAAATGCAAATATGTACTATATACCTTACAAAGTGCAAATGGTTAATGTGATCACCAGAGGCTGAAGGTTTACAGTTCCAGTGCAAACAAAGAATTTAGCTGTTTATTCACTTTATTTCCTATAAATTGTTTTCCTGAGCCCTAATTATTCCAGGTCTTGATGTTTATGAGATTCTGCAGAGCAAACAAACATGTTTGTTTCCAAGGAGACCTAAGGCTGATTAAGCCATTACTAACTCACATCTTCAGCAATGCTACATTATTTTTTTTTTTTTAAAGGTTTTTAACCTGGAACTGTACCTTCGGGTCTCATTATTTCAGAAAAACTTTCTCTGTAAGATCAGTGGATTTTTATTAGAGGTATGGCTTTACAGAAAGGGATACTCTCATTGAAGCACTGGAAACATATACTGTATTTTTGAATGTGTGTGTTTTTTCGTGATACATTTATTCATATTTTTAATTTATTTATTTATGTATTTTATGTTATAAAGATTTTATTTCTGATAACAAGAATACAGGAAAGATACATCTGTAAGCAATATGACTTAATAATACATCACAGGGTCACAGGTAAAGCCTGACACCAGGCAGCATGACACAAGACGATAAGAGTGACAATGACTATGAGTGACTATGTCAAGAACATATTTAGTGCACAAACCATTGATTTGTGAGACGAGCCATATGCATATGTATTGCTTCAGCAATTTTTTTATTGTCATTTGGCAACCTAAATCTGATCTTTGACTACTACCCTGTTTCCCCGAAAATAAGACCAAGCGTGATTGTCGGTGATGGCTGAAATATAAGCCCTACCCCCCAAATAAGCCCTACCCTGTTTCACCGAAAATAAGCCCTGCCCTGAAAAGAAGACCTACAAGGACTTTAACTAGGGCTTATTTGGGGGGTAGGGCTTATATTGCAGCCATCACGACAATCGTGCTAGGTCTTATTTTCGGGGAAACAGGGTATGTAGCATAATCATTCTGCTTCCTATTCTTGTATAAAGTTCATCAAGAAAGTTTAGTTACAAAAAACAGAGCATTTTCAAGGGGAATTAAGGGGAATTGGTCATAAAAAAAATGATTGTGAAAGAAGCCTGAGATCGAAGCTGACATTCAGTGGTGCCAAGGACTGCGTATTAGTTTCAGGGCAGTAAAGTAATCCACAGCAAAACTTTCATCTTTACTGCCCCCAAAGCAGTATATTTGTGCTTCTAAGAAAATTTGTTACATAGTTACATAATCTGGTTGAAAAAAGACACAAGTCCAACCAGTTCAACCAGTTGAATGGTTAATAAAATGGCAGCATCCATCTCAAACTATAGTTCTACACTGAAATTTTCCATTCTGAAAATTTGCAATTCAATAAATTCAATAAATTTGCAATTCAATAAAAATAGTTTGGACATGATGAATTCTTAAAAGATCTGCGTAAGAGAACACAGACCTGTGTAAAGCTTTACTAAAACCATCAATTTAATTGTTTCCCAAAACAGCCCCAACAAGGCATGATGTGAATGATAAATATCAACTGAACTGTCAAGCCTTTAAATGACTGGCATCATAGCTGATTATGTGTGCAGCACAGTGGCAAGTTCAAATCAACCAGAGGCTAACATAGCAGCTTCCTTGTCTGTAAAGAATAGAAGGGTTTGGTTCCCCTTTAACGAAAAACACCTGATGATAATCCTTCTTATCAGCTTAAACTCTTAACATTAATTTTTACGTTTATCCCTAAGGGCCAGTTCACACCACATGCAGTCCAGTGTTTTTTTTCTGCATCAAAAACACATGGAAAGTAGGTTAAAGGGTTTTCAATGGCATAGTTCACACCAGTGCTTGCAGTTCCTAGTGCGCTCCAGTTCTGGGAAAAAAAAGTAGAACTTTCTGCACGTTTTCTGCACTGGACTGTACTGGAACGTTGTAAAACGCATCAAAAATGCACTGGAACACATCAAAAATGCATCAAAAACGCGCATGCAGAAAAGCATCTGGAATGCATCCAGACTGCGTTTATATGGTGTGAACTGGTCCTAAAACAATAAAACTGAATCAATCCTGATGTACTAACTGCCTATTTCTTGAGGCTCTAAAATGCCAGGACAGTACAGATACCCCTCAAATTATCGTCCTAGGAATATAGTAAGAGGCATGGTGAGTTTTTTTATTTTTTTTATTGAAAAATGAAACAATTTAATAAAATTTGTGTTTTTTTCATAATTTCTTTTACATGCTGTCACCAGAGCAGTAAGGTTTCACTATATAGCTGGTGTGGCAGTGATCAAGGACACTGATTGGTGACAGTATGTAAAACAAAAAAAATCATGATCTTTTACAAAAAGATTTTTTAATTTTTAGTTTTTTTTCTTTTACATACTGTGACAAGAGCCGTACAATGTTACCAAAGTGACACTGTACCACGCTGGGGAAGTGATTAGGACTTTGTTTTTTGCCCACTATGATTGCTTATAAACAGGGGCGTTGCTAGGTCTACAAAAGATCTGGGGATAGAGCCCATAGCAGCGTAGTAAAGAAAGTCATACGCTTGGGCGGGCTAATACACATGTATATACAGTAATATACGTGTGTGTATATATATCCCTAGAGAGCCTCCCACTCTAATCAGGGTCCCCAGAGAGCCCCCCTACATCAGAGTCCCCAGAGAGCCTTCCCCTTGTATCAAGGTCCCCAGGGAGCCCCCCACTTCATCGGGGTTCCCAGAGAGCCCTCCTTACATTAGGGTCCCCAGAGAGCCCCCCTATAAATCAGGGTCCCCAGAGAGCCTCCCCCTTACAATCAGGGTCCCCAGAGAGCCTCCCCCTTGCATCAGTGTACCCAGAGAGACTCCATTTACATCAGGGTCCCCAGAGAGCCTCCCCTCCCCTTGGGGACCCTTGCAGAGACTCAGGGCTATGGGCCCCAGATTCGGGGCTATAGCACCAAAATAAAACAGTGATGATCACTGCTTTAAGCAATAATTTTTATGAATGGCATTTATTCATTCATTCATTGTGTACTATTGTGAAGTTGTGATTGACCACAGCTATCACATGGTACACATGCACTGTGATTGGGCCTGTGTGTACCATGCAATCACTGTGACTGATCACAGGCTCAATCAACACAGTTGTACACAATGAATGGCTATGAATGATGAAAGCCATTCATTGTGTACAACTGTCATGTGAGCGCTGTGACTGGTAATTGAATCATGGGCGTCCTCAGCAGGTCACAGGTACCCTTTACCTAGCATTCCTTACTCCTTCTACCCACCTTGCCCCTTTTTCTATTTCCCTCTTTCTTTTTCTTCTCACTCCCTTTCTCTTCCCTCTTTTCCTTTTACAACTTTTCATCTTTGCCATTTTCTGTTCAGTCTCCTGTTTAACTTTTTTTTTCTTTTCTGCCTTTTGGTTTATTCTGATCTTCAATGCAGCTGCATAGATTACAAAGAGGCCCAGACTATATTCATTCATTTCATGACTTACATCTTCTGGATATACTTTAAACCCACAGCTATATGACACAGTGCAGGCTCAATTATCTACCTAGGTTTCTCTGCTTGCATTGTACAGCTGGTGAACAAATTTTTACTGCACATGACCTCAATAATGTATGCTGTGTATTGGAGGAACCCAATAAAAATTCACTGAAATTAAATCTGCATAAGACAGAAATGTGTAAGATAAGTCTTAGCACCTACAAGTTTTTAAATTTGTTAGACTCTTACGCAGTTAGTTAAAGTATATGTGAACTATTATCTTGTAAAACAACCCATTCAGTTTAAAATAGAAATGCAAAATAACATAATAAGAATAGGAATAATTATAATAATAAGAATAAAAATAATACGAAAAGGTGAAACATTTGTGTATTTAAAGCTGTTCTCAGCTGCATAAGAAGCTTAGAGTGGTGGGGGTGGGCAAGCAGCAATGCACTGATCTTCCTAGTGAATGGCTGTGCAGGGAAAGCATGTCAGCACATGTCTTGCTCTTTGGAGGACAGGCAAGCTGTGCTTCCAGCACAGCCAGAAAACTGACCACACTAGGGTAGATGTGCTCTCAAAGCCAGCATGGTCAGTGAGAACTAAGATGGCAGGGGGACTGGCAGGAACATCAGGTACTGTATTTCACACAAAGGAAACTATACAAAGAAAACAGGATACCTTTTAACACAAGTACATGGTACAACAGGTATATATTAGGAATATGAAATGTTGGGGTAAAATATTCTTTAAAGCAGTCTATAGTGAAAATCCTCCCCTGCCACCTATCTTCCCACCTATCATCTTACCAATCTACCTCCGTAAATGATAAAAAAAAAGCCATGTAATAACTATGGGGGCCATCTTAATAGCATCATGGGCCCCTGGGCAAAGTAATACTCTGGGGCCCCTATCAGCTTCCCCCAATTTACGCACCAACTCTCAAGAATTAAAGTATTAATAGTTGATAGAATTAAGCATATATTTTTAGTACTTTCAATAAAATCGATTTTAAACAATAAGAAAACATGTCATAAATCAAAGACTAATCAGCACAAAGAACAGAATATGGGGGAGGCAGAAGGACACAGTACAGGTTTTGGGACACTGCCCGGGACACAGCCATGCCAGGACAGCTTAGTAAAAAGCATGACTGTCCCAGCAAATCCGGAACAGTTGGCAAGTATAATGTAATGCAAGATTATCATGGGGCCCCCATGCACCTGGGGCCCCTGGGCAGTACCCAGGTGTGCCCATTCATTAAGACAGCCCTGTATGGGTGACCATATGTTTTGCATTTGCTGGCGTGACCTGTGGACTGACATTCCAGCAATGCCAGCCAATCAGCATTGTTGCATTCAGCTGAATTTGTGAGAAGACATTGGTCTCCACAGGACATGAAAGTCACATGACAGGTCGCCTTCTAGTTTTGGCACTTCTTTTTCATCCGTTCATTATAATGGGGCTTCACTTGCTTCAACACTGTGCTTTCTATGAATGTAGATCACAGTGTCTCATCTGTGGAGGCCAAAGAAGTTTTCTGGTCATAGGGCAACAGAGAGCACTGTGGGATAGAAGGAGAGCCCTGTCACATGGCCTGTCAAAATCACATGACAGGTTTCCTTGTCATTTCAGCACTTCTTTTTCATCTGTCCATTACAATGGGGCTTTGCTTGCTTCAGCAATGTGGTTTATAAATGTGTCAGCTTTTTTTTTTTTGGGGGGGGGGGGGGGGGGGTTGTTTGTCTTTTAAGTACATTTTGCCAGTGCATTAGGATTAGCAATACTGCTTATTAACATGGGAAATTTTTTTTGCTTCCAATGACAAAAAAAAGTCTTTCAGAAGGTCTTCCCCCTTAATGACCAGGCCATTTTTGAGATACGGCACTGCGTCCTTTTAACTGACAATTGCGTGGTCGCGTATATCGCTGTACCCAAACAAAATTGACGTCCTTTTTTTCCCACAAATAGAGCTTTCTTTTGGTGGTATTTGATCACCTCTGCGGTTTTTTATTTTTTGTGCTAAAAACAAAAAAAGACCATCCATTTAAAAAAAAAAAAAACAATATTTTTTACTTTTTGCTTTAATACATATCCAAAAAAGAAATTAAAAAATAAAAAGTAAAAATAATTTCTTCATCAGTTTAGGCCAATATATATTCTTCTACATATTTTTGGTAAAAAAAAATCACAATAAGCGTGTATTGATTGGTTTGCACAAAAGTTATAGCGTCTACAAAATAGGAGATATATTTATGGCATTTTTATTATTACATTTTTTTTAACTGGTAATGGCGGTGATCAGCGATTTTTAGTGGCACTGCGACATTGCAGCGGACAGGTTGAACACTTTTGACACTTTTTTGGGACCAGTGACATCTATACAGCGATCAGTGCTATAAAAATGCACTGATTACTGTATAAATGACACTGGCAAAGAAGGGATTAACACTAGAGGTAATCAAGGGGTTAAATGTGTTCCCTGGGAGGTGTTTCTCTGTGGAGCGATCGTGCGTACCTGCTATAGCTCCTATAGGAGCCGATGTAGCGGTACTGCGATTCGCGGGAACGAGCCGATCTGCTGCAGTATAATGACAGCGGCTGGTCGGCAAGTGGTTAAAGTGTTACTATACCCAGGACACTGCATTCAGTATATCTGGTCTCCCACAGTACACAGAACATGGAAATGCAATTATTTTAGTAAATATAAACTGCTAAATACCTTTTCTCATCAGCAGTATATAGCAGTCTCGTAACATCTATCAGTGTCTGGTTAAAGCTTGAAGGAGGTGTTGTTATTCTACTGTCTACTGTCCTATGAGGCTCCAGGACCCCTGACCCTCTGTCTGGACAGTGCTGATTGGCCCTGTGCTGATCACATGCACTCTCTAGCAATACACATCAAACTGAGCATGTGCAGATTGACTCCAAAGGATCTGTACTATCAGGAGCTGGATTGGGGACAGTGGAAAAAGGGCAGGACCAGAGAAGACAGGATCAAACAGCTTTTTTTTTAAACAATGCGGAGGGGTTAGCATTGGCAAATATCCATCTTCTCTATGTGTAAACACCATCTATGCAGAAAGTGAATACAAAGTAAACTTTGAAAAAAAATCCATGGTATATAATTTTGGAAACAAGGGGTTAAACCACGGTGCTCCGCTTTGTGGTTTTCACATCAACTCCCAACAAGGTGTTCCGTATCTTACAGTTTCCCATGACTCAAAAAAAAACAGCAAGTATTAAACTGATATGGATTAGTGTAGAATTTGTGAAAACGAAATTCGTACTGAATACTTCAAAGTGTTTAATGTTGAAGCTTTAGGATGACATTAAATATACAGTAATTACAACAAGGTCAATAAAGAGACACTGTCCATTTGCTTATTCAGGGCAAAGTATTTGTACACGTGTTTAGGTGTTTATAAGCGTTTCCCCCCACAACACTATAAAAATGTACACTTACAAACGCTTAATGCTCCTCTCACAAAATGCACTTGTTATATTTTTTTTTTTAGCATGTAAACGCTCTACAAATATGCCTGTAAAAGCCCAAATGTGTATGGACACCTAGGGGTTTATTTACTAAAGGTGGAGAGCAAAATCAGGCTCACTTCTGCATAGAAACCAAATGGCTTTCGGGTTTTATTGCCAAGGCTTAATTGAACAATCTGAGGTTAGAAGCCGATTGGTTTCTATGCAGAAATTAGCCTGATTTTGCACTCTCCGGCTTTAGTAAATAAACCCCATAGGCTAACTTAACCGCTTGCCGACCAGCCGCCGTCATTTTACTGCGGCAGGTCGGCGCGATCCTGCGAGTCGTCGTAGCTATACGTCGGCTCGTGGGACCGGGATAGCAGGCGCGCGCGCACTGCATGGGGTGCTGATGCTCGTGGCCGACGGTCGCGATGACCGCCAGCCACGAGCGATCACCGGCACGAGAGGCAGAACACGGAAGTGTGTGTGTAAACACATAAAACCCTGTTCTGCTCTGCGAGGAGAGACAGATTGTGTGTTCCTAATAGCTAGGAACCACAATCTGTTATTTCCTCTAGGTCAGTCCCCTCCCCCTACAGTTAAAAACACACATAGGGAACACAGTTAACCCCTTGATTGCCCCCCTAGTGTTAACCCCTTCCCTGTCAGTGACATTAATACAGTAATCTGTGCATTTTTATAGCACTGATCGCTATATAAATGCCAATGGTCCCAAAAATGTGTCAAAAGTGTCCGATGTGTCCGCCATAATGTTGCAGTCAGGATAAAATACGCAGATCGCCGCCATTACTAGTACTAAAAAAATAAATAATAATAAAAATGCTATAAATCTATCCCCTATTTTGTAGACGCTATAACTTTTGCGCAAACCAATAAATATACGCTTATTGCGATTTTCTTTACAAAAAATATGTAGAAGAATACATATCGGCCTAAACTGAGAAAAAATTAGCTTTTTTTTCAAAAAATGGGGATATTTATTATAGCAAAAAGTACAAAATATGGTGTTTTTTTCAAAATTGTCGCTCTTTTTTTTCTTTATAGAGCAAAAAATAAAAACCGCAAAGGCGATCAAATACCACCAAAAGAAAGCTCTATTTGTGGGAAAAAAAGGACGTCCATTTTGTTTGGGTGCAGCGCAGCACGACCACGCAATTGTCAGGTAAAGGGACCCAGTGCCGAATGGCAAAAAATGTCCGGTCATTCAGCAGCCAAATCTTCCGGGGCTGAAATGGATAGAGTTGCTTCTACGGGCTGAAAGAAAAAATGCCAAATGCCTGTATAAGCAGCATTTTTATGCTCAGTATGCATAAGGCCTTAGTGTATACCCAGCTTTAGTCTGTCATGCCCTATATACAGTTACCATTTAAACAAAGGGAGAACATAGGAGCAAAGGAAATAATAACTGCCAGCTTTCCTGCAAAGCTGTAGTATGTTTAATATAATTTCTTGCCATAGTCACATGTTAAACAAGTGGCTTGTAAATGAGTTTTCTAAAAAAAAAAGATAAAAAAAGAAAAAAGAAACATAAAAAGCCTGTTTTTGTACAGGGTGCTATTTTCATGTCACTGCCGAGGGCAGTCTAACTTCAATAAATGTTTTGTGACTGTCCATTTACAAAACTTTAAGTCATAAGAGTATTTTAGACACAGCACAGAAAATTTCCATGAATAAAACGTGCAGCCCCAGAGCACTTTTAGATCCCCGTCAGGCAGAGCTGATCCTTAGCAGACTTTATGAGAGGTAATTAGACTTACTGTACTTTCTCTGCTTTGATTAGGCTGTTTTTAAACCTAAATGTTTATAGTAGGTTGGATCTGTTGTAAATTATGAGGGCCGTCCAAACAAGTTAATATATTAGAAAAGTATACAGAAATCAAGGTTCCAACAGTGACCTATTCTTTCTCATATTATGGGGACTGTCATTTAGGTAGCAGGAGTATAGTTTAATGCATAATATAAAATAAAGTTCAAAAAACTAAAAGTAATAAACCAAATGCAGAAATTCTTTCTACTGTAACAAGGACTTTCTCCTTCCAGGACAGTTTCTACAAATAAGGCCTAAATAGCATAGATGGAATACCAACTTACCAAATAATGTTAAGCCTCATACACACGATCGGATTGTTGGCCAACAAAACCGTGGAATTTTGTCCGAAGGGCGTTGGCCCAAACTTGTCTTGCATACACACGGCCACACAATTGTTGGCCAACAATTACAAACGTAGTGATGTACTACGTTGTTTTTCAGCTCTTTAGCACCACCCTTTGGGCTCCTTCTGCTAATTTCGTGTTAGTAGAAGTCTGGTGAGTGTTGATTTACACTTTTCATTTCGCACTTTTCAGTTTGTTTCTGAATGGCCGTGTGTCAACCAGCCATGTTGCGGAATCGGAGGAGATAACGTGTTATTTATTATTGGCCTTGGAGTTATTGCTTTGACATTATTTTTTTGGTTGAATAATAATGATTTGATTTTGTATATTTTCTATATTTTTGGATGCATAGAATGCACTTTTTGGTTAAGTTCTATTGGCAGATAGCATGTCTAATTTTATTTATTTTCTTTTTTTAATGCACAATAAAAAAAATGTGTAGAATAATACTTGGCTATGTGTTTTACTTCAAATGACGGTTTGGGAGTAGGCAGTTACATTTAAAAAAAATACAATGTAAAATTGACAAGGGACACCAACATAGTTGTATCTTTGATCTTAAAAACTACGGGATAATGGTGTTGTGGTAACTTGTCCAAATAAAAAATAAAAAAAGCATAATAATATTATTCTTGATATCACTAGAAAAAAAAAAGCCTTTGAAAATTTGTTTGCAATAACTCCATCAGTATCACCAGCAGCTTCATTATTATCCCATTAAAGAAGAAGAGAATATGCTCTGCATTTCGAGATTTCATAATTTGCAACGTAACGAATGTTAATACTCCATTACAAACGCTAGTGTACAAGACAGACCGCTTCTGGCTCATCCTTGATTCCAAGCAGGCGTGTTTGTACTTTGGACTTTTGTCCGATGGACTTGTGTACACACGCTCAGAAAATCCGACAACAGACATTTGTCTGTGGAAAATGTATAAACCTGCCATCCAACATTTGTCCATGGAAAGTTGGCCAACAATTGTCCGATGGAGCATACACACAGTTGGATTTTCCGCCAATAGCCTGTCATCACACATTTCCCCTTGGAAAATCCGATGTGTGTATGAGGCTTTAGATAAAATAGCTGTCCAAAATACCAAGCCATTGACTCTGATTTAAAGCACCTGTGCAAGATAAAGGAAAACCTGCAAACATGGCCTGTTGTAGGTACTTGAGTACAGGGTTGAGAACCACTGACATATGAATCTGTGCTTGTGTGAAGGCCATGTTTATCTGTATAGGGATGCACAGGAGTTCCATGTAGACAGTCCCTTAGCTGACAATTGGGATGCAGAGGTTGAACGAACACAGCCACTGCTCCCAATGTGACATCTGTGCGGGTGCATAGCCCGAAACACACCAATGGATTTTAAATTGGGAGCAGCGGTTGTGTCCGTACAGCTTCTGTGACCCAATAGACAACAGCAGGATTGCCTGCATGGGGATGCATGGAACACCTGTGCATAGGGTTGCAAAACACAAATTAATTACACAGGTTCTGTGGCTGATTAACCACTTCAGCCCCGGACCAATTGGCAGCCAAAGGACCAGGCCCCTTTTTGCGATTCGGCACTGCGTTGATTTAACTGACAATTGCGCGGTCGTGCAACGTGGCTTCCAAACAAAATTGGCGTCCTTTTTTTCCCACAAATAGAGCTTTCTTTTGGTGGTATTTGATCGCCCCTGCGGTTTTTATTTTTTGCGCTATAAACAAAAATAGAGCGACAATTTTGAAAAAAATGCAACATTTTTTTGCTTTTTGCTATAAGAAATATCCCCAAAAAAATATATAAAAAAACTTTTTTTTTTTCTCAGTTTAGGCCGATACGTATTCTTCTACATATTTTTGGTAAAAAAAATCGCAATTAGCGATTATTGATTGGTTTGCGCAAAAGTTATAGCGTTTACAAAATAGGGGATAGTTTTATAGCATTTTTATTAATATTTTTTTTTTTTACTAGTAATGGCGGCGATCAGCGATTTTTTTTGTGACTGCGACATTATGGCAGACACATCGGACATTTTTGACACATTTTTGGGACCATTGTCATTTATACAGCAATCAATGCTATTTAAATGCATTGATTCCTGTATAAATGACAGTTGTAGTGAAAGAGTTAACCACTAGGGGAGGGGAGGGGTTATGGGCTCTGACGTGTGTGTGTTTTTTTTACATTAGGGGGCGGGGCTGACGTCTGACGTCATTGATCGGCTTTCCCGATGACCGGAACAGCCAATCAATGACAGGCAGAGTAGGAAGCGCGGGGAGAGGTTTGTTTACACAAACCTCTGCCCGTTCTTCAGCTCCGTAACCTGATCGCGGGACACCACCGGCGATCGGGTCCGCTGGTCCCGCGGCCGGGGTCACGGAGCTCCCGACCGGGTCGCGAGCGCGCCGTGCCATTCTGTAGACGTATATCTACATGAGGCGGTCGGGAAGCGGTTAAGGTGATAATTAAACTCACTTAGTGCCTTACCTGCATTCAATCAGCCTCAGAACCTGTGTAATTAAAATGTGTTTGGGCTTAAAGGGATGAGGTGGCAACTCTACCTGTGCATCCTCTTGCGGGTAAACAAAGCCATCACACAGGGGGACAGATTCATACGCCCTGTGTGAACAAGGCCCAAAGCTTATGCTGGCCATACACTATCCGAAAAATCGTCCAAAATTCGGTCATTAGACCGTTCGTTCGTTTTTTCGGCCAGCTAATGGGCACAAAATCGATAATCGTTGGGACGTTTTTGAGCCGAAAAAAAAAAGGACAAGTTTGGAAATTTTCTGCAAAACAAACGATAAATTGAAAGCTTAATGTGTTTCCCGTCCGCCCTTTCTGCACTAGTATGTAAAAAAACAAACATAAAATGTATTTATTTATGTCCACCGAACGTTTTATTGGTCATTACATGATGGCACCATCGTTTGCGCTCCTGACCGAACGTTTGTTTTTCGAAAATGTTTTTTTTTTTTACGTATAGTGTATGGCCAGCATTAGACAGGCTACTAGAACATTTATTTTTACAGTTGTCTGTGATCCTATTGGCAGGATTTCCTCTCTGTCTGACACCTGTCATAAAGACAGGAATTGATGAGATTTTCTTCACTTCCTGTACTGCCTGAAACCTTTCAAATAGTAATTAGTAAAAAAAAAAAAAAAATATCTACAAATAATAAGCTGAAAAGTTTGAAACATCCCCACTCTAGTCAAAATGTAAGATAAGGCCTCATACACACGGACGTTTTAACAGTGGATTTTTTGAGCTTTTTTTGCTGCTTAAGAAGGCAACTCCATGTTATTCAATGGGCTCATACACACCATGGCGTTTTTGAGCTGTAACAGGCATGGTCGTTTTTAAGCTCCAAAAAAAAACCAAGGACCAGCGCCTTCAGAGGCTCCAGCGTCAGAGCTGTTTTGACGCTGAAAAAAGCTCAAAAACGCGCATTAACGCTATACCGACGTATTTTAGCATCAGCGTTTTTGGGCTGTAAAAATGTTTATGTGGGTAATTTGAGAGTGGAAAATAGCAGAGGGATGTTTTTTTCAAAAAAACGTGCCTTAGCGTTAACGCTTAAAAACTACGTTAAACGCGCATTGACGCCAAATCAAAACGCTAATAAAATCGCGTTTTTAACGCTGCTTTTTTTCCAGGTGTTGTAACTAGCTTTACAGTCCCTTTTTTAAAACGTCCGTGTGTATGAGGCCAAAGAGTTGACTGAGTTTGGATATTCTAGAAAGCAATGTGCAAGTAGTTTAAAGAGTTTTGTATTTTGTGTTGGTGCGTTTGCATAATTTTTCTGCAGTGTTTAGTACTTATGATGCAAATACACACGTTCCTTTCACTATTTTTTTAAATAAATATAAAGCAACAAGGCACAAAGCCTAGTTCGGTTTTAAGTTTGTGGAAGCTCTATAGATGTCCTACAAGTAATTCTTTTATATTCATGAGAGTAAAGTTTATGTAAAAATTCAGTTTTTATATATTGCTACTGTATGCAATATGTACCCATGTCCATCATAGCAATAATCAGTGTCACAAATTCAGAACTGAAGACACAGAATGGGGAAGATAATGGTGAAGGAAGTGTGGAGCAGAATAAAGACTGACATAGCACCGGAAAGAGTGATCGGAAAAACTCTGTCCTTTATGCTTTTATTATTTTTGTTTACATGTAAAAAAAAACTATAAATCTCATAGAGATCATCACAACTTTAACAAAACGGGCTCTATGAATCAAAAGCCAGCAAGTTGAGAAGTATTCCTGCTAGTAATTATTGCTCACGTTCACAATGATTAGGCCTTGATTTTTTACCAAAAAAAGGGATAAAGGAAAAAGATCACATGTGATGTCAATCTATAATTATAACCAGTGCCAAATCTGAGCTTACCATTCATTTTTGAGCAAGACCAGCTTAAAATGAATAACAAGCAGCTGTATTTTCTGAGCAGCGCAACGCTGTCCTGTGTTCCTTCAGTATCAGCACTGCTCTTACTTTTCCCTTTTTTTTTTTTTTTTTACTTGGTCGGGCCATTAGCTACATCTTTGCTAATGTACCTACTGAAGTTTCTACAATCTATCCTGGTGTATTGATATCACTGTACCTAAAGCTGAACTCTATTTAGCATTATGATGTCAGCTTCACGTGACATTACCAGTTAAAAATAACAACACAATTACTGATTTTAAATGACAACTTTAAATTTGATCTCCATAAGGATATAAAAACATACTAGTTAATGCATTCATGTGTTCATTAAAAACTGAATTTGATTTTTTTTTTAGCCTTTTGTAATCTCCTGTACAGCAACCCTCAGATTGAGAGAAGGGGAAGTAGTAGGATCCAACCCTGTGTTCTGCATGCACGTGTACTAACAAAGAACATGCTGACATCAGGAAGTGAGTGACAGAAGGGTGGGCTGATGCTGCTCAGTCATTGCCCAGCCTCAGGCTGAGACAGAGAGGTGGACAAGGTGTCTGTCTTAATTGCAGAATAGAAAAGTTGGGTCATTAGTCCAGTTGTCCACTTTTAATTTCAGTTTTCAATATCAGAAGCGAGTAATAACTCACGATCAAGACAAAGTCTCTAAAAACTTCACTACTGGGCTTCTAAGTACATCAAAACATTATATGCTGACACTGTTCTTGGACTGGTGCTGTTTATGACACAGTTAACTGTCTTTGAACATTGTAGGGAGTCTAGTTTCATTGTGAGTGGGCTTTGATGTGTATGTCAGTGTATGTAAAGAAATGATATAGCATTCAGGCCCTATGCACACTGGGTGTTTACCCCCGGTGCATGAGGCTCTGGTATTTTGGTGCCAGTCTAAGGTACAGGATGCCGTCCAGCCCTATTTCTGGCAGCCTGTCAAACTCCTTGACTGGCTAAAAGCTGCAGCTTCTGGACGAGTTTGGATGGTGGACTGAGTGCTACTAACATGCTACACATACATCCCTAAACAAGAGTACATTAATAGCACTCAGTGGGGTTGATTTTCAAAAACTGGAGAGTAAAAAATCTGGCATATCAGCTTCTAACTTCAGCTTGTTCAAGTAACCGCTTCCCGACCGTTGCACGACGATCTACGTCGGCATGAATGGCACGGACAGGCATAAGGGCGTACAGTTACGCCCCTTTGAATTTGCCGTCGTGTCATCGCGTGTGCGCCGGTCAGGACCTCTGTGAATCTGATCGCGGTCCCGCGGACTCGATCGCCGTGGGGATACCCGCGATCGTCTCACAGGGAGGAAGAAAGGGGAGATGCTGAAGTAAACAAGCATCTCCCTGTTTTGCCTAGTAAAAGTGACACTGATCTCTGCTCCCTGTGATTGGAGCAGAGATCAGTGATGTTCCACACCCCCCACAGTTAGCAACACGCCCCTAGGACACACTTAACCCCTACACTGCCACCTCCTGGTTAACCTCTTCACTGCCAGTGTCATTTACACAGGAATCAGTGCATTTGTATAGCACTGATTGCTGTATAAACGACAATGGTCCCAAAAAATGTGTCAAAAATGTCCGATGTGTCCGCCATAATGTCTCAGTCACAATAAAAATCGCTGATCGCCGCCATTACTAGTAAAAAAAAAATATTATTAATAAAAATGCCATAAAACTATCCCCTATTTTGTAAACGCTATAACTTTTGTGCAAACCAATCAATAATCGCTTATTGCGATTTTTTTTACCAAAAATATATAGAAGAATACGTATCGGCCTAAACTGAGAAAAAAAAAAAATTTTTATATATTTTTGGGGGATATTTATTATAGCAAAAAGTAAAAAATAATGTTTTTTTTTCAAAATTGGCGCTCTTTTTTTGTTTATAGCTCAAAAAAAAATAAAAACCGCAGGGGGTGATCAAATACCACCAAAAGAAAGCTCTATTTGTGGGAAAAAAAGGATGTCAAATTTGTTTGGGAGCCACGTCGCACGACCGCGCAATTGTCAGTTAAAGCAACGCAGTGCCGAATCGCAAAAAGTGGTCTGGTCTTAAGCCAGCAAAATGGTCCGGTCTGAAAGTGGTTAAAGCGGCAAAATCAAAAATGTAATATATTGCAGCTTATCAATCTTTAGATGTGATGGCTACATTCATTTTCATATTTTTTTTTTTTTTTTACCCTCTGTTTTCATCAGTTGATCTGGCCTGTAATACACCAAACCCACTCTGAATGAATGCGCCCACTGCACATTTGGACAGCAGCATTCTCAGTTTGGGGGAGGGAAGTGTTAGCTGTACTAACAGATTAGATACAACAAATTGAATCCAAACTCCAGCTAAAACGTTATAAGCAGTTACAGCAAACATTTTTGTTTTCATTTTTGTATAAAGGTTTTACATACATAAATAAAAGCTGATCATTGTAAGCAACCCTGGCAGTGTTAAATGGTTTGTCTCATCCCTGTAACTAAAACATCTGCAAGAGAGCTAGTTCTTTGAAAAACAACAGACTTACTGGATGGATCACCAGATGAAAATAGAAGAAAGAAAGTTTAAAAAAAAGAAAACCAATGCAGCTATCACATTGGTAATGGTAGGCTGCAATCATATAAATGTTTGCTTTTGGGTTTAATATTGCTTTAGGCTGGGTTCACACTAGTGCGAATTGGATGCGGCTTTCTTTGCATCCAATTCACACAGCAGGAGATGGTGACCGGCTCTCTATGGAGCCGGTCAACACATCTCCACAGTGGCTTTGATGCGATTTGCACAGGTGCCTTGTGCGTCTTTTGGTCCATTTCAGGTCCGAATTCAACCAAAAATGAATGGCTGAAATCGGACCTGAAATGGTGAATGAGGATGCACCGGACTCCTGCTGTGAGCCGCTGCGTACTGATATGTGAACCCAGCCTTAAGGAAGCACTATTCACTAGAATATTAACTGTTACCTATATGTCTACAGTAAGAAACTATTAATATTTATAGTTCTTTTTTGCAGATATTAATCAATGATTTAGCATTGGGGATTAGCAGCATTAGCAGATTTAGGGGATTAGCACTATTAGCAGATTTTACATACCTGTAAAATCCTTTTCTTGGAGTACATTGCGGAACACAGAGCAGGTTATAAATCATGCCTACCTGGGTTATATGCCACCTATAGGTGATTTGACACTAGCAGAAAAAAACAGACAGGAAGATCCCCTATGTAACCCCTCCCACTCCAGAAGCTCCTCAATTCAAGCAACGAACCCCCAAAAAGAGGTGGTTGTAATGTACTCCAAGAAATAGATTTTACAGGTAAGTACAAAAATCCAATCTTTTTTTTGTACTACAGGGGACACAGAGCAGGCTTTAAATCATGACTACCTGGCATGTCCCAAAGCAATGCTAATGGGCAGAGGGAGACACAGCAACCACCATCAGCATGCATAATGCTGTGGCCAAAAGCAGTATCCTCAGCAGCCTTCACATCCACCTGGTAAAACCTTATAATGACCAGGTTGCTGCCTACCCAAACCTAAAGCCACTGATGCCTGATGACAGTTAGCCCAGGAAGATCCCAAACTTCTGTTGGGAGAGTGCGTCCATACTTGAAAAGGTGGAATCTTCCTCTTCAAGCCATAGACTTGGGCAATAAGCTGACAAATCCACTGTGAAATGGTTGCCTTGGTAGCTGCCTGTCCTTTCCTAGAGCCTTTGGGAAGGACAAACAATGAATCAAACTGCCTGATAGCCGCAGACATTTTCAAATACATCCTGACAGCCCGAACAACATCTAATGTGTGCAAGGCTTTTAACCCCAACTGGGAAACAGAGGACTGGGAAACAGTGAAAGCTGAAACAACAATGCCCACTTCTGCTGATTTATAGGTACATTTGATCTCATAAAGGTGGGAAGGTCCAAAACTTCAACCTGTACCAATGAGAAACCATGGAACAGATCCAGTTGTCTGAAATCACTTTTTGCCAGGCTTCCGAAAAAGCCAGTAGCCCCCCCCCCCCCACCTTAACGAGTGGGAGCGCTACTTTACAGTGAAGAGGATTTGGATTCTGGTTTAGCTTACTTGGCTGACCAGGACCTTCTTTGCTTTGACTTAAAAGTGAGCATGCCAGCAATCATTCCCTCCAGGCCAGCCAAAGGAGCAGCTAAGTTATCCCTAGTGACATAGCCTGAAGTTGATGCCCCTACAGTGGTCATAATACCAGTGATGCCGCGTACACACGAACGGAATTCCGTTCAAGCATGGCTTGCATAGACACAGTCCCACAA
The DNA here is from genome assembly GCA_028564925.1 of Lithobates sylvaticus. Classification (NCBI taxonomy): domain Eukaryota; kingdom Metazoa; phylum Chordata; class Amphibia; order Anura; family Ranidae; genus Lithobates; species Lithobates sylvaticus. The sequence goes on from CM053030.1 coordinate 420,813,633, forward strand.
AAGTTTGCTGAACTTTCGACCGTCAAGAACGCAGTGGCATACAACACTATGACGAGCCGAGAAAATTAAGTTCAATGCGTCAAATTGTTTCCGAGCATGCGTAGGAATTTTGCGTGTCGAAATTGGTACAGATGATCGGAATTTCCGATCAAAACTTTCTCCAACCGAAAAATGGAGAACCTGCTCTCCATCTTTTGCTGGCTGGAATTCCGCCAGCAAAAGTCTGATGGAGCATACACACGGTTCGATTTTCCGACCAAAAGCTCTTATCGGACTATTGCTGGCGGAATTTCCGATCGTGTGTAATGGATGTAATGGCTCAGATGCACCTGTTACATCTGGTCTCTTGGAAGACACAAACTCAGTGGGACTACAGCCAGAGTCCTCTAGACCTGACGATGATGCCCTTGAACCATTCACCTGCCACACGCTCTTCTGGAAGCTATTTTCCATGGCTTACCCTATTAGGAAGGGAGAACCACCCAGTTGCCAGCACCTCACTCCCCAGTGGTGTACTCACATACCCGGAACTTCAACAGCCTACCCTGTGCCTCTTCTGCTGTACAGCTGCAGCCTACAGTGTTGCTGCTGCCAGAGAGAAGACCACCAGCTTCATCTTTACCAAGATGGCCACCCACTCCTCACCATGACGCATTTCCGGGTCCAGCGTAAAAGCACAGCATTTCGATCATAGCAGGGCCTAGGTACCATCCATCTTAGCCTCCCAGATAAAGGAATATATTGAACCGGTGATCAGGAGATCGATCTACTGATCCCTGCTAGAACCATTGCAAATTTGGTATTGCCATACAGAGTTGTACTTCAGTGATTATCACCTTTCATACACTGGGGGGAACAAAAACAAGAAGCTTCCAGAGTGGAAGGGATTATATAGGGGGACCGTTCTCTGTTTTTTTCTGCCAGTGTCCACTCACCTATATGTGGCGCATAACCCATGTAGCCATGATTTATAGCCTGCCCTGTGTCCTGTGATGTACAAAAAAGAAAAGTATTTTTCAAACAGAAAGGTTCACTTTAGTGTAGGACTGTGGTGCTGTCCTGCTACTCTACTGGCAAGAAAAGCACAGTATGGTAAATTTGGTGCTACTGATGACAGTTCAGACTGTATGAACTGGCTATGCTTACCTCTAAAGCATTTGTGGCAATAGGAACATGGAGAAAAGGATGACTTTAAATGCTCCACACAAACAAAATATGAAATCAGTTCCTTTGCATAACTACTGTGCACATCAAAAGTGGAAATACAAGAAAGCTACATCTTTTAGGATAAGTAAACATACAAAAGACAAGCGTGTTCTACACTTATCTTGACACTTATCTGTTCAGCTGAAGATCTCTTGTATGTTGCGCTTTGATTCTTGCTGCACAAACATTCTGACACAACTGATAAGTACTCTGTATCCTGCATACTTTTTGGGTGACATATCTCTCTAAGATATCACCGTTTACTTTGCATAAAAACCATATAAAGCATTCGCTCATACACTGTGTGGGCATTTCAGTGCTTGCCACCACCTGCCCATGATGTCATCTGAGTGTGTCATCTGGCTCAGGGCTATTGTACGTGAGATTGCATCACAGGTATAGAAATAAATATGTTTACCAAGGAAGCTGCATGAATTCAGCATATGGCTGTAGACATTACCTTACTAATCTACAGAGGATAGGAAGCCTTGGAAGTGAAGTCACCTGAAGTCAAACGCCTGACTATGTTTAAACCATATATATATATATATATATATATATATATATATATATATATAATATATATTTGATATATTCTAAGTATATCATCAAATATATTTTTACAATAATCCAAGTGTTACGTATGATGAACCAGGATCCAGGATTGGTGACCTTAATGAGCTTCCCTCTGCTTTTTCTATCCTCTCCTGTGCCTGTCAGGGTTATGCTGCCCATAGATTAGATGACATTCTGGTCAGTGCTGTTTTCAGTCTGATTGTGTGGCAAAGGTTTATCGAGGGAAATAACTGGAAAGCAACATACACTGCTTCTAACCCTTCCCTACTTTTTCAAAACTAGGAAAAATATTCCAGCTGGCGTTATATATTAACCACTTACCGACCGCCTACAAGTCGGCTCTATTGCGCAAAACGACGTACCTGTGCGTCATTTCGTGCAATAGCCACTGGGGGTGCGTGTGTGCCGCCAGGAGGCAAGGTCGAGCGCTGATTGGACACATGGGATGCCAATAAGCAAGTCCGGTGATCCCAATGTCCGGCGGCCACCCACGATCATTCTCCAAAGACACATAACGGCGATCTGCCTATGTAAACAAGGCAGATCGCCGTTCTGACAGGGGAGATGATGGAGATTTTGTGTTCCTGCTAAGCAGGAACACGGATCTCTGTCTTCCTCCAGTCACAGCATTCCCCACACAGTTACAAAGCACCCCCTAGGTACACACTTAACCTTTTTACTATCCCTAGTGTTAACCCCTTCCCAGCCAGTGGCATTAGTATAAAAAAAAGTGCATATTATTAGCACTGATCATTGTAATAATGTCACTGGTCCCCAAAAATGTGTCAAAAGTGTCAGTTAGTCCAGTTTGTCCACTGCAATGTCGCAGTCCCGCTAAAAATCGCTGATCGCCGTCATTATTAGTAAAAAAAAATAATATATAAAAATCATATAAAAATATCCCATAGTTTGTAGACACTATAACTTTTGTGCAAACCAATCAATATACGCTTATTGGGATTTTTTTATACCAAAAATATGTAGAAGAATACATATCGGCCTAAAATGAGGAAAAAAAATGTTTTTGTTTTTTTTTAAAAATGGGATATTTATTATAGCAAAAAGTAAAAAAAAATATATATTTTTTTCAAACTTGTCCCTCTTCTTTTGGTTATAGAACAAAAATAAAAACCGCAGAGGTGATCAAATACCACCAAAAGAAAGCTCTATTTGTGGGGACAAAATGATAACAATTTCATCTGTTGTATGACCGTGCAATTGTCATTCAAAGTGTGACAGCGCTGAAAGCTGAAAAATGGCTTGGGCAGGAAGGGGGTGAGAATGCACTGTATTGAGGTGGTTAAAGAGATCTCCTCTCATTTCCTGTTGTGTCTGTGGGATAAGATGTAAATAGTAAGTATAAGACACATATGGCATAACTGACAGGGTTTTATTAAACCTTCCTAGTCTATCCAAAACTGAAGAGAAAAAAAAAAACTTTACATAAATAACTGTAGAAAAGGAGGCATTATAGTGCAAATTGGTTAATGCAGGTCACAGGGGCAACCAGTATATAAAGGAGGCTGCTGTAAGAGGACAAGGACAAACTGCTTCACCTGGTTGCAGTAACAAAATCCTACAATCTGAGTGCAAAAGGTACTGTGTATCATAGTTCATGACAATGACCATAGTAAATGGGCCAATGGCAATCTGTAATAGCCCATAACAGCCTATCAGCTATCAGCTTTGGCTGATTAATGAAGTCAGATTATTTTAAGGTGATCTGTACCTGCTTACTACGTATTATTACTAGCTAGTATTACTCTTTGCACCAGGTTATTAAATAAAGCCTGTTATGTGATATGAATTTCATGTACATATGGAACAAAATTAATGAAAATGCTTAACAACTAACAAAACTAGCAGAAAATCCACATCAGGCTACAGTTCCACTGCAGGGATTTAGCTGGCTTGTAAATGTCTTCTAGGCGCCTGTCAGCTACATGTTTTGAGCAGCATATAGTCAACAAGGAGTTGAAAAACTTGCATAGCGTGAATAACCGTTAAACACCCCAGCATGTGGTTAATTACTCTTGTTTCATAACATGATATTAAGTAAAATTCTAATCTTTTTTCAAGATCATAGGTAACAAAGAAACATTAAACACATTATGTATCCTATTAAACAATAGTGGTCTGTTTTTCTTTGCATTTGAATCTAAAATTCTTGTGGAAATCCTGTTGTGCCCAAGGATTAGGGTATGTGCCTCCAACAGGTCTTTGAAGTTCTTCCATAAACATGTAATTATTTTTTTCTGGTGAATGCGCCACTGCTCGATGTAAGCCCAATGACAGGTCATTCTCTGACATTAAATTTATTGCTTGGTTATCCTGAGAGATTTTATATCACCATTAATGTTTCCTTTTAAAAACCTTAGCATACATTAAATTCTCGTTGAAGGTTTCCTTGTGTTTTCCTTGGAAAACCACTTTCTGTGGTATTTCATATTATACAAATCCCTCCACACTCCCCCCCCCCCACCCCAACTCATTTAATACCTTGGGCGCTGGGGTACGTACAATGTTTCATCTGAAAAGACCCTTCCATCCGTTCTAAAATATTTTTCTTGCTATTTGTCGATGGGATTACCTATTACCCTTAGGCATCCATGCGATATAAAGTGAAATAAAAATGTCTTTAAAAGAAGCTTGTTACAATTAAATCCAATTGCAGTTCTGGCAATAGTGGACATGCAAACCGCTAGTCAAAACACTAACGTTAAATGTTTCTTTTAGGTCCGGGCTCATTTTTGCTTTATTTAGCTTTTCAGAAGAGGAAAGTTTCAGAAAAGCGAAATTCCTGCATAATGTAATTTGGAGATATAGTTAATGTGAGCCAGATATGTTCTACATAGTTAAAGCCATTTAAATCCATAGGATAAAGGTTTTTAAATTAATCGTTATAAAACATGTGAATCTGTAGTTAAGACTTTCTTGAGCAGTTATTGAGCTGCGCACTTAATTTGTGACCAGGTGATCTCAAATGTGTCTCGCCAAGTCATGAGGGCTTGGATAAGTAACCTGATGTAAGGACCTTACATCCAAATTGTAGGATCACAGTAATAAAACATAACATGGTACAATGTGCAGTAATATATCATAATTCACAGCAACAAGAAATCAGTATTCAGAAGCAGACTAATGATATCTGGTTTATGATTGGTTATACGTGTTTACTGCTTCATATACTGCATGAATTAAAAACTAGAGATTTTATCCACAGAAAATAATAATTAAAAAAAAGTTTCAGATTTGGTCACCTGCTAACTAAAATTATTAAATTTTTTCAGACAGTTTGAAAATGGACTACCAAATTATTAAGCAATATCATTCAATGTTGAATAAATGATTATAATAGTATGTATTAACTGGACAAAAACAAAAAACTTTTTGCTATCTCCTTCAATAATATATGTTCGAAAATCTGCCTGCCAACACTAATTACCTATGAACCTGTTCAATATATTGTTGCTGTGAAAACGGAATTTGAGGCAGATTTAAAAGACATCCATTAAGACAGTTCTGTAATCATGAATACATAATTAAATGTTTTTTCAATGCAAACAAAGCAGTGACCCGATATCAGCCTCTTGTATTTCCCATAGAACAGGCTGGAGTGTAAGCCCCCGTACACACGGTGGGAAATTCCGACCACAAAATCCGTCAGATTTTTTCCGGCGGATTTTGGCCGACACTGGTGTTGCATACACACGGTCGGACAAAGTTGTCGGAAAAACCGATCATTCTGAACGTGGTGACGTTGGTTGCGTACGACGGAACTACGTAGAGGCTAGTAGCCAATAGCTTTGATCTCTCTTTGATCTCACTTTGTCCGTCAGAATTCTCTACACACAATCGGAAAAAGTCAGATCGGACTTTTTTGTCGGAAAATTTGAGAGCAGGATCTCAAATTTTTTCCGTCGGAAAAAGTCAGGTGGAGCCCACACACAGGCGGATTTTCCGACAACATGGTCCGATCAGACATTTTCCGTCGGAATTTCCGACCGTGTGTACGGGGCATTAGAGGAAGAAGCAGTACCGAGAGCCCAGCAGAATGACAGAGAGATGAGCTTATCACTGTGCTGCTTCTTTTTTCACTGTCCAGTAAAAGGCTGAGTGGGCCCAGGTTGACTTGGGCTCAGAGGAATGAGATTGAATGATGCCAGCTATTGGACTGCGGACATCCAGCCACAGAGAAGAAAGTTCTGCAGAGAAAGTCAAATTAATTTTGCAGCAAAGCTGATTTAAATATATTATCTTTTAATTTGATAGTTATTCTTTTCTTGTTATTTTTTACTAGAGTTCTCTTTTAAATAATATTCTTTTAATAATGCAAAAATATTAACAATCTAAATTTTAGGCATAGTGAGTTTGTATATATGCTATAACAATTTGGAGTTTTAAAGTGTATGTAAAGCCAAATCCTTTTTTTTCGTTTTGGATTAAGTATGGAAGAAATAGTATCTCTGTCACATTTTTGTTGCTACCTGTATCCCCCGCCTTGAAGATTCATGCCTTTTTTTGTTCTGGGGACCACTGCCATTGAGACAGAATATGACAGAAAATTCAATGATTTACAGTTGTCACCAGAACAGGAGTATAGAGTAAATGTTCAAGTAAGGGCACCAGCTTCTGTGTAAACTAGGAGGGAAATTCTCCCCCACTTTGTAGGGATTTCCCCTCACTTCCTATTGCATCCTTTGGACAGAATGTGAATGGAAATCCCCCACGTGAGATACAGACAACCAAAATTAAAATTACATTGTTCTGGCAACAACCAGTCTTTTGGTTTTAGAATCACCTACCTTCACACTACACAAGTAAGAAAAAAATGGTGTACACTTTTTCTTATTTGGCTGGGACTATTTTTACCAAAGTTTGCATTATACATTATTCAGTTAAGTTTATTACACAGCATAATTAATAGAAATTACCATATTAAAGCAGTTTTACAGCTGAAATTTTTTTTTTTTAAAGTCAGCAGCTAAAAAAAAAGTAGCTGATGACTTTTAACACTTACCCTCCCAGGGCGCCCGCGATGTCGGCTGGCGAGGCTGACATGTCCCTCGGCGCTCCAGTCCCAGCGCCGCCATCCTCAGTAAGGGAAACAGGCAGTGGAGACTTACGGCTTCACTGCCCGTTTCCTACTGCGCATGCGCGAGTCGTCCGGCGCTTTGTGAATGGGGCACGCTGTGTTAGGGAACACACAGTTCCCAAAACACAGCGCGCCCAATTACCCAGAAGACAACGCGGAGGAGGACAGAAGACCGAAGATCAACGAAGATCACCGCGGAGTAGGAAGGAGGCAGATTAGGAAGACTGCCTAACAACAGGGATTTCGGATCAGGTAAAAAAAATATTTTTTTTTTCCAGAATACTAATGCTCTTTTTTTTTTTTTTTTTAGGGTGGCCCTCCACTTTAAGCTATCTATCATATCTGCTTTATTGCTTCTATTTTATTTCTTCAATCACATTGGGGCTTTTCTGTTGTGTTTTAGAGTTTGTACCCTATATCCGGTGGCAAGTTGCCAGAATTTTCACAATTTCTTGTAAAGGTTTTTTTTTTTTTACATTGGCATTGCTGTTTCCTTGTAGACTCCTACTTGACCACCATTGTTTTTTAACACTAGGAACCTATCAAGTGTCATTCTCTGTCCAAGGTGCTGAAAGATAATGAAGATAAATGGGAAAGCATTCATAATCTGTGGGTAGGCACTGGAAGAACAACTCTGTACCTCTAAATTGAATTCAAGTACAATTATGCAATAACAAAAAGCTATATTGGGTAGACAGCACCCTAAAGATATGAAAAGTATTTCATCTTCCAGATGATCTGCTGTCAAGCAAAAGGAAATACTGTATAGACTAGCTGCTTACAATGCTTTCCCAGGGCACTCAAAAGATCCTTTGGAAGCATCATGAGAAATATATCATGGTTTAATAAAAAAAATAATATGCGGATAATGATATTCACTCATATACATACAGTACATTCCATAATTGCACAGATTATTAAACAAATATACCTCCTTAGCCTTCTTATTGATGAGTGAGGTTGATCATAAAATTCAAAGGCCACTAATGAATCTGGAGATGTGGTCAATCTCAGCCTTTACTGGAATAATTGAGATTTGCATATATCTTAAATAACGTATATATCTTTTCATGTTTTCCTGATCATTTTGACATGTGGTTTTCTTTGATTTTGTATTTTTAGTCATAAATTGGTGACAGGTTTTCTTTAGAAGGCAATCTGCTATGAGAGAAACGTATTTTGCCTCTACATGACCTCGTGCTAACTCTCTTTCTATAATACTTTGAGTCACTAAACCCAGAACAAGTATACATATAAAGATGTCTGACTCTTCTTTGAGTCTCTTAATTTCCATACTTGATTGTGCTTCAGAAAGGATTGAAGATGGAGGCATAGGTGCCAGACAACTAGAATTTTCGCAAGGAGGTAAGCAATGGCAGACCTGTATTCTCTTAAGTTCAACTCAAGCAGATATAAAATGTACAAATCAAGGCAGCTCTGCCGGTAAAACAGCATACATGAATTTCATCTTTGTATTTAGCTGTTTGCCTGAAGCTTTATATATTATAGTTTTTATTGACGTTTTGCATCCATATTAACACAATCTTTCTCATAATCTTTAAATACATGTCTCTCTATTCCTAAATAAATCTACCACATTCTACATTATCATAGAGTGGCCCACATATACATTTATAGTCTCCCAAATGAAGAATTCTTGAGACATCTCCTTCTCCATAAACCCAACCCGCAGCCACTCAGGGAATAACACAAAAAAACTTGAAAAAACAAATAAATCTCTCTCCCATCATCTCCATCCTTGCCCCCACACCCCAATTAACTAATTTACTATGTAACCCACTTCCAAAACTCCCTCATCTTCAGGCATGCACAGAACGATTTCCATGAGGACCATACTGCAAGAAATTTCTCGCTGTTGTCATTCATCATTGCGGTCAATTTTTCCATTCTCTGTAAACATTCCATTTCCTCTACCCACTCTACTATTCCCAGGGGGTCAGAAGAGCTCCAAAATCTTGGTATTACAGCCCTTGCTGCCGACAGACAAAAGCATAAAGCAGAACTAAACTCTCCTCTGGCCAAGGAAGCGGCCATCTTAGCCTCTGCTGGATCTGCAATTGTCATAGTGCTGCACATGTGATAAGTTATGACATCAGCCATTTAATGGCTTGACAGTTTGTTTGAGAGGCAACATAAGCACACTGTTAGCTGTAATAGTTATCATTCATGGTATGCCATAAATGTAACCATTATGGGGAACTATTAAATTGGTGGATTTAGTTCAACTTTAAAGCGGAACTAAAGTCTCCATATTTACCTCTCCAATGGTCCATCTTCTTCTGAGTGTCGGTTTTCAGGCCCCTTCATTGGCTGGCGGGTTGGTGATGTCACTCCTGAGCATGCTCAGGGGGCCGTCATCCTAGCACTTGGAGATTGGCACGGTACTATAAGCTGAGCTGTGCATGCAGATCTCAGTTTCTAATGCTGGAGGAGATGGTGAGCAGACAGGTAGGGGCCTTTTATTGCAGAAGAGACAGTGTGTATCTCTTCTGCAATAAAAGCCTGCCTGCGGGACTTTAGTTCCGCTTTAAGGAATCGTTATGCCCCATACACGCGGTCGGATTTTCCGACGGAAAATGTCCTATCGGACAATGTTGTCGGAAATTCCGACCGTGTGTAGGCTCCATCGGACTTTTTCTGTCGGATTTTCCGACGGACAAAGTTTTATCTCCTGCTCTCAAATTTTCCGACAACAAAGTCCTATCAGACTTTTTCCGATCGCGTGTAGCGAATTCCTAAGGACAAAGTGCCATGCATGCTCAGATCACATTACAAGCTATTGGCTACTAGCCTCTACGTAGTCCCGTCGTACGCGTAGTCCCGTCGTACGCAACGAACGTCACCACGTTCAGGATGATCGGATTTTCCGACAACTTTGTCCGACCGTGTGTATGCAACACCAGTGTCGGACAAAATCCGTCGGAAAAAATCTGACGAATTTTGTGGTCGGAATTTCCGACCGTGTGTACGGGGCATTAGGGTGAAACAAAAATACAGAATAAAGTCTTAGCTGTTACAGTTGATTTAATTAGCTCTAAAAAGAATCAGCTAAATAGCAAACACATACACACAGCATATGCTGTCTCCCTTACCGACCAATCATATATAAGCTCTTAGTAGTCTACAGTGTTTAGGCTAATGGGAGCTTATTTGTAATAGATCACTAATAATCACAGTAAACAACTGTTCCACGGGTTGTTAAGAAAAACCTATGCGGTCTTACAATTTTGAACATAGATATTGCATTGACATAAAGAACTACATAATGTGTGGCCTCCAATGTCGATTTGTCTCTTCTAAGATATTATAGATGTTCTCTTTTCTTCCCTGCATGATGTAATTATATTGAAGGAGGCTTCTTATTTTGCTTACTGTAGCTTTTGCTTATGATCAGAAAGCCATGTTTTGATACAGCAAATGCCTGAAAACATCTGGAGCATGCTATTATCTGTATGAAGTTTTCTAAGACATGTTTGTTACAATGCTCACCAAATGACCTTTCCTAAGGTAAACCCCGCTGTAATGTATTGAACTTCTCAGAAACAAGAAGCAGATGCTTGGGCTAAGGAAACTTGTAAAATCTACTGGGCTATATATTTTGGAAAACCGTCACATGCATTTTATGGTATTTAAAAGTAAATATAATTTAATGCTTCTGAGCTGTTGAAGAATAACAGGAGTACCACTGTTTTACCGTAATCTTTATTTAAGCTTTTTGGGAGACATATCCAATATTTTGCTATGTTTTTTTTTTTTTCTTATTTAGTTCAACAAATACTGCATGTGAATAAAAAAAGTGATTTTGCAGCCCAATGAGGTTGATTAACCGCTTCAGCCCCGGAAGATTTTACCCCCTTCCTGGCCAGAGCACTTTTTGCGATTCGGCACTGCGTCTCTTTAACTGACAATTACGCAGTCATGCGACGTGGCACCCAAACAAAATTGACGCTGTTTTTTCCCCACAAATAGAGCTTTCTTTTGGTGGTATTTGATCGCCTCTGCGGTTTTTTAATTTTTTGCGCTATAAACAAAAAAGTGCGACAATTTTGAAAAAAACTCAATATTTAAATTTTTTTTGCTATAATAAATATCCCCCAAAAATATATAAAAAAACTATTCTTTCCTCAATTTAGGCCGATATGTATTCTTCTACATATTGTTGGTTAAAAAAAATCACAATAATCGTATATTGATTGGTTTGCGCAAAAGTTATAGCGTCTACAAATTAGGGGATAGTTTTATGGCATTGTTATTTAAACAATTTTATTATTAGTAATGGCGGTGATCAGTGATTTTTATCATGACTGCAACATTATGGCGGACACATTGGACACTTTTGACACTATTTTGTGACCATTGTCATTTATACAGCGATCAGTGCTATAAAAATGCACTGATTACTGTGTAAATGACACTGGCAGGGAAGGGGTTAACCACTAGGGGGCGATGAATGGGTTAAGTGTGTCCTAGGGAGTCATTCTAACTGGGGGGGGGGGGATGGGCTTCCACTCACATGACAGCAATCACTGCTCTCGATGACAAAGAGCAGTGCTCTCTGTCATGACACAAGGCAGAATGGGGAAATGCTTTGTTTACAAATGCCTTGTTTCCCCGTTCTGCATCTCCGTGACACGATCGCCAGGAGACAGGCGGACATCGAGTCCGCCGGTCCCGCGGGCACGGTCACGCTGTATGCGGCGGGCGTGCGTGTGTGCCTGCTATCCCCGCCTCTTAAAGGGGACGTACAGGTACGCCCATTTGCCCACCACTGCCATTGTTCCGACGTATATCTGTGTGCAGCGGTCGGAAAGTGGTTAAAAATGAAATATGTTGTTTAGGTCACAGCTATGCATTAAAGGCATGATTCACCTTTACTAAAAAAATGCCTATGCAGATCATGGACATCTGTAGTTAAAAACAAACTGTGTAGCTTTAACCAAAGTTAAAGTGATTGTAAAGGTTCACATTTTTTTTTTAAATAACAAACATGTTATACTTACCTCCTCTGTGCAATGGTTTTGCACAGAGCGGCCCCGATTCTCCTTTTCTGGGGTACCCCAGCAGCGCTCTTGGCTCCTCCTCTGCATTGAGTGCCCCCATGGAGAGCCACATTCCAAGGGGGCACTCGTGCAGGCGAGCTCCCAAGTCCTGCTGCTGCATTCATAGACACAGACAGCAGGACTCGGCCCCACCCCTGGCACCCGTGTCACTTGATTTGATTGGCAGCAGCGGGAGCCAATGGCTCCTGCTGCTATTAATTTATCCAACGAGGACCCGAGACAGCGGTTGGAACTGCTGGGTTCGTTCTCGTC